>JAGKPW010003069.1:2964862-4164862 GCA_019926035.1 Melaleuca alternifolia | reverse complement strand
CTTTTAATTTTCTCCTTCATTATGTTTAAATATCTGCATGATAAATAATGCATTTTTATATCTGTTGCACTTTCATTTATATTTGAGTATTAAGATGAAAATGTGTATCGTTTTTACTTTTATTTTAATTAGTTGATTTAAAATATAGTTTATAAGAAAAATGTGCTGTCGAGTAATTGAAAAAATAAGAAAAAGTATAACTATCAATTAGATATGACAAACAATGTTTATTAAAATGGTATCAAATAAACATTTCTTCAAAGGCATAAGCAAACTTTGCTTTTCATTAAGAAACGTCCAAATTAGCTAAAAACAAGTTGAATGATTTTATTATTACGGAAACTTCGTGAACTAGATCTAGTAAGCTTTCTTAATACAAATAACATCTCTCTTTACCTTTGGTAGATGTTAGAAACGTCGATCAATGTTTGAACAGGTTTTACATGTGTCAAGTTTATACGCATTGGCGCTTGATGATGACCTTTTTTTCGACTCGTGGCCTCTTCAATTGATTACCCACCAATCTTGAGGCCCACGAGCTCTATCTTTATAGCCTTTTGATGTAGATGAAATCATTGTTTACGTCCATCCAACCCAACTTGCCTAGAGATTTGTTCGGATAGTGCACCCATATTCTGATTTCACGTACTTCCCATCATTCACCTAGTGTTCAAATCATTAGATTCTCTCACTCTCTCTCGATTTTCAATCTTGACACACGCAATGGAAGCTCGCGCGAACAGGTATAGTATTAGATAGCCATGGAAGCTTGCAGAATGCACATCGCCAAGACGATCTCACGGATGATCTTGGGCTTACCACCATTGATGCTGAGTATTTACTCAGAACGAGTTTTCCTTTCTTGAGGCAAATATGCACATCGAGGAATCGGCCTCACGAAGAAGATGTTTCTGCAATTCAAAACAATAAAGATTGTCGCTTGATTATAATCTCAGAAGTCCTTGTCGTCAAGCTCTTTTCCTGTATACCGTGAAATGTGCCAATATGGGTGTCAATCTAGCGCTCTTGCCTTCGACAAGAAATGTATATCCTAGCAGTACAATATGTTCTGTCTTTTTTCTGGGATACCCGACCCAAGTTTCACATCTGATTGGAGACCTAAAGAAAACCCGCACAAATCCCTATTTTTCCCTCATCTCTTGCTCCGGTCTCCCATGTCTAATCTTGTAGTTGCAACCTCTGGTGTCGACCTCCACTATGCTGCCATCCATTGTGTTCTCTATCTAGATACGCCTTGTTTCTAGAGACTAGTAGCTAGTGCTACTGCGACATCTAATCCTATTCACTTTCCTAACTTTCTCAATGTCAATGTCGGCCCAACAAAGTGCTTTCAATGTTGTTGTTATTTCCAATCTTTGCATTTTCACTATTCCATTGGAAATTTTTTTACTGCTACCGTCGTCCACCTTGGTAACGTATACAATGGTGGGGTGAGGTTGTTTTTTCTATCAATGCCAGAAAAAAAAAACACCCTAATGCGATAAAAGTTCTTGTGCGGTGAAACACGATTTTGTTGCTTAAGAGTCAATCAAAAGTGATGAAGTTCTTGATTTAGTCATGTTGACACTTAAATTTTTATAACTCGATTATTTAATTTTTAAAGAAAATTAGGGATTGATCGCGATCCCTGAAAAAAATATTTAAAATTGTATATAAATTTTAAAAGCATTTTCATAGCTTGTATATTGAATTAGTGGCGAACAGACTGGGGACATATTTCTGAACTTAACTTGTCTAGTTGAACTAAACCCATAGTAAGGGAAAGTTCGGCCAAGCCCCCTAAACATTATGTGTGCCGAAATTTTATTTCAATGGTGTCAAATCAGAAAATATTGGAATAATTGAAAGCATTGAATTTATGGATAGTTAAGCAAATTGATTTGATATTGCCGCAAATTATAAAAGATAATAGGACTATTTTCTCTTGCGAAAGATAATTGATCTCTTCTTATAGGAAATAAAATATCTTGATTCTTAAAAGATAACCCTATACTTAAACCTATATAAACTCTTTAGGGTTGATCAAAAGTGGGGAGATTGAAAAGAGGGAAAGAGCATTGGAGGGACGACACATTCACACATTCACACATTCGGCCACATTGGGCACGACAGTTGAAAGAGTAAGAGGGAACGTCGTCCAGAGAGAAAGAAAAGGGGGAAAGAGACAGAAGAAAAAAATAGACGAAAGAATCCAAGAGGAAAGTAAAGAGAGAGGACCATATCCGCCTCGACAAGGTTATAGAGGTTTCTAGCGACGCTGTGGTGTCCTTACAACACTGGTTTCTAGTGCCGACCTAGCAACGCCAGATGAACCTCCCAAGTCACTACAACAAACTTTTGAATCAGATGAAAGTCCGCCTCTCTGCGCGGTGTTTCCTTGCAACATTAGGTTGACTCTGGCCATACTTCCAAGCTGAGAACCAGCGAGGCCTAGCTTTTCTGGTGACATCTCCTCCAATCCAGCGACCAGCATATCTTTATGTCCCAGAAGAGTCAGACGCAACAAAACCAGCATTGCCAGTCCTTCTCATGGCAGCCGAGATGATCTTGACGCAGTTTTTACTGCGATTTTTTTTTTTTTTGCCTAAGTTGCTGTCCAGTATTTCCCCACGTACTCAATTGCTTTAGTGCTCAAGCAGTCGCACCGTCGTTTCTTTGCCTTCAATGTGGTTGTTTTCTTTGCGAGGTTTGCTCATCACCGTTCATCACCATTGCCAGTCGTGCACCACTTCACCATCGTGAGCAACCAACATATCAAGAGCACCAGACCAAGCGATCCACAAGTTGCTCGGTGAATTCAATTAGGAAATTATAAATTAGGTATAATTTTTGTTTACTTTGATTTTTTTTATTAATTGCCTGCATGCTCTCCAAGATCTTTAGGACAATGTGAATCAAGAATATTTCAAATCCATATTGTGCACAGGAACAGCAATCCAATCTCAATCTTGAGATACGATTACAAATCGCATATAAAATCAATTAATCTGATCCATGATCTTGTGGATATGATGACTAATTTGGATACCAAAATTTTTCATTGATGTTTATTTATTTATGGTAATGGATACTAGCATGCATGTTTAATTGTTTCCTACTTGAGAATTGAATGAAAGTCATTTTAGATACTAGTTATGTCATATAAAAATTTTATATAGTTTTGACCACTAAAAAGACAGAGAATAGGACAGCAATTCTCTACATCTAAAAAAGTTAATTAAATCATAAATAGTTGAACTTCAATAGTAAAAGATCAAACTCACTAAGCAATAATTCTAAACGAGTGAATTAAAACACTAAGTAATGATATTCAATAAGTGAATATGAACAATAAGTGATCAAATTCAACGAGTCAATCTGAACAATAAGTGATGGTTTCGAATGGATGAGTCCAAATTTATCAAAATGATGATATAAGGTAGATATGACCAATAGGTACATGGTGGATTTGACTAGCAAGTATAATGTGCATATCACCAATAATAGTTGAGTATGAATTTACTAATATAAACTTTCAGGTTCAGGTTCAAATTCAATATATTCACATGCAACATATTACCATACTTTGACAAAACTAATCAAACATCTTTTAAGCATTTGTGAAATCAACAAAATAAATCAAATATCATAACCCATCCACATTCCTATAGTACATACTCAAATTTAACGTTGGGCTTAACTAAAGTTAGGATAACACAGATCAATAAACTAAATCAAGATCACTAAATGGATCAATCTAATTTAGCCCCTAAAAGGTTTCCACTTACTTTGACATTACTTTAGACTCAGAACTTTAAGTTACCTTTAAACATAATAAACAAAATCAAAATCAACTATGCTAAATATTAAGACGACAAATCCATTGATAAAAATAGTGAAACCAATTATTTACCTTATTCAAACTTAAAGGATTGAAATAGACTTTGATAAAATTTAATTGTGGGACCTTCGTTTCTATTCATGGTTTTTTGAAAATGAAAGTCTAAAGAAGTGAGTTAATGGTTGACTGCTAAAGAAGTGGAACCTCCCCAATTGGAAATTGAAAGTTTGATAAGGGCAATGATAAGAGAATCCTCATTAGTTATCAAGAAAGGGCAATGATAAATCAAGATTAAAAGAACTTCTAGACTTTAAGTGCTACAATGAATATGCTTCAAACGACCCATACAAACTAGCTTGAATATACTTGGCTCCAAATGAATTATGTACAAGAATATATTTTGATGGAATTGAAGATGAGTGCCTCTCCTTAGGCAAGTCTTAGCATGACTACTCCAAAGCATTAATCAATAAGGCCAAGATTGATTGATCATGATGATGTCATAGGTAGGGGCGTTATATGGGCAGGTCGGGTCTAATTTTGGTCGGGTAAAAAATGATCCAACCCATATTGACTCATTTAGCTCGTTTTGACCCGTTTCGTATAATACAATTCTAGCGATCCAAACTGATCTGGCACATATTGTTAAAATACTTTTATATTTAACAAAATTTAGAAAAATTTGCTTCATGTTTTTTTTAAATGTATTATTAAAACAATTTTATGCAACACAATTTAGTTAATAAGTTTTTTAAACTTTATTTTATATTTTTCAAAATTTTAATTATTTATATAATTTATTAAAAATCTATATTTTTTTTTTTGCTTTTTCTCTCTCAACTACGACAAGGCTCCAGCTCGCGCATATTTCGATGAACTCAACCTCGCTAACCTCAGGCAATGCTTGAGACTTGTCAAGGCACAGTCAAGCTCATCGAAATCCAGTGAGTCTTTAGCTCGACGGTCTCAAGCAAGCTCGAACTCGCCACCAAATCTAGCAAGGTCAAGTTGGCACCTTGCACTTCATGACCTAGCCAAAGCTTACTAGAGGCGAGGATCAATCATCGCCGACCAAAGGGGAGCTTGAGCTCACCAATCTCAATGAGGCTCGAGCTAGCCAATTTGGCAAGGTCTCGAGCTTGATTGATACTAAATTTTCTACTTGAGCTCGATTTGACTTAGCTCAATCACAATTGAGCAAAGACACGGTGATTTAGCTCGAGCTTTAAAGAGCTCGAACAAGCTAAAACAAAAGTTTTCAATCCCCTAAAGGAGCTCCAACTAGAGTGAGGTTCTAGACAAACTTCAAAAGCTGTATAATCCACTAACCATTATCAAAATATTTAAAAAATAAATTTTCATTCAAATGTTGAGCAAGAATTCATTGCCATAATCTCTTCGGGTCAACTACACACATCTTGTTCCAACTCCATTTTAGCCCATTTTTAAAGAAAATGAGTTTCCACATAACCATGAACCTTTTAAAATTGGGTTATAAAATGGGTACATGACCCATTTTGCTGGCCCTAGTCATAGGTGACAAATTAAACGTTGATTTGTGAATCTGAAATTAAAGCATGGTTAAAATATTCATATAAAAAGAGGAGTGGATGTGTGAATCTGAAGAGCTCTAAGAAATAAATATTCGTTCTAAACGTTGATTTTTAATATTTTTTCTGAACATTGATGAGTCTGAAAAACATTTTCGTTCACCCAACGGTGGGTAGCTGTGTTGGTTAAGAGCCTATCCCTCATGAGGCTACGGGTTCGAAACCCGCAATTGCTAACGTCTTTAAGTAGGAGGCCATGGTGTTAAGATTCTATGCTAGTCTCTCTCGAGGTATAGGGACCTGGCTCTTTAGTGTCATTCGAGCACAAGGGTTCATGGTGGAGTCATCGGTTACAAAAAAAAAAATCGTTCTAAACATTATTGAGTCTGAAAGATATTATTAATCCATTGTAATCATTGATTAAAAAAAATCAAAATTTAAAAGAAATCAATAAATTTAAAACTTAGTCATCAAATATGAATTTTGAAGCACACCAGGACAATAAGTCAAGGTTTATGTCCTGCACCACTCACGTAAACATTGAAATCTATTAACTTAATTCTAACGCCTTAGACTCCTAGCAACTTGGTCAAGGAAATTAATCCTTAATGTTATTATCAAATGTAGATCATTTGTGCATGTCACATAAAGCGCCCTGTAGGTGGTAGGCAAATGTAGGACATCATTCTGGTTGTCTAGGATTTGTTATAACAATTAAGGGTGAGAAAACGGGAGGAAAAGTTTTCAGGCAATTTTGAAACTTGACATGCGAAAGGAGTCGATGAAGAAGATGGTCTTTTGGGTGAGATCGGTATCATTAATGGCATGAACTAATTCGATAACTTTTAGTTATAAACTTAATGGAGAACCATTAGACTTCCTCCAACCTATGGTAGGCAATGTGACTCTCGTTCTTCCAACTTATTTATTATAATATGTAATGTGCTCCCTCATCTCCTAAACAAAGCAGCCAAAGATGGTAGTAATACGAGAATCAAGTTAAACGGGTTTTCTCCATTCTTTTCTCACTCATTATTTGCGGATGACACTATATTTTTTCTAGATGGGAAGATTAGGGAATGTCAAAACTTAGCTACAGTGCTGAATTAGTATTGCCATGCTTTGGGACAAACTATCAACTTAAACATTAGGATTTTTTTTTCATTAAGGGATGCACAAAAAATTTTGAAAATGAACAAAGCTTCAAAGGTCGAAGTTCCTATGATCAACAAAATAGGAAGGTACTTGTGATTCCCTCCGACTGGGTTCAAATGAAAAAGCAAATGTTTATGTGGATCCTAGCGTGAGTAAATATGTAGTTTGAAGGTTGGAAAGTGAAGCAAATATCAAAAGTAGGATAACAAACACTGATTAAGACCGGCATGCAAGCTTGCCTCAAAATGCCAATCTTTAAAGTTCCGTCCTGAGAGTGTAGGGAGATCAAGCAAAGGACTGACTTCTTCTTTTGGAAGCAAAATGAATAGAAAGTAGGGCTTCATTGGACAAGTGGCTGGAGATGGGATCATTGGTGGACCGGTAAACATTTATGAGCCCCAAAGAGTGGAGGAACTGATTAACCAAGAGGATAGGAACTTGAAACGAGCAGAAATTATGGACTATCTTCTATGAGAACTTAGCTAGCGAGACTTTAGCCTTCCCACTAGACAAAAATCTAGAGGAGCATGTTTTGGTCTGGATAAGTAATGGAATTGCGAATTACACAGTTAAAAGTGCCTATAAAAATCTATATTCAGCAAGCCTACGATAACAAACAGCCTCAACCTCCACTTCTTTCCAAATTCCGAGATCCCTTTGGACAAATTATACGGACTAAACACTTTCCATAAAACCCAATTCTTGTGGATCACATACAAGACCGCCCTACCCACCATAGAAAATCTCTACAAGAGGAAGGCCTTACTTGACCCCTTGCATCCTTATGCAACCAAGCACTGCAAACAATCCATCATGTCTCCTTGCTTGATCCTTGGAGACCAGTTATTTGGGTGAATTCGAGACTGAAGCTGCTAGGTCTACCCATCAGTCGTCTAGATAATCGATACAATGTTTCTAACTCAAACACAAACTTGGTGTCGAACGAAGAAAATCACGAACATTTTGTGGTTAATTTGGAAGGCACATGATGCTTTCTCTTTTTCAAATCACACCAGGCCGATGTAAGCAGAGCAATAGAACTCGCAATATCAAAGGTAGCTAGCTTCATGAGGAGCAATCTCAGCTCGAAATGGAAAAGTGGGCAAGAGAAGTGCTTACCCACAAATTGGCAACTACCGGCGAAAGACCCTCTCAAATTAAAATTAATTATTCGAAACCGAAGGGTTCGTCGGACTTGGCCATAGCGGGGTGGTGCGTGACCACAGGGGAGCCCTGATCCATGGCTTTGCGAGCTCACTTATAGTTGGTTTAGCAGTGACCACCGAAACACTAGCTCTGCTCAATTGTCTTCGCTTCATGGAGAAATGACTTGACCGAGAAGATTTCTGCGTAATGAAGGTAGAAGGACAAACAAATTGTAATTCGTTGGTCAACTGTTATCTGAATGAGGAGCAAAGCCCATGGGATATCTGGGCTTGGATTGAAGAGTGCAAAGCAAAGCTGGCCCAACTTCAATCTAATTTATTGTCCAAGAGAGGCAAATAAACCAACAGATTAGGTGATTAAGGCCTAGCGGACAAAAGAACTCCCTTCTAATTGGCTATTTTATACCTCGAAACCTAATGTGGATATGTTAGTTTATGATGCTAAAAATGTTAAGATGAACGTATGAATTGTGTTAGAGAAATGTCATATTGGAGAATTGGTGTAGTGTTAAGCAGTTAATATATCCTAATTGCATAACTTAATGGTATAAATTTTTGAGTGGATATATGTCAAACTGGATATAATCATGAGTTTAGACTTGGGCTCTCTTTTGACGATCTCCTAAGTAAAGTTATTGGACTTCTATTACGAGTTCTCGATAAAACAAACTTACGTTGGGTTAATGAAATCACCAGCATTGCCAAAATATATATATATATATATATATATATATATATACATGACAAGTTCTTTTACCTAGCAACTCAAATTCTATGGAGTTCGAACTTTATTAGTTCACGGCGTAAGAAATCGAATGAAGCTTTTATTCGTTCTTGATGATTTCTAATTCCTCATCTTTGTTTTACTTTCTTCCTATATTTTAGGTCCTCGACCATTATTTTTGCTACTCTATCCAAACTTCTCATTGATTGTCTATGTACTCAAGGTTGATTCTAATATAGATTCCTCAATTTTGATTTCCTCCACCAAATGTATCAGACCTTTTATAGGTATAAGTGACATAATTTTGCTATTCTTCCATCGGTTTTCAATAAGAGTCCGACACCATGTCCGTTGAACATATCTAAGACTATCACGTGAGTATTTTTTCTTATCCCAAAAGTTAGTTCGGAAATTATTCAAAGTGCATTAATTGCTAATATACTAAAAGCATATTTTATTAACAGAACAACTAGCGTTGATTGCCCCAATTTTTTATGATTGAATGGAGTCCACCAAACTCACCGCCAAACCCGAGTAGATCGAACCATTTTTCGATTCAATCCAAACCCGACTTGACCCGCCCGTTTGTTTGGCCCGCTTATGCCAGATATGCCCGAGTCCAGCCCAAAACACGCCATGGCAGCAAAGCCCAACATCAACTAGGAATCCCGGTCCATTTCAGAGAGAGAGAGATAGAGAGAGAGAGAGAGAGAGAGGGAATGCAGGAGGAGGAGAAGGAGATGACGCAGAAGCAGAAGCAGATCAACTGAATTGTTCCATCGCGGTGGGCTAATCAGAGACGAGGAGGAGGAGGAGGAGGAGGTCGAGATCGCGATCGTAGTCGTCGGAGAGAGAGAGCGCGACGGAAATGGGGACGCTAGCTCCGGGCCTCTCGAGGAAGCTGAGGAAAGTGTTGGAGTCGCGCACGGACACGCCCGAGGTCCTGGGGTCTCTCAACACTCTCTCCGCTTTCTACTCCGACAACACGCCTCAGGCCCGTCGCGACCTCAGATCCACCATCGAGAAGCGCGGCCTCGAGATCAATCGAGAGTTCCTGCAAGCCTCGAACACCGCGCAGCAGGTTCGTATTCTCCTCTCTTGCTGTATGTCGGGTGAGGTTTTTGACCGTTGTTGGAACGTGTGGTGATGGATTGGAGTTGACGTGATTGCGGTTTTGCCACCAGGCATTGGATCGAGTGGAGGAAGAGGTCAATGCGCTCGCCGAGTGCTGCGACAGGTGAGTTGGTGGGAAGCTGCGAAATTTTTCTGTCTTGAGTGTGTTGGAATTGATTGCTGTCTGTAGATGTTTTGCTTGTGGTTGTTAGATTTGGACTTAGTTCTGTGTGTTCAAATTGTTGAGATAAAGCGGAGTGTGTTGTATTTGCATTCTGCCGGATGAGGGTGAATCAAGTTCATTTCTGCTCTGGATCTTAGGCTTGCATTCTGGAATCTGACGAATGTAGCTAGAACGCAACATAGGTTTATAAAAGGACATATGCTGGAATTTATATATGCATATCACGGCGGGAGTTTTGGTTCTCTAGTGAAAAGTGAAAGGATTTATTTTAAGGAGATAAATGGAGTTACTGGCTACTTGGGACTTCGAAGTGCTTTCAGATTTTGCACAAAGATCAGAGAAGATGAAGAGTTGGTCTGATGTATGCCAAATGAATCAATGTATATGTTCGCTATTGCGTGTATAACCTGATGTCTCATGTAAGTACAAGTATGATTGATGGTACAGTAGTAAGATGCTTCAATATTTCCGCCTGGACTAAATTCTCTAGGATTGTTCTCTTTTCCGGTTTAAGTTAATCTGAACCTGAATTTCACTAGGACTGAAATGTTTGCGCAGGATAGCAAAAGCATTAAGCAGCTGTACTGCTAGCACAGGGGACATCATTAGTACCACAGAGAGGCTCAAACAAGAATTAGAAATGACTACACAGCGCCAGGAGATTGTGTCATGCTTCCTACGTGACTATCAGCTCTCTAATGAAGAGGTAGACCCTGAATTTAACATCTGGCTATTTAGGCCTTTTTGTTACTGCTTGGCTCCACACGACGCATTTCATATGCATTAAAGTCGGTTGCTGTGTTTTTAGATAAATGCACTGAGGGGTGAAGATCTTAACGAAGAATTCTTCAAGGCCCTTTCCCATGTTCAAGAAATTCATGCTAACTGCAAGATACTTCTTCGGACACATCACCAGGTAAATCCTCTCTCCTATAAAGACATTCAGGATACAACAGGCAATCGTAAGCATTATATATATGAAAATAGTGTACTTTGTGGGAGTGGTTTTATTTGCAGTTTAGATTTGATGGACAACTAGGCACCTAAAGAATTTAAGCTTATTGCTATTTGAAAGAGAAATCTCTTTTTCGAAGTGTAAGGCTTGGTTGGGACAGTTGATTTTTTCCTTCTGTTCTTTCTTCCCCCTCTTACTGGGGGCAAAGTCTCGCTATTGGTGCTACTGCAGATTTCGGACACCTCTGCTCAGTCTCCTTTTGTGTCTTATCACTTCTTGTAACAGCAATCCTTGGCAAAATACATTCTTTGAGTGGCAGTTAAGCTAATTTTTTTTTTTTTATGGAAACTATTATCCATCTATATTTATATAGTTGTGTGTTGTGTTTGGAAAACAGTAGTAAACCTTGAACAGAACATGCTTATCTATGTTGTTCAGTCGTTGGTATCTTCGTTCAGGAAAGAAAAAGTTACAAAGTTCATCAAGAACTAATGAAGATTACACTTTGTTTATCTCTAAATTTAGCATCCTATTGCACTTGTCTTCACCAGGTCATCACACATCACAAAAAGGTGCATAAAGATTATACAGACAAAAGAAACATAAAAAAATAAGAGGAGTGGGTCATTGCGTATTAGAAGGGCTCAGTGGATTTTTCTGTTTCACCACATATCACCTTTTTTTCCCCTTCTTTTGATGGATCACATTATTAAATCAGCTTTTGTTGCCAAAGGAGGTTGTGGCTCAAAAAAATGAGTGGGCTTGAGACACAAAACGAGATTGCAGTCTACTTAGAAGCGTGAGGCTTAGGCATGATGCATGTTTTTCCAGTAATGTTTTCCCTCTTTGATTCTTTTCGTTCCTTGCTGAACTTCATGCACTCCTCTTACACGTCTAGCAATGCATTGTAGTTTTCAGTGGTTGCAATTTGCTGTGTCATAAGCTGGAAAAGCCTGTTACAAAATTTGACTTAAATGAAGGCCAAGTGTGAGATACTTTCTCATTCTCATTGCTTCACAGCGTGCAGGCTTGGAACTCATGGATATGATGGCTGTGTATCAAGAAGGAGCCTATGAGCGCTTGTGCAGGTCAGCCATCTTAAAAGGCTTTATGGGTTGGTTCTGCATGATTTCTCAGCTTCCTCACTTGGGCTTTCAAAATTTTAAGACGAGGTTTGAGGAGCAAGAGAATAATGAAATTTAATATGCAGAAGCTGATGCAAGTCTTGCTTCAATCAGCAATAAGTATTTAATGAGCAACTTAATAAAAATCGTTACATGTAGAATAGTTTTAACACTGTTCCATCTGATATACACTCATTGTTAGATTTTCTTGTTGTACGGTTCTCAGAATCACCATTTTAAGAAACTCTTAGCCTCCAGTATCTCTAAATGATATGACTTTGAATGGTTTTAATCTTAGGCGAGAAAGACCAGCGCTAAATGATGGTGTTATCTTAGCGGACACAATCCATTTGAATCCTTCCAGTTAATAAGTGTCTTCTCCTGGAGTGGAATTACATAGATACTGAGTAGATTAAACACAAAGTTCATGATCTAAGATCGCTTTTGAATTAGTTCTTCATATTCAAATGTCCGTGTGCACTGAGTTTTTTTAAGCAAGATGATTGATGCTATTATGTCCTGACTTTTCAGTAGCTTGAACTTTGTCTTTGCCTGAGGTGACTTTCTTCGTGACTTTTTGTCCTTTTCATTAAATTGGTCCTAGTCTTGACCCTTTTATGGCGTGAATAATAACCATTCTGTTTCTGGACACAATTTCTAGCCGAAATAAATTTTGCTATTTCTATTACCTGGAAAAGTTTTTGATAACAATATACAAGAAATTCGTTTGATAGACCTTCTTAATTTCTATTCCTGCTGCCACTGGCGATCAGTGGGCAACAATGGGCCGGGGCGAGTGGCAGGCCACAAGAGCAAGCAATGAGATGAATTTCTATTTCTGTTTTTGTTCTAGAAATAGAGAAGTGAAAAAATTTTACTATTATTTATGTCTTAAACCTTTTTTTGGACTGAAAATTTGTTCTAGAAATAGAAAAATGAAATCGTGTTACCAAGCAGAATTCCATTCCAAACCTATTCCCAAGAACAGAAAAATAGATCTGGCCAGAAATAGAATGATTATCATGCGCTTGATGTCTTTATCTTTGTTTTCCTGTTAATACTGTTGTTGATGGTCCTTCCTGCTTCTCATTTAGGTGGGTTCAGGCAGAGTGCAGAAAATTGGGTGACACTGATAATCCTGACGTCAGTGAGCTATTGAGAACAGCTGTTCGTTGCCTGAAAGAGAGGCCTGTGCTTTTCAAGTATTGTGCAGAGGAGGTACTTCAGTTTATTTGCTGTAGAGTTCGATATCAAGCCATAGGTGAAATTTGACATACTGTCTGATAAGTGCTTTTCTTCCCTGTTTAACTGATATGATTAACTCTTTCCCTGTATAGGTTGCCAATATGAGACACAATGCATTGTTTAGAAGGTTTATTAGTGCTCTTACACGAGGAGGACCTGGTGGAATGCCAAGACCCATTGAAGTACATGCTCATGATCCTCTTCGATATGTAGGCGACATGCTGGGATGGCTACATCAGGTGTGTCATAATAACTTTCTGGTTTTCATTCTGCTTCTACATGTGGACTCAGTCCCTGTGATATGTTTATTAAAAATGTTTCAAATATCGTGAGAATACATATGTTTGGTAGTGAAACGTGATTTCTTCAGGATAATCAAATTTTGCTTTCTTGCAGTCCTTGGCATCTGAGAGAGAGCTGGTTCTGGCATTACTCGATCCAGATGCAGTAGTGGATACTGGGCCAACTGCTACTCGTTTCTCAAAGAACTTAGACAATGGTTCTGGGAAAGCAGAATCTGACATGACATTTGTTCTGGATAGGATTTTTGAAGGAGTCTGTCGGCCATTCAAAGTGAGAGTTGAACAAGCCTTGCAATCTCAACCCAGCCTCATAGTATCATATAAACTTAGCAACACCCTTGAGTTTTACAGCTACACGGTCAGTTGATCTCTTTCTTCTTGTATACCTTCTTTCTATTATGTCTTTTTACTAATTATGACTGTTTGGTGCAGATATCAGATCTGCTTGGGCAAGACACAGCTCTCTGTAACACGATTTGGGCCCTAAAAGATGCAGCTCAGAGGACATTTTTTGAAATTTTAAAAAGTAGAGGAGAAAGGCTATTGCGTTATCCTCCACTTGTTGCTATTGATCTTTCTCCTCCATCAGCTGTTAGGGACGGAGTCTCAGTATTGCTTGAAATAATTGAGACTTACAACAGCACGATGGTACCTGCGTCCGCCAAGAAACCTGACTTTGATTCAGTGATTTCATCCATGCTTGATCCTATTATTCAGGTTCACTTTTGTGCTTGATATACTGAATTTTTCTATTGCTTGATGTAAAAAGAAGGCAATATAACAGCAAAGTGTAATGGGAAACCAGCCATCCTGGTTATTGCTATTCTTTAATTCTGATCTTGTTAATGAAGTTTATGCAGACCTGGTCAAGTCACTAGAGTCCTCCAGAATCTTAGTTATAATAAGGATTGTTCCAAGCTGACATACTCCCTGCAGAATTAATTGCTGAGATGGTTGATGAAACTGTCAGGAGAAGGATGATGAAAATTTTGTTTCTTCTAACAATTGCATGCAGATGTGTGAGCAAGCAGCAGAAGCACACAAATCGAAAGGATCTGGTCACTCTTCAAGACGGAGAATGAGTTCCGACTCAAGCCAGATTAGTAAATCATCTGTTGATGCCATCTTGTCAAATGGAAGCCCTGCTCCCTCAATTCAGGTTATAGAACTTCTCCTGTATGATGTTTGCTTCCAGCCATGTTTTTGCATTTCTTAGCTTTTCATTGCTACTACCCAGCCAAAATGGATCACTTATGTAAAATGATGATGACATCTATAACTCTTTTTCAACCGGCTGTCATCAACCAATGTTGAAAGAAAAAATTTGTTTAACGACATTGATAAGAAAATACTGAGGTGATTCATAGAATGGCTCTTACTCGAAAGTCATTTTTTTTTTTAGCCAATCATGTATGATGGAAAGGTTTGGATAGTTAGAGCATAGTTGTGACATCGTCCTGAGATAAAGCAATTGCAATTTTATATAAAAGAACTTTTTAATTCTTCAAATGTCTAAACATTGGAAATGAAATTGGTACAGGAATATGCTATTCAGTTCAAACCCTTTCCAATCTACCAAACAACACCTTATATAGGAAACTAGCGGTATCTGTCCTAGTTCAACATAGTAGAATATGACAGCTCACAGTGGCTGTTAATTTAGGCCCCTGTAGTTGAGCCTTGTTAGTTGAGGATTTGACAGTCGCAATCGGCCACGATCTAAAACATTAAAACTTGAAACCCTGCTCAAGTTCAATAGGATGCTTTTCTGAACTTGAACTGAGTCTCAGAATATATTCAAGATGTTCAATTATCAATATCAACTCCACTTGATTCAGTATCCTTGGAGGGTTGAGCTGAAACCGAGCTCAACTCTTTTGCTTACTCTTTTATTTAATTAAATTCAACTAACAGACTGCTTCAAAGTACATAAATTGCAAGAAAATTGTTTTGGGAATACAGTATTTGACAGTTACAAACTTGAATTGGCCATGGTCTGGTTGACTTCGTATTGGACTTTCATATTTTTTGTTTACTTCTGGTTTTCTGTGCACTTCTGAGTTCTTCTGATTCCAATTTTTCTTTACTATGCAGAATAGTGAGCGGCCATCGAAGATATTCCTCATCAACTGCCTATGTGCCATTCAACAACCATTGCTCGGGCACGCTGTAGCTGCTGAATATGTGAAGAACCTGGGATCCTTGATAGATAAACACTTGCATGTTCTTGTGGAAAAAGAAGTCGATGCCATTCTTAGAAGATGTGGTTTATCGGATAAGATGCCTCTCTTTCGGGCTGCACTTGACAAGGAGATGAGCAGCACAACCAGTGGAGCCCGTCTGGCCGATTCTGAAGAGACATCACCATCTGCTCTATCAGATTGTTTAAAAGCCTTCTTTGGCCTTATTTTAGGAAGTGAGAGTCCTCTTCCTGAATTCGAGCAGATGCAAGTCCCGAAGTTGCGGTCCGAAGCTTGTGTTGAGGTGGCGAAGTCCCTGGCAGAAGCATATGATATCATTTATAATGCAATTATGGATCCAAACAACGGTTACTCCGATCCAAGATCGTTGGCTAGGCATCCTCCAGATCAGATAAGAACTATCCTAGGAATATAAATTCTTGTAAAACCGAAATGCTTTTTGTTTATTTTGGACTTTAGGTGCATCGATGCACTTGATAGTAAAAAGTCGATTCAAGTCGCGAAGCGGTTCTCGTCAATAGACAGTGTCGCGATACATGTCGCGATATAAGTTACTTTCCATTGTTTCTCGGTGAGAGATTTTTCTGGATTTGGTATGACAAGATATTCCGGTCTTCATGCATCCAATTTCTGCAGTTCTTATGTGCATTTTTCTTTAGCATGAAGTTTTCCTCGGGGCCCATTCGTGTTTGGTTTGGAAAAATTCCACAACAAACCAAACGTAAAAAGCTTGGAGACAAGTCAACCAATTCTCTCTTTTTGGTAAACAACATAATCAAATTCGGATCGACACGGTCAAAAAGTCTTTCAAATCAAACTGATGTTCTAGTTTGGTAAAGTTTGGCTTCTTCTAATTCGTTTGTTCCGAACGATCTCGATCTTGCGTGCACCATCTGGTCAAAAGTTAAATTCATGCACTGCAAGTTCTACCCAGTCAGCGTAATACCTAATCTCTTCCAAAACCAATGACGGAACACGCCATTTAGATAGAGAATACAAGCTCTCTCCCCTCAATTGAACTTATTCATTCTCAATGGAATACGTTGGTCAACTCTGCACCAAAAAAGCTTGAAAGATTGGTTTTACTACATAGGCAAATGGCTTCATAAATGAATTTCTTATTGAGACGTGCCAATATGATTGGTTAATCTTTACCAAGAAAGTTGAGGTAAATATAAGAAGAGGTGAATCAGGTCGTGCAAAGTCGCTACATTCGCACGATGTTAATAATAAAAGGGAATGCCCACCTTTGATAATTTTGTCATCATCTAATTGTTTCCGAATGGGCCATTCAATGCTGAAAAAATATCACCAATGTGACAAAAAGAATCGATTGAAAAAGACTTTGTAATTAAAATTAGGAATTTGATTGGCCCTTTAGGAATAGCTCTTTAATTTGTGAATTATTCATTTACCTTTTCAATAATTCGTAAGCCTATTTTCGTAGCTAAATATTTGCAATTTGATAATCTGAAACAGACTTTTTAAGTAATTGACTTCACCACCTCATCTTTAACTCTCTATGAGTTTCGATCCGCTATATCAAATAAACTGGAAATTTTATTTCTGATATTTTACCAGTACGATTTGGTGTGCCGATAAATTCGCAAATAAGAGTCTATGTTCATCGTCCATGTTTGTCTTCTCGAATTATCAACAACAACAAAATTTCACTTGCTAGTATGCACAAGCACCTTCTAATGAATTTCTCTTTGATTTTTTTTTTTTGCTGTTTGCATTTTGCGGATCTATAAAGGCCGTGTCAATATTTTATTTTGCTTGTCTCAGTATTGTTCCTTACGACCTTAATTTTAAGTGCTTCCATATTTATATCTCTTAGAAATCAAGCTAAGCCGACTTACATTAATACACGGATAGTAAGATAAATAATAGGGGCAATCGGTTCCCCAAGCGGTTCGATTCCTCTCCGGAACCGAGAACTGGACCGATAGAACCGGTCCCCGAAGATCAGGGACCGGATTGACTAATCTTAGAACCGGTCTAGTCCAGTTCCTGGGCGATCCAATGGGACCGGGAAAAATTAAAACGAGTAATGTAGACTCTTACAGAAGGAAGCCCATTAATGAACTGCCTTTCTATGTTTCCTTTTTGGGACAAAGACTTCGGGCTGTACCCCCACTGCAAAGTGCCATCGATTTGTTACAAAATCGTAACTCTTCCATCAATTGTCTCTGCATATCATGGTAAGAACATGTACAAGCTTGTTTAGCCTTAGCTGATTTAGTGAGATACATATAGCTTGGCTTATAAAATTTGGCTCCTCACCTCTTTCCACCATCAGCATCTTAGACACTACAGTTGGAGAGACAGATGTTGAAGCTGACATTATGCTTTCACCATAAAGGGATTCTGAGATTGGATATGAACATAAGCTAGTAATTTGACCACTGGAAGGAGGTTTAGCAGAGACTTTGGTAGTTATATTGTTACGTCTCACTCTAACCAAATCATGTTCAGAAAAAACATGAATGGTTACTAAGATGATGGTCTCGACTTTTATGAGAGAAGGCAGTTGTTTCCGATTGTCTACTGTGGGGTTCTTCCATCAACCTGTTCTCCCATGGCTTAGCTACCATCCAACGATCTAAACAGCTCCATCCTAAGCCACTCTTGTCCAAATGTCTGAGAGACTGTGCAGACTTGTATTTCCTTGAATTTGGGCTGGCACTTGATCTTGATTGCTGAGACAGGTCCAATTAGGGTTGTTTAGTTGTTATGGGAAGGCTGAGGGATGGAGAAAACGAGAGAGATAATTTAGAGAAAGAAAAACTAGATCGGTTCTAATTTCGATTTATTTGATCCGGTCTGGTCCCGCTCTCCCAAGAACCGGGAATTGGACCATCCGCAAACCGGTTCCATTTTTACGAACCGTGGACCAAATCAAAACTCCGAAGAACTGGACAAATTCAACCGGTTCGGTCCCAAGCTAGGTGATCTATTGTGCTCAGCTCTAACAAGTACATCCATCTTTACATCTTTCTCACACCCTTTTTCTACTCAAATCAATCTGCGGAAAATCAAACTAATCCACAAAATATAATCCTCATCTTCAAAAACTCTCACAAAAAAAAATATATTTTCAAGTGCTTGATAATCCTTACGTCACAAATTACAAAAATGCAACTAGTCGTACTTATGAAAACAGCCACATCACCTCATGTTCTTAAATTTCTTCGACCCAACTCACCCTTTCAATGGTAACGCGTCGTTCTAACTTTTTAAATAGCTTGCATCTAGAGATGTTTTCTTAACACCAAACATTCGAACAAAAATAAGATAACAAACCTATCCGATGATTTGGAATCAATCAATAACATGTAATGTGGGACTAAAAAGAAAATCTTATCTTTGTTAGTTACTTTCCAAATTTGAGAGCAGATTAGATCATTATTAATTCTCCGGTGAGAGAATTCTTATCTGTTTATCTAAAGCGGCAAAAGCAAGCGGATAAACATCAGATCGAAAATTAAAAAGACAACCTTAATGACAAAAGCAAAGAACAAGTCAGAAGACAAAAATAAAAACCTTTTACATAAACAACAACCGAAAGACCAAAATATATATGACATTCAAAAACTCTATTGACGGCATCCGCACTTCACGCCGCAGAGTAAATACGTACTGCGGGAATCGCAGGTACAAAATCCAGCAGCTCGTCGATGCGGGAAATCTTCCCTTGATTCTTCTTCGTCTCCTCGCGATTCGATTTCGCAGTCGCTGGATCTGCACAAATTCCGAGAAGCTCGAGGAGGAGGAGGAGGAGGAGGAGGAGGAGCAGAAGCAGCAGTGACTTTCGTGCTGCTCGAAATCAGCATTGGCGCAAAGCGAATCACCTTCCCTACATTCGCCTCCCGCCCGCCGCCAGGTACCGCCGGTTCTTTCTTCATGGGTCATCTACCCGCATTGGGCTTCGCGAATGAATTCGATCATTGTCTGTGTCGATCGGTGCTGTGGTGAGGGCGTTGGATGCTGCGAAGTTTATGACTTCTGCGAAATCTGATTTGTTTTGCGATGCCCGTGCGTCTGTTTAGCTTCGACAATTCTGATTAACGGCTGATTGGCTAGGAAGAAAGAAATCTCTATTTTTGCGTTTTCTTCGTGTTCTCCTGCTGAACGGTGGATTCGCAGATTTGCAGGATCACGTGGTTTGTAATAGCAACTTCCCCTGGCAATGCCGAGAAAGCTGGTGTTTTATCTGTTTTTGGGCGCTGGAGGTTCGGGATGTTTCGGCGATGGGAAGCTCGTGAGGTAGTTTTCATGTAGTGGACTGCGGATGAGTGCTTTTGAGATGCTGGACTGACTTGTGTGAGAGTGGACGTCTGGTGTTCCGGTCTCGATAAGGGGAGAAAATGGTGTTTAGTAAAATCGCGGATCTCTTTTCAGTGGTAAAGGGCCGGGTTTTGGCTCCACATGCCTCTGGCGCTCGGTATATGTTGCCATCTGGATTGCCTTCTCATGGGGGTTCTTCTGCTTATACTTCTGGCTTCACAAACACTGGGCATAACAACAATTTGCGGCATTCATCGTCTCTCCAAGATTTATCGTCTTATCGCGGGCTTGTTTTTGATGATGGCAATCTCAATGGGACGCACTCTAAACCTCCCCACCCGTTGTTGAGGGATAATGCTGTGTCTAGCTTTTCGAAGGAGAAGGCCTTGCCAGGAGGAACTGCATTCCCGCGGAGGAAGTGGATACGTCGGATCTTGGTACTTTTATGTCTTCTTTTGTTTTTTCTATTAATATACATGATGTCAATGTATGCCTACGCACATTGGTCCCAAGGAACATCCAAATTTTATGTTGTTTTAGATTGTGGGAGCACGGGAACTAGAGTTTATGTATATCGAGCATCTCTTACTTACAAGAAAGATGGAAGCCTTCCTCTCGTGCTCAGGTCATTTAACGAAGGTGTAAAGAAGAAACCTCAATCCCAGAGTGGACGTGCATACGATCGAATGGAGACTGAACCTGGATTTGACAAGTTGATCCATAATGTATCTGGCTTGACTGCTGCAATAAATCCACTCGTTCGGTGGGCAAAGAAGCAAATTCCCAAGCGGTCTCACAAGACTACATCTCTTTTTCTCTATGCTACAGCTGGGGTCCGGAGACTACCTAAGGCTGATTCAAGGTGGCTTCTTGACAATGCATGGTCTATATTGAAAACTTCACCTTTCTTGTGTAAAAAAGAGTGGGTTAAGATCATCTCCGGAGTGGAGGAAGCTTACTTTGGATGGGTTGCTCTTAACTATCGCACACACATGTTAGGTGTTATGCCAAAGAAAGCAACATTTGGTGCACTAGATCTTGGTGGCTCTTCCTTACAGGTTACATTTGAGAGCAAGGAAAATATGCGCAGCAATTCCAGCTTAAACCTTAGAATAGGTGGTATCTATCATCATCTCAATGCCTATTCTCTCTCTGGATATGGTCTGAATGATGCGTTTGACAAGTCTGTTGCTCGTCTTGTCAATACTCTTCCTGAAAGCAAAAATACAGATTTAGTGAATGGCAATGTAGAGCTTAAACATCCTTGCTTGCATTCTGGATACAAGGAGCAATATGTCTGTTCTCAATGTGCATCTAGTTTCAAAGAAGGTGGAAGCCCCGTGGTTCAGGGAAGACAGTTGGGAAAAGGTGGGAAACCTGGAATCTCCCTGCATCTCGTTGGTGCCCCAAATTGGGAGGAATGCAGTGCACTTGCAAAGGTTGCTGTAAATATCTCTGAGTGGTCACGTTTGAGCCCAGGAATTGATTGTGACTTGCAACCATGTGCTCTACCGGACAATCTGGCTCGTCCTCATGGCCATTTTTATGCCATGTCTGGTTTTTTTGTTGTATATCGGTTTTTTAACCTGACTGCTGATGCCACACTTGATGATGTATTAGAGAAGGGACGAGAGTTCTGTGAAAAACCTTGGGAAGTTGCAAAGAACAGTGTGGCCCCACAGCCCTTTATTGAACAATACTGCTTCAGGGCACCCTATATAGCTTTACTGTTGCGAGAGGGATTGCACATTACGGATAGCCAAATTACTATTGGATCTGGAGGTATCACTTGGACACTTGGAGTCGCACTTTTGGAATCAGGAAAAGCATTTCCCATGCGAATGGGCTTTCACAGTTATGAATTCCTCCAAATGAGGATAAATCCAGTACTTCTTATCGCAATTTTGCTGGTATCCCTGTTTGTCCTGCTTTGTGCACTGTCACGCGTATACAATTGGATGCCAAGATTTTTCAGGAGGCCATATCTCCCACTTTTCAAGCATAATAGTGCTTCTGCAGCATCTGTTTTGAATGTTCCTTCTCCTTTTAGATTCCAGCGGTGGAGTCCCATCAGTTCAGGTAAGCAACTTTACAGACTAGTTTGATTCATAATCCCTATTTATGCCAATTGGTCGGTTAATTCTGCATCAGGGTTGATACTTGCGTTGAAATTTTGGGGCAATCTCTTGATTTTCCATTTCTTTGAACTTGAAGGCACATGTAGGATGCCTTGTACACGAGGCATAGCCTCCTTGATGTCTGCTCTTCCCTTCTTTCCTTCTTCAGGTTTAGCATTTCTGTTGGACTTTTAACCATAAATTTTTCACAAAATATTCGACTTAGTGTCTAGTATGACATTAGTCAGTACAATGTGGGTGCATTAAAGTTATACATCCAAGCACTATTGCTGCTTGGCCATTACTAATCTTGTTGGCTTGACATGTGGACATCAGCAAATTCCCTTTGGGGATCTTATAATATTTTTTCTCCAATTAGGTGGATGATTTGTGTTGGTTCTCCAGAATATGATAAGAGTTACATAAGGAGTGTTGTTATCTTTATCAATCTCTGTACAACTAGTTTTCTTTTACCAGTTTCTTTCTCTATCCTTTGGCTGTTTGTTTATCTTGATGTAATCATTATTGTATAAGTATTTTTTAACCCTGACAGCATATAAATTATGGTGTCTCAGGGGATCAAAGAGTTAAGATGCCTCTGAGTCCAACAATTGGAGATTCTGAGCAAGGGCCTTTTGGATTTGGACATGGTCTTGGTGGGAGCGGCATCCAGCTAACTGAATCATCTCTATATCCATCAACTAGCAGTGTTTCTCATAGTTTTTCTTCTAGTAGCTTGGGGCAGATGCAATACGATGCTAGTGGCATGAGTCCTTTCTGGTCTCCTCATAGAGGCCAAATGCGTTTACAGAGTAGGAGATCACAATCTCGAGAAGATCTAAACTCTTCTTTGGCTGAGGCACACATGGCAAAAGTTTAGAGCATTCTTCCCCTGAAATTTTGGGTATGACTCTCATCTAGGCATCTCCTCTGTATCATAAAGCACCCAATTCAATTGACAGGATACATCACATTAGCAAACCTTGATTCTTCTTTTGCATCTATTGGTTCTTTTTTTTTCTTTTTTATGTAATAAGGCCAATTATCATCTTGGGAATCCAGAAAAAAAGAAAAGGATGACAGCTTCTGCATAGTTTTTGCTGAGACAGAGCTTGCTCAGAGCAGTTTATTATCTCATAATAGGCACAAGCCAATTAAATCAATTGGATCGACCCAAAGACATTACTGTTCTAGCGATCGATTATTTATCTTGTAGGTGAATCTGTGTGTTTTTTTGTTATCCATTGTTTCTCAAGTTAATTGAGCACAGGCTACCTTAATTTAATAGGAGATCTCAAGCGTACTAGTGTGATTCCTATATCGCTTATCTTGGTCATAGTTCTGATGAACTGGTTATTGACTTCTGACAGATACTACAAAGCTGGAGTTTATCTTCTGCTTAGTAACATTTTACCTCAAAACGCCGGCTTCATCAATATTGTGTATCTTGAGCATAAAAGTCATGGTCATGGCATCCAATGAGGGGGTTTTGTACGCCTAAAACCTCAACCAAAGACTGCGAAAAGCATTGATGATGATCAGGTCCCTTGTTTTCAATGATCCTGAGAACTACGGTTCTGTGAACCTAACTCACGAGGAAGCAAACTACGAAGGAAAATGCTGGAGGTTTCTTATGGCTGAGCTGGAGAAGAAAGAACAGTGTGGGAGGCCTGTTAACAAATACGTTAAATGGGTTCAGTGTTCATACAAGTCTGGAATTTAATAAATTACCCTCTTACTGTTCTATTTAGTTCCCTCTAACCTAAGCAGATTAGATGCAGAAGGTGTCAATAGCTGGAAATAAATGTGAAGCACGCTAAAATCAAAGTATTGGCTTTTGAAGCTATGGAAACTTTGACATGTGACATGATATTTGCAGAGTGACACTTTCATAGCCTTGCTGACAGAATCTGTTGCTGCCATTTTTGGGGAAAGTGGAATGATTGGTGAAAATTCTAGGAATTATTCTTTACAGTTAGCTTGGTCCATTTTGTCAATCAATCTCATAGGTTTCTTTTCCTGTGGGGTTTAAGACTAGTTCTCCATTTGTTGTTGATTTTTCTACTTGAGAAAGATGATATGTCATCATGGATCAATATGATGTATAGTCTATGATGGTGCCACTGCCATTCAAGTGACTTCTGTCTTTTATTGGTCCCATGGGCATTGCAGATGTGGTGATCTCACTTTCATTACGCATAACTCATAACGGTTCACGTTTCGCTAATGAAAATGTTGGCGTATGAGGGGCTCCGATGAGACTGTATATTGGTGATGAGAGTTTTCTCCACGTTTGGATTGGGAGACCTAATATAGCTCGGCAAGTGTCCTTTTCCTCCGATGAGACTGTATATTGGTGATGAGAGTTTTCTCCACGTATGGATTGGAAGACCTAATATAGCTCGGCAAGTGTCCTTTTCCCATTTAGATGCTAGGCCCTATATTCAACTTGCATCAGAGGATAGCTTCTTATGTGGGAGAAAAATTATCAAAATTGCAATTGTCAATTCAGCCATAAACGTTACAATTTGGACAATTCAATATTAGATCTTTCGATAATTTATCACTTAGAGTCCATTTGGCTGCTTTTGGAGATAAATTGCTAGCATGGATATCAATTATGCTACGTAGAATGATTTGACACTAATGTAAATAATACTTTGCATTTTCTATTTTTTTGTTTTTAATAATTTTTTATTTTATTTTTTCCTTCTTTTCTTTCCTTCTTCCTTCATTGATCACTTAATATCAACAATGGCCAAAAGTTGACCCTCACCAGATCTAGAGAGGTTGCCTTGCTAGTGGCTAGGCAAGGCTTAACCTCATCAAATTCAGCAAGATCAAGCCTCACTAGTGGTCAGCAAGGCTTGACCCTAGCCGGGGAATATTGGAAAAAGGAAAAAAATTACAAAATAAAATTGTTCATTTTAGTGTGGTCCATGTCATTTAGAATGGCCAACACTAACTAGATCTCCACATCATTACGTTTTTGTCAAAATAAATAGGAAGGAATAAATTAGTAGATCGTCAAAAGGTTTAAAACTAACTAGATAAATTGTTTAGTTTTAAGATTAAATTGACTAATTTAAAAGATTCAAGACTAAATTTGGTACAAGTACAATAAGGTTATGACTTTTTTGGTAATTCTCTTTCCCTCATGTGCTCTTGCATTTTGTCATACTGAAAAGCTCATAATTAAGAAATATTTTTTATGACAAATTTGGGACAAGTATAATAGGTTTATGATTTTTTTTTTTTTGGTAATCCTTCTCCCATCATGTGCTCTTGCATTATGTTTTACTAAAAATTCAAGATCAAAGAAATATTTTCAATGCTAAATTATTTCCAGAGAATATCATTAGTTTTCACTTATTTGATGATTTAAGCAAAGTGGTTTCTTCTTTTTCAAAATGCAAAGTCATTATTCTCTCATCCAAGAGTGTTTAACCAATGGAAAACTTTTTATGTAGATCAATTAGTCCGTCATTGAAATATCGAAAAATCAGAATATAATTCTCAAGAGATAGCTTTTACTCAAAAGAAATAGACCCTAATTTTACTTTCTCAAGCTTGATCGAAATGAAGGATCAACGGGTTCAGACTATGGGATTGTTCTTCTTGAGTCCATAAATACGTGAGAGATTTTCCAAGTAAAAGCCACTACTATAAAGTACGAGATAGATTCGTTCAGTAGATGATGCCACTAACAAATCCAATCATATATGACCCTCACTTTCAAATAATCGGACAAATTCAAAGGTGACTAAGATGAACTTTACATTATGCCATTTTGTCAGAAACGAGTCAACAATCCGGAGAAAATACTTCGACGCGCGCCATGCTGGAGCAGAGATCATCATGATTCACGTCAATCAAGCTAAAGGCTAAGTTTCATCCTGAGTTCAAGGGAGCAATAATGCTGATATCTACCAATGAACAAAAAGCAAGACAATAACGACAGGACCTTAGTATTCCTCCAGACCTGATCGCAGTAAAACATTTTGCCATGCTTTTGATTGATTGATTGACAATTTATGGACATTGCCGACGCACGAACTTACTTACAGATTAATTTGGGTGATGTCCATGTTTGTAGTCCGCTAATCATAAGATCGAGTGGGGGAAGTTTTCTCAAACCAGTAATGGGGGAAAACGCCGCTCCTGACCATATATTTGCATAGCCACACCCAATTCGCTCCATCTTCTTGAGGAAGCTGGCTTTTGGCCCTCCTCGAGCTGTTGGCTTTGCTTCACTCCTCAAAAGTCGCCCTTCAACGTGAGATACGGCCAGCATTCTCGGCCATATTATCGTTTCACAAGCCTATACGGTTGCAATTCTATCCAAGCAATATTAGTAGATGTATCCTCACTATATATTTATTCACATCATGTGAATCACAAGATAGACAAAAGAAGCAAGAACTAACATGCTTTGAGAGCACCACTACACGAAATCAGCTTTTCAGTGAGAAATCATCTCGTGTGCAAGTTGTGAGCTGCACAATTGAAAAAAGTTTGTTCGCGCACGCGCCCGCCTTGTATGACATGAATATTAGTGAAAGAGCACCGTGTTATAAGTATTTATTTGAATTTGTGAAAACCCCTTACTCATTACATAGGAAAAATGACCAAGAAAGTTCTAAATCAATTAAAGTTATGCCAATTGAGTCCTCAACATTTCAATCTGATCAGTTAAATCCTAAATCTTGTGATGATTTGTCAATGTAGTTTAGCTAGCCAATTTTGGTCAATAGATTGCTGATCTTAAATGCCAATAGGTACAACATACGTTAACGTGAACAATTTTTACAATTTTAAAAAATATTCTGACTTTTTTTTTCCTGTCCTTTAGTGATTGATCACCGGCCACTAACCACAGGTTATAGCTAGTGAGGGCTAGCCTCCCCTCGGGGGAGGACGAGGACATCCACACCAAGAGTCACGTAGGTAAGAGTTGACTTCCTCTAGTCAAAGGCAAAACTCGTTGGCAAGGGTGGCCTCGCCCTTGCCCAGCTGAGGCTTGGGGAGAATCGACCTAGCCACATTTGGCGAGCAAGGCCTCTGTCGATGCTTGCGTTCGCCCAAGCAAGGTCAACCCTCGCTAGCTATTGCTTATGACTAATGGTGGGCGACTAGCCATTAGCAAAAAGGAAAGGCAAAATAAAAAATTATCAATGTCGATGCAGATTGTGCTCTGTAAAATAATCAACGTCCACATCAACAATTTCTGACTAAAATTGACCAGATAGAATTCATTAGCAAATTATCAAAAAAATTTAATGCTCAATTGGCCATTTTGAAAACTTTAAAATTGAATTGGCACAAATATAATAGGTATAAAACTTTCCTGTTATAGTTTTATCACAGTTTCCATAGGCATGAGAAAACCTATCGATATGATTGCTAGAAACCTATATCTTGGTGATAGACTTCGCTCTTCTTTCATAGAAGAGTTTCCCTTTGACTTTGTGGTCGCACCGCCCCAACTTACAATCAAACTAAGCTTTTTGAGGTCGCTATCACTAAAATAAATTTCATGTGAGCCATAAGGAACTCGTTGCGGCAGCTTCACTGCGGCCATAATACGGAGATCGAATAACTTGGCATCCGATAGTGTAGCCAGTGAAGGTATTGGGTAAGATGAAGAGCCTAGATTGCGCTCGTTTGTACTTTCTTGTCTTGACATAGCAGCTATAAAATGTTGCTCAAACGGAGCGAAGCATACCATCCCTGTCGAAGACATGATAGTGTCCACGAGGAACAAACTACGAGTTTGGGCATTATGGATGTATGCGCCATTGAGAAACAGCATTAGAGAACCCTCCACCACTTAATCGGTCAGGGAAGCACTTGAGCCGCTGTGAAGTTTCCTGAGAGCAGATTTCTTGCGTCAATGCATGGTTTGGGAGAAGGGTCCAGCAAGTCTTCTAGATGTCGTCTAGTGCATTAAAGATATCTCTAGGGAATGAGAGCCTCCCCTCTGCTTCTGCTTGTGCCTGTCGGCAAGGATTTAGATGTCATCAAGGACTCTGCAGTTTTAGGGGGAAGAACAAGGCAAGCACTGTTATTAAAGCCATAAAGACATCTTCAAAAGACAAAAAAGTAAGAGCCGCCTAAAATAATGGAGAATGAAAGAAAAAACGCAACAGGGTTGATGATGCTTTGAAGTGAATAACGACCATCTCGTTTATAGAGTATATTTACTACAATGCTAGTTCAGGGTTTGAAGGATCGTGATAGTCCACACTAGACTCTTACATTTCCTTAGTCTGCATGCGGTCAAACATTGCATGTCCAGAAAAAGAAAGGCACGGAGGGCCAGAGAAAGAACGGGTATTTTTTGGCGCCAAACATATCAAGGAGTAAAGATAATTCAGAGGCAAGAAAAATTAAATAAAAAATAGCTAATCATATGTTGATGTCGTTTGTATCTACCTGAATTCAAATGGTATTCTCTTTTCGTAATTTTGACCAATAGGGTTCACGATGGTAAATCAATGTACCGTCCACCGACCAAAGAACCACTTTGCTCTTTTATATCATTACCACTTTTATGGCAGAATAAGCATATCTATAACCGATTCACAATACAAGGGATGGTTCATTGATGTACCTTGGACAGTCCCTATTTGACACACAGGACAAAATATCTACAACCAGATATTGCCTTACATCTAGTCGTCTATAACACTGGTAAACTAGACCTAATAGTTGCTCCCAACAACAGGTGCCCTTCATGACCTAAATAAATGAATGAAAACGGCAGTCATATTTATGCTCAGAACCTGGAAAAGCATGATTATCAAGGGTGGCATACATTTAACGCATATGACGTGCAATCAAAGGGCAGTAAATAAATTTTCTAAAAAAAGAAGAAAGAGAGAGGGACATGAAAACCAATAATGTCATTGCATGCAAGTTACCCAGATTACTTCTTCCAGCTTATTTGGACCATTCTTTTCCAGTGTCAGCTATTGGAATCTTTTTTAATTTTCTAAACAAATAGGGTGGACACATTCCAGCAATAAGAAATTATCTGTTTCACGTACTCTCTAAGAGCTTTTGATAATTTATAGAAAATCTGCACAGATCCAGACCTGAACCAACTAAAATCCAGATACTGACAGATAAACTGGACTGTACAAGAACTAGCATAACACTACAAAGTCAAAGAAACGTTGTCCTTGAACTACAATTATGCAACAATCTTCTAGCATGATGAATTTGGAAGACCAAGGATCAAACCTCATGTGATGCAAAAGATTACTTCAAACAAAGTCAAATTGCATGAGTATGCTGCTCAGACGATCCAATAAGCTGTGCTACGCCACCCAGTACACTGCAAATTTGAACTTTATAATCTGAGTCAGCCTCAGAACTAAGTATTCTACATAGATGGATTTGGAGATAGTTTTTTCAGACTGGGTTTTTCTGTAGTTTGTACCCCAATCCATGGTAGGGCATCTGTTGTATGTGTAACTGCACATGTTTCAGCATTTTGGCTTGACAAGATTTACAATGGGCCAGCAGAAGTACTTTGATCTGAAAACCAGACCAATCAGGTTAGGCGTCGGTATTATGTTTCGACTTTTGTAGCAATGCAAGTGCCAGATACGATTTTTTTATAATTTATCCCTAGTATTAACATATAAGCTAAAGATTTATATTAAGCTGTCAACTATTGGCAAAAGTTCAGCAAATGATTTTGACACAAATTCGGCTTTGTCATAGTTGTTTTTTTTATTTGGCACATTGGGAAATGTTAAAACTTCACATCTGATTCAGTTTATAGTTGAACGTTGCAATAAATGAAAACTTACTGCGTTGACGAATTATTTGCAGAGCTATGAGCCTGACTTAGTAGCAGCTTCAGATTGTGATGTTCATGGGATTCTGAGCAAACAGAATTGCTATCAGAGTCATGGAAAGTATATGTAGGTTAATTCTAGTTAATTGTTTGATTGCTTTAAGGTACTAGCATGAGGATTTGAGTTTTAAAAGCACGATCTTTAGTAATATATTAGGTTCGAGCATGTAGTTTGAGACCAATAATACTACACAAATAACAAAACATTCGTCCAAACTTAATAGAAAGTTCACAAATATCATATAAGAAAATATCACAAAAAAGCAACAATTGAATAAAAAAATATTTAGAGAATACAACCGTACGAAGGAAACAGTAATCCTATTACTGCACAAATTCAAACAGGATGCCATGCATCACCCATCAGATGTTTTCTATGGTCCCCTAACAGCTTCTGTTAAAAGTGGTCAACTCAAAACATGTTCAACTGCCAATCCCCCAATGATAACACGAAATTAATCAGAAAAAAAGATTTCAAATCAGTGCCCAAACGAGCTGAACAATTAAATCTTCGAAACAATGAGCTCAACACTTGGACCCATGCTATTTTAACTTTTTTTTTTCCTTAATTCTTCAGCCCAATGCTGCACACTTCCCTCCCTCCGTCCCTCCCCCTTAAATTTGGAAAATCCACAAGAGTTCAATGCATGAAGCCAGGCAATTAAGTAATCTACCAAGAAATTAAGTGTCAAGAAGCAGTATATACCTCGTAAATTCTGAACTGTCATTCTGGCAAAGTCCAGCTCTATACTAAAACCACCAAAAAGCTCTATGGTAATAACTGGAGAAGAGAGTGGAAAGTGTTCCCTGTACAACCAGAGGATAAAGATTATAATAATTAAGACCAGTTGTTCTAGGAAGCAAGATCTAGCAGAATCTAATGCATGAGAGGTCATACACAATAATTCGTCCAATTGTGAATAATATTATGTGTGAATAGTTAATGCCCAAAGAAAGTGAACTTGAGTTACCCAGTTAATCAAGAGGATCTAGATTTAGTGCTCAAATAATTTGGAATAGCTTCAGTACCATCATTTATATCGCCTTAAGAGCTTGTAACATCAATCCCTCGGATTTTTTTTTTTTTTCATGATTAGATTCAGGGAAAAGTGAATGATCCATCTCTGGCAACATAACATTCATTACAGAAGAAATCCTAATATCTTAAGGGGCTTCATAAAAATGTCTGTGGAGTGAACAAGACAAAGTACATGATTTTGGAGTGGAAAGATGTCACAACTGCTGCAATTGAATCTGAATGAAGGAGAACTTAATAATGCCGTTGAGAACAATACAAAGCATTGAGGCAATAATTCATTGCACGTCCATTCAACCACTTGACAAGAGCGAGGCAATCTCCTTCTGCTGCATAGTTGAGATTATATACAGTATGATTCGTTGAACGTCTCATGCAACTCATCTGTAGCAGAGTTTAGTAGCACCCACAAGAACAGCAGAATCAACAAGCTAAACCCATATCTTTGTTCTATTGACCTGTCCTGCACACTGCCTTCAGATGGAAAAGACTATACTAGTGATAAGTAATGCCAAACACTTATCCACACGAACTTTTCCATAAAGAAATCATGGATTTATGACTAGTGGGAAAGATATCCTTCAAGGTCCTTCAATAATTCAACTTCCGGAAGCAATGCGCACTTCATCAAGGAGATCTTCTCGCAATGTCAACCCTGCTTCTTTCATCTGATATAGAAGCTTAATGGCTTCAATTGAGAGCCCATGCATCGTGTAACCCTTGATCATGGCATTCCAAGATATAATGCTCTTCTTTTTCCTAACCATGTCAAAAACCATCCTTGCGTCTCTCAATAAACCCAACTGTCCATACATGTCAACCAACCCACTCTGCACAAACGCATCTGACTCCACTCCAACCTTAATGGCTTTAGCATGGACCTGCTGACCACATTGTCCATCATCCTTAACCCTGCCACATGCCTTGAGAACACTCAAAAACATTGATTTATTCTTCCGAATTCCCGCCCTCTCCAGTTCCCTGAAGTTACTGAAGACCATATCATATTGATGTCCACTGCAGTCATATGCAAGTTTGGCCGTCCAGATAGTGGAATTGTGGCTAGACAATTGCCAAAAGATTATGTTAGCACATTCCAGGCAATTGAATCTACTGTAGAAATTGATCAACGACCTAGGCAGGGGATTCTCACCCTCTCTACCCTGCTTTAATAACCAACCATGAACTTGCTCGCCAAGATCCTTATTCGCACTATGTACACAAGCCTTCAATATACACACAACTATCCAGGGAGGAACTTCACTCACATTGATACAGCAAAGCATCCTCACAAACAGCCTTATAGCTTCCTCACACTCACCCTCTTCCATGTAACCGACAACCAAGATAGCCCAAGAACTGAAGTCCCTGCGGAGCATTCCCTCGAACACTTTGCGGGCACTAACCAAGCAACCACAGGACACGTACATGAGCAAAACCCAGTTAAGCAAATGCAAACCGGGTCTCAACCCACTACATCTAATGTGTTTATGGAGCTCCAATGCTCCGGCCGAGTCACCATTCGCCATGCACTCTTTGATCAAAGAAACGTAGATATCGGGCGAAACAGTCACGCCGAGGCAATCCAATAAGCGCAAGACGTCCGTGGTCGCGCTCGAGGCGCTGTCTTTCTTTTTCCGGGTCGGAGTCTCACGACCTTCGGAGGCGGGACGAGGGTGACTCGTGGAGGGATTCGTTCGTGGGGTTGGAGCTTGGAGCTCGAGAGGGCGAGGGGGAAGCTTTCTGGGGCTGCGAAGAGGGAGATGGATAGGAGCGGGGCTCGACGTGGGGTGACCCCGGGCGGCGCAGGTTGTGGCGACCGTCGAGGCGCGAGTTTTACGTGGGCGTAGGTAAGGAGAAGTCGAAGGCGGGGGTCTTGACAATGGAGGCGATGAGGAGGAGGATGCTGCCATTCTCGCTCAGGGAAGTGAAGCAAGAGAGGCTGAAGCCGGGAGACGTGAAAGAGAAAAAATCTAAATTATTTCATTTATATCTAATTATTTTTTGAATTTTTGCGGGAAATTTGAAAAAAAAAAAAAGAAGGTATTTTCTGCTCCTTTTTTTATGGTAAAGTTTTCAGTAATTCCCCCCTTCTCAACTATAATTAGTTTTTGACTAATATTTCCACTCAATTTTCTTTTCTATATACTTTTCAACACATGAATTTAATTTGTAATTATATTGTCTTCAATTTTTTTTATTTTATTTTAATGATCGTGATTTTATCAATTATAAGTGATTCTTTTTTTGTTGACTTTTTGCGGCTTTACTATGTACAGAGTGTATAAAGGCATGAGTTCTGCATCAATCTTGCCTACTGCAACTTGAATATGGATAGTTGCCACAATAATCTCCCAATATGAAATAAAAAAAAACAAATTACATATGAAGTTATTTTCCATATTTCATCTTCTTATATTGAGTGCAATTTTTTTCAGGCTTATTCAAGTATATCGATTACTTCTTATAATCTCTATGGCGCATCAGTATGTACAATAGTAAGCTTTAAGTGCATAACTATAGATAATCAAAATGTAAGTATAATAGTTCATCTTGCAACAATTCATGTTATATATTTCCTAGAGAATTAAGTGAAACTCTATCATCTTGGATTTCTTTATGGTTATTTGAACACTCTTTTCCTCTTAGCACTGATATTAATAATAGTAGGACTCTCCCAATTTACGTAGAATTTAGTTTAAAAAAATTCTTATTTTTCTATTTTTGTGAGTACCATACACATTAAGCATGGCAAACAAATGATAAGGTGGATATTCGACTTGGTATCGTGCAAATTTATAATAAGAGTATAAATATATTATTATCATTTTGATGAAGTAGGTTATACGAGTCGTACCATATGAAAGAACTAAGCTCCTATTTTGACAAAAGAAAATTATCCACACATAAGGAAAAAGTGCATATTTCATCTCAATGTAAAAGTTATTATGTTCTTTAGCATTCCCTTTTACTATTATTTACCCAAACAAACACACCAGAAGTTCTCTTTTTCTTTCCCGACATAGTTGGAGGCAGACCAACATACTCACAACAAAATCGAGCTTTGAGCTTCAATCGAAACGGACCGTCTTCTTTCTTTGAAAAGAGTCTTGGACACCATAGAAATCCACGTATCCAATCGTAAGATGCTCTAGTCACATGCATGCATTTCTCAAGGAAACATGCTTATCTTTCGCGCATAGAAGAAGACATTACCGGTGGGATCACACGTCACCAAATGCTCGGCGAAAACACTCTGGATCGTGAAATGATAGATTCTCATGCACGAATTGGCATTTGTTGAAACACTATTTGCCAGGACAGATTGAATAGAATCATAGGCCAACCTAATTGACCGCAAATATAAGATTTCGAGTCAGTGGGTTCCCGAAAAAACACAAAAGTACAGTTTCTCAATTCAAATAAGATGCTGATGAAGGCCTTTTCAGCTCACCGAAGATTTGGCTCACTAGGGACATAAACACTGATGGTCCTTTTTTGCTACTGTTACATAAGGGGCAACACTTCCTGGAGAAACTATTTCACGAGAAACAGAAACAGAAGTTAGAAACCTAAATGCGTTCAGTCAATGTATAGCTTTGAAGAGAACCGTGTTGATAAACAATCGGTGGACATGCATTGCTGAAGACAGCACCGCACGAAACTCCTGGAGGACATGGCAGTGACTTCACAACTTGATTGGAAGCTTCTGGTTCCCAAAAGCTTTCACCTTGTTCGTCGTTAGCTCCAACCCACCAGCATAGCAGTATGTTATTTGCACTCAAATGAATGGTTTGAAGAAGTACCTGATAAGCCTACTCTCCCAGTCATGCTGGGTAACTGTAGTCACATTCTGTTGAATTTGCCAAAATCTGTTCAAGTCACCTGTGCAGTGATTAATGACAATAAAGAAGCAAACCATGCCAGAAGTCCAAATCCTGGACCATGTGAAGATTCTCTGTCTTTCCAATTCTTGAGGCATCGCGGAAAGCTATGCAAGGGATGGGCTCAGGCCAAATCAGCATCTTTAGATCACACTGCACCCGAAGATGGCATGTAACCTGGGTGAATCCTAGTAGGCAAAGGCCTGGCAATGAGTCCATCACTTATCCAACCCACCGTCTCTGCATCCTCTTTGACATGCTTAAATTCCCTCTGCACATACTCCAATGACACGCGTAGCCTTCCACTGGCTCCACAATCACGAGCAACACTTGTGGCCATAATTCCAGCGTTTTTCTCCAACCAGTACAGATAATTGACATGGAACAATGACTTAAGCATGTCTTGTTGTGAAGAGTTCTCTTTCAGCACAACCTAATTCACACCAATAACCTTATTTGTTAATAGAATGTAATGGGTATAAGTACAAAGGCTTACTATTACATGGTCTTTCTCACCATTACAAATGAAGCACAAAGGCTTACTATTACATGAAGAATGTCCATTTTTCAATTAACAGAGTCTCCAACCTTATTTTGGTAAGTTAGGTGCTTTCACAAAGTCCTCCAAATCGATCAACCTAACTACAAGGAACCCTCCATCAATAAGCAATTGATGTAGATCAAGAATCTAAAGGATGTGCTGGATGACAGAGAACGATAAAGCTAGATATGATGTAAGGAAGGGAAGAGCCAAATCGTAACCTATGAGCAATAATATACGGACTTTACTTACACAAAATTTGCCAATATACTCCGTCAAAATGTAGCCTTCATTTCTGAATAAATCAAATAGTGCCACGGCATCTTCCTTTCGGTTGATAACATCACTTAGCTTGGAACCTAGCTGCAGCCGGCGCTCTATTTGAGCAGCTGCTTCCTTCGCTTCCAGAGATAGTGTACTGGATTGTGCCTACAGTGAAAATTATTGATGAGATTCCAACAACACAATTATTCATACCCCGGTTTTTTATGGTTTTCGCTGTTCTTTAATAGATATTAAAGTCATTTGGGAATTTGAAGTTGCAACAGAAACTATCAAATCATGACTTGGAAATTTATCATCGACACATATTTAGAATTCAGGGATGCATGACCGAGTAATTAATTAGCGGCTGTGGCATGGCTCCTCCTCAAAGATGAAACTTGAAAATGTGCAGAAAAATATCAACAGCAAATTCAAACTTCAAAGAATTGAAGTCCTAGTGACCAAAGCTACAAGCATATGAGACAAAACAATCTCAAGGAAAACTAGTTCTAGCATCCAAGCCAATGTGAGATACAAGCACAACAGGTGTGTAAGCATAACTGAAACCTAGAATAAGAAAATAATGATTAATCATGATTTTCCTAATCATCCAAAAAAACTCTTCAACCTTAAAATATTCAGATGCTTGGAAATCTGAAATATCATCAGCAGTGGCTAACTAGTAGCAGATATAAGTACACTAGAAGACAGATACAACTCTCACCTTTTTCAATATTCCATCAAGATTGGGCAGAGTGGGGAAAAGTGGTTCTTCATCATTGACCTCCTTAACTGAAGGTGCCTGACCACACAGTAGGTACTCGCTGAAAACCAAACCTGATCCACAATATACAGAACACCAAATACCACCTTTAGTATGTGAGCTAGAATATCATCAAAATTTGTTCCTTCTACTTCTATTTTGAGTAGATTCAGTGATCCCTCATCACTCAGTTTTACTAACAACCAACTTGAAAGGGAACTGTCCTTGAAAAAAGTATGCACTGGAAAGCATCCCCCAAGAATTTAAATGTCATCATTACCTTAAGGTTTATGATCAATGAGAAAGTCATAAATTGCAGCTTACTAGGCACATGACAACATTTCAAAGTGATTTCTATTAGGACTAAAGATCAAGCCCACTTGACTTTCAGTTTCATAGAATTGATCCAGTTCAAGTCGTCAAAATTGAATGAAGTCAAATTTGCATATTGATATTAATTGGTTTGCAAGCCCACTGGAGCATTGTATACTTTGTGCATCACTTTTTCATTTTAGATATTTCTATATACATGAGTGAAGGAGCACCCTGAACCTTTTTGTGGATTATTGAATGCCAAGCTTAAGGGAAGCTTTCATAAGATAGGGATACAAAGAGTGATTTTTTTCTCACAAGGGATGCTTTACGGCAAAATACCAACATGATTAGATAACGAGTACTGCAGGAAAAGTGACAGTAACAACCTCCGATCAAGGATAAGATGGAAAAAGCTCGTACAAAATGGTATGCACACATTGAAAAATGGCTTTCGGATGCTCTCATAAAAATTGTGGTTATTGAGAAGGTGCATATAGAAAGAGGCAAAAGAAGACCTAAGACAAGGCGACATAAACAGGATCTTATAAAGTACTTGATAGCAAAGGGGCCTAATGGTGACAAAATATTGCACTCAGTCGACTCCACTTAGTGAAATGAGCTTAGTTGTTGTAATTAACATTCAAGCTCCTGACTCAGAGTGAACTTGATTTTTCTAACACAATAGAATCAAGCAAACTTCTGTAAATAAAAAATCATCAATTTACTTCAAGCAATGCAAGAAACTCCATCTGCATACAGTCAATACTAATAATTTAATGTGCAACAAGACTTGGCCTTAGGCATTGCTGTTTTTGACTGTCTGATGCAATTCCTTTGACTTGTGGAAAGTATATTGAAGGTTTATGATCGTGGCAAAATTTATAGACCGTACTCCAACCACAATTGTAAAATTTATTAATTCAAACTAGTAAACTGCTATGACATTCATTTGCAAAAGAACATGCTCTATAATTGTTTTGGGGCGAACAGGGCTGGGCACTGTACCTGAAGAACTCAGAATGACACTTGCCTCTTCCATGCAATGATGACATAGCAGAAGATAAACAAAAACTAGTTATTTTTCTAAGGATCCATGAGCTATAACACAAATCAAGTATGCAATTTTGTATAGCTCATCTCATCGATCTTTTGAGGCCTCCAAAAAATCTTGTCTATATAAACTTCAGAATGACTAGATCATGAGATATCCTAGTCAACAGAGGAGGACACAGTATTTTCTTCATTGAAACAAATGTCATGATAATTCTTGTATACAGACAAAAGGATAAGGGCTTACTTCCACGATAAGGATTTAAAGTCCTCAGATGAATCGACTGGTATGACTTAAGATTGCAGAACATGTGGACCCAAGTCACCACAGTAAAAGAAGCAAGCGCAAGAGGTGTAGAGGAGCCTATGGCATTTGCCAATGCTATACCAAGTATGATACCAATAGACTTGCTCACCATTCCTTGTGCCTCACCCTTGGCAATTACCTACAGTCGATACTAACGTTCAGAACTGAACACAACTCTTTAGCAGTAGTGCACAATGATGTCAGCACACAGATACAGATGAAAGAGTATACTTAAGGAAGTAATTCCATTTGAAGCGAAATTTTTTTTTACCAAGATAACAACCAAACAGACGAAGCCCATAAAAATGCATTCACCTCAGCAAAGTTCCTCTGAGCAGCAAAGCCAGCATAAAAGCAGCTCCTGGTGGATGCCTGAGAAGGAACAAATTCCAAATTTCAGTAACTGTGTGACATTATATCATCTCGGTATGAGAATAACATAAAAAATGCAAGACCACCTACGTACAAAGAAAATAACCAACCCTCCCCAGAGGGAAACACCAATGCCAAGTCCTAAGCTGCAGTGCCTATGAGTTGTAATTGTGTTACACTTAAAGGAGAGAGAATACTTATTGATGATTATATACTAGTCAGGAAAAAGCAAACAAAATCCAATGACAAAAGAGACACCTTAATAACTCGTCAGAAAAGTTAGTTGTGAATAAATTGAGAGAAAATATCTCAAGATAGGAATCCAATTTTGATGGAAATAACAGGCTGTTATTAAAGTAGCCCATAAACATTCCCAGAGGGCTCAGGCTCAGCACAACTGCTGAGAAAAATGCAAATAATATGAGAGCAAGTCATACTAACTTCTAGAGAAACAAAGCAAACAAGCAGAATCTTCAAACACAGGACAGAAAAGTAGATAGACATGTTCATTGATCTATCAAACAGAATATTCAATATTTTAGAGGGTCCATCGATTTATTTCTGTAAGACAGAAATAAAAGGGTTTTATTGTATCAGTTGAGATGGCAGGGAGCATTAAAAACTCAAAGCTATATGACTATTTGACTGAGCGAATGGCCACAACTCAGAAGTCTAGGATTCTTCAATAGTGATTGTCTGACATGTTAGAAACAATCCTGTTTCTAAATAGTAGAAGAAAGACTATAGAGGCTTATAAATATAAATTTGAAATAAATGCACAACTTGCTAACCACCTGAATAAGAGCAGCTGCTGAGCGTCCTGCTCCTGCAACAGCACCAATGAAAACAAAAAGATGTGGGAAGGCAGGAGTCAACATTTCCATTCCGAAGGCAGCATTTTCCAACAAGTCAGCAAAAAGTCTCCAGCCCTTTGGATGGACGTCAAAATGCCGTCCAAATTTCGAGAGGAAAATCTTGCTAAGATATCCAATCCCATCCTTCAGCACCCAATTCACAGCAGCAGCTGTGGGAATAGCTCCTTTTCCTAAACCAACAGCATAAAGCAAGGCCTACACAAATAACATATCATACGTACATAACCACCAAGCACCCAAATATTGCAACAAAAACACTTTTGCATGTTGCTGAGAAAATGCTGAAGAGGATGACTTCAAAGAAAAACTATATTCTGTCAAACGTAGTAAGTGGTAAAGACTTACAGTCTGTGCTCTAAAAAATCTACGCTTCATATCTTTGAGTTTTGTTCTTCAGCTTTTCCGGCAACAAACTTTTGCATACATCTGAGGAGAGGAATTCAAACCTCTTGGCATTAATCTTGTAGTTTGTTATTAGTTAATTAGTCCTTTAAGACCACTGCTTGCTTGCCATTGCCAGCAACAAATCTCTCAAATCATTAGTAATATCGGGGGCTTAATATATTCCTCACAATCAGTCCCAACAGAAGATTAGTGATTACCAATTACTCTCTCCTGTTTCCTTCTCTCCTTCATTTCCTCAACTGAAAGTCAACGCTCATTCCCACTGCTATAAAAAGTTTTTCAATAATAAATGAGCTTTTTTTTCATCTGATAGGAGTAAACAAGATCATCTTGCCAAACCAACCAGCATTCCTAAAGCGATATTTATGAGGGATATCTTCATACTAGGTACAACTTTTTCCTAGGAGCATTTACGACGATGCATAACATTAGCAATAACACCAATAGGTTGCAAAAGTATAATCTTTCTTACATTAAACAGGCGCTCTATAAGCATCATTACCAAGTTACAAAGTAACACACGGCTTTAGAGCTCTTTCAAGGAAATGTATGCACTACCTGAGTGGCAAGAACACCACTGATTTGACTCGCAATGCCTTGAACTCCTCTCCAGAGAGAATAATTCAAGTAATCACTGGTGACGCTATCAGGAAATCCTTCAGGAAGCATCAAGCGCATGAACAATTCCCTGCACTGCAACCACAAACTGGGGAAAGCACCAGGAGTAAACAACTTCTCATCTCCGAAACCGAAGCCACCCGGCGAAGCAACCACGAAAGCGTCCTCGTTGCGAGGATCACGGACTAGCTTCGTCCACCTGCCCCCCTGCACTTCCCAAACAACACCTTTCTCCTCCCCCTCCTCCTCCTCGAGAGCAGCTCTCGCCAGAGCCGAAGCAGGTATTCGAAATGCGCAAAAATGAGAAACGATCGAAACGATGATGAACAAAGCCGATTTGTTCAAGAAGCTGTTTCTGCCGGTCAGCGCACGGGAGCAGAGAAAGAGAACCAGAAGTCGACCGAGTGGAGAGCCTCCGCCGCAGTCGTCGCGATTCCACCACCCGGAGAATCCATCGGAACCGCCGAAACCGCCGCCGCCGCCCGAGTTGTCGTTTCCGCCGCCGGGGATAGAGGGTTCGGGGCTCCCGGGGGAAGCGAAAGATTGGGCGGTCAAGTATGTCGACTTCGATGACTTGAGAGGGAATGGCGGCAACGAGAGGGAGCGTCTTGGTGCCGGCGCGAGAACAAGGTCACTTCGGTGGGGACGCTGTGGGGGCAGAGGTGAGGAGAGGCGGAGGAAGGAGAGCCTGCAGGCGCAGGCCATCGTTTCGCCGCCGCCGCCGCCGCCGTCCTCCCTGGCTCTTGACTTTCTTCGCTAGGGGGAAGTCGCCAAATGGTAACGTTCCGTTACCGATCTTTTTGGTCGTTTTGCTCGATTATGATTTCTAATTCTCCTACCCCACCAATACAAATGTCTAAAATAAATTACACTTTTGGTGTATGTATTTTACGAAGTGTTCAAATTTAGTCCTCGTACTTTACTTTTCTATCGACTCTAGTCCCCGAACAAGATTTTTATACATGATGCATATGCGTATAAGCGTATAAGTCTTTATAGTATATAGGAAAAATATCATAAATAGTACATAAATTTAATCCAATACTCTAATTTGATCAATGTTGACTTTAAAATTTAATTCAATGTGCAGTATGCTCTCCGAACTTTTAGTATATATTGGACTTAGTCCCTATATAAATCATATTACACATTGAACTAAAATTTTTGGATAATTTGTATCATTGTTCATAGTAATACTTATGCATTTTTGTCAATAATGATTGAAGGAACTTTTTATGAAGTCATTTATTATTCATGTTTGAGATTGGATCAGAAGAACTCTCGTAAATTGTCTAAAATACTTTGTTCATTAGATGATGAGTTAACATGGTGATTAGTGTATCCAAGTGTTGGTGAGGAGGATGCTATAAACAAAGTCGTTGTAAATGCATGTATATATATGGGAAAGTAAAAATGAGGATGCTAGCAGTGTAATCAATTTTGATCGAATTGTAAGTCAAATTGCGCACGCTTATAAACATAGGAACCATCAATTAAGGTTGTCTTGATTTAACATTTCCATAAGATTTCGGATGTGACGACATGATTGGCTTTTTGTCGAATAATTATATATGTGATTAATTTCATCCCTATGAGGATTATAGTTGGTGGTATGATTGGTAATTTCTAAAAAGAGTTAACAGTATTGGTAAGTAGGACAAATAAAAGCAAAGCCGGTAAGTCTATAGAAAAGTTATCTTATTGAAAAAAAAAAAAGATTGTAACGTGGCTTGAATCAGATTCCATAAATCACAACTTGTTGATAATTAACTGTATGAGAAAAGCTTATGCTTCATGCAAATAAAGAACGATGAATCCTCGATCAATAAATTCAAGGCGTTTGTAAGAAAGACAAATGAAAGTTAATGAATTGAAGAAAGAAACCCAAATTTGATAAGTAAATCAAGTGAGAGTTCTTAACTCAAAACTAATTGGTAATTTGATCGGAAAGAAATTGTCAGGTCGCTTAGATGAGTATTAATACATTCATATAAAAGACGATAAATTTAAGACGATGACATGAAAGACAAAAAATTATAAGTAAAGTCAATAATTCACGTGGCAAAACAAAGACATTTGTACTTTCATGAAAGAGATTAGCATCACCAATAAGCATAGACCTTAGCTATGGAGATTGGCCATGCACCTTAGGGGTGTGTATGGTCTAGGGCGATCCAGTTCCTTTCCGAGATCATGGACTGGACCGCCTAGTTTTAGGTCATTGGAAATCTAATAGTACCAATTGGAAATTGGAAAAAACCTAAAAAAAAATGAGTTTCTTTACTTCAAAAAAATTATTTTGGTAAAGTTAGGTAAATATTAAAACTTTAGGAATTTAGGTTGAGATCTTTTTTCTTTTTCTTTTTTACATCTTTATTTTTACTAAAATATAAAGAATTTTATCGATTCGGTCTGGTCCAGTCCAATCCTCTTAGGAATCGGGAACCGGACTGTCCTGACACCGGTTCCACTTTTGGGAATCGGGGATCGAACCGACACTTCCGGTCTGGTCCGGTTCCCGACTGGTTTGGGCAGTTCTCAGTTCATATGATCCAAGTTGCTCACCCATTGCCCCTTCATTACATGGAGCGCACCTATGTTGACTATTCGCCATAGGCCATTTTTAGTGGATTTGGGAAACACAACAATGGTGGAAAATTATAATTTTTTTTTTGCATGAAAATTATCAAATATTATGTAATGATAAGATTGCCGATGAGGGGCCCTAGCAACAGCATCAACTTGAGTTAGGTCGATAATTAGGATTTCTCTCTCATTTGTAACATATTCTTGCTAACCTAACCAATCATGCCTGTTTTGCAATGTTCCTCGGACATTTATCAGAATTCTCTAATTGATTACTAAAGATAAAATTTCAAGAGAATAATCGAGGCGAAAGACTATATACAGTCCGGCACGACAACTCTAAAATAGACCCGACTCTTAGAATTGCGAGAACCATATTAAATCCAACACACTCGGGCGACACGGGACTTCATCCGGGGCCGGATTTTTTTTTTTTTTGGTAACATAATTGCCCTTTCCTATATTGACTTAAGTGATTATTTTTCCCGTCTAACTTGGGCGAAAAAGAAAAATGGCCATCTCCTCCACAAGCGTTGACTTTCCAAGATTTCCCAGCTCTCCTGCGGACACGATTTCATTCTCCAGCGCAGGGCCAGTACAATTAACTTGACTTGCTTTATTATTTAATTTGGAGTAGAGAAATAAAGTTTAATCTTTGAAAAATAGAGAGAGCATAATTCCTTGAAAGATCCAATCTAATTCAATCCTGATCTAACCACAATATAAAACTCAAGATGATCTTGCGCATGTTGGCGCTGTCTCGTGTCACGGACCACATGCTGATGTCTCGTTTTATATAATTTTCTTCTTTTATGGCGAGAATATTCCTATCCCTCCTTCAAATTATTATAATTAATGATTCGATGCGCAGCATTATCCCGCCGAAAAAAGGTGCTTTGCTTACATTATCATGCATGATTGTTAATTAGCACTTGGTGCTGATCATCATTTGCCTCAGAAATACAAATTTCACCGGGAATTCAAAAACGAGATGCAGTTGACTTTTTTTGTTTTGGCTTTTGGTCATGTACATTTGACTTGGGTTAGAAGGAAACCGAGCTTTCATCATAACCGATATTGAGAAAGAGGGTTGAGAGAAAAAAAAAAAATGCACGGGGGTACGTGTCGAAAAGGCGGTACCGAGCACGTTTCTCAATGAGTGGAAAGAATGACACATGAAAACAATTTCACAAGAATCGAATCCGGCAACGGGTAACTTGGAAAAGCTATATCTAAAACTGAACGCATACAACAGATCAAGAGAAGGACAATGTCTTCAAGCAAGACAATGATGGAGTATGTGTCAAGAAAGCCATTGCTGACCGTATATCGTATACGCATACAAGAGTCAGTGATGTAATGGATCAAGCTAATCTGACCTGGAGATTACACAGCCCCAGATTGTTTCAGCACCAAGAAACATGCAATTGAGAGAGAGAGAGAGAGAGAGAGGATGTTCAAGGGCGGAGCACAACCTGTTATGGGCAAGAGTACAACCTAGGGAACTGTCAATTGATTATGCCCCATGGACTTCCACGAAGCTTCGAGCCGCAGCAAATGCAGTTTCTCGACGAATGGTTCCAAGATCTCCGCCTCTTCTTCTGGCGCAAATGCCATACAAATGCTAAGTTCTTGAACCGCCTCCCCATAGTCCCTGGAATTACAAGTGTAAGGAGGACATCGATATGAAAAATATTGAGTCTTTTCCAAGGAAAATCCATAGTGGTCCGTACTTGTTGTAGTACAACATCATCCCATGGTCCCTCCTCAGAGCCCAGTTATGCGGCTGCAGAATCAATAATCTTTCTGAAGCCATGATAGCCAACCTGTCAAGTTTCAATTCAAACGCCATGATGAAGTTACTTGACAAAGGATGCGGGGCAAAAGATAATGTACAGACTTGAGAAGAAAGTTGAGTGAAGCGAGCAAGGAAAATGTATATTGACAGAAAAAAGCTTGCTATTCAATCCATTATTGCCATACTACAAGAGCGAATGCTTGCTATGAAATAAACAGACAACTGGGAAGCATTCATAGTGTAAAAGACTACATCGTCCATTAGGGGTGATCGGTTCCCGGGCGGTTCCCGGTTCCCCTAGAAACCGGGAACCGGACCGGTGGAACCGGTTCCCTATTTCTTTAATCCGGTTCTCGGGCGGGTAATTACAAGAGAAGAAAAATACAAAACATGAGCTCTACAAAATACTTGAATATACATGCATATAAAGTTTGCAAGATATGAAATAAACAGACGAGTGTCGGTCCGGTTCCGGGCGGGCGGTTCCACCCCCGGAACCGGGAACCGGCATTCCATATAAATGGAACCGGGAACCGGACCGGTAAGTTTTAGAACCGCCCGGAACCGACCGGTCCGGGCGGTTCCGGGCGGTTCCCGGGCGGGCGGTTTAGTTTGCTCACCCCTATCGTCCATCATAAGTTGAAGCATAAAGGATGCATGATTGGAGCCCCTTCATATAAGTCAATTCTCCCTCGGCGGACTCGACAGGGACAAGTTACCAATACCGACTCATATGATTTCTAGATATTGTGAAGACAATCTCTGATTACAATATTGATAAACATCGGTCCAGGAGAATTATATGCAATTGCAGATACTTCAAGTTTATCACCATCACGTAATGACACATCAAAAACCATGACACCTGCTCAAGATTATAGATATCAAAAATAGAAAAACATTTCCCAAAACTGATCGGGTAGATCTAAATAAAAACAAAGCAAAGAGGAGGAGGAGACAAGCCAATTATTCCAAGTTAGGACAGCTATGCATTATGAGGCTTGTAATTTACAAGTACATGCATGCAGACAGTAAACAACCTTTCTATATGAGTCTTCAAGCATGTCGTATTTGGCATATTACATGAAAGTCAAAACAAATTAAAGTTGTGGTGAGATCGTAAATTACTACAGATGCTTCATGATTATAGTTCTCCATGACAAAAATTCAGTAGCGTCAGAAGACAAATCTCATTTTCTATAACAATCGCAACCAAATGTATGGTTACAGCACTTTGCATGCACTTTTATATTTTCAATTTTCACAAGGAACTAATGAACAATGTCAAAACTAGATGTGACATGGCAAAAAGCTAAATATTAAGTCACAATCATACGAAAGAAACAAAGTATTACCTAAGATCTTGAGGCCGCAGCATAGGGGCATTTGAATCATCAAACTTGTTGGATTTGTCAGAAGCATAGTCAACATGCCTAAGAGGAGTAGTCAACATCAGCCCATGATTCAGCCTTGAAGCACGTTTCCAATGAAGCCTCTGCCATTTTTTCAGTATAAATTATGAAATTCATAGAAGAACACTGAAATGAAAAAAATAAGAATGTACTGAGGATGTTTTCAAGTAAAAAATGCAGAACGTTGAAAAACTTACGATCAAGTTTGCCAAAGCAATCCCAATGATATCCCGGTTTGAGGCTATCTCAAGTCCTAAAAGTGAATTGCTTGTCAAGTCTGATGCCCTAGATTTGGGGTCATCAACACACCTTCCATTGACAATAGCAAACAAGCTCTTCCCCTTAGTTACCTTGAAGAGCTCCTGCAGGTGGAGTACAATAGGTAAATCTATAATCAGTCATAAGATATAAAGATCCATCACATTGCAATTAAATCAGCAGTCAACACACCTCTGGGTTTCCAGTTTGGGGCCATATCAAAAAATCTTCCCCAACACGGGATCCCACAATGGTCAGACCAAGTCTTCGACAAACCTCAATGTAAATAATGCTTAGCAAAATTGCTGTTGACAAGGGAAGTATGAAGGGTACCATCAGTGATCGGTTCTAATCAGATTCAAAGAAAAGGCATATCCCACAACATCTATATCCAAATTCAAAGAAATGGGATATGAGGTGCACAAGACATGCAGAAAAACACTAGCTACATCTGCATTATGTGGATCAGATCATTACCACTGCCACATCTAGAAGTCAGCACAGAGTGCAAGTATGAACATTTGGAATCTACAAGAACAGGTGTCCGCTTGAAGCTTTTCAACCCAAAAAGAACTACATTAACTGCTTCTAAAACCTCAACCAAATGGCAGCCTATATCTCTTGAAATTAGTTCCGCCTCAACTTCTTTAGCAATAGAATCCAGCTCACTCAGCCACTGAGGTATCGTACTTCCGGACAAAGGCATATTTTCTAAAGAATCCCACTTTTGGGCATCAGATGGAACAAAAGCTGATCTTCTTTCTTTTGAAAGGAACTCTGCATCCATTTCTCTATTGAGAGCCATATATGCCTCATCCTCAGCTGCCACGTACAGCAAAACCTACATAATTTCATCAAGGACGAGAGTATAATAAAAAGGTGTGTCATGGGTCAAAGCAGATTAAGAGTAGCTACCAATCCACAAACTTAAAAGAACTTGGAAGAAATATTCTGGTGAAGGGACTGGAACATCAATTGAGATGGATCATGTTCCACCATAATGTACTGCCAGAAATGAGCTTCACGCAAAACAATTCATAAAGTAGCACTAATACAACGAATTTATGCAGCATTAATTAGTGAATCAACAAAAAGATACAGAGACAGTTCAATGAAACTCCTACTTTTGCAAGAGCGATGTCTTTGTCCTTGGACTGGAAAGATATTTCCTGAGTAAACTTCTCCCTGGCAGCTTTAAGAACCTGGCACACCAATAAGCATGATGCAATGAATACTTGGAACATGGTGAGGGGCATCAATATTATGAGGCAAAAGCGAAGAATCATGTAACAATCTGCAAAAGCTCCAGTGAAATAAGACCGAAAACATGAGCAGGTGCAACGTAACCAAAGAACTAGTGCCATCTTATGGGATAAAGATCAAGATATCGCGATGCGACATAGTTTTTAAGCACAACGGAAGGACCGATTTGGAATTAACCTCCAAGTGGATTTGGGAACGAGACAATTCCTTTGTCCTGTGACTGCTAGAAAGAGGGGAGGCCGAGGCCGAAACCGAAGCAATTCTTGAGAAAGGGCTCTGCTTGGTTCTACTTCTCAGTTTGTTCCCCTTCTCATTCCAAAAGCGACAAGGGCCATGATCACACCTGATGATCGGAAATAACAAATGGGATATTCCAGAATCCTTTGTTCCACCTCAAAATTCTTGAAAGTGCAAGGTAAAACACGAATAAATAACATCAAACGCCATTAACGCATATTCCCTCATCTGACTCAAGTCACAAACATTAAAAGCAGAACATAGACACTTCCCAATGCTTCATCATCAAAAGCAACAGAAAAAGAACAACTCCGAACACTTGAATGAACAAGTGATTACCTGATGCCTGTCACTGTAGCAACAGCAGCCATCGCCGGAGACGCCAACATGTTCCAACACCCGAAAATCTGGAAGCAATATCTCTGAGGAAAATGGGAAGAAAGAAGGGAAAGAAGATGGTCGGAGTTATATGCTGATTGATGATGTTCACTCTGCCAGCGAATGTGACGAAAAGGGTAGCGAGAGCAACAGTAGTCAGCAAAGACCAAGAAAAATCGAAGCAAAATTCTCAAGATCAAGTGCTCATGCGTCTCCAAAAGAACCGAAATCAGCAGAAACAAACGCAAGGCCAATCTTGAATTTGGAGCTCACGGAAGAGGCGAGGTTCATGAAGGGCACTGGATGTTCACATCCAATAGTCAGACAGGAGGGGGGTGGTGATCTGGCGCAGGAATCGGGACCATAGGAGGAGGAAACAGAAGAGGGTACTTTTGGGTGATTCAAGAAGATGCCGCTCCCGAATTTGCCAAGATCCATTAATATAGACGTGTCTCCGGAACGACAAGATGAAGAAGAAGAAGCAGGCACAAGATTTCTCCTTATCTCCTGTTCTTTCGCCTCCCCTTTACTTTTATTTGGAAAAGTTGCGCCGCTTTAGGAAATGAGGCTCTTCCAAGTGCTGCTTCCTCTTGTGGGGCGTGCAGACCAGAGTCTTGGGCAACGCCACGGAGCAGCAGAAGCAACGTTCCACCATCGTCGCACGCTCCAGAGGAAAGGTTCGTTTTTTATCGTTCGCTTTATATTTCGGTAGTGCAGTGAATGAATCATTCAGGGAGAAAGACGCCCCGACGGAGGGAGAATGCCTTTTTGCCTTTTCCTTCTATTTCCCCCCATTTTGGCAAAGGAGATAATGATAGGATGAGGGAAAAGATAATAGCATAAATGACCATTAAATTTTGTCTTAAATTGCAATATGATCCTCAGCTTATGTGATTTCTGATATTATTTCGATTTAAAATGTCGCCCCTGGACTTTTAATTTATTCAATATGACGTTTATATTTTATTAAATTAAGTTTAGGGATAATATCGAATATTTTCATATAGTTCGAGAACAAAATCGAGCATGTATCAAAACTTTTGAGATCATATCGAATAATATTTAAAATTTCAAGGATGACATTACGCATTACGTTAATGTTCACGAATCACATTAAATATGACATCGAAGTCGATCAACCGTTTATGTCACTTTGCCAAATGAAAAACAAAAGGTCCTTTCATTTTCTCAAAATGATGTCATTTTTCTTTTTTATTATTTTGCTTCCATCTTGTAATAAAATGTTAACATTATACATGCATGATTATACAAAAGTCATGTTTAAATATAGTAGCCTGAAAAATGATCACCAATGGTCGAGCACAAGTATTATTCTTTTTTCAGATTTAATACTCGATAAGAGTTTTTAGGTGATTTTGGAAGTCGGGACACCACGCAATTGTTTTCTCAACCACATACAACTCGAAGCGATACATATCCTACAACTTTTTTTTTAAAATTTTCTCTATGGAAAGTGATATAACTAGGTGTAGGTGTTAAGATTTGACAAGGTAGGCTCACAAAGGGTGCTCCATGATGACCTAAATTTTTCCTTATATTTATTCGCATGGAGATGCATAAATGGAATTTTATAGATCCAAGGGGATAAAATTAAGCATCATAAGAAAAAGACCTTGCTACTATTTTACCATTATAAGCTAGACTCCTATCTCCAAAGTTCGGCTCTTGCCCTAGGATGCTGACATGGGACGCCTAGAGACAGGAGCAGGAACATGGCATCAATCCGTGTTGTATGGACATGAATAATTTAATGAGACTATGATGTAATAGTATATCATATAGTTCTATTTAGTTTTTTAATGTTTCTTAAGGGGATGGCCGAAATTATTGTTGCCCACTTGTGCTAGAGTTGACGTGGTGACAAATTGGGGTGCAATCCATGTATTTGGGCACGATTTTAGGAGTCTTGGATGAATTGAGTTAGTAAATGTGACGCACGCACCAATAGAGCCTAATAGTAAAAAATGACTATGAACGTGATTTGACGGTAAGATAAATAGAAAATGAGCATCTTCTTTGCCCACTTTCCTAGATGCTTTTTTTTTTATTGGAATCTTTTTATATCGAAAAGAAGGGTTAAAAATACAATACCAAACCGGCAAGCTAATTGATTTGGCAATGTGCAAAGTATGGGCCAGCCAACTAGGAGCCAAAGCTTCACCTTATTGCCCTAGGTGCGAGAGGCTACTATATATGACTACTCGAAGGTAACCACTTTGAAGAGTGACGTACCTTCGCCACCCAAAACATCCTAAATGACTAAGGTATATTTTATGAGTTCCTTAGCCTGACTCAACCCTCTCCTTGCTCTAAGTATGAGGGATACCGAGGTCTGTATGAGGCCACAGACGAAACAATTTAAAGAATTACTCAAGTCCTGATACAATCAATGTATTTGGTCACAATTTTAGACATCTTAGGTGAATTGAATTGGTAAATGTGATGCATGCACCAATAGAGCCTAGAAATTGACTATAATCAGGAAATGAGCATATTTTCTTTGCCCACTTTCCTGGATATCTGCTTTACTAGAATCTTTTCTTTCCTTTTCTTTTCTTTCCTTTTCCTTTTATATCGAAATCAAGGGTTAAAGACATGGAATCTAACAAATTTCATGAGCAACACTAGCCGCAATAGCATTAAAATTTGGGATGTGTTTAATTTGGGAAAACCACCATGAGGTGGAAATTACTTACAAGTATAAACATTTTCCTATTTTTATTTTAGATTAAGGAATTCATTTTTTTTATTTTAAGCAAAGAATATTTTCTTTAATTGTGAGTGGTTTCTGTTGACTTATCATTTTTAGCAAATGAAGACGCGCAAAAACTCATACAACCGATTTGCGGGGAAAATCTTTTCGCTCAAACGAACGTACCTTTAGCATCGGTCTCGTTATGCTCGGACGATGTAATATAAACTTTGGCCCCCTAAAGCCTGAGCCGATTCATTAACTTTTTGGCGAAAAGAGGTGGATAAGGTCGAATGATGGCAACAAGACGATGGAACGCAGGGGGTTGGGGTTCGCTTTCTCTATCCCCCACGCACACGCTTTAAAGATTAACCATTTTCATCGAGTAAAAGAGTGGATGATGATGCAATGGAACCATGATTGGCCCAACGCCTTGGAGGGGCAGAACGACCCCACATTTGGCGTTTGCAGGCGATGGTGAACATCTACGGGCAACCCCAACTTGCAAGTTAATTTAGTGAAGAATAGATTAATCAAACCTTTCATGCACAAATCAAATGGGTTTCTCTACAGCGACACGACCCCTCCAAGATCTCCTTTTGGATCCCGGTGAGTATCTTCCTCTCTTCTGGACCCGAGGAGGTTCTTCTCCATCTTGTGCTTTGTTTGACGGGATAATCCTGGCATCTACCACTTTTATACCATCCTGGATTGGAGCTTTGTCTCTCTCTCGCCAATAGAGAATTTGAAAATGTCGAATGGAATGATTGAATTGAATCCAAGGGTGTCCATTGGAGTCCCTTGTCCCAATCCTTATCCTCCCTCAACTTTTGTCCAACTTTTGTCCAGCTCTCCTTGGACAAGGTCTCAAAAGGTGCTATTCATACATCATCCCCAATTCGTCGCATTTCGAGTATTAGGTCCGGTCCTTTTGTGGGCAAAAAGTTATTGGTCGATTGCAACTTTGTCTAGAGTGCTCATATGTCAAAATCCATTTAGGCCCGGGAATAGCTCGGTTTTGATGTTGATGGGACAGAATTGGACCTCACGAACTCTCCCGATTTTCGCTTAGGGTTTTCACTTTGTCCACTTCCCCAATGGAACATGTGCAGCTTCTACGAGTGATGTTAGGACGTGAACACTTTCTCGAACGATGAAATCCTAGCGGTTTATCCGGAATCAACTTTTTTTTAATAAATGGTACTGGATAACTGCTGTTACTAGACGAATGGGCAATATAGGTAATAGGGAAGCGCCAGGAATTGAAGTGGAAAGACTCATCGAGAATATTTTGTGAATGTTAGCTGTGATGCCGTCGCTAGCATCCCATCATCTCTCTTCACGGCTCACCCACAATCAAACAACTTCATGAAACATATCGTATTGGTTTGAGTTAAAATGCTCGCGGGACTTGTCTACCAACTCGATGGCCCCCATACGAACGAGAGCGGATCAAAACATGTCCCGTCCAGCACTCCCCAAGGCCAAGGGGAGGAGGACAACGCAGAAGCCACATGAATTTTTGGATCGTTGACAACACCATTTTGTTGCTTTTGTGGATGATCGAGACTCGACCTAAAAGACACGGTCATCTGGGACGTGCTGGAAGTTACGATGCTCCTTTCCTCCTCCTCGACATCGATTCGGTGACTTGAGGATCAATTACTCGACTGTGCATATGGTTATTCATGGAGTGCACCTCCATTGCATTCTTGTTTATTTTTGGACGTATATACAAGCAAAAGATTCCTTACAGCACCTCCTGTTCTACAGCAACAGAAGATGTCAAGAAACCCGGCATGTGAATATTTGTGGGTTAATCAAACATCAACCAAACGTCAACCAAAGTAAATAAAGCGTGAATCCTATGTGTCCCGGATAAGGGGGAAAGCCTTCTCATTAGATCGGTGCTGTAAAACGTTTTAAACATTAAACCACGTCTTTATCGGATCGGATGGCTTTAATCCTTTAGGGCAGTTAATAGTAAAAGTGATTGTTCATTCGGCGGACACGAACTAAGCCATTAGGTCAAGCCTAACTTTGTTGCGCTAGCCCTCCATCAAAGAATGCCCTTGCCTGGGTCAGCCAATGTTGCCTTGAGGGCCTTTTTGGTGTAAGCTGGTTTTACATCAAATCTTTTGCAACTCCTGATACGTCTCTCTGATTATTAGTTTTCACACTTCTTTCTTTGAATGATGATTCCCACCTACAAGTGAGAAAGGGTTCGACAACAGGTCATATTAAAATGCATCATTTCGTTGGAAACCAGTCTTCCCTTTTTATCTTCTGTGCTTGTATTCAAACGAGATCGTTTCACTATTAGACTGCATTTTGACACTGTCAATCAATGTCTTCATTAGTGGAAGTGATCACGGGATGTGTTTGTATTCCGGGGTTGAACAATGACCTCTCCTTTATACGTCATTGATTCCACAAAAGCTCCAAGATCTTAGGTTGCATCTAAGCCACGTCCGAAGGAGTTCGTTGGAGTAGTTGAACCAAAAAAGAAAAGGCCTTAATCTCTTCCTTTTTGATCTCATGGTCTTCATCTCGTTCTTATGAGTTTCATGTTCTTCCTGCGCAAGTTCCTCATTCGAGTGATGTTATGGGCAAAAGAAGGCAGTTCACAATATCAATATGCCACAAATCAGGAGTAAGTACCTAAATAGGTTGATCATATTACTTTTGTGAGCTCGTTGCCTAAGTTACTTTTTCCATCTCTCACCTCATTCCCATCTGAAGAAGGCAACCTCATCCCCCATCGGTTACATGAAAGAATGCTCGAGCTCATTTGTGGGATAATTACCAAAAAAGTCTTGAACTTATTGTATAGGTGTCAATTTTAGTTACAAATCTTTTAATTTGGCAAATTTAGTCTTAAAAATGTGACAATTTTTGCTAACTCTAAATATTTTTTCTATAATTTTTCTTTTATCTCCTTCTCTCTCTGTGTGCTTGCCACAACTAGATCTAGGCTAGGCAAGGGTGGAGTGGCCCTCGCCTATGGCCAGGGACCTTTGCCAGCCACCGTCAAGGCTAAGGATTGACGGAAGGAAATAAAAAAAAAATAAAAAAGAAAGAAAATAAAATTTAGCAAATTTTTGAAAGTTATTTAATAAATAGGAAAACTTGTTTACATCAATGCGGCTATGCCACGTTGAACGCATAAGATTGCTAGCCAAAATCAGCTAAAAATATTACATTTGACAAATCGTCAAAAAATATAGGAATAAATTAGCTAATTAAAAAGTATATAATTAAATTTAAACCTCCTCCTCCTCCTTCTTCTTTTTGCTTTTTAATTTTCCTGGTTATTGGAAAAAGCTTGTTGTCATCTATTAGGTTTATGGTTTGTTTTGTTCTAAGGGAATAATGTTGGGATGGAGTCACCATACCAATTTTCAACCTTTCCTATTGTTTGGTATTGCTTGCTTGTAGATATGAGATTTGACAGGATCATAGCCAACCCTTTTAAAATGTGAAACTGTTGGACTAATGCGTGGTTTGATGTTTAAATATTCTATCGCTCCTCCCGTCACTCATTCTAATTTTTTTGCCTAGTACTAGCCGTGAAAATATTTCACTGGAAACACTACTAGGTTTAGAAGAAGTTGAACTCAAAACTCCATGTTCTGATATCATGTAAGATTTTATGGGATAATTATAAACTATTTTAAAAGTTTAAACGGTTCGATGAAAGTATAGTGTAATTCTTAAATAATCTATCAATAGGAATAACCATGGAGTGAGGTGGGGGCAAGGGTTACATACCGACCCTTGGCTTGCCGCGTGGCGACTAGAGATGCTTCTAATATCAACTCAATGCCCGTGAACACGCACGAGGAAGCTTGTGGATCCCCATGGCCACCCCGCTGTGTTTGTAGCATCTTTCATCCTCTGCTCTTCTTCATGGTCCATGGATTGATCCATTAGCATCAGACGGGCTTTGGAAAGCCTTCCCACGACGCAAAGGGTCATTGCGCCGCATGGTTTTTGGGATGCTCTCGGACTGGACATCTTTTTGCAATCCATGTATAACCTGTTTTTTGTATCAGCTCTCAGACAACCAGGCCGATCATCTTGGCTATGGGCCATCAGTCCCACGATCCATTCCCCTCGGACCGTTAATCTTGTTGCCGAATGCCCCAAGCCAGAAAAGACTTTGGACAAAAGATTTCGGCATTGTGTTGCGAGCTGCGTTATCTCCAAAAGAGCAAAGCTTCTCTAGATCAAACGACTTGCTCTTACCGGTCAGACTGCTGTCCACAATGGTCCTGACATCGCTCACCGTTCTCCTTATTGTTGGGAATTCATGGTTGAGCCTAGCAGGAGGTCTTCTTTCGTTTGCAAACGGTGAAGTTGGATATAAATGCATGTTGCGAAAGCAATGTGGGGTGAGTGATTCCACGCAAGCCATGCCACCAAATCATACAGTGCCTCTCGGGAGGGAAGTGAAAACGGCAAGGGAGCTTCTTGCAACATCAGAATGCCATATCGATTCTTTTATATACTCTCGATTAGCTTTCTCAAATTTTTCGCCTTCGAAATGGTGACACAGTATTATCCATTTTAATCTTAATAAGGTGTCTACTTTTCTTCATTTATCGATTTCTATCTACACGGACGAGAAACTTTGATATTATAGAGATCAGATTGGACCCTTTACTTTTTGGGCGGCGCACCACTTACATTACTAAATCCACTCAATTTTCACCAAAAACACAAAATTGCCCTATGTCATTCAATTGCAATTTGAATTGGTGGTCCCAAAGTTATTAATTTACTCTTCTTTTTTGGTTTTTTCTACATTTTTATAGGATCTATTTACCAAAATTAAGAATTTCATATGTTCAATTTTTATTTATTATGGACTTTCTATGTATATTTAAGACATTATTTTTTAATTGTTGGATATTACTAAGGGCGTCAAATGGGTGAGTTGGGTAAAAAATTGTCTGACCTATATTGACCTAATTTCGTACGGTACAATTGTAGTGACCATATCCGACCCGACCCACACTTGACCTATAACCAACCTAACCTATATTGTTAAAATACTTTCATATTTAACAAAGTCTAGAAAATTTTGTTTCATGGTTTTAAATGTATTTTTAAAATTATTTTATGCAATACAATTTAGTTGATAATTTTTTTAATTTTTTTAATTTTTTTCAAATTTTTAATTTTTTAAAATCTTTTTAATTTTTGATTTTCCTCTTCCAGTCGTCGACGAGACTCTAGCTCGCCAGATTTCAATGAGCTCGACCTCTTTAAATTTCGACGAGCTCAACCTTACCAAACTCAGATGAGGCTCGAAACTCGTCAAGATGAGGTTGAGCTCATTGAAATTTGGCAAGTCTCGACCTCAGCGATCTCATGCAAGCTCGACCTCGCCAATAGATCCGGCAAAGTTGAGTTGGCACCTCGCACCTTAAGACTTGGCCTCTCGAGCTTGCCCGATGTAAGGATCAAGCCTCGCCAACCAACAAGCCTGAGCTTGCTAATTTGGCAAGGTCGCAGCCTCCTCAAGTCTGGTGAACTTGTCCCTTGCCTCTTGGTTGGCGACCGACTAAGAAAGAGAGAAAAAAGAGGGAACAAAAAAGGAATAAAAAAAGGGAAAATAAAAACATATCAAATATTTATTTTTAAAAAATAAAAATAATTAAAGTATCGGAATTTTCATAGTCTAAAAATGACTTATTAATGACACTTAAAATTAATTAGGTAACATATTTATGATCAATTTGAAACCTATTTAAAATTTATTAGGTTAATAAGTGACCCATTTAATCTTTTAAATTAACCTATTTATGACACATATCATACCATACGAGTTAAAATATGGATTATTGACCTATTTTGCCACCTCTAGATATTACTTCCACAAAAATAGGTTTTGTCAAAAAGGGAAATTTCCAAGAACTCTACTTCTTTTCTACTTTGTCAATCAATTTATGGATAATTTGTTGAGTTGATCAAATTTAATTAAATAAAAAATTACTTTTTTTAAATGCCACTAAAATACACTTGTTTTTAATTGAGAAAATTAATATCATTGATGAATTATTTACAAAAAAATATCAAGATACCTCATTGTGCATAATATTTTTAGTGTAATCCTATATATCTCTTTGATTTTGTACATGCAATGTACAAATATCTTGCCAATATGGTAAAGGAAAAGAGTAAATTCTTTTTGCGAGTTAAAAAGCAAGTTCTGAGGCAAGCAGGTCAAACCTTTTAGTCTTAGTCAAGTCATTACACTTCTTCGGCTTTGGTAAGCCCTTGTTTCTTTCGTGTGAGGTCCAATAACAAAGAAAGGTGTCGCTAAAACAACGGTAGTAAGTGAGCTTTTAAGATAAGAGGGACAAAAATTAATTAAGTTGTAATGACGAAGAAGATATATATATATATATATATATATATGTTTATTTTAGATTTTATTAAAGAATGTCTTCTTTCCTTACTATTAGTGAGATTATTTTACACAGAACATGTGAAATATTATAGGGGAATATCTAAGATTGCACTTTTCTTTAATACGCTAAAAAAACAAAATATGTGATATGCTTAATTATGGCAGCTTATCCTAAATAGAAAAAAAGAAAAAAAAAAGAAAAAAAAGGAGGAGTGGAGCTATCACTTAAATTGTAATTGAATGGTTGAGAGTAGTTTATCTTTTTAGCGTAAATGTGGTTGGATTTAGTTATTTAAGGGGTGGAAATAGCACTTTCCTTTCTTTTTAAGTGAGGTTTGGATCACTTCTTGAGGTTTGGTCATGTTCATTGAGATCAAAGTTTAGTCTAGTGAGTGCTAGGTTCTATACTTGAAAGGCACATCTATCATTTAGATGGGGAAATATATCACATACAATGTATTCCCCCCGAACACTTCGAGAAAAAAAGGTCCGGAATAATAATTTCTCATGTCATTTCACTGAGTCACGTCAAGGCGACAGTGATTTCCCCTGGTTTATCTTCACAACATCTTCTTAGATACAATCTGATCGATCAAAGAAACTACCAACACGTTCAACCAAATGAAGAACGTAATCGGAGCTGTTCAGCATGAAAAACGTCGGCTAGATCCAACCATTATCGAGAGAACAGAGATCAGTTCTTGATCTGAATTCTGAATCCATCAATCGGCAAGCAAATCAAATGAATTCTGGCCAAATCGCTACACACAAATCCCACACACGGGCGATGCACTTTCTTCATTATTTATCCACAATCATCACCACTCACAAACACGACACGACTGCAAAGGGACGAGCCAACACACCAGAGCTCCCCGGTAGAAGACAAAACACACGGAAACGAAAAAACACTCGTCGAATCCGAGTCAGTGACTCAGTGATTCACATGGGTCACCCGCGTCGCGATCTCAGCACGGTGCCCATCAACTTTATTCAAAGCCTAAAACATTCCCAAACTATAGAGCGTGGACTTTCGGTCACATCCATTCCATGCTCTCAAACTTATATTATTGTTCCACACAACTTTCTTCTTTTTCTGTTTTATTCTTCCTCACCCCACCCAAATAACCCATGACAGTGAAGGGAACAGTCTCAAAGGACCATTTGGCAGACACTCATCATGTAATTTCTTTTTTGGAGGGGGCTGCTCTCTAGCGCCGGAAGGACCGGACAGGACGGGGTGGGTCGGCCTCGTCGTCACGGAGCTTGACGATAGTGTAGGTGCCAGCTCCAGCCAGAGCTCCGAGCGTCGGGGCCAACAGGTATATCCACAGGGCTCTGTAGTTCCCGGCCGCCACAGCTGGGCCGAGGGTGCGCACCGGGTTCATCGAACCTCCGCTAGATGGCCTGCATGGAAGAGATACAATGACAATGGCTGGATGCGGGGTGATGATTTTAGAGGTCCGGATCTCCCTTATTGATGAATTGCATTTAGCCTGTTAATTGGTCGGGAGATCGATTGGATCTTAGAACAGTTCAGTCAGTCCACACTAATTGTTAAATAATTAAACCCCCACAAAAATCGAAAGAAGCAAAGGCATGCCAAAGCAAATCACATCCTTGTCCGAAATCTTTAATAATGCCACTTGAAGATGCAGACATGTCGTATGACAGCAAAAACGATCCCTTTCTTTTCACAGAAATGGGTGTTGTGAGAACGAGGCGTGACCTGCCAACCCTACATGGTTTTAAGTAGATTTTGACTCAATGGAACGTACGCTCGTCGGTGGATCTTGCCATTTTTAATAATTCCCAATCCCTTTCATTTCGACTTTCCACCGTCCAGACGACAAAACGAAACAATCTCGAGGTACCACTAGATGTGTATGTGCATATAGACGCACTTACGCATATGTACGAATATTCTCATGCAACTAGGGTTTAGGAAAAAAAAGAAAAAAGAGAGCAATCACTCTGTCCCTAGGTAGAATCATGTGGAGGAAACAGAAGGAGCTGAGCTGGTTAGCTGTTCATTCATTTGGGTTGTTTCTGTTTGACGCGGAATCATTTTGAGGATCAAAAAGTTTCGGCCACAAATTCTTTTCCAAGCTTCAAAACATGGTACTAGCCGAAAGTACATAACCCTTGTGAGCTGAGTTGTAATTATGTAGAAATTCTTAATCTAATTTCAACTGCTTGTGACAGGAAAAGCATTTAGACGATGCATGTGTAATTATGTAGAAATCCTTAATCTAATTTCAACCACTTATGACGGGAAAAGTTTGTAGACAATCTATGCGATCCGAACATAAGAAAGAAGCGATGAATGAGAAGAGTGAAAATGTCACATACCCCGCAACAAGTATGTTGAGCATAACAGTTGCTCCAACAGCTATTCCCGCTAACTCTCCAACCTACAGAAAACCACAAGACATTGATTGATGTTAAGCATATTAATGATAATATAGACAATAACATAACAAGCTCTTATCCGGTGTTAAATATGCTCGATGCTATATAAATGCCCACTTAAGATAAGCCACATGATTTGCAAATTAACTAGACTTTAGTATGTATAACTAGCACTCCTTTGCCAAAAAATACAATAGCCCTAAACCAATTTTCCTCCATTTCAAGAACTAAAGGTACAGATACTTACTGCACGTGTGTCGGTGGCTACGGCAGTGACAACGAACAGGAGGTTGAAAGTGATCAGAAACTCGAGCGCAAAGGCCTCGCCATGGCCGACAGAAGGAACAGTGACGCCCCCCGACATGTAAGGGTGGAAGACGCCCTTGAGAGCAAAAGAAGCGCAGATTGAGGCCGAGACCTGGGCAGCAATGTAGGCGGGGACGTGGACCCAGGGGAAGTGGCGGAGGGCCGCGAAGGCAATGGTGAGGGAGGGGTTCAGGTGAGCTCCTGAGATGTGACCAGTCGACAGGATGATGATCATCACTGCGAGTCCTGCGCACGCTGCATTGCCGATCAGCGTCTCGGAGTTGGTGTACTTCTGGTTCACAATTGGTCCTGCCGTTGCTGCGAATATCAGGATAAAGGTCCCCACAAATTCAGCTCCAAGCTGCATCAGCAATGCATGCTTATGAGCTTTTCATCTATTAATTATCAAAGCAAATTACAACATATGATGAAAGTGGAATTGCACAGTTCAATCTATCGTAAACTACACGTATAAAAAATTTTGATCGTTGACTTTTCTACACTTGTGACAGTAATGAGAGTAGGAACTCAAAAAATTGAACGATCATTCCAGCACAGTGAATGAGAGAACTCATTTTTTGCAGACAACCAAAAATGGAGAAAAAGTAAAAAGTAAAAAGCAAATAAAAGCTCATCTTACTCGAAACATGAAAAAATTGAATAACTTTATACAAGTAATGACATGGAGCACTTTAGATATTGATGTGATGAGACTTTCCAAAGCTCCAAAGTCTTCCAATGAAATTATTTTTCGAATCCGAGCACCTGCTTAACTGAGTTGACCAAGTGAGTGGGTGATGACGTGCGAGCACCGATGAACGAATAGCAACAGTCTTTGACATAGTGAATAATACGCCGGTGGGCAAACAATTAAATATCAAGCATTACCACGAAAATCATCATTACTTTTAGGAAATAGGTCTCCCGGACTTCCAGTTACAAAATTTTCTCCCAGTCAATAAGCTGTCCATAATTCCATTTCCTTCTAAAAGCAATACTTCTGTTCACATTCCGCACGCGCGAGCGAAAGTGTTGATCAAATTGGTCTCAATTCAGGAAAGTTAAAATTGACATCCTCATTATTCCAACGACAACTCATTGACAAAAGGCTCTTGAGAAAACTTGAAAGGAAAGAAGGCGCATAAGGAGTCTTAAGTGCACTAAATGGGTTTCAAAAAATCACTCATGAGATCCATCAAATCAGGATGTCTATGCCTGTATACTGAGTAAATACGCATACGGATACGAGTACAACTTCATGAGGCAGTTTCAATTGATTCTAGATCATTTAGCAGTCAATCGATAAGGTCTACTTGAAAATAATTGGAGCGGATGCGGCCAAAAACATTGAAACTAAGCAAGACGGCTTGGACTCTATTATTATAATCATTACTCTCTATATATTTATGAAGAACTAAGTACATCCAAAACGCTTCTACTCCACCAATTGGTCAGTGTAGCAATTTTGGCGTTTTGTGCTTTGTGAGGAAGATACACACAATGAAGCAATGTCCCACCAGCAGTTGATGAAACGACGATTGTTCTCTTATCGCTGCCAATATTTTAGTATAGAACTTCTGGTTTCATATGCCAAGAAACCCACCAAATTGAAACTATAGTCTGACCAAATTATTCACTAAACTAATGAAGAAAAAAAAATGGATATAAAGAATTGCAGTTATACAACCTCGCGTCAGCCATAACCAATGCCAAGTACTTTATGCATATATTTCCCCTCAATAACTAGTTTGACCTTTCTCATTATTTAATGCAATAATTTGTTTTCGTTTATGTATTTAGACGACCCCACCCACGCTTGTCTGTCCTATGAAGGATGCTGTCCTACCAATTATGTTATGATATAATTATGCGAATCAAGAATACCCAACGACTTCGACACATCTTAAGAAGAGGTTTATAAAGGAAACTATGATATTGCTCCAAGGAAATCATGAAAAAGAGAATACAAAATGCATACTGATTTCAAAGTCAAGAAACATCTCGTTAGTGCGAAAACCATTAAAATTGCGAGAGGTACTTAAAGCAAACTAATTTAAGTCAATCGCTTTATCACATCATGGAGTATCTTTTTCTTCAACTCTCATGGGGTACCGAGGACATAACTTCTCATTTAGGGGAGGGAGCAAAAGAAAAATTCCCTAGAAGCTACCTTCGGACAAGAAGACAAAGGTTCCACATTTGTCAGAAAGAGCTACTTCGCTTTGTGTGCTACTCTTCGTGAAAGTCAAAAGTACAAAATAGTACCCAATAATGCGTTTTTGGAGGGCATGACAGCACATTACTCAGAAGAAAAACCTCCGCGTACGGAGAAATTGATCTATATGGGGGCGGACGATACTTCACCGTATTTAACATCGACAAGTTGTGTCGATTTAACTTCAGGAGAGATCGCAGCACATCAGTCTAATAATTAGTTAATGAACAATTGTGACGTAATTCATACCGAAAGAGAATTCACTGGCGTCGTTTCTCGACCGACAGAGAGAGAGTAAATGAGCCGAGCGGACTAAATAGATCAGCCTTAAAGAATTTAAGGAGTACTTATCCAGAACCCGTCCATTGTGGATCGGGTGAAATGGTCGATGTGATGGGTCAAAAGAGATGAATCAGTGAGAGCTAAGAATCGCCAAAATTTCAACTCCAAACCTCCATTAGCACACTAAGCAATGATCCCAAATCACAGAAGAGAGAGAGAGAGAGAGAGAGAGAGAGAGAGAGAGTTACCTTGCGGGTGAGGGAGATGTTAGGAGCGGGGAAATCGGAGAAGCACGTGTGGGCCTCGCCCCACGTTGGAGCAGTCACTGGAAGGCACTTGCACCGCGGCATTGACTTTCGGTCGTACGATAGGGAGTCCACCCTCATCCCTGGGAACAGCGGCGCCGGCGTCCCCGGCGTCGCCGGCGCTGATGCTGCTGTCGGCGATTCTGGCATCTCTTTCTACTTCTTTTTTTTTCTTTCCTTTTTTTTCGTTTTTTGAGAAATTCACTAAATTACCCGGCTAAATATAGTAAAGATACGATAATTTTTTTGGGTTTTTTTTGGGAAGGATAGCTTGGAACAAGATAGAGGGAGACGGAGGCGACTGTTACATGATTCGTAGGCTTTTGCGATGTTGTCCTCACACTTTCCTCCCGATCTTTTCCAGGTTTCGCACCACAGTGGAATGGTAGACACCAAGACTATGCTCAAATCATGGCTAGGGTAATGATAACAATAATGACTTTTTTTTTGGGAATTTTTTTGGGGTCCTGGAGTTAGAGGTGTAAAGGGTAGATATTACATGCTGTGCAGGTTTTTCTAAATGTGTCTCTAAGGAAGAAAGGGAGAAACGAAACGAGCCACTTTAGACTATGAACAAACGGATAGATAGCTCCACAGCAACATGAAGAAGAAGTGCGGAAACTCTTTTTTTTTGGGTTTTTCAAGATTTAAGAATTCTGGGGTGGATACGACAAGCCCTTACATGATCTGGAGGGTTTTTATGGAGTTGAGTTCAAGGAACTGAGGAAACCGTGGAACCCAGCTTCGGAAGGATGAGACTAAGCGCAAGGGCTTACAGATCTTATGGCTGTGTAACTGAGGAGGAAGAAGATGGATCCAGGAGACGGTTTTTTTCTGGAGACAGAGAAATGGCAGAGACAATATAATAGGAACTGAAGAGTCTGCTTCTGAGAGAGAGAAAGAGAGATGAGTTCAGTTTGTGCATAAATGCATGTATATATAACACAAAACGAGGCTCATGAATATGAGACGCGATATGATAAAGCGAAAAAGTCAACGCTCCATCCCATCGTCTTCACAGCTAACTTAACCTGACGCACCTGTGCTCGGGTCACATGAACTTGAGAAAACTCGCACCTCACAGTCGTCTCTCCACCGTCGGATACGATCGAAGCCTGCAAGATCGTCGAATCCACGGGCCTCCTGCTGAATCAGTGAGGCATCTTGGGTGTCTTGGGGCTGTGGTGCGCCCGCTTCCCTTTCCTTAAATTATCTTTTCACCTCCCACCCAATAATGTAATGAACAAGCATACGCTTTCATGACCTTTGAAACCCTAAGATATTGAATTATTTGAAGGAGCTTCCTGCACATGAATCTGGTCTGCATTTCTTTAAATTACGGCTGTGACTTTGCCCCTCCTCCTTGCGCGCTTTCGTCCACCCATTAAAGAATCATTCGTGTCGGGATAATTCTTAATTCATAACCCTACAATATATAGTTCGTCTATGCATTGCATGTTCCTTTTCAATCTCCCCGCCAATGTTTTCTCTTTTATTGCTTTTACACCTCATTCGTAGAATCTTCCCTAAGCTGGCTCAGCTGGCGAGTTCGATAAAATAGTTACCTAAAAGTATTAGACGCATTTAGCAGCTACAAATCGACTAGTTAAGAATAAAATTTGAGGAAGAAGAATGAGGGTGAGGCACCTCGTGAAGTTTTGTCCTAAGAATTATTCAACGAGCCAGTATTGTCTTAATTGTTCGATGCCGATTCAAAGGTCTAGGCAAGCCACTGATAATTGTGTTATTTGAAATCGGACCTAGGATGGTGTTAAAACTGGGAATATTGTTAGAAAAAATCATAAGTCTATTACAACTGTGTTGATTTAGTCCTGGACATTTTTCTTTTCTTTTTTATGTCAACTGAGTCTTAAAACTTTTGATAATGTGTTAATTTAATTAATCCAATCAATTTTATCTAGAAATCACTAATATGGACGATGGCTATCTTTGAGATGCCACCAGCAATGACATGAATAGTTTTTATAAATTTTTAATGACTTTTTTTTTGCTTTTTCCATTGTCATTTGGGAGGTTGAGGCTCACTTGAGGCCAGGAAGGTCAATTTTGCCGGCTAGAGGAAGAAGGGAAGAGAAAGAAAGAAATGAAGAAAAAAAATAAAAGAAAAGAGAAGAAAGGACAAATTAAAGAATTAATAATATAAAAAAATAAATTCGAAATGGAAATTAAAATATTATTAAAAATGATCCACATCAATGTCAATATGTGATGTAAGACAACCATCCACGTCAATAAATTCAACCAAAGTTGACTAATTCGATAGATTAGTTTCATTAGTCTGTCCTTTTTTTTTATAACATGGGATATTCAAGGGACAACATGTAAATCACCATGCTCACGTGCATCAAGTGAGGCTTCACTAACAGATGGCGTGCACGACATTCAATTAAGATTAATATGAATGGATGTGCTGCATCCTGCCAAGAGTTCAACCATTCAGTGAACCTTTTGGAGGTTTAGTCTGTCTGTTTTTTTGCATTCAGTTGTCCGTCTGATGTCGTTCATCCATATCTTGCATGCAAATGAGAGATTCAGTTACATGTGACAAGATAATTATATCGTCCTCCATTCTCGTTGTCCTTCGAATGCGTTTATTGATGCTTACAAATTATGGACATCACTGACATGCAAAATTAACTAAACGTCAATGCGGGTGATTCCAGGTTTGTAATCACCAATCAAAAGATCGGTAGGAAGTTACTTCCAATGAGTAATGGAGGAAAACGTGGCTCGTGAGAGATCTCTTAGCTTCAAAGAAAACCATTTTTTTCTATCATTACCCATGTTCATTCCTATAGTTCAGCTTCTTATATTTTCTTGGCTAAACATTCTCTCGAAACACAGCCTAATTTGGTATGAGGAGTCGGTGCTTCTTTCGTTTCTAGTTCTAAACTGGGAAGAAAGGGGGGAAAGGTGAAAGGAATCGAGGAGGTTAGTGAGTGGGGTTTATGCATTTGTTGGATGTGTCTAATTGTTGATCATTGAGCATCGAAAGAGTATGATACACACCTAACAATTGCATAAAACCCCGCTACCTAACCTCCTTGATTCCTTTAACCTTTCCCTTTTCCTTTCATGAGTTCAGAACGAGGAACATAATTAACAAAGAGCGGCTGCAACTAGCGCAAGCCCCACACTCTCGCTGGCTATACCTTCCCCATGCTATAGAAAGGGAGAAAAAGAACATTGGTCCTCCAAGTGGAATTGATGATCCCTTTGTCTGCCAAAGGGTTATGAAATGCTAACTGAATACATGCACGACAACAACCACACACTCCCCAGAGAATTATATGCTTCTTAGGGTTTCTTTTCCTTTTTTTCCTTCCATTAAGGTTATTCCCTACATCTAAGCTGATTAGGGGCGGTCAATCAACCCTTGATCGTTACGATTCCTTGGCAATGCATGTCAATCTTGTCGATGTACAATTGTACATTAATCTAACATCATCAATCAATTACATAACTAAACAATAAAGGAATATGCCGGGTTAGAACAAAATGGTCGATTTTGAGAAGATGGTGTAATTAGTTTTAGTTGAATGCAAAAAGCACGATTGCGAAGTAATTATTGGAGCTAGTTAATTTATTCAACTATGATTATGGAGGTATATTTCGGCTATGATTCTTGCTCTAGGATAATCTTGATGTAAAAAAAATCTTGCTTTAGTGCCACATAATGCAGCATGGATATAAATCATGTCAATCTTCAGTAATTTTTGAAAATGATGGATAACTTTTACAGCTAAGGGTAGGTGAATCTTACCCCAAGATATTATCACATTCTATGAAAATTTACCCAAAGGCGGCAGTGGCACGCTGGAGTTGGTAATGACAAGACAGTGTTTGCTTGGGAAGAAGAAGGAAGAGCAGGATAAATAGGAAAAGCAAAACTGTAATTTAAAGAAAAAATTGAAAACATTTCATAGCCGTTAATATTGAATTGGCTGCGCATAATTTGTTAGGAGAGTTAAACTTTTAAAATGTAAACTTACTATTTAAGGCTTGATTTGTTTCACGAAAAATGAGTAATTTAAAACATATTTTTCTAAAAAAATCGCTTGCATCACTCGTAATAATTAGCTAATTAAAAATATTTTTATTATTGACAACAGTATATGTCTATATATTCACATAGACGATGAAGCTATTCTTTATTTATTCACTTTTGTAAGTAATATTAGCGATTATTTAAAAAAAGTATTTTCTAACTTATTCATTTTTAAACGGATCCTAAATAAGAGAATCTCAAACCTCTTGAAATAGCGTTTTGGAAGCATAGAGATAATAAGGACAATAAGGGTCGAGTCCCAATCAAGATACACCTTTTGAAAATCAACATATAATGCAACTATACGCTTAAGCAATGCATTGATATAACCCGACAAATGCCGGTTCAATTGCAAGTCGGTTCAATTAGCAAGACAATTAATTAATTGTCGTTTAAAAAAAAATCTTCTCTTAGCATATACAATTTTCGCAAACATGTGGCATTAATTTTGATGCATTAAAGGGAAAAAACACGAAAGGAGATAAGGTTATGCATGAAATGTTAGGGTTTTAGAATATGTTATCCGGTTTCCATCATGCAACTATGATTGCCCGTTTGTCAATAATGCATCTTAGATTCGTTCGTCCTCCACTTGTTGCCGCCCTATTTTGGCGGAACTTTACTATCTACGAAAATTTAAAGTGCATAGGTGCTCACGGGCCAGCAACCTGTCACATTATTATGTGGTGAACGTCGACATTTTTTTCTCCATACTTAGAAACTCCTCTTTAGACAAAAATCAATCGTTCTAGAAATTTTCTTTTCTAAAAATAAGTTATCTTGAAATTATTTCGAGCATCTAACTTGTCCGGACGAGTGTGATGGGTCTTGTCTCGTGCATAATAAAGAGTCATGGTACTATATTTGTGCTTGTGCACACTCACCAATAGATATGATGATGCTTCGGCTTCATAAATGTTGAGCGATTGAGAGGAGTTCATTTTCCAATTTGGCCACTCCTTTGGTTAGTTTATATTTCAACATTTGATACTTTGGCCATATATCCAATTTCCATGTATTAATAATTGTTTTCTTTCCAACAATGGGTTGTCAAGGATGTTTAGAGAGTCCAATTTATGGGACGGATACCAAAAAAATCATAACACTAGGATACCGTATTAGTACTAGTTATGTCATAGACTCTTTCAATTGGATTGTTTTTTATTTTTTGGTAAAGAGATTAATTTAGTCTTAAACATTTTTACATTTATATCAATTTAGTATATCTAACCAATTTAGGCATGCAATTACTTATGTAAATAAGAAACATCCTACATTGCATTATTGGTGTTAACTCGGATTTTTTTAAATTTTCAAATTACTTTATTCATTTTTTCTTTTTCATTTTCTTTTTTTCTTCAATCTCCCTTCCTTTATTTTTTTCTTCCTTTATTTTTTTATATCTTATTTTCCTTATTTCCCTCCGCCAGTTGTTAGCCTCCATGACGGCCGGCAAAGGTCAAGGACTACTTGCAAGGGCAAGCGCTCGAACAATCTTACTGGGCACGAGAAAGGCTAGCCTTTGGTGATGGCGAATGAGGCCAGCAAGGGTTGGGAGAGTGTCACTTTGCCAAATCTAGCGAGGATCGACCTTGCTTGTAGCTGATGAGGACATCCCAACCCTCGCCTTCGGTTGCAATCGATTACCTCTATCGGGCCATCATGAAGGCTAATGACTGGCCAAGGGAAATAAGGAATAAAGAATAAAAGAGAAGATAAAGAGAAGGAAAATAAAAAAAAAAGTTAATAAAAAACATGAAAGTCCACGTCAGTGCCGGGTTGTGCTACGTAGAGCAACATGCCTCCATGTTAGCAATTTCCCACCTAAATTGGCTGAATGGATTGAATTGGTACAAATATGAAAACATTAAAGTGCCGGTTGTGCTACGTAGAGCATCATGCCTCCATGTCAGCAATTTCCCGTCTAAATTGGTTAAGTGGATTGAATTGGTACAAATGTGAAAACGTTTACGATTAAATCGATCCAATTGAAAAATCTAGAACTAAGTTGGTACAAATACAATAAGTTTGTGATTTTATTTGGTACTTTTCTCTCTAATATATTTTATCATGTTACAATCTAATATCATGCACATTAAGATTTAGCGAAGCAATAGATTTATCTTTTCAAAGGCAATACTTAAACATTGTAAATGACAGCAATTTGCTTATCATATTAGTGATTAGTTTTTCGCAATAGCTCCCTAATCAATCATACCGAACATGTCCTTGGTATAGTTGCGATTGTGTTGAGACGTGTTGTTGAAGCATTGTAACCAGAAGCGAATGGTTCTAGGGCACGTCGGCTACCAACTTAAAACCCGGAAACAACCTCATAACCCCGGTTCCAAATATTGGAATCAAGATTCAAAATGATGGGTCTCGGAGTTGATAGTACAAAACACCATTTCCTTTAAAGGCATCATAATTAGGAAGAATTCACCAAGCACCTCATACAAACTATGAAACATCCTTTCGTAGCTGTAGCTTCTTATACTAGAAGGCTGTACGAAACATGCACAGTTGAAGTGAAACCGTTGAGTATTCGGACATTGGTAAAATTAGTATTATGAGCATGGTCAATGGCCTTGTAGTTATAACCTCCCTAGTTTGGAAGAATGTGAGAAGAAAAAGTTCGTCCTGTCAGAGTACTTATTCGGCCGACATTCTACATCTTGTGCACCGTGAGCATAATGATTGGGGCACACTAATTAATTAAGAGTGATTATTGCTAGAAAAAGAAAGAAATAAAAAAAAACTAAACTAAAATCAGGTATGTAATGATGCTCTTGTAAGCGCGGTTCCCTGTTAGAAAATTCTGTGTGAATGGAGATGTTTCGAGTTTCGGGCTGCTTTTCAATAATCTTAAGTGCGTTTCATTGGTCAAAAAGGAATATCTTGAAAGATCCAATCACAACTTGAGAATCTCTGTGAGAATGAATGGGACAAGTAATCGACAAATATATGGTATTCAATGATTAATCTTTTTTGTAATTAATGGACAAATCCTTTTAACAACTCCATTTCATCAATTGGGCTTCTCTCTCTAACCTCGTAGCTCATTTTCGCAAATAATAAGTTATAAAAGTATTGGTGAATTTACTAAAGAAGTTATATACCCATTGCACTCATGCCAATTCAATTATAAACTTTTTGATTTGGCAAATTTTAGTCTTAAAATATGCTATATTTGTTCCAATTTAATCCTAAATATTTCAATTGTACTAATTGAATCCTAAACATTCTAACAATTTGCTAATTTAATTCTTAACTTTTTGACAAATTGTCAATTTAGTTGTGAACTTTTTGACGATTTGTCAATTTATTTCTTTCAGTTTGGATAGAAATTGTTGACGTAACAGTCTAGTTGGCGTCAATTGTCCTATGTGATATGGTCAAATTGACGGAACTAACATAGACGATTATTGTAATTTGTTACTTTTTATTTTTTTCTTTACTTTCTCTTTTTCCCCCTAACTTCCTTCCACCAATCGCTAGCCTCGACGATCGCTGCGGAGGTCCATAGCTGCCAGTAAGGACAAGGGTTAGGACACGCTCGCCATCACCCTAGGGCAACAAGGGGATCTTGCCCAGCTCTCATCAAATCTAGCAAGGAGAGGCTTGGCCTAGCTCTTGCTGGATCAAGCAAGGGCCAGCCTCAGCATTCCAACTCGTCCTTGCCAACAATCAAAGTCCTCCGCTAGTCATTTCGAGGGCAATGATTGTGTTGAGATTGTCCCACATCTGTTAAAGAATGCGTTGATAGACGATTTATAAATGTGAAGGAAAATCTCATCCTTTGAGCTAACTTTTAGGATGAGAAAGGCCCAAGACCATTCAACATCGGTATTAGAGCTTAGGTTGCCAACAAGTCTGGACTCAACAGTCACACGGTAAAGCTACGGGTTGTTACCACTTTGACCCAGGCCTGATGTGTGAGGGGGGGGGGGAATTGTTGAGGTTGTCTCACATCGGTTGGAGAATGTGTTGATGGGCGATTTATAAGTGTGGGAGGAAGTCTCATCCTTTGAGTTAGTTTTTGGGATGAGAGGGGCCAAAGACCTTCACCCACATTAACGTCCATGCCATCAAAGATGATTGGTGCTAATTGGATAGATATGTCAATAGTTTCCGACCAAGATTAATTGAAAAGAAGAGCTCATGAATTTGTTCATTCATATCATAGAGGTAGATCACTTCCTGGGTCTAATGAATGAATGTTCTCATTTTCCGCATTCTTGACTACTTCTCCACCCGAGTTCGTTTAATGCTACCATCGGCCGACCGCTGGGGAAAGACCACGCCCCATCTCAAGGAAGGGGAGTAAGGTTCAAACAAACTCTTGCTGAAAAGGGCGCCCCCCAAACGCGTAGCTCCCCTTCTTCTTCATTAGTAAAGTCCACCCTTTTTTTCTTTGCTAGCGCTAACGCAGTACGCACATAGGTAAGGAAAGCAAAAATCCTAGTGGTTCAGGGATTACCGCTATAGCCAAACACAAGAGAAAGACCATTTACACTAACATTTACAAGATCATTTTACTAGGTAATGAAGATACTTTAAATATATCATTAGTTATGTATCAACTTTCCAACAAAGTGTTTCTCTTCATAAAAAAAAAACTCCAAGTTCCACAGGATCAATGCATTAAAGAAGGATAAACTTAGCAGAGATGCCACTACAGTGGGAACTTGCTACAAAATCCTTTAGGAGTCAAATTAAAAAGGAAAATGACCCCGACCCTGTTTAAGAGGCTGCAGTGTTTAGCTTTTTTTGTAACCTTTTGTCATTGTTGTAAATTTTCCACGCGTAGGACCTAACTTCCATGTCATAACTGTACTATGATCGACATGGTGAATAGATCTAAACCTAGAGAAATATGAGAGCATGGAACCTTCACACGTTAATGGCACCATTTTGATGGGGGTCAAGAGCCCCAAAGTGATGCCATCAATGGGTTCGCTTGACACTCTTTTCGATATCGATGAGCTGTCGGAATAACAGAAAATCGTCAAAAAGAAGAAAAGAAATATATCGTGACTGAATAAATCAGCAAAGAAATCCACCTTACATTATGAATGACGACCTCCCTGTTGCAATTTTCAAAAGCTGGGGTTCGAGTGTTCTCCAAGAAAAAAGACTACATGGAACTGCACGTTGCGTGATTTGGTTCTGTACTTGTTTAAACAAACGAATTGCGAATTCCAAGACTTGGTAGTTTGTGATTATTTTTCATTATAATGAGCTTCTATAGTCTCCCTTCAAAACCATATAGCTGGAAGATGACGGTGCTGTATTGGTAGTATGCTTTGAATAATTTCTTTCTTCAAATTTTTAAAAGATAATTCTCATATACATTCTTGATGGCTACCCAAATTCCTGATCCATAAACAATAATAAGGCCGAAAGAGCTTGTGAATGATGAGCGTTGCATTCATTGATTCTGGGTATATATTGCTTAATGGGATGTGCATGATGATGCATGTCATCCGGGTTGGTGAAATGTTAATTCTTTATTATCGTATAAAAGAAAGAGTCAGGGGGGCATATCGGATGCATTTGTTTTTGGTACATTTCACACGCATAATGATGATGTTTCCTCTCACTATTCTTGTCCCGGATTCCTGACGGCCAACTTTGTGTTTTCATGAATAGTTCAATTGCATTTATTGACAAGGCATCTATGTTTTCATTCCAAAAGTGCTTGATCAAATGCCTTGTCCTAATAAGGCAAAAACAAAAACAAAAGGCATTCCCTTACACAGAATTAGAGGGCATGACTATAACCTTAGCTACGTGACATTCTGCTCATTAGTTAGATTCTAATTCCTTGCCCCCAACAGATAATCTAACTTATATTCCTCCATCAGAGAAAGGGCACTTGACTATATTCGAAACATTGCAAGATTAGCCAGGCATGATGACAGTAGAATACTTGACCACCAAGTCCAAAAATACAAAACCGTTTCTTGATTTGAGAGATTTAAGTGATTATTAATAGAGAGATCTTCTTTTCATGTTCTTCCTTTTTTTTTCTTTTTTTTTCTTTTGTTACTTTTTCTTCTTTAGTGGTTGCCAGGGTTTAAGCTCGTGCTTGTTTTTAATCTTTTCTGGCGGATGTCGTGTGCCTCTTTACTTGGGGGCAGCAAAGAGGTATATTTGGTGAAGTGCATCAGTGCAGGCCATTGTCCATTCCCTCAACAATGACTTTGCCAAAATTATAGCACATTATGAATCACCCAAATAAAAGCTCTTCTCGATTGGAATGAGAAATGGACAATTCGTGACACGGGCACTTGAAGACAAAACTTTAGTGGAGTTGATCTCTCTTTATTTGAGAGACTGTAATGATGTCAGCTCATTTTTATAGATAGTGATGGAAGTTGAACATTTTTTAGGGTTCAAGGAAAGTTTGGGATTCCCTTTCCTAATTCTTCGTCCTCCACCGTCATCAAATGCATAATCTGCCAAAACCAACTTCCGCAAAACCCAATAAAGCAATTCGACTTAATTTCCACTTAATTAGAAAAAAGCAAAAAGCAATGAGCCCAACACCATCATTTCGCCCCATGAATCATGAATTGCATTTGATTTGGGCGAGGAAGTGCAAAGTGCCCTTTTTCCTTGTGCCGATGAAGATTCATGATTGCATGTGAGGAAAGGAGAAGATACAGTGGTTTGACTATCACGTACTCTCTCTCTCTCTCTCTCTCTCTCTCTCTCTCTCACACGTAGAGAATTTGTGGCATGAACTGAATGAGGGACGTCAAGTCCCCATTAAGCCAATATCAAAAAAGATGCCGCAAAATGATTTCAAAAGACGAAGGTAACATCAATTCATTCTATTGTGTGCTGCCCCTTCTTTTCCTCTCCTCCATTCTTTTTGAGAAAGAGTGGAGTGAGGGATGGTTCAATCAAACCTTTGTTTGACGCAAATGCCAGTCTTGCCTGGGAACACACAAAAGAGACACCAATCACCCAGCAACTCCCCAGAAGCTTCTCACCTCGCATCTGACCAGACGGTGAGGTGAAGGAAAATGATTATTTTGTTATTTATTTATTTGTGGTTGAGAGCTTTTGAAGAGATGTCAGTGAGACCAAAAAGAACAGTTCCAGCCGGGCTCTCTTTGATTGATTGAATCTCTTTCTAAAAGTCTAAAGCCACTTTCATAGGCTCCCTTTGATTAGGAAATAAGATTACCGAAGATTGTTGGGTCATTCATGTGCCCCTTTCTAATTCCTCTTTTCCCTGCTCTTTTCTTGGATCATTAAATGGTGGAACCCGTTCATACACGATTCTTATTCAAGCGTGTCAGGTTGAAATTAGCCTGTTAAGTCGTAACATTAACATTTGAACCCATTAGGGTTCAATAAATAAGCATGTCGTGTCCAAATTCACCTTTTCCATGATTTCAAGTTTGTCAAGGTGCACTTTGTTAGTGGATCAATTAGTCACTCATGTCACTTCAACATGCTTTCACCCATGCGTGTTAATGTGTGAAACAATTTCTTGAACATGCTATGCGCAAAAATGTCATATCATCCTATTAATTCAACAAATCATGTTCGAGTTTCAAGAGTAATAAGTTGTCATGTTACATTACATAGATTTTTGTGATGATCTTAATATGGCACGACACAGTTATGGCATTGAAAATGAAATTGCTGCCCGCCTTATTTTAACCCTTGAGCAGAGACCAAATTGACCATTTCCCTACCCGAGTTGGCTTATATCATAACTGAGAAGACCCTTTACTCCCTTTGGAGCAAAAATAGAAGGAATTTGCAAGACTAAGCTATTTGCATTTTAAAGGATGCCAGTGTTTCAATTATTTAAAACGAAATGTCTTCCTAGACGAGAGTTTCATTGCACTTGGAAATGAGCATTTTGTCACAAGCAGAATCCTTACCACACATTCTCCCTCCGAGGAGGCAAAGAGAATTTTTAATTACCATCGCTGAGACCAATCCTCCTTCACCCATTTTGAGTATTTCTTCGTTTGAAAAGCTACATGTTCTTCCTCATTTCCTCATTTTGTTAAAATGCTGCACAACTACCAAACACAAGACCTTTCATCTAGAAGCTATGCAATTTATCGGTAAAGATTTTGCAAATTTACAACAAACACTTGTATGCACATGATTCCATCAATTCGCTAGAGCTCAGAACTGATCTTACCGAAAATTAGACTCAATGTGATCCCAAACCCAAATTGTAAATCAGAAAGAGAAGCATTATTGGATCTGCAAATATCCACAAAGACCAGTCCTAACGGAATGCTCATGAAGGAAAATTGCTCTTAAAAAACCAGAGGTGGTAATAAGAATTTGAATACACTAAACCAGTTTTGCTGAGGAAACTTAGCAGGAGAGGGGACAGCAAAAAGTGGGGGAAAAGAGCTAAGCCATTTTATCTCCACCAGAAAATTGAAGTGAACCACGCTTAACTTAATGTCTTCACATCCACGTTGACTTTGAGGGTGTTGGGATCACCAGGACCCCACAACAGCTCAGATACACTTTTCAACCTCTCTTTGGAGCAGACATCACCAAAATGGGTCAAAAGTCAATTCTCTCAGTCCAAACATTACCATTGTATGGAGAGTGCAACCACTTTCGACAATGGCAGCCTCTAAACAATTGAAGACAGAAGTTGAATGGCGGATCTCAGTTGTGAAAGGAAGCTCAATGATTTTTCCACTATTTTTTCTTTCATATTTTAAGTGAAAAATATCACAATTATGTCATGTAGAGTGACAACTATAACAAGTGGTAGCACTTTTCCACAAACCTTTATTAGAGCATGAGAGTGAGCATTTTGTCATTCAGACGCTATCTTGCAAATAAGCGGACAAGAAAACTGCCAATGCAAGGACTGAAAGACCTAATAGAGGACCTGCCGGGGTCAGTTTCCGTGAAGCCACCAAGCGTATACCTGAAACAACAAAAGACACCGAGAGGGCAAGTAAGAAATGAGGAGCCCTGGCCTTCAACATCAGTCGTTTATTATAAGCAACTAGCCAGAAAACTACATGAGCCAAATGCAAAATCAAAATGCAGGGTAAAGGAAAAGAAGTGTTTGGAGCTTACCAAACACAGATGAGAAAAGAAAGGCAGCACCAAATCCAAGTGCGTAACCAATTGATTTTGTCTCTGATGATTGCATAAGATAGTAAGCCTGCATGAGAAACAACACAAGATGCATTTTTTTAATTAGTCACATCAATTAGAGATTAAAAAGAACTTAGATGAAGAGTTTCAAAAAGCAATATAATCTGGATTTCTCTTTCCGCTCATCCAGACACGAAGAAAGTATTCAAAATGACAGGCTATCAGCATTGCTATCGACCTTTTAGCCATTCCTCATATACATGTGAAGCAAGAAAACCACACATTAAAGTACACGTGACATGCATATCTGGTTTCTCTGAGAAGGTTCTCTTGAGTAGTAAAGCTTTTAGACAAGGCCTTTGCTGGGACGAGGCTAACAAGGGAAAGTCAAGACAGAATTTTCATGGCATTAGAGAAACTTCAGAGTTCACCAGAGATTCTTACTTTTTGCAGAATTATAGAGAATCAAGGCAATGCAATCTTACTAATTCTACTCCTGAAACAAGAGTATATATCAGACAGTGTACTGCCAAGAAACCATTGTAGCTTAAGCCTTATTGGGCTGTCCTCTTGGTGAAATTGGAATAGATACCCCTGCCCTATAGTTTGCTTCTATATTGATGACAGACCCAGAAATAATAAAATAATTTAACAGAAATAAAGTAAAAGAGGCAATGCTTAGGAGGCTTTCCTCAAAACCCTTTCTTCAGGCATCTCAAAAAATTGCACATGTTATGCATTAATTTGCAGTTCAGCCATTTAACTTATTTCAACAATGAAAATCTTTGGACAAGTTTAAACTGAAAAAGAAGAGAATGGAAACCTTTTCCTTCACCATAATACTAAAATTGTTCCAAATGAGTCCTCATTTAAAAGAGGAATAACACTTTGAATATTGTAAAAGCTGTGAAGAATAATTCCTGAGGTGCTGTGAAGAAGAATTCTCCATTAGGTCCCCATAGCATTAAGATGCAACCTTTTGCTTCTCCAGAGTACAACCAAAGTAAACTAGTTCTGCAGAATGCTCCAAAATCTCAGAGTGAACTCTGTAGCGTTTAAAAATATTTAAAGGCAAGGTCAACAAGATAACTACAGAAAAACTTAAAAGAGTAGTCTTCTAGAGAGTAGTCAATTGCATGGAACAGTGGGAATGTGTAATCATAATTGATGATATCTCATCGACCACCAGGTTCATCACAAAGGATTTGCGTGGTTATGTCTTAGAAACCATAAGAGCATGACCAACCTAGTTTATTTGACAAGCAAAATTACCTCTATTGTCAGTCAATCAGACAGAAGTACAGCTAAATAAATAGAAAACATCAGCAACGATATTTAATGTGAACAGGATCTAATCTCAAGCGAATTGAGACAGATCGAGCACCTCAAAATCCTGAAACAAGTGTTTGATTATTCAATGTGTGCAACCAGTAGACTCTTCCATTGAAAGCTATTGACCAAAAGGCAATTTTTCCAGAATATGTGCATGGTGCAAGCTAAGGTTTTTGTTTGATGGCAGAGAAAAGTCGCATAAAAGTTGGACTCAATAAATTTAAAAGCAATTGATCAGTCTGTCCTCCAAAGAGGCACCAAATCTCCTCTAATTCTTCTTCAGACTATAGTAACTAGTAAAAATAAAAGCTAGTTTTTGTTACTGCTTCTCCACACCTAGAGTTTGTATGGGGAAAGAACATCCACTTATTTCTGTGAAGATCTCATGGTACCCAGAGACAAGTATGACGCTTGAATGCGAAATTCACTCTGCCAATATATCTGCTATGCGATAACAATCCCTCATTCAAAGTATAAAACATGGATACATCTTAGGTTCTAATATTGAACAGGTAAACAAAGTGGGTGAATATAGCACCTCTAAGAGAAAATCTCTGAAGGGATTAAGCAGCTAATGCTCACTGAATAACAAGGTCATTGGACCCAAAAAAAGTTCAAAAGGGAAAAGCAGCTGACACTGTTGCGAAATTAGGTTAGTCGACAAGACTGCACTCCTTCAATGTTCATCCAAATGTATCAGCACACTGGTGGACTTTAGGGGCTGGGTTGGGGTAGGCCATAGACAAACACCAGGTGCTTGATGAAATGCAATTTTACCTGACAAAATGTTCAGGGATTTTCGTTAATTCAACCCCAATCACCACCCCTAAAGTTCTGTCTTCCCCGTTGTCTCCCTACATATCCATAATATAAACCCCCAATTGCTAATTTCTAGCAGGACTGCCGAGTCACCTCAAGGTTCCAGATCCTCCTACGAACAAAACTACATGAACGGGATCAACCAATCCAACTAGTCTTCTATCGTGGGGTTCCCTTAACCGAGTCCCACTTTATTCTCTAGAACGATACCAAGAAGCACCAGAGAAATGCCAGATCACTTCTTTTACTTTCATAGCAGAGCATTTGGTCCATTGTGTCTCTAAGAAACTAAACATCACAAATTTATCCAGAAAGGAGGGAAGATTTCGACAATCAATAAAGCAATTAAAATTAAATGTAATTCCACTCACAGTGGCCATTAGAACTGCCCCAGTGCACCCTCCAGCGAGTGAGCCCTTGCTTCCCGACCTGCCAACTGCACCCACAAATTTCCAAACTTCACTTCTCATCTCTAACCCGTCGTTACTCACATCAACAGCGAATAACCGACAAAAGGGAACAAAAACATGAGCCGCAACTCGCAATCGACGTAAACGAGAAATTGCCAAAGAAGAGAACAGGTAAGTACAGGCAAAGAGACCGCCACCGAGAAGAAGAGACCCATAAACGGCGGAGGTGACCGGAGCGAGTTCGCCCAGTTGGGCTTTGCACCGGAAACGACGTTGCTTGCGGCTGGACAATTCGCTCCACCCGAGCCCCGACCCGGCGCCAAACCTGAGCTTCGGCAAAGCCGCGGCGCGGCCATCGAGATGGCGAGCCGCAGAGGGATAGCGGGGGCGGTAGTCCGAGCACGGGGAGTGTAGGAGTGGGAACGAAGGCGACAGCGAGACTGACATATCTGCTGTTTTACTGAGGCACTGCTGAGAAGGTGAAAGGGGGAAGAAGAAGAAGATGATGCTCCGGAAGACAAAACGGCGCATGATTTAAAAAAGCATTGTGAGATTACGATTTTGCCCCTATTTTCTCAACGGAAAAGACGGGATTAGGCCCCGTCGGTCGTTATTTGAAACTGGTATGACGGGAGCATTGCCGCAAGACTGAAGTGATCGAATTCACAAGGGCATTTTAGGGTATAAAGTCAAATCCGGAAGGGCACACTCCCGAAGGGAATTTTTAGGATTGACCTGCACAATCAATTCAAGTCCCCGCAAAGGAGATGGTGCCGCTTACCGTATTCATGGTGCGTTTGATTCAGTATTTGGAGAAAGTCATTTGAGAAAATATAATAATTTAATATTAATTTTATTAGATAGGAGCGATCGATGCATAAAATGTTTTCGTAGTTTCTTAGCTAATTTCTTTAACTGCTCGTGAGATGTGCGTTAAAGATAAGTGCCTTGTAAGCATGTCTCACATTACAAAATATTGAAGAGTGGTATTGTTTCGTAGCAGTTGCGCGACCGTCGTCGGCAAAGGCTTTCATGGCCCTCATTGGCCATAGTGAAAGTAATAAAAGAAAAGCGCAATAAGGAAAAAAAAGGAAATAATAAACGAATAAAAATTCAAAAAAAAAAGTTCAAAAACACTTGTTCGTGTCAACGTCAACCGCGCCGAGTAGGATAATTAGCGTCCACGTCTGCAATTTTCAACTAAAATTGCCTAGAATGATAGACTATATTGACAAATTATCAAAATATTTATGACTAATTGGCAAACTTGAAAAGTTTAGAATTGAATTGTCATAAATGCAAATAGGTTAAAAAATTCTTTTGGTAATAGCCCCCGCAAATGAGTTATATAGCATTAGATTATATGGATGAAATATTGTTATTTGGTTCCTAATTTATTCATATGCTTTTTAAACTTTGAGTTCGGTCGAGGCATGTTTGGGCTTTTAAAATGAACTTTTCATTTTTTTTTAAATTATTTTTCTAAAGCATGTAATTACAAAAATTTAGGATTCTTGGCAGGCAAGTAAGGGATCGGGACTTTGGAAATGTCATAACTTTCATACAAACTTTCACATGGCACTCATTTCAGTTTTGAAAACTTTTCATCGAATTACTTCAATGTCATATAAGAGAAAAGGTTATCTTTCATTCCCTAAATATATTATGGGACCATCCGGTCCGATTCGGTCCATAACATTTCAAGCACTGAAACTTAGACCATAATGAAGATTTTAAGGCTGTCCTTAAAATTAGATCTGGCCCAAAAACTGGGGATGTATCGGGATTATGGACCTTCCATGCTTCTTTTCTTTTCTCGCCCTTTCGTCCCTTCCGACACTCATTTCGAGATCTAGTTCTAATATTATCACCAACCGATCAAGTGTTCTTTACGGTCACGCACGGCCACCAACGATAACGTCGGGACCGGTCCGATAAGTCACAACAATGCTGTATCTGTGTAGCATTCGCCTTATCCACACGATGCTGCCTAAAAAACTATTCCGAATCCCGACCGGATCTTTCCCCTTTTCCGACCGGTGACGGCCGCACGGTGGCAAGTGAAGGTGCTGTCGAGTTCTTGCTCATTGCCGGAATCCCTATTGATCCCACGTTGCCCGTGCCTTGCCCATGTGGAGTTCGAAGAAGTCGCAAAAGAGGGCGGACGCTTCAGCACGCGCGCACAATTGCATCATCTTTCTGACCAGTAACTACACCAAAGGTTGTGGTTGTGGTTGTCGTCGTCGTCGTCGCAAAACCCCACATGATCACTCACTAGCGATAGCTTAGACACCGGCCCCCCGAAAGAAAACAAAAGAAACGTGGCTTTTGCAAGTCGCCGGAGTCGTCAATTTCATGAAAGATGCGAGTTCCGATCGTGGAGGACCGTTGCAGGGTCGCCGTCATTCGCTAGATGATGCAGACCCTCGGAACGAAGCTAACCAATCATAGAAAGTATGGCGACAGTTTAGCAGGAGAAGACGGCCGAAGCAGAAAGTAAGGAGGGAGGAGGAGCTTTGGGCTGAAAGCCACAAGGCGTCGTGAGCAGCTCCACGAAGTCCTTGTTCAGTATCCATCCGAATGGAGCGTATGATTAGGGGGTGTACATAGTCCAACACGGTCCGATTCCTCTCTGAAACTAGGAAACGGATCGATAAGACCGGTCCTTGATCTCTAGGACTAGAGACCGAACCCGAACCCAGGCTCCAGTTTCTAAGAAATATAATGAGATTAATTGAGATCTGATCCTCGTAGGAATTGGGAATCAGACCACGTGAACACCGATTCCACTTTTGAGAATCGGGGATCGGACCGACATTTCCAGTCCGGTCCGATTCCCAACCGATCCGGCCAGTTCGAGCTGCTGATCCTTACGTATGATTTACAAAAGTGAACCATTGACACATTCCCAAAATGGCTTCGAGTGGCAACAAACGCAGCCAAGTTGGCCATCAACGGAGTTACATCGAATGTGCAAAGAAAATAGCCAGACGACCCAATATCTACACCAGAAAACATCCATCTCTACATTCATCTGATCCAGCACCGACCTATTTCTTTTCTTTTCTCTTTTGTCCTAAAGCCTGAGCCGTCAACCTCTCCGACGCTTCTTCTCCGGCGTCGGCTTCGATGCTGCCAACGGGATCCTCTCCCGGAAATACTCCAAGATGCGCGTCGCCGAGGGCCGGAACGTGTGCGACTGCTGCATACACAGCCTCGCTACGCCCACCATGGCCTTGACCTCCTCTATCTCGAACTTCCCGCTCAACTGCGGATCCACCATCTCTGCCGCTCTCGCTGCGTCGAGCTCGCCTTCTTCCGGAAGCAAACTCGCGGCGATCGACGTCAGCATCAGCCCTCTCTCCTCGCAGAAGGCCTCGATCCCCGTGACGAGCTCGAGGACCACGACCCCGTAGCTGTAGATGTCGTTCTTCTTCGACGCGATCCCCGTCCTGAGGTAGTGAGGGTCCATGTACCCGGGGGATCCCATCATGATCTGCTTCGCCCGTGGGGACGAGGAGGAGGACGGCGGCAGGACCAATGACGAGAACCCCATCTTGGCGGACCCAAAGTCGCAGAGCTTGCAATCGAGATCCTCGTCGAGCAACACGTTGGACGACTTGACATCGCCGTGCACGATCTGGAGTGCGCATTTCTCGTGCAGGTACTCGATCGCCCGCGCGAGCTGGAAGGCGATCGACACCCGGTGGCTCCATGGGAGGATGGCGCCTCTCTGTAAATGGTTGCCATGGAGCTTCTCTTGGAGATTTCCGTTGGGGATGTATTCAAGCACCAGCGCTCCCTCATCTTTGGGGGGAAAAACAGCACGGAAACGAAATCAGTAAACTATTAAACAAAAACACATAGATTATGATTTGTGATGATCTGTTCATTGCAAGAAAGATTCGAACGGCAAAATGATTGCATTTAGGATTCCTCGTACACCCTAATGTCAAAAGTTGAGCACATCATCGTGTACAGTACAGGTTCAAACAAACTTACACGGATTGTCAGCAAATTTATGAGACCAGAGTTGCTTTTCTTTGTCCACCTACCTATGCACCTCTGAGGATTTTAAATGTTTCCCTGAGAATCACATGCACTGAAAAGCTGAGCTCTGATTCACAGAATTTCACACTGCTCAACTTACTATGCTCAGTTACCAAGGAACAAGAACCTCAATTTGCTTTCAATGTGCTGACTTTGGGAAAAAGTAAAATGCCAATATGCCAACTCCAGTCACTGTGCATTCACATAAGAACTAAATGATAATTTCCAGACTACTGGAATGCGGAAAACTAGGAAAAGTTCACATTGGAAAGAAAAAGAATAGCCCATTAGAAAAAAAGGAATTTGATCCGACAATTGGAATACTGAAAAAAATTCGATCTTTAATTAAAAATAGTTAATTTCGAAATTGTTTCTTGTTTCAAGAAAATTCAGGTTCGTGAATGAGTTGATCTTTTTCTCCCTCCGAAGCAAACAGTGGCAAGAAATGAGAAGTAGCTTGACACCCACCTCTGTCGTCGCAGTATCCAAGAAGCTTCACTATGTTGTCATGGCGGACGCGGAGCAGAATCTCCAGCTCCTGCTTGAACGCCAAGCTCAGCCGCTCGCCACCGCCGCACTGGACCTTGACCGCCGCGAGGCCAGACTCGGAGGAGCCCTCCAAGGTGGCCAAGTAGACGGTGCTGAACCCGCCGGATCCGATCGCCCGCGAGAACTCCGTCGTCATCCCCTGCAACTCCTCCCACCTGTACTTCCTCGCACAGGACCCGTCGCCACCTCCGCTTTTGTTAGCCCCATTCTTCGCAACGACGCCGTTCCGGCTTCCGTCATTCCCAACGTCGCCGCGTTCTTGATCTTCAGCGCCGCCGACGACGGCCCTGTTGGATCTGCGACGGAGGCAGAGATGGAGGAGCTTGAGCACGCCTATTGCGAGGCCCAGACCGAGGAGAGAGAAGACGGCGATGAGAGGGGCGGCGACCCGTGGGTCGAAGTGTGCTTCCTTCCTCGCCGGCGTTTCGGGGGTGTCGGTACCGGAAATGGCGGTTGGCTGAAGGCAGAGGAGGAGCAAGAAAATGGCGTAGGAGGAAATGGGCCAGGGGGAGCGGCAACAGCCACTGAGAAAAAGACCCCACGTTGGCAAGGACGGGCCCTGCTCAACGACCACCTCCATGATCAGGTCGGCGGTGGCGGTGGAGAGAGCCATGGAGGAGGCAGAATCAGACGCTAAGGGGGTGCTTCTAATCTGATTCGGCTCCTGTCGAGAGAGGGTTGAAGGTCAAGCGTCCATGGCTTTTGCTCCTTGAGAGAGAGAGAGAGAGAGAGAGAGAGAGAGAGAGAGAGAGAGATTATATAAGCTTTTCTTGAGAAATGGACAAATGAATGATGCATATGAAGGTTAGTTAGGATGGTTTTGGGAAGTAAATCGAGTTGACGGATGAAATTTGTGCAGTGCGAGATACGTATTATATCTTGGAGGCTTCGGTAAGAAAGCTATTTGTCAATGAAATGTCATAAATATTCAAGGAACGGGAGAAGTTATTATCGTTATGCACGATTATCCTTTTGTAGATTTCGATGTAAAAACGAGTTATTACTATAATCGATTTATTGATTAACAAGATCGTGGATCACTAATAACAGCATTCCTGAGAAGAGAATCGCGTGCTCCTTTACTGTAATCGATTTATTAATTAACAAGATCGTGGATCACTAATAATAGCATTCCTGAGAAGAGAATCGCGCGCTCCTTCTACAGACGGACGACAATGCGCCGGCGACTCGATAGAACGCGCCCTATCTCATGGCTTCCGCTCCGACAGTTCTGAGGAACTAGTTTCTCTTGGGCATTTTCATAAACGTTCGTGAACTATCTCATCTCAATGCTTCTCCTCCCGTCGGAACGACTTTAATACATGCGAATGCTTGAACGCTGCGGTTCTCGGTTCAAAACATCATCGGACTCACGTTAATCACATCACCGATTGGCATCACGTTACTTGAGACTGAGGGAAGAGGGGAGGGGAGGGAGAGAGCCTTCTCATGACCCAAAAGATGCAAGCAAGAGAAAAGAGGAAAAAAGGGGGTGGGGGCAAATAAAGAAGAGGAAAGAAGGCCGGAGAGAACAATACTAGAAGAAAAAAAAGGGGCACAAAAGTGAAATGTGAACGTGAACGATGCCTTCTGCAGAGGAGCCCAAGTGAGAAAAGGGCAGGAAGGAGGGGCGACCAAGATGAGAATAATCAATAGGGGAGTGGGAGGGGTCTTAATGGGTCATAAATGGTGAGGGGGAGGGAGAGAGAAAGCGAGAGCGAGATCTGAATGGGATCCAGCGCTTTGCCAAAATCTGCACGGCAACTGCTGCTGCTTCTGCTGCTGCAGGAGAGCGCCATCGTCATCATTATTTTAAGGGGCAGCTCGAGGGAATTGACTCGTGACTGAACCTGAACGTGATCGCTTGCGAGCCGGATGAAGTTGAGGTCTGAAGTTTTCCCTCCCCAAGAAACATAATAAACCCAAAAAGTAAAAAGACTGCAGGGAAGGAGAAATTCGCTGTCCAGAAAGTCATCTGGCTCGAGAAGACGTGGCCTCGTGCTCTGGCCACTCCACCCCCATACCACTTGGGGCCTGCCATTGACCCCACAAAGTCAAAGTCCTCCAATTCATTAAAGGAATGGGGGGACTCAATTACGAATTTCTTTGGGGGGTTCATGTGGGGAGTCCTGAAATTTTGTGTACGAAGAGGAGACTGATCCTTACTCGACAACTCAGAGAGAAGGGAATTCATTGCTGGGTCGGTTTGGACAAGAACGGGTCAGGGGTCCCTCTGCGAGAGGGCTGTTGCGTCGGGCGCTTTCACCACTGGGCTGCACGGCGAGATATTAGATGTGACGGCGGAGATGTGACGTGGACGGGGTCGGCTGCAACCTCAAAGTTTCTGGCCCGTCGGGAATGGACAAAAGACGATGCCGCGGGGGTTCTGTCCGAATTTGGGGTTGGGGTTGGGTTCGGGGCTCGGCGCTGTCTGTATCTTGGAACCTACGGTCGTGCCGGGCCGCAGACGTGGAGTGGATCCAAGAGCACTGGACCCGTATGTGCTAGCCGCTGCCATAAGCGCGCGGTGGGCATCCGTTTGTTTGTGGGACAATACGGGTTCTAGATTGATGAGGGTCTAGTTAGTTCTTGATCGATAAGTGTTGGTTCCAATTGCATAAATAAAGGACGTTGATTTACGATTCTATGCTCCAGAAACGTGAGATTTCCATATCCTGTTCTTGTTCTTGATAACATCTCGAATTAGATCAAGGTCTTCTCAAGCCTCTCGTCACCCCGAGGATGACATGCTTTCGTTCGAACAAGGAAGGCAAATCTAAGATCATCTGGAAATAGGAAGAACAGGGAAACGAAAGCCTGCCCATTTAATAACCAAGCGCGATCGTCCAAGCCTATCCAAGTTGGGTTTAAACTAATGCCGTCGCTGGAACCGACTATTGTATGATGAAACTCCAGGATGACAAAACGTGGGAATGTCAACACGTTGGATTTCTTCGACTTCGAACGGACATCAACAGCGACATGCGATGACAATAAGGAGAAGATAATGGCGGTTGGCAAGAAGCCGACGTCGTCTACCAATATGAACGAGAGGCGCACCCCGCGAGAGGTCTGCAGAAGGCGGCCAGGCGTGCCATCACGATCGCCACAAGAAAACGTCAATGGCAGGTTCATGTGGGGCTTTCGATCCGCTGCCAGATTAATTAGAGAGAAAAAGGAGGGAGTCTCCCTTTTGATTCGGTTAGACGAAGCCGTGTTCATGTTCTTTCGACCTTGTCGCTCTCCAATGTTGGACGCCGTTGCGTTTGGTTATGCTATTTAATGAGAGCTTCTCGATAGACAAATTGTCAAAACAAATTTCTAAACTTATTATACGGAGGCCACTACAATTTTAAATATTTCTATTGTGTCAATGCCGTCCTTAACCTATTATACGATGACCAATTTAGTACCTAAACCTTATGACCATTTATCAAGGTAGTCCTTAACCTTTTAATGATTTATCAATGTAGTTCTTTGACAGTTTCTACCCAAATTATCCGAAAGGACTGCATTGGTGGGTCCTTCTTGTTGGGTTGTATCGTAAACGGAATAAAAAAGGTTTACCTAGGTTTGCTCAGAATAAAGTTACGTCATGCAAATGATTTTCACTATGTTTTGCGGCGGCTTAATTCATACAATAATGTTTCATACAAGCATAATATATAACACTTATAAATTGATCCAAAACCTAAGTCCATCGTAACTCTTTTCATCCCATAATAAACGGACCCACTAAACATTAACCTAAAATCGATTCTGCTCCGGTGAGCGGAATTCCCGTCATTCCATGCATAGGGTTTACAAGTCATTGGTTCATACTTTGGTTTTCCTAAACTCATGTAGGCGTGTCTAGTTTGAGAAACAAGAGTCCCCAAAATATTCACCAACTCCAACACTTCAAATGTTTATAATTATATTGATAAATTATTAAAAGTTTAAGATGAAAATGGCTACTTTATAATAGATTTATGATTAAATTTGGCACAGTTAAAGAGTTTATGATTGTATTAGTATTCATACGATATGTTTGGGATTTTTTGGATAATTATTCCGATTTTCAATAGGGAAAGGTGTTGTGTCCCTCTCCCGTTGAGCTCGGGAGTTGGCAGGCTATGGTATTTTATTAATGATGATACAACATGCCAATAATGATACGTATATTATTCCACGCACGTGCTGTTACTCCTTCTCCTCGTCAGCCTTTTGATGAGAAACCTTGTATTATTAATTAAATCATAGACTTAAAGATACATGAGCATGAGACTGCGTCCACAGGTGTCGGAATCGACTACGACATCCCTTTCGATCGCAACCAACGAATTCAACACTAAATTTCTTATTAGAACGAATAGAAAAGGCTGAAGAAATGAGGCAACTGGGCTAGCAAATGATAGGTCTTGCGTGCGTCGTACCGGCGAGCATGTTCTCCATATGCATTTCCCCTTCTTGCAGGAATCGGTACAGATGGACTTGCTCGCATGTCGACTCCTCTTCTTTCGTGCCAAACAAGAAGGAAAGTTTGTAGGTAGTTGGTGAATTCTGTGAATATTGGTAAGTACCGAATGTAGCTCGCGAGAAAATCGTCATCAGTAGATGATTTCTCCTATAATTTGTTGGTGAGTTACTGATTTTTGTACAAATTTACCGCGACAATTGCCAAATAAGTCCTAAATCTATTGCTACTTTGCCGATTTAGTCCTAAATATTTTTTAATGCCAAATAAGTCCTAAACCTTTTCGATCAAGTCCTTCCGACGGATTTTGGCTGGAAAATACCTACGTGGCAATGACGTGGCGTGTTGGACCATTGCTAGTGCTCGCCCAGCCCTCATCGGCCACGGGCGAGGGCGGTGGGGGCTGGGGAGGCCGCCCCGCCCTCGCCCGTGGCCGGTGAGGGCCGGGAGAGGGCGGTGGCAGCCTCCCCCGCCCTCGCCGTTGCCCGCAAGGACCGGGCTGCCCTTTGGAGTGGCCGGTGGCTCTGCCGGCCAAGTAGTTTTTTTTAGAAAAACAAGGAAAAAAAGAAAAAAATTTGGGGTCCGGTCATCGCCACCTCATCATCGGCGAGGTCCAGCATGCCACGTAGTCGCCACGTAGCCATTTTTCCGGCCAAAATCTGCTGGAAGGACTTAATTTGGCAATGATGCGAGGTCCGGCATGTCACGTTGTCGCCACGTAGGCATTTTCCGGCCAAATTCCGCCGGAAGGACTTAATCGGCAAAGTTGCAAAATGTTTAGGACTTATTTTGCATAAAAAAAGGTTTAGGACTGAATCGACAAAGTAGTAAAATGTTTATGACTTATTTGGCAATTGTTCCCAAATTTATCTATGCTCGAGTGCTTGTTTTTCAATGACCAACTTTCTAATGACATGCTTTTCGCAACGTGTCAACGTTTTAATATTTGCCAACTCTTACGTGAAATCACCATCGTTAATTTAAGAAACCTTCTGACTTTTTATTGATTGACTTACTAACAAGTTTTAATTACTAATTCTCATTTGAGTTATTTTCCTAGGCTCATTTGGTTGCTTGGAAATTACCGACCTTTCGTTGTGTTTAACTTTGCCAACTTATGTATTGGATTTGTTCTATTTGTTTAGCAGAAAACAATTTTTGAGAAAACATTTTTCTTGTTCCTCGGCCTTTGATTCTCTTATCAAAATGAGTTCATGGAAACTTATGTTTAAATTTAGGAGAAAAGAGCTCATCTTTAAAAAATTGAAAATCATTTTTCAAAATATAACTATATATTAGTGCTTGACCTGAAACTCTACATTTGAACATGTAAATTTAAACACCGGTTCTCAGTGTCTACGATCAGGTCTCTGGCATTGGGAACCGAGTCCATCAAGGTTGGAGTCATGACCGCAATGCTAATAATCAAATTTGAGGCACTCGCACCCAATCCATTAAGGAGGAGCTTGAGACAGAAGTGCCTGTACTTGAGTCTGCAAGTCTCGTGCGTGGGTACATTGAGGCCATGCCTTAAGCTTGAACACCTAGGCTTGATTCCACAAAGTTGGAGCATGGGATCCCAATACTAGAGCTCGGATCCCCGACGCCTGGGCCTAGGTCAACAAAGGTCGTGCCCAAGTCCACAAAGGCAATGCATGAGTCTATCGAGGCTGGGATCAGGATCCTAGTGCATGCACTCAACTCCATTAAGGCTAGGCTAAGGAACCAAGTGCATGTACTTGATCCCTAGGACCTTGGTGGCTGCACTCTACTCCATTCAGGCTAGGCCCAAGAACCAAGTGTATGTGCATAATCCCGAGTGCTCTAGTTGGTGTTCATCAAGACCGGACCCGAGAACTCTAGTGCCCATACCAATTTCCGCAGTTGTTTATGTGCAAATTATTAATGTTTGAATATTGTATGTCTACTTAGATAAATCAAATTGGATTCTCCTTACCAAACTTTAGTGCCCATACTCATTGCATTTTTTAAATAAGTTCCGAGTCTTTTGGTGCACTTATCTCCTAAAACTGAGTTGTAATTTAATTGGAAAAAAGATGGTAAATCGCCTAAATCAATGTTGATAATTGGATATAAGAGTTGATGAATAAGAAGCATCGATTGCTTAGTTTAATAAAGTAAGCCATTTGAGAATTTTGCAAATTTACGAATCAAACATGTATGCTGATTAAGAATGAGGACTGCAGGCCGGTCCTTCGATGGCTTACCGAGCAATCCTTGTTCTTCCATTTAGGAACAAAGTCTTGGTTATCTTGCGTATCTATTCGACCAACGGTGTTTGACTTAAGGGGTCCTTTTTTAATGGCCATATGTCCACTACATTGTTCGACACCAGTGGCACTTTTTTTTTATGGCCAAGTCATGGTTATGGCATGTAATGTACCATGGTTGAGTGTGGAAGTATTTACGGAAATGTTGGCACTATGTGCCGTGTTGCCAGTTCAAATAGTATGCTTCTTCATGTGTTTTGAATGCATTGTGTAGCTGAAATGTTGAAGAATGAGGAATTAGGAATTGGGGTTTTTAGTTTTGTGATAATAAGTATAAAAAAAGGTCGTTCCGGTTCAAGTGGGTGGGTTCTACTGAGTATTCACCTTTGGTGGAGAAGACGGGGTCTTTGATCTTCCACTTGTTTCTATCTGCTTCGGATTTGAATTTGAAGATAAACATGCGACTTTCAGTCGAGCAGTAGAGACGTCATCAATCTTTCCAGGCCTTCTTCCTTGTGTTATAGGAAGCCAGAAAGTTGATCCTAGGACTGGACAGAAGTTTGCCCCGAGAGCGCCTAGTTTGCATTCTTTCCCTTTATCCTCCGAAAACAATATCATCAATGGGAGTAAACCCTCCAGTGGCTAGAGACTGCTCAATTCCTACAAAGAAGAGCAACTCGATCCTTCTAAGTTGGTTACAGTGCTGCAATAAGCAAAACCAAGATGGCAGAGACAAAATCCTAAATGCCGGCGTGGCCTTTGCTCGCTTATGGTCTGCAGTGGCTTTTCCCTTAAGGGTGATAATGGATTCTTTAATGCCTGCGATGCAATTCGACTCTTTCAGGAACTTGCTCATCTCTTAATCATGAAAAGGACTTAAATGTACTTTAGAAAATTTAAACTTTCTAATCGCATTTAAGTTGACAGAGAGATATTACCAACCTTCCACTGATAAGCTTCTGAGAACTTAACGAGTCATCTAAAAGACCCTCTTTTGCAGCAAAGATTATGATAGCTTGTCTTTCTTGTGCTCTCCAGCTTTCTACTCCCTGAAAAAGGTTACTATCGAAAACGAGCAGAAACGTCCATCCTTCTTTTAGGAATGAGAAAGAAAGAAAAAATTTTGTTAGGGCGTTAGAACTGGTTGGGATGTGGTGGTTTATGGTCAAAGAAGAGAAGAGGACTAGGACATCGATGACTTTGGATTCCTATTTAATTTTGAGTAGAAATTTTCTTTGACTCTGCTTCCATAATTGTATCAAGTGCGAGCTACATCAATTCAAAATGTATTTCAAGTACGTTTTTCTTTCTTCATATATTAAATTTGAACTAAATACGGGATAAACTTCAGAGAATGATAAGTCTCTGCCTTCAATTATTTATAGTAGGCTGATTTTTTAAGAATGTAGGTTATGCAATGTGTTAGACATTGTATTAATAATTCGAAGAAAGGGAAGAATAACCGGTTGAAATTGGGAGTTGATGACTAAGTAATTTCTATGTGTGTTGAGACAGTGAAATGTCTAGGCTAAGATATGGTATCATGTTAAAGTTGGGAGAATTTATGATACAACTTACCAGTATCATAAATTCTTCACACTTAAGTATTGATATCTTAAATAATATAATACTTTTTAATATACCAATTTATTTTAATATTTTTCCTTTCCACACTTCATGTAGGTGAAATGGAAAATTACAACAAAGCTCTTAAATCTTTTGTATGAACAATCAAGTGCTAACCTTGTCGGGGGCATCTTTTTGTTGCAAGAATTCCGTACCATTTTGATTTCTTAGCGTATCAAGCATTTTTTCGACGGGAAAATTATCAAAAAATTGTCAAATCTATTGGACGATAACTAATTCAATCATAATTTTTTTGATGATTTATTAATATAATCTTTTTGATCAATTTTGATTATAAATTATAGACATGAACATCAACCATCCTACTAGGGGTGTGCATGGTCCAGGCCAGTCCGATTGCCCCGTGGAATTCGGAATCGGACCAACTTGTCCTAAGACCGATTGGTTCGGTCTAATTCCTAGGCAATCCAATGATTTTTTTAAAAAAATGTTGAGTTTCCTTATTATTTAAAAAAAAATCTTTTGTAATGTTGGGTAAAGATTAAAATTTCAAAATTAAAATTGGGTTTTTTTATATTACTTTTTCACATCTTTTTTTAATAAATATGAAAAATTTAATCAATCCAATCCGGTGCAGTTTAGCCCTTCTAGGAATCGTGAACCAGACCTCGCGGACACCGATTCCACTTTTGGGAACTGGAGACTGGTCCAATCTAGTTCCCGACTGGTTCAGGCTGGTCTGAGTAGTTCCTACATAGCACAATCGATAATGATATGAACAACTTTTATAAACACCAACCATCCGACATGGCACAACCGGTATCGGTATGAAAATTTTTTCCATTCAATATGGAAGTCAGTTGATCACTCACTGATGCGGCTTAATGCCCTCGTGAAGATCCCATTAAGGGTGTCACAACCCTTGCCTGTGGCTAATGTCGGCATAGAGGTCATCACCTAAAGCAGGTGAGGATTGTGGTATTCTCATCGGCCTTGAGTTGGAAAAAGAATAAGATAGAAAATAAAATAAATAATAATAAAATCTACAAAAAATATTTACATCAACACCGACTCTCATATAAGACAACAAATGTTCACTACAATGATATCCTACCAAAATTGATTAAAAGATTATATTAGCAAATCGTTAAAAGACTTAGAACTAAATTGACCAAATAAAATTATGGGATAAGTGCAATTGTAAGTATTAAAACTTATTGAAAAAATGCAATTAAATTCTAAAATTTCAAAAAATTAAGTTTTAAAACTTTCAAAAGTTGTAATTGAATTTTAAAACTAGTCACATAGTGTAATTGAATTCCAAAACTTTTGAAAAGTGTAATCAAGTCATAAAACTTGTGAAATTGATTCAATAAATTCTTCATTTGATTACATTTTTGAAAATTTTGGACTTGATTGCATTTTTGAGACAATTGTTAGGACGTCGTTACACTTTTTGAAAGTTATAGGATTTGAATGCTCTTTTGTGACAAATTTTAGAACTTAATTGCACTTTTTGAAAAAATTAAAACTCCATTGTATTTTCAGGATAAATTTTATGAATTCTAGTGTACTTAAAAAGATTTATGACCGAATTGTTTGCTCTGCAATGAGTTTTATATCTTTCAAAGTATTTTTTTTTATTTTGACTATAGTTGGCTAATAAAATATGTGGGTTTGTCGATTATAGAATTTATGCATGGATTATCGCAATTGCTTATAATGAAAACTCAACTTTTTGTTCATGTATTTTCATGAGTATTGAGTCTAATTCAAATAGCTACCTAAGTAATACTTTTGCATCGTATACATAAGTGATTTGACATAACTTCTCTCTTAAAAATGTTCCTATTGGCTTCTTATTTGATCTTTCTTGCTAGCAGTTCATCTTTTAATCGTCACTTTTGCATTTGTCTCTCCAGCATGTTTTCTTTATTTATGAATTTTAGGTCTTCGTTAGAAATTATGTACCATGTTGATTGAGGCTTACCGAAAAAAAGGACATGAAACAAGAAATTATGAAGAACTTCTATTGAAGACCCATCATCTCCAAGGTTAGGAAAAGACTCTTGGAGGTATGGGTGTGTATGGTCTAGGACAATCCGGTTCTCAGTCTTTAGGATCAGGGATTGTGCCAACTAATCCTAGGATCGGATTAGACCGGACCCGACTGGTCCGGTCTGATTCCGAGGTGGTCCAATGGGATCGAGAAATAAGCATTTCATTCCAACATAGCACATACAATGTGATATCCTTCTAAATCAGGGAAATAAAAATCATGCACAAAGACTCAAAAGATAACTTTCAGCAATAGACATGAGGCAACAACCAAGTTCCCAAATGAATACTCAAGACTCAAGAGTTCATAACCCTAGCGGCTACCAAGCCAATGTAGCAATAATCGGCAAACACATACCGATGGAGACAAATTCCTAGTTCACAATTTTCATTGAAAAATGTTCAGAAAAATGCATGCACAACATGTCAATATAGAATTATTCATTTAAGAAATCCTAAACTAAACATTTGACTATAAGCCCGTGCTTTTTGTAAAGTCAGTAGCTTTTCAAATTTATGTCGGGCAATTCTTCAGTCTCTGGCAAGAGCAAATCTCTAAATTTTGTGCAAAGCTCTGGAACAATGAAGTTTGCACTCAAATAGCAAAGTTATCCTTCCGATGTCGCTCTTATTTTATGAAGTTGCTGACCAGGATGCCTAGTATACCAACCAATGTAGAGAGCAATAAGAAGTCGATGTTCACAGAAATGATATTATAACTTCTTTTTCTAGCAATTTCTATTTAGGGGCAAAACAACCAAGATTGATTAATAGAAGTCATAGATATCTATAAACGTAGTTTGCTATATGATACCACCATTCAACAAAATGTGACAGTGGGAGTAGGATGCTAATTCCCCAAACAGAGCAAGAGACTAAAGGTGGTTCCATTTCTAGACACTCTTTTACTAGTTTTTCACTCCAACCTACTAACCTAACTATGCAAAAATCTTGAGAACATGAAGTCATAGAAGCATAGCAACACCCTTGAAACATCATGATGTTGCTATTAACTGAAATCATCAATCAACATGAAGAGCAGTATGAGTTGATAAACCTTTAGCATGCAAAATGCTATTATTCACCCGCCAATTCCTAAGATATATTCTGGCTCTATTGCAAGGCTAAAGTTTTCTCCTCCACCAATTTTGAAATAATGGACCTTGTTTGTTGAATATTAGCCTGTAGGCTAAAGTTTCCTCAAATTTTATAGCAGCAACAGCAATATAGAGAGAGCAGCAACAACACACACACGCGCGTATTCATGATAGCTTTGAGTGCAAATAATTCATATCTAACAAAAATAAGATATTAAATAAAGCATTCACTCATTAGACATATGAAAGCATTATAAGATAGGAAGAAATATTTGCAACTTACCCCATTTAAACTTTTCTACATTCTCAATGCATTCTTCAACATTAATCGGTATGGTAGCCACCCTCAACCAATCTTGAGTACAAGTTAAAGCTTCCACCACTCTAATAGTTAAAGAACTTCAAAAGCCATTAAGCATGCGATTGGATGTACTAAAAGTCAACTTTGAAGTAACGATTGTCACAAGAATATATGAAATATCATGTGTCATTAAAGAGAGGATTGTAAACTTTGTCGGCAATTTTCCACTGCATTAAGATGTTAAGATCGTGAGTTTCTTCATGTTCAGCTTAAAGATATTTATCGAGCTTAGATAAGTTGTCATCAGACACCTTTTTCTCCTCATTAAGAAAGTCTTCATACATATTTTCCAAATAGAGACCCACATTGTAATCAATCTCATCCTATTACCCTCCTCATAACTATCAGGATCCCAACTACCACTAGTATCAATCAAAAGTTGACTATCCAAATTTTTGTCACTATAATCAAGAGAAGATTACTCATAAAAATGAAACAAATGTTCCAAGAAAATCTTCACCTTATGGGACATCTCATCAACTTTCACACTATCATCATAAATGAGTTTTAAACAATACTGCATATAATTGAACTTTTTCCTTGGATTTAATATTACCGCAATCAACACCATCATATTTACTCTTTCAAAACTCCTATAATATTTGTCAAACTTATCTTTCATTTTCACACCCATAGCTTTTACCCTAGGATTCGAAACTTTATTGCTTGTTTCGAACTTTTATATAAAGCAGTTAGTTCCTCAAAATAATCATTCGAAATGGTCTTGTTGGTGGAATCATAAAAATTCTTCAAAAATATGGAAAGAATGTTGGCATTTTCCCAATATTCATGTTTAGGAGTTTCGTTGCTAAACTCAAGTACAAAAGACATATCTTCTTTCTCTGTCTTTTCAAAATCTTTTCTTAACTTTAAGGCAATATCATCTAACATGAGATAAGTAGAGTTTCATCTAATAGTGACAACAAGACAAATTGAAATCTTATAAGTAATTCTTGAATTGTTAATGTAAGTTTGGAATGTTTTAGCTCTCATGAGAGAGCTCCTTACATAGCTCACCGCATTTCGAATACGTGCAATAAAATTACGTGCCTCAGTCAAACCATCCCTTACGATCAAATTCAATATATGAGCTGTGCACCTCATGTGTAAAATATTACCATCTAAGATCAATAACATATATCTTGAAAATTTTTCTTTCAAAAAATCAATAACAACATCATTGGAAATAACATTATTCACAATGATTATAGACACTTTTTTCCTATATTCCCCATTCGTAAATGCATTTCTCAACCATTTTCTTAGTCTCTTTGCCTTTGTAACTATATCACCACAAAATTGATTATTCTTTTGTGTAGTAAGACATAAATAATTCAAATTCTGAATGAAAATCCATATATTAGTTCTGAGTGTAACCCTAGACTTGATCTTTTAAAAATAAGTCTTCAGCCTTTTTTTTCCACAAAGATACAATTTCATGCACTCTTTAGCCATAGTTTATCATGAGATATGATTGAAGAAATGTTGTAATTCATTGGTGATGTCATGGAATCCAACATGCTCAACCATAGAAAAATGTTGTTCATCTATTATAATTATCTGAGTAATCATTTGCCTACAACGGTCATGATCAAATTTCCATGTTGATAAGACATTACCGCTACCACTAGTGGTTGTAGTGGTATTCCTCATTACCATTTGAGTCACATCTACTCTACGTGGAGCAAACAATTTTTGCTTCTTATCTATATTGCAAGGATACTTATTGCACTTTCTCAAATGTTTCAACATAGCATAAGTATTATTATCAACACAATATATATACTTGGTCTCATAATAAATGCATATCACATCAGTTTTCTTATTCTCAATTTTACCTTCATGAAAATAAAGTGAAACTGTTGATTTTCGTTTACTACTATAATGGTAGTACTAGATACCTTATTTGTATTGGATGCCACTTTGAAATCTTCTTCAACTTCATGTTCTAGTGAGTGTTCCATTCCCCGAGTCATATCGTCATTGGATTTGTCCTCCATTGATATTAAAATAGATCACCTAAATCAAACAAAACACAGATTAAATGCAATGACGATATATCAAAGAAACTGACAAAACTCATAGCTAGATGACTAAAATCATTTGCATAAACTAATATGAGCCCATAGGATGCAAACTACAATTGACTAATTGTTTGATGGTATGTCAAGTGAAAATGGTGTAAATTCACCATTTTTAATCATGCAATGTAGAATTCCATCAAAATATTGGGAAAAAGACTGGTTTGTTGTTTCTATTAACTGATGATTAACTTTATTAAGTCATGGTATAAAAAGAAAATTCTACAAATCAAGGTGAAGGATTGGCACGAAGATATTGTGGTGGAAAACCGTGATGAGTGTACACAATATTGCTCTGAATCAACCCTTTTTGTCATTGTCTTCAAATTTGCAAAACCGTGATAATTTGTGAAACTGTTCCAACTCAACAAGTACATGCATGGTGAACTTTCCTATGCCATGGTGAAGATGATAAGCAAAAAACTCAAATTTGCAATTCTTATAGTAGTTTGACAGCATTATGCCTTTACTGGATTTTCTTAAAACTGATCAAATGGTAGGCTGGCAAAGGCTTGCTCTTGCAGCTACAAACTTTGGGCTAATTCCAGCTATAGTAACTTCATGCAGGTGTCGGATTAGAAGACATCTGAAGGTCCACCATAAGGCATTCTAGGAACATTTTTTGCAACTGAAGGACTTCTAATAGCATGATTGTACACGTTAGGCATCACATTCCCATGTGGACCATACAATTCAGCACCATGCCCAGAAGCAACATTTTGGAAAGACAAATTACCCATTGTCATTGCCTGAATGCATATTTCAAGATTTAGTTTGCACTCAAATCAAAGTAACCTTACATCCATCTCACTGAGAAATAGTTCTATTTTTCTAATAAACGATTACGGACATCACTTAAATAAAAATTTGTAGCACATTAGAAATGAACAAGGATAGAAAAATAGAAATACAAAAGAAAGCAAATCACAAAACCATACAAGTCATAACTAAATATCTAAAGCCAAATGAAAATGCACAACACATTAGTAGCTGGAGATTTAAAGCTCTCAAAGTAATACTTGTTGTGGGTAATTATAATGAGGTATTAGAAAATAAAAAGAATGGAGAGTATGGCCAGCTTCATCAAAACCAAATCCAAAAACATTACAAATATCATCAAACTAGAAGCTTTTGACTAGAAGTTCCTTTAAGTACTCAGGGAACTTGAAGAAGCCATAGTAGAGCTAACTAAAAGAGAAAAGCAACACGAAATAGCAGTTATTTATTACAATACATAAAATGGTGGCCACATGAAATGACAGTTCCACAAACTGAATAATATGTCCAACAGTGTCAACATTAACCAAATAAGGAAAATCGATCAATCTAGAGAAGATTTATGCCTTACAACTATGATTCTATCACAATTGACACCATCTCCCAATCTACTTCAAAATGAGCAATTACACGGGAATTGGAGATATTGAGAGAGTGATGAGATCTATAATGGAATACCAAAAGTACCTATGAATTTCTTACCATGGGTATTGTTGCAAGTTTGGTTGCTATGGACTCTTCATTAGTCATTCCTTGTCTACATTATAGCGATATTCATTTCCAGATTCACTTCTAGATCTGCTATATAAATTATCTTCAAAACCCATTCTCAAGCCAACTAGAGGCACACTAGGTTGTTGCTACTGTGCTTGCAGCTACTTTTGTCCCTGCCCAGATATATGCTCCATACATCTAATTCCGTTTAAGTACAAGATTCTAGCCAATTGAATTTCCCAGTAACTTCGCAATAAGAAGGCAAATGTGCAAGTTGCTTGAACCTAAAAATAGATTAAGGCCATGTTCATATCCTAAGACTTCTCTCTTGCCAATCAACTTCTCTTTTTCCAAAGAAAAGTCTCTCTTGCCGATCGACTTTGTTTTTGAGTTTTAACGAATGTTCATATTAGGGCAATGCGCACCGTGTGCCCTAGAAACTTTTGCACAACAAGGAACTGATGTATACATGAAAGCAATATGATTTTCTCATCCAAAATACATACATCAACGACAATATCGCATGAATCATCATATTTGGAAAGCGATGGAGGTACTCATCGAATGAGAGAGTGACTCATCCAGAGAAAGAGCACGAGACGAAGCGTCAAGCTACCTAACTAAGGGAGGAAAGAACTATCTTGAGCATGAAGGAGCTAATCGATCAACCAAACCTGAAAATCAAAGCATTTCGTCGTCTCTCAATTCTCTGACCAGGATGAGAAAGAGAAACTCACTAGATAGCTCGACTTCGACTCTTTGAATTATTCGCATGAACAAGAACGAGAGTGGAGAGCTTGGGGCCTTGGGTTAGGCTATGTGAGTACTAAGTGTGAGACGACGATTTAAACTTTGAAGATAAATATCACTGGGCCCCATTGAGATTGGGCTCGAATTGAATGGCCCATGTCATTTTTCTCTCTCTTGGCTTTAAACAACTAAACAAATCAGAGAAATGGTCGGTCCAAGTGATCCAGTCCGAGGTTAGTCTAAGTGGTTCGGTCCAGTCTTGCCCTACTAGGAATTGGGAACCTGCTCTATTTTTTAGAATCGTAGACTGGATCAAGCTGGCTGTTATGGTCCGAGCAGTTCCTGGGTTAGAAGGTTTATTATGTTCACTCCTACTTGGAGGAGGAGTTACGTTTTTAAGTTTTAAAGTCAGTTTTGACTTGTAAGACAGAAATGAGAAACTAATAGCATACTTTGATGGTAGTGCAGATTCGGGATTCCGGTGGATATTACTATATTTTTTTTGTTACTTTTCTACGGATAGTGATTTATATTGCCCATTTCATGGATTTTACCTTATAGTGGATAGTGTTTATTATTATTATTATTCATCTTTTACTTTGATTTGCATCGTTGCCTATATTATTTTACTATAAAAAATGAAACAAAAAAAGAAAAAAAGGTTCTTGAATAGACCCTAGAATTAGATTAGAAAAACATGATAGGTTCTAAAATAGGTTTTAGGAAAAAAATAGTAAGTTATGGGTTCCAAAAATTGAGAATTAATTATAATAGGGTAGATTCTAGGTTTCATGTCTATAACCTATCCACTTTAGAACCAATCACCCCCAGTATCCTCACTGGCCTAGAGTTGGAAAAAGAACAAGATAGAAAATAAAATAAAATAAAATAATAAATAATAAATAATAAATTTTAAAAAAATAATTTGCATTAACATTGACCCCCAAGTAAGACGACCAATGTCTAATTCAATGATATCTTGCCAAAATTGATTAAAAGATTATATGAGCAAATCATTAAAAGATTTAGAACTAATTGACCGAATAAAATTATGGGATAGTGCATTATAAGTTTGAAAATTTATTGCAAAAGTGCAATTAAGTTCTAAACTTTCCAAAAGTTAAGTTCTAAAACTTTCAAAAGTTATAATTTATTTCTTAAACTTGTCACATAGTGTAATTGAATTCTAAAACTTTCGAAAAGTGCAATCAAGTTTTAAATCATGTGAAATGGTTCAATCAAATCCTTCATTTGATTTCACTTTTCGAAAAATTTGAGACTCAATTATATTTTCGAGATAAGTTTTAGAATTTTATTACACTTTCTGAAAGTTTTAGGACTCAATTGGTTTTTTGCAATATATTTTTAGGACTTAATTGTATTTTTTTTAAAAATTTTAAAACTTAATTGTATTTTCATGATAAGTTTTAATACTTCCAATGTACTTATCCTTAAAATATTTATGAAAAAATTGTCTGCCCTACAAATGAGTTTTATGTCTTTTATGAGTAATTTTTCTTTATTTTGATCTAGCTAATAAAATGTTTGGGCTTGTCAATTATAGAATTTATGCGTGGATTATTGCAATTGCTTAGATTGAAAACTCACCTTTTTTTGGCAAAAATTTAAGAAAAACCTAGTTGAGATTAAAAACCTAGATTCCGCTTGTTAGCCTCAAATCCAACCATAAGAAAGAGAAGCAAAATCTTAATTGATCATTCTTGAATAAATTAATACGGACAGTGAGTTTAATTTTTGCAAAACAATCCACATCAACAAAAATTGAAGTTCACAATTCTTCAAGTAACCAAAATCCTCAAGCTTTAAAACCAAAAATGACATTCAATCACGTTTAAGAGGGATCTCTCCACAATCTCAAGAACCTATGATTCATCGATTCAAGTTATGACTAAGTTTCAATTATCTAGTTCGAGCTCTAATGGCGCGACATAAGACACTACTGGAAAAAAAAAGAAAAAAAAACATGATTTTCCCTTGATTTATTTTCACTTGATCTCCACAATCGAGTCATATAATTAGTGATGAATAATATGATCATGGTCGAAATCGCCCGAGGCGACCAACACATAGCGAGGACCTGATTATAAATATTTGAAAACTTCGGGACTTAATGGTAAATTGCCGAAATTTTTAGACTAGTTAGTGATCTTCCCTATAAAGAAAACCCCCTTCACTTCTCCCTCTCGTTAGTCTCGCTAACTTCTCTAGCCCACCTCGCCGCACCGCATCCACCGGCGGTGGCCACACCGCGCCAACCCGCCGCGGCGCCTTGTTGGAGTCAAGGTTCATCTCTCTCTCTCTCTCTCTCTCTCTCTCTCTCTCTCTCTCTCCACCTCACCGTCGACTCCGGCTGTCGCTGAAGCTCAAGGGGTGTGTTTGTCTCTTTCTCCCTGCGTTTTGTTATCCGTGCCATCGTGCGGCGCATGCCGCCCTCTTGCCCTCTGTGTTTTGGTCTTGATTGAGCATTGCAGGTTCCCCATGTGTTGAGTCCAATCGGTTGCTGAGTTTTAGTTGCGTTTGTTTTCCACGGTAGTCTTGGCCTACTGAAAGCTTGATAATTTGATCATCCATGTGTCGGGGCGGACCAGTCGGTGCGCCGCGGGGCACCACCTCACTCCGCGAAGATGAACGGTGTGCCCTGCGGGACAATGGAGGGGCGGTGGTTTGCCCCATGGGATGGGGCCGGGGAATGCAATACCCGGCCCGCCCCTGCCCCGTGGACATATATACTTGGCTTCCCTATTTGAGCAAGCTTCAGTGCGATTTCTTTGCAGTAGCTATTACTTTGTCAATTTGAAGAGGTTGAATATGTATGATCATAGCGCTTATTCACCTGTTGCTCTCTTACCTGCAAACCTCTCTCTCAGGAGAATTTCTTTTTATCATTCTAAGTAACAATGGTGAGAGTGGTGCAAATTTAAAGACTGTTTTTCCCCCCTTTTTATCGAGGTTATTGCCATTAATTGCTACATTGTCGAGTGGCCACCTGCTGTTGGCTATAGGAGGTTGAAGTGTGTTCCGAGGATAACACAATTTTTCATATAGATATAGTACATCCTTGTTAACCCACTGTGACGTCTGATGCTTTAAGTTTGAGGATGATTTCTTCAGTATAAATAAAATGTGGGATATTGCTATTTTTCTTAGCATTGTCTAATTTTTACATCAATTGGAAGTTCAAATCGGAAACTATTTGACAAATCCAAAACTATTCGACTGGAACTGAGTAAGAGTTCTCTGGTTGTTCTGTGAGCAGTGATGGGCTCTGATGGAAGTAAAAGATCAGTGGCTCCTCGAACTCTCAGTGTCAGAAAGTTTGCAGAATCTAGAGCTGCTGAAGTTGAGAATCTACACTCCATTGTAGCCAATAGATTGAGCAATAATTTTCGCTCTCGAAGGAATAAGAGGAGAAGAACCACAGCCCATGACAACCAACTGGCCAACAGAAGGCATAGGAAGAAGCAAAAGGATTCACAGGTCGCTGGTGCTTATCGCAATCCTGCAGCTCCAGGCAAAGTTCCTCGATGTGTGCGACGCAGAAATGAGCTGAAACAAAATCCCGAGAGTGGTTTCTGTACATCTGGGGATGGAACTAGGAGACTTAGAACTCATGTTTGGCATGCGAAGCGGTTTACTATGACCAAATTGTGGGGCTTTTACCTTCCTCTCGGCTTGCAGGGCAGGTGATCAATCTGTCTTTTTCATCACTATAATCATGACTTAATACACTGTTTTTAACAGATTAGAGCAATTGACGGGTTTTGTTAAGCTAGGGTTTTTTCTCACCTAGAGGGTTTGGTCTACAGAAACCTGTCTTTTGCCCGTCTTAAACTTGTTCTTTTTTGGATGTGACTGGAATTTGAATCCATAGAAAGACATATGCATCGAAACTTTTCAAGATATTTATTTTTATTTTTCTGTGTTGTAGAGGGAGGGGTTCAAGAGCTCTCTTGAAGTGGCATAAGCAAGGAGTAGTCATCCATGATGCTAGTTACTATTTTGCTGTCCAGTTGGAGGGTCCAGAGGTGGCATCTTATGTCTTTGAACTTGCATAATTTGTGTCATTATGTATGTGTGAGCACATTTCTTGTTTATATTGTCACTTCTGTGAACTGATTTATATATGCCACATAAGAAAGAACAGAACTTTTTGCAGTGAAGCTTTAGGTCTTAAGCAATTGATTATCATTTTAGCTTAGAACTGGACAGTGCCCTCTTTTGTTCAGTAATATCGTAATTAAACTAATAATTACTTTCTATGGTTGCAGGAATCTCTGATTTCGGTGTTAAATAGAGTACTAGTTCCATCTCCATCTGCTCAGCCAATGGACATGTCTCAGTCAATTCTATCTGGTGTTACATATGGAAGGGCTATGGTAAATAAGTAAATAAGTTCAGCGGAGTTCAAACTAAACAAATGATGAATTTGGATCCAACAGTCGTAACTTCTTAACTCGTGTCTTGCAGCTTCATCATGTTGGAACACCTCTTTCCAAGCCAATTGCTCCAGTTTTGTATATGTGGAGACATTTGGACCAGCATAATACTGATAATGTTCAGCAGGATTGCTCTTTAAATGGGGAAGGTGTACCTCAGAGCATCAATGGCTCTGTTCCATTTCGTCAGCTATGGGTTTGGGTACATGTAGCAGCCTTTGCTGAAGGATATAATGCTCTTAAGTGTGCCTGTCAAAAGGAGGTATCACTTTCTTTAGTTATTTCACTCAATTTATCAATGAAGTACATTAGGATGATGTTAGTGCTAGCAAAATTTTATATCCACTTTTCCAAGAGTCAAAGTCAAGCTTATACGTCGTAGCAGATTTCTGTTTCCAATTATTGCATAGTTAGCCAAATCCCTACCCTCCTTTTACTGAAAAAACGAAGAATATAAAAGGAAAAAAGTTTAAGAAAATCAACCATTTTTGCCTTTATATTTAGAGTGCTGCACTCCTACTTTATCCACTTGACTGGAGTTCCTGCTCATTCTGTTGAATCTAGAATTTCAAAGTTGATTAATAAATCACTAAAATATTGGCTCCCTAGCAATTTATAGTGGCCGGTATGACAATGATTCTCTACATCTTCTCATTTCCTTCCTTTCACGTCAGATGGATGAATTGGGTAGTTTGATCCATTGCTCTTCGCTTGAGGGTCATCTTACAAAGTTTGAAGTTATGGGATCAGGTGCTTTTAAGCTTCTTCAGAAGATTTTACATCCAATAAAACAGTGAGTTATCAAAGAATATGATAATTCCAATTTTTCCTAGTTGTTCATTTAAAGTTGGCTAAATAGTTCTGGTTGGTTGTGCAGCATTTTAGAAAGACCTTTTCAGTTGAAGAAGCATTCTTCTGTTGAGGCAAGTAAGTATGAAAAGAAGATGGAACACGACTTGCTTGACAATGAGGACGGTTTTCCTTCTTGTGCAATTCTATCTCTTATGGTCAAGGACCCTCGGGAATACAAGGATGAAGAAGCTGTCAATGATTTAAAAATGATAGGTGTTAACACAGTTAATGAGGATTTATCACATGTAACTCAAAAGCAGCCATCTACGACGCAACCTTTGGACATAGGAGGAGTTTCACTCCTATCGTCAGAGGTACATCATGGTTTGTGGGATGCTGCTTCAGGAATAAGAACCCCAGTTGAAGAGAATGTTCTTCACAGGGAGAGGCACAACAAGCGTATGGATTTCTTGTGCTTCGATAATTTTACTTCTGAGACGTCAAATTCTATAGATAGGTCGTGGTCTTCAAGATCCTGCCCTATAATGCTTCTAAGAAATGGAAGTGCAGATGACCTTCTTAAAGGGTAAGTAAATTTATCTCTTGATGCCACGATAACTTTCTGGCTTCTTGCTCTCTAAGATATCTCAATAAAGGTGATGCTTAGCTGCTGAGATTTTTTACACGAAGGCTTGCTATAGGTTTTTCTTTTGTTTTATATTCTTATTTCTTCTTTGAGGAATCTAGATAATTTTGCTCGCTTGAAAGTATGTCGTGCCTATCTGGGCAGCTGTTATGTAAAGACGCAGCACATTTTTTTCCTTCATTGGAGACTTTCTTGGGGAATTAAATCTTTTAATGAATGGAAAAGATCTTGACCTTGTGCTTGGCTTATCTGATAATTGTGCAATGAAAGAAATTATTAATAATAGGTGCTGGAGCTTCTCTGTAGCTATTTCCATTTGCAACCTATTAGTCTTCTTTTTTCCTTTTACTGTATCCTCAGCAGTAATTGTTATTTAAATTCACTCCTGTTTAATGCTTTGAGTGTCAAGTAGTTTTTTGTGTTGATTAGTTTATGCAATTACATGAGGCAGAAATTAGACAAGCCTGTGATATGAATATCCAAGTTCAAGGACCTCTTTAGGAGGTCACAAAGGACCGTCTGTGTTTGCATTCGATGATTATTTACCTCTTCCATTTTTCTACAACCCCATGTAGAGAACTCTTCATATAAAGATGAATTCATAATTGTCTCGTTCTTTTTAGATGGTCAATAATACTCCCCTTGAGTTGGGTCAAGGCCTTCTGGATTCCTCTTATTTCCAAGGGGGCTCATGCAATCGGTTTGAGGGAGAAGCATTGGATTGCAAACAATGTAAGTTCTGAAGCATGAAATATGTGATCTACTATGGTTGGTTGTTAAAAGTAGCATACAATTCTCATTTGGCAGGCTTATTTGCCCTACTTTCCATGGGATTATCCTGATTGCAATGCATATACATCCCTTATGGCAGTCGAAGCCGCTGCTTCTCATTCAAAAGCAGATCGCCGTCCTCCTGCAGTCAGAGCTCTAAAAGTTCCCTTACCATCACCATGGAGTACTATTTGCCCGTTTGACAAAGCATATACTGCTGGGGTAGATACTGTGATCTCCAGTGAAGGAAGCACAAGCAAAAGCAGTTCTCCGTCAAGCTTGACAAACAGCAGATCAAGCGTGACATCATCCAGACTTCAAGATCATATGTGTGGTTTTAGGGGTTATGTAGTCAGGACAAACAAGGAGCTGAACTGCTTCCTTGAAGATAATTATGGTGGCCATTCATATATATTTCCTTACAAAATGGTGAGCAATAGGAGTTTCTTGAAGGCTTTAAAGGACAAGAGCAATGTTGGTGGATTGGCAAATGGGATCTCTCGAGTCATGGCTCGTCATGACATATGTTTCCTAAGGGTGATGCTGCATGCTTTAAGGGAAGGTTTCTTTGAAGATGGAGCAATTATATGTGCACCTCGGTTCACTGATATATCATCGAGGGCTTCGAGGTCATTACTTTTCTCAACTTTATAACTTTTAGCTTTTCTAGAATTTTCTCTCATCATCATTTGCTGTATCCATTCCGGTTTTTTTTATCTCCCAGATTTTTCTTCGGCCATGTTATCTATATGTTTTTAGAGAGTATAAAATAGGAGGATATAATGTTTGTACCAGTCTAGTTTCATCGGTGTAAATATCTCATCTTGTGAGTTTGGGAAAGTTTGAAATGCAGTTTAAATTTTCAAAATCTTCTGATTGAAAATTTTGGCGTTTGGTAAAATTCTTTTGAAGTTCTTGATCCCAAAGCCTGCCTTTCGCGTCACATTCCAAAGCAGCCACCTGCATCCACTAAATCATTTTTAGAATCTGAAGCTGCTTCTTAAAACTTTCAAAGACTCACCCTTAGAGAGTTCGACTTTTTTCTTTCCTGACTGATGAGGGTATAAGCGAAGTCATAACTTTGCAAGGTGAAACATCAATAGAAGCACATTACCCAAAAAAAAAAAAACATCAATAGAAGCATTTTTTTTTATCATCATATCTCCTCAATCCAAAGCTTTGGACTTATTTTAATGGCTTTGTACTATCCTAGCTTATATATCTGGAATAAGCCTCCACTTGCCATGCTATTAATTTGGGATCTGTCCTTTAGGATCTCTCTCTCTCTCTCTCTCTCTCTCTCTCATATGCTTCAGATTTGTATGGTGCACTTGATGCAGGCTAGAAAACAATGAAATTGGTCTACAAATGCCACAATCAGCTGCAGCATCTTATTTCAAAGAGGTTTATCCTGGGGAATGGGAAATCCAAGTGCCAGAGGACCCAATTGCTAGGGAGAGCCACCGTTGGCCAATTGGATTTGTCACAACGGGATTCATTCGGGGCAGGTTAGAGGACATCCTTTGCCGAACATCCATTCTCAATTTAATGCATTAAAATGTATCTGCATGTATGGCACACATGCTTCCACTGCATGAAATGATGGTATTTTCTTCTTATTCAGCAAGAAGATGACAGCAGAAGCTTTTTGTGAGGTAAACTATTTAGCTCATCTTAGAGAGGAGCAGTGGACTAAGATGTCTGTAGAACAGAGGAAAAAGGAGATATATGTTCTAGTCAGGAATATGAGGTCTTCAGCATATAGACTTGCTCTAGCCACTATCGTTCTGGAACGGCAGGAAGACGATTTGGAATTCATTTAAGACGGTGATCTCCTGTTTATACCTGATGACACTGGATGAGCTGGTAAGTGTAGGACAATTTTGAGTTTGCATTCAGTATATTATGCAGCACTGCTCCATGAGTTTTTGCAGTCTATTTATTCTGAGGAGAAGGAGCTAGTGATAGATATGGAAAGCCTGGTTCTTTTTAGTTTCTAAGATACCTGCTTCTCCTGAGGTTGTCACCAAATTTCAAAGAGGTGTCAAAGCTAAAGGATAATTTTAGAACTGAGGAGAAAGTAGCAACAGTGTCTCTCTCTCTTCTTTGATCATCTTTTAATGACTTGACTCTGGGTTCATGGAAGAGGTAAAGAATATGTAAATAAGATGAGGTTTTATTGAAGAGTGCCAAGAGAGCATTTTCAGTACAGCTCCAGCATCTGGAGGATTGTCAAACCCCAGTTTAAGTTCTCAAACATTGCCTCAATCATCAGTTGATTAGGTTGTACTCTTAGACCCCAAATCTGGGCACCACCATGACATGCTTTGCTGTCTCTAGTGCAACTAGCCAAGCTTTACGGTTGCCATTCATATATTGAAGACAAGTTCTATTGGAATCCACCACCGACTATATTTAGCAGACAATGTGGTTGACACCGAGCTTAGTCTGGTTGAGTGAGAGACATGTGGATGTAGTAGTGTCTCTATTTGTCAAAACTTACAAGTTAGATGAAATTCAACTCTTGCCAGGGTCATGAGTTTGTTCCAGAAAAAGACAAGACCCAACACTTGTTATTACCATGAGTAGTATTCTGAATACTGTTAGACGGTCTTCGACGGTTCACTTACTGTTTGAAGGACGTTTAGTTTCAATAAATCTTTACAACCTCATTAGTCCGCTGGCCATAGATGGCGCCCTTCTACTTACTCCATGAAGTTCGAGAGCACGCGATCTTATAATCCATCAAGCAAGGAGCCATCACTACAACTATATCTGGACGTGGCAATACCTGAGAAACTAAATTGATTTGCCTCTAAATTTCTTCTTTCTAAGGGTAAAATGATGAACTTTCGGGCTAAATACTTGAGTCGGAATGTGCGAACTTCATCGTAGCGCTCACTCTATTTTTGCTCGAGGATTAATTCTGCCCAATCAAAACGAAGAACTCACTATTCAAAGATTGCTGACGCGTGTGGCTTTCGCTTACGAACATTGACGTGGTGATCCGGGCTCGTCGAGCTGGTGGGCTCTTGCCAGCGTTTGCTAATGTCCACTCACGATGGACCAGTACGAACTGAGCTTTGCCGGACAATTACATCCTTAATTAAGCTAATCATGTTTATCTTTGTCCCCCAGATAGTAGCTACGATGCTTCAGATTTGACACTCTTGAGCTATTCAGCTAAGTAAAATTTGAAGGATCGGGATCGACTGATTATCGATATGCATGTAATAAATCGCGGGTGCGTCTTCAGCTTAAAGCAATTTTTAGGGAAAACTCTTTTCGTCGCGAAGGCGGAGTTTTACGCGATGCCCACGAACGGGATGGGATCGATTAAACGTATTATGCAGATGATCATGCGAAGGGAGATCGGACACTCATTTTAGAGTCTGATGTGCGATGTGCTTTTCCCCCTCTTCTTCTCCCTTCTTGTCAACTACTCCAGTGTGATCATTAGAAATATGTGCAATGAAATGGTTTTAAGATCTTCAATCTTAAGTGGGCCATCAAAGTGATGGAACGTTGACTGATGAATAGCCACGCCCTTATGATTTACATCGATTTTTTTTAAAGGAAAAATTATCAAAAAGTTCTATAACTATTGTACACTAGTCAATTCAATTATGAACTTTTAAGTTCGATCGAGTTTATTTTCAAACCTTTTGAAAATTTGCTTATGAAATCATTCCTACCAATTTTAGTTGAAAATCGTTAACTTAGACGTCCGTTGTCTTATATGATATGATTGATGCTGGCATTAACGATTTTTTTTAATATTTATGTATCTTCTAAATTTTTCCTTTCCTTTTCTTTTTATCCTACTTCGCTCCTCTGGTCGCCAGGGCCTTGGCTAGATCTGGCAAGAGCTGGCAAGGGCATCATGGCCCTTAGCAGTGGCCTTCCCCTATGGCCGGCCATCGACAAGGCCTTGGCAAGCGATGGAAGGAAATAGGTATAAAGGAAAAATTTTATAAAAAAAAAAAAGAACTAGAAGAACTTCATTGGTAAATCGCGAAAATACTTAAGATTAAATTGGCTAAATTGAAAAGTTTATGATTGGATTGCCCATTATGCAATATATTTAGGTATTTTTAGATAGTTTTCTTGATTTTTGCATGTCCTTTATCTTGTGCTAATCGGAAAAATGGATAGGGGTGAATATAAAGAACGAAAAAAAATAAAAATAAATGAATTATATGTAGATGGGGCAGTAATTAAGCTTTTTTTTTTTATAGCCGAGGTGTTCGGGCCAGCTTGCTCGCATCTTAACTATTCATCAGGGGAGACTAGCACAAAAACCTACCGCCATGACCTCCCACTTAAATCACAGGCGCTTCCCTGGACCTTAACGAAGTTCAAGTTTACCCTAACCAGCTAGGCTACCTATGGGTAGATGGCAATAATTAAGCTTTGATTCGCGTAACTTTCGTAAATTTATCAATCTGGGCATACTATAGTAGCTTAACAATTAGAATAGTCATGTCATAAAAAGATTTTGGTCTATACTAGGCACAATAATTTGAAGATAAATCACGATTTCGATTCCTTCAAATTTGTTCCTATTGTCTTCTGTGCTTGTCAGTAACATGAGTCCTGCTTTTTGCTTCATTTTGAATATAAGTTGCAATGACGTCCTTCTCACTGAAAGTGCATTGGGACAAAGACTTTTATTTCAAAATAGTTCTTTTTTACGGTAAACTAATTTCTCAAAATAGATTTCTCTTCCACTATTTAACAAAATAAACTTCTGATCGGAGTTGTCGCACTGTTAACCCTAATCGCCTTAACCTTTCCAGTTTTTTTTTTCTTAAATAGAGGCAATGACGAATTAAATCGAGTCGTTAAATGTATGCAAATGATACTCTCGACTGTAATTATTTACGATAAATCGATTCAAGTAGCACATGAAGATTATGCAAAGTCTTAAGAGAGAAGAGAGAGAGAGAGAGAGAGAGGGGTTAACGATGACTAAGATTAAGAGTGCGATGATTAGGCAATCTTCCCATGTGATGTGACACTAAGAAGTCTGTTTTAACAAGTTTAGGGAAATATCTTACATTAGGTACAACTTTCTAAAAAGAGACAGCAGTCTCCAAGAGCTGACATGGCAAATAAGAAGTCTATCTTGACATATGATTTGGGGAGAGATCTACTTTGGGAACTACTTTCCGAAAGATATCCAATTCCCAAAAGAGAAGCCCCTCCTAACACTTCTAATTTCACTACAAATTAAACTTTTATCGGGCGATTGACGTTATCGAGCGATCGACGTACCAAAGAGTCCCGTCAGAAAATTTAATTATAAGCATGCATATCGTTCAGTGAATTATGTAAGGATTTTTCCACGTTCACGGAGGACCGAAATCTCAAAAGTAAAATTGACTTTGGCCAATTTCATATCTCTCTTTCTATCCACGAGTCATCAAAGTCGGGGCCATTCAATTGTCACATCATCTACTAAACGAAATACACTCGTGATTGACCAACATCGACTGGATTGATAGCGGATGAACTCTGACCTTTTTGTAAATTGAAGGTTATTCTAGGTTTAATCAAAGCAACACAGGACCTAAGTGTCTTTTCCGCGGAGTTCTATTCCTAGTAAGCTCGATAAATTACCGATGACACACCGCCCCACTGTCGATCGAGGGTCGAAACTTGATTTGCAAAATCGAAAGTCACGGGTTTGATTTTCCCGCCCTTCTATTCTGAGCCCGGAAAATCTCGTTACCCTGGTGAGGAAAAAGTCCGGGCTTTCGCGTATTGCGCGTCTCGGCATCCCCGGCAGCCCCTAGCGGAGCTGCGGTGACGAGCTCGACGCTTCACCGCCATTTCAGACCGAACATTTCAGCAGCAAGTTCGGCATGTCTCAACTCAACCTAAATCCTATTCAGGCAAAAGAGAAAAGTCCTAATGAGCCAGGCAGATCGACACCACACACCCACACACAAATTCCCAACAGCACAACTATTTCAGATCGTAATGACCAATATAACCCCATTCGAAAGCAGATCAAAAGTTTCAAGGGGAGGAAAAAATTAGTGGGGCCCCAGCTCCCAGTTATTTAATCTTTTTATGTCCAAAGCTTCTTTGTCTATTGGGTAAGGTTATATAAGTCAATGCAGTAAAAAAGGGTGTGGCAATAGTAACCTTGGTTAATTGGATAGGGAAAATTCCCACGTTCTCCCGAGCAACTAAACCCATATGCATGACAACTGTTTCATTAATGGATTCCCCCAACAACTCATGATGCCTAGAACAAGAATAAGAATGAGTGGTACAACTAAGAATGTCGAAAAAGCCGGTTGTGGCTTCACAATGGTTGAAAAACAACATAAATCATCGCCCTCCCGAATATACAAAGACATGACGCACTCGACGCTTTCGGTATTTCTCCGTTCACGGGTCGACGAATGTGTGCACCATCTCTAGATTATTCGGATTGTGAGACGTCATTATCTGAACGCGAAATCTGCCTCGTTCCAGAAGGGGGCTTGAGACGCTCTATACCATGTTTGGGAAGAGAAACAAAACTTTAGACGTGATGACGTGTTTGGATGGGATCGAAGGACAAAAACAAATGGGGAGAAAAAAAGAAGAAGAATTTAGTGCAACCTGTTTTGTGTCAAGGCCCTCCCAGTCCATCTAAAAATGGAGGGATTCATGCAACTTACAATTCCGCAACTACCTTTATGTTTATCTCAAGACTCAATAGCATAAGTAGAGTATACTTAGGTCGCTTTGTCTCCATCTTCATTCGTTTTACCTCATATCTCCTTTCTTTTCCCTTTCCCTTATAATCATTCGAATCTCATTCTAAACTTCAACGCTCATCGCCCAACCGATGTGACCAACCTCCCCCCCACGACCGAGCCAAGAATGGTAAACACATCGAGCACGCTCTCAAGTCTCCCCGTTCCCTAATAACGTCCAAGATCGGGTCCAAACTCTCTAAGGAATTAAGGACATTTAAGCAACCGAGGGAGAGAAAGAAGCCGGTCGCGAGCCCGATCGACGGAACCGAGAGAGATCCTCAGGCGAACGCGGACGGCCGGACAACCTCATGGATCATCATCCGTAAGACGATGGCCGCGGTCTCCTGATCTCCTCCTTTTGGCAAGAGATTAGGTGGAGTTCACAATCAAGAAGCACAGCTCACGAACATCATCGTGATGTACGATAGACACACGAGATAGAGAAGGGGTGGGGGTGGGGGGGTGATCAAGAGATCGTGGGGTGGGCGTGCGTGCATGTGAGGGAGGTGCGCCGACCAGGGGCGGACGGCATTCGTAAGTTTTGGGAGAAGGAAGGAGAATTTTCATTTTCACGAATTGGGACAAAAGGCCACGCACGTTCTCTCTCTTATCTCTATCTCTCTCTCTACCCCCACATAATACACAAACCACACACTACTAACACTACCCCTCCCTCATAAATTGGTGGTTGGCCCAGCTGTACCAATGTGTTGTTGTCTGCCCCCCCCCCTCTACTTTGTGGGCCCCCACCCATTTCTCGAGATCGGGTGTCGACTGAGGTGTAACAGCTTCCTAAAAGTTACTGTACGTCGAACCGATTGAACAGGTAAGTCGGGTCGAAAACAGTCCGACCCAAATAAATCTATCTGATAATCTAATGATCCGGACCCGACCTCTCCCATATTGCTACAATGCTTTAATGTTTAACTCCATATGAGAAAAAATCATGCCCAAGCTTACTCGGGAGTGCGCAGTGAGTGAGTGAAGGATTGGGTGAGGGTGAATTGAAATGAAGAGAGAGTCACAGACATGGCCAAATAACTCATGAACTCATTTATAACCTATTCAACAGTCATACTATGTTTAAATTCATTTACCAAATATGACTAATTCATTCGGGTGAGGGCGAGTGAAAAAGAGGAGAGAGTTATAGAGGTGGCCAAATAAGTCATGAACTCATTTATAACCCATTCAACGGTCATATTATGTTTGAATTCACTTACCGAATATGACCAATTCATTTAACAAATCAATCCATTGTATATGTGCTAAAAAGAATTGGTTTACGCCCTATTTTGACAGGTCCACTATACGCTGGCCATAGTTTCCACGGCTGCTGCGGTTGCCAAGTGTTTGTAGATTGTGGACTTAACGAATTTTAGGAGGCAAGTTGACATAAAGGGACGAATTGTAATAAACTTATGATTTTCTCTTTGATCTATCACTTGCGTTTTTTCATTATAATTATTCATGAGAATCTCGTTTCATTGTGCCGCCCGTGAATGAAGCGTCCGAGTTCTTCGCTTCAATGATATGAATAAGGATTTGCATTTTATAATAACAAGAAGCAAGTTGCATGCTCATCTTGTATTGGATTGCAAACGCCTCTCTATTAATAAAACTGGTAAATGTACACATGCACTGTGTGTGTATGCACGCCGTTGATGATTGAAAAACTCATCATAACAACGTCATTAAAAGTACGCGAGTCATTAAATAATCGAAAGAAACTATTCGTGACGCACGGATATTACTATATATCACATTATTGTATGTAAAAATATTAAAGTATAATTCAAGACAAATTCTTATTTTTTTAAAAAAATAAAGAGAGAATCGAAAAAATTTAAATCTTAATGACGAAACATGCAAGAGATTAAAGAGAATTATTAACTTAAACGTTTGTCGTACCGTTAAGTAGTTGAAAGAATTTGGGGGAAAAAAGGAAATTTGAGATCCGTTCAAACTATATACTTTTCATAATAGCATGGATGAAAGAAGGTAGAAAGATAGAAACTATTGTATGACTATTTTCAAGCTTGTTCGAAAACCCTATTTCTTTGAAAATTACAAATTCATATCTCTACATTTTTGGTGTACACAAAACAAATGATTCTTACACTTAGGAGTTACATAGAGAGTCCGATTATAACTCGTGAATGGCGACGACATTTTTCTTTTGCAAATCGCAATTGGATCTAAAAGATCAATTCTAAGGGTATTTCATGAGGTAAGCTAGCACTAGTTGTAAATGTACCTTTCGCCAAGTACACTGCTGGATATAAATGTCGCAGGAGCGCTCGAGAATTATTTACATAACTCGACTATTGCACTCGATATTAGGCAAACATTTTGCCACGCCAACATTTTCCCCATGTGTCAGTACAGCTCTATGTAGAGAGGCTTTCAATGGCCCACGGATTTGTAGAAGATAACTTATCGTCCAAACCGACCTAACAATCAATTTGTTTTCGAACCCTCAACGCTCAAGCGAGTCTCGGAGTGCCTAGCACCTACCACGATGAGAAGAATTTAGATAGATGAAATGAATTACCTGTGAAATGAAAGAATAGACTTTAATCTTTAACCTCTTGCTCAGCTACCCTGTTCAACGGTTGTTTTGTCCATATGCTTAAGCCGTGAGGCCTACAATGTATAAAATGCATCTCTTGAACGGTAATTGTGTTTTTTTTTTCCCACGGATATTATCAAGTCGGCCTAAGAAAAAATATTTAAATCGAATATCACCATAATTAACATATGGATTTACTTATACATAGTTGTACAATTGAATATTTGTCAATATGAATTATCCAAAGTTGGCTGCCTTTGTCTTCTTCTTTTTTCCCCTCACCACAAGAGGACCCAATAAAGTCTTTCTCTAAAGCAACTACCTCATGACAAATACAAACTAAAAGATTCCACATGTTTGTGTCTCCTCCTAATCATAGTTGGCATTTTCTTCTCTCTCTCGTTATGATTTCCCAACATTTTACCCTATTCCAAGGTGTTATTGCTCTCTCATTTCATCCTATTCCCAAATAGTTATCCCTCTTTGTCTCTTGATCGAAAAGTTATTACTTGGGGCATAAATTTTGTCAATCAATGCTATCTCTATCATTGACGGACTTTGATATATCGTGAGATCTACAAGATCAATAGAGCATTTGATCTACGTGGTGGTCTGTTGAACACTCGATGTCTCCCCCGGCTCGTCTCCTCGAAGCTAGAGAGAATTTGCTTGAATGGTTTTACTTCCTCGAATGAGATGGTTCCATCAGGCTCTTACACGTGGCTAAACCTGGGGTGGTTTAGTTCACAGAAAGAAAAGTTAACAAAACCTAAACAATGTCGGGGCCAAGGAAGAGTCAAGAGCTCAGCTAACATAAGCTGAATCGATGACTTCTTTCCCCGAAAAGGGAAAAAGTTACGAACCTAAACACGAGGGACGAGGGACACGTTACATTAGATGTAACGTTAAAAGAATCATCGTGCAAACTAACTTCATCATTGCTGGGAAAGATAGCCACATCATCAACCTAACCCTAATGCGGGTTTGATTTCTATTAGCTTAATTTTTTGAACAACACCCTATCTAAATCAGAAGGAAAAAATGATCAAATCAATCATAGACATTTCAATTTTATTAATATAGTCTCAATCCTTTATATGACTTTTCAATGTAATTCTTCTAGGCAATTTTCGCGAGATTGACTGATGTGGCAATTTGGCTATTGTCAGCCATCTTACATGGCGCGTTGATACTTTAGCGATCTCCGGCAATTAATTGCCCGAAGGTACTAAATTGGAGTTTCATGGAAAAAGTTTAAGAATGAATTGAAAAAAAATTAAAACTTTAGAAGTGAATGACATTCATACAATTGATTTTGGACTAATCGAATAATTTCCTCATATTGATCTTATATGGTATAGAAGTCCATGTCAAGTCTTTGTATTCTAACACTAATTCATCTTTTGCTCTTGGTCTACTCACTCAACATAGTTATATCTTCGTCAAGTAGTTCACGTGTGAGACTCAATTTAGATAAGATCGGAAGCGTTGGTAATATGGGTTTGATATCCAACTGAGTTGTGTTTTTTTCGACAGTCTTAATTATTTAAATGAAGACTGGTCGACAATAGGAAATACATTTCTTTAAATAAAAAAAAAAGATTAGATGCACGAAACAAAAAATGAAAATGTTTAACCCAATTCCCCTGTTTAATTGGAGTTTAAACGCTTATTAATTCCTACAGAATTTGCACGTTTGGTTCGGAAGGATGAGTAGGAACATAATCCCATTTGCAAGGGTCAATTCCGTTCCCAATGTTTGGATCAAATTGACATCTTGGAATCCTCAATTCCGAAAGAATGTTGATTCCAGCAACTTGATGGAGTTGCTCTTCCACTACTTAAGCCATATGGAATCGAACTTCCTTTTTAAAGCTAGAGCTATTTGGGACTACATAATTCATTCGATTATAAATAGCAGGATATCATATTAATAAAAAAATCAATAAAAATATTAATAATTAGGATACTGATTATTATATTTTATATATCTTGTCGTTCACTAATAATCTTGGGTGGTAGATTATTAGAGGGCATGAACAAGATCAGTATTTATCAAATCAGATGTATCCATTTTTTTTTGTCATTAGTGCTTATTCAATTAGGAAATCTATTAATTAAATGTAGGACATTACGGTTTTTAAATTGCAAAACATTATTATATAAATTTAGATCAATTATTTATGATTCAATTATAACTATTGCATACTTATTAAAGTTACAATTTTTAAAATGCTCAAACGTATTGTAAATCCTAAATTAAATTTATGGTCATCTTTCTTTTATTGCTTTCCCACAATACTTTTCATACGAAAAAAACAAATAAACCTTTCTACTAGTTCATCCTCACATTGATCCCTTACCAAATTCTAAATATTCCTTCCTATGGGAGATTCTCATTTCATTCATGATGTCATGAATCAAGACAATCTAGTAGAGCTAGCAGAGAGCGAGCATTTTCACCATATCCCTCGAGCATAGTTTTGAGATTATCAAATGATTTTCTCTTCTTCTTTTTGTGGGGGATTTTTTTTTGGGAGGGGGGGGGGTGTTGTGATGAAATTGATCCACATACCCCATGCTCAAAAAAGAAAGAAAGCTAACCGAACGCCACGTTTGGATACAACTGGTCCAAAACAATGAAGACAAAGCATTGATGAGGCAAAAAAGTTTGATATGATGAACACATGTAGAAAGACCCTAATGCGACTTTATTCCTTCTGGCCACCTAGCGAGACTTAAATACAAGTCAAATTAAAGAAGACCGTCACACACGCACACACACACACACACACACACACAAAAGAGTCAAAAAGAAATTTCTTTCCTTTCCTTTTCGTTTTTACCAATTTGGACAACGGAGAGCATGAATTCATCTGGGAAACCGTTATGGCAGAATCATTCTCGTAAGGCATGACACAGTGATGCTATGATTAGGTTGCTGTTGGGACCAAATCGAAATGTGGATACATCAATACTCACGCATATGTATGCGTAAAGTGACAATCAGTTCTCCTCCCCTATGCCGATTTCCAATCACATGCAGTCTTTATTAAGCCTTTGTCATGCGCCACCGACACCTTCCCTTCTAGTTAACTAAATGCCGTCGTTCAATCCAACCTAAGAAAGGTTGGGGATTCGCTTTTCTCCTAGGCGTTTTGTTATTAGATCGGGTCTGCCAGCAAGAAATAATGAGGATTACTGGGGGTAATGACACGGGGAGTTTTGCTGTTGTTCGATGGGGTCCTTTATAGGAAGGCTTCGTCTTCTCGACTCGAGTTGAGATTCTCTCTCTTTCGATCTGGTCTAGGATGCATTTGTTGTTTTCATCCTGTTTATGTTTGTTCTTCTCATGCTACCGATGCTCTTCTTCGCTCGTTGGTCGTGTTTTTTTTTGCTTCCATCATTACGAATCGACCTACTGCTCTAGAACTTGTGGACCAAGAAATTCGATAGGACCGAGTAAGAATACACTAAATTCTCAACTTCTCTCGAGTTAGGGAAGCTCTCACCTCTCAGTCTAAATTTAGAATTCTAGATATAAATCTAGATTTGGAGCTTCCTTGGAGATGTTTCATGCTCGTCCAACTTCTCTCGATCTATATGTAGATCTGGGGCCTTTTCAACGGATTTTTGGTGTCTTTGTATGGCTATGGTGTTGAAAACGCTAATTCTAGGCACGCCTACCCATTGGGAAAGCATAACTTTTGGATAAGAAGATTATGGTGTGTATCATCACTGATGATAGTGTGAGATTCTCTTATTAACCATTGTTCGTTCTATTTTGATGCTGAGATTTCGTTCTTCTAGAATGATAATATGCTTATCACAGCAGTTGTGTTTTACTATTCTCCTTTATTGTTCTATTTTGATACGGATTCTACTGGATATATCTCTCACACCCCCCTCTCAAACTCAAGTTGATTTGAAAGAAGTCAACTTGAAAGTGAAGAAAAGATCTAGAAAATGCTTGGGTGAACGTGCCTTGGTAAATGCATTAGTAATATGCCCAGTGGATGCAGCAGAGACAGGTTATATAGTGCCAGAAAAAACTTGATATTGGAAGAAATGTTAGTCTATTTCAATGTGCTTACTTTGTTCATGAAAACGTCATTATATTTTATTCACATAGAACTTTGATTGCCGCAAGGATTAACTGGTCTGTTATGATGACAAGCTCCTGTGTCTTCTAGTAGCCATCACAACCATAGTAATTTTGATGTTTTATCAACAAGAGCTCGACCATACTACATAGAACAGTACGAGAGCAAGCCATTCTCTATCGCCTATCGCCCCTCGTGCACTCGAGCAGACGTCGTCATTGCAAACATCTGTTTTCCACCTTATTCACTCTTTGATTCGATGACTAATGAAAGAATCGATAGTTAAAAAAGATACTCAAATCGAGGGCCTATAACCCTATCCTTCTCTTCAACAAATGTTACGCGAACAATGTTCTCTATATGCTTTACCGAACTGAAGAATTCGAAATCCCTAGTTGCAAAGCAGATATTTCTTCACAAGATAGGGAGGCAGGAGGAAGGCTTGACCTAACCCTGGTCAAGTCTCCACATGGGTGGGGGTTAGATGTTCTGATTCCACCCCTCCTCTCCTCTCCCCTCCCCTCCCCTCCCCTCCCCTCTTGTTTTTCAATGTCTTAATTTATGAACTTATATGAATGATAGGAAGTCAAGTCTAAAGGTTAAAAAAAATACACACATAAATAATAATAATAATAATAATGATGATGATGATAAAGATAATAATAATAATAATAAATGAAATTGATAAATTAATGAGTGAATAAAGAAAGGGGAAGGGGGTGATAAACAGAGAGGCCCAAGAATCTGTTGCGGTTCTGTGAGGGGGGCAAAAACACTTGGGTGGTGTCAGTTTTGGGAAAAGTTAAAGCGAAGCCCCAATAATGGAAGGCCACGTCACCCCCCAGATCGGAGCGTCTGTTAGGTTTCCCCCATATATATAATACTAATGTGTATATTATAATATGTTATAATAAGTTATAATATTATAATTTGGGTAAAATAAAATAATTGCTCGAAGCCCCTTGTTGAAACAGTGATGGGTCATGGCCATCATGGGTGGCACTGCTTCCATTTCCATTTCTCTTCTTTTTTATTTTCTCCCCCAATTTTTGTTTTGTATTTTATTGATGATTTATATATATATATATAATATATATAAACAAAGAGAGGATAAAAAGTGCAATACACTTGTGATGGGCATTCACTACAACTTCTACGCCTACAATTATAGCTGCGAAGAAGCATAAATTCATATATATAATTTTTTTTGTCAAGTTATTTGTATATTTTCTGCTATGTCGGTAATTGGCTCATAAATGATGGGGTTATAGATGGGGACACGAGCGCACATTTACACTTAGTCGAAAAGAAGAAGGAAAAGGAGAAGAAGGAGAAGAAGAAGAAGAAGTAGGAGGAGAGAATCGACGGCGGCATTTGGAATCAGGGCATGTTTTCGTCTATCCCCGATTGGAGAGAATCGCTCGGGACCGTGCGGAAGCCCTTTCGCGAAAATTGAAAAGATTAATTTGCCTCTCGGTTGATGAGAAAAGTTGAAAATGACAATGATTATGATCTTTTTTTTATAACTTGAAATCCAATTTTGTCAAAGTAAGTTGAATTGAGATTGCGAGAGGGGAAGTAGGGAGCCCACGTCCTTTTTTAGGCAGCGTACTTGGGATGGTGAACTTGGGGTGGGATTGATTTGGGACGCTTTGCCGATTTATTAGGTCGGTCATTCACCATCGAGTTATCACCACGACAAAATCACAAAACTACACTCACCGTGACATATATATCTCGAACATTTTCACTTCATTAAAAAACCCAACTTTCTTTTTCTTTATCGGACTATAGATACCCTGAACTTGTGTTACAAAGAATTCCCCGACTCATATCAATGCGACAAATATACATGAAATTGAAATGGAAAGTATATATATATATATGTCATAATAGAAGTTGGTGGCACTTGTGTCATAGTGGGCAATTTTAGGGTTTTTCGCGACAAGGGAAAAAGTTGGAAATATTTGTGTTGGGTTTGAGCTTTTTTTTGGGACGTATTTGCCCCTCACTGATTTCTACTATGATTAATGTTTATTTGAAAGTAATAATAGGGGGGGAAGGAAAGAAAGGAAGGGAAAAAAAAAAGGGGGAAAAGTGAGGAGATTTTAAGTGATGGTTAAAGAATATGGGGGAACAATTATTAGCAGCAAAGTGAAGTCGCTGACAACACAGCATCTCCTTTGTTTTATCACATTTCTTTCTTTCATTCATTCACTCACACCCATCTCTCTCTCTTCTCTCTTCTCTTCTCTCTCTCTCAATCATCATCATCCTCATAATCGTCGTCCCTATCTCCCTCTCTCTCCTCTCTCTCTCTCCCCTCTCACCATCAGTTTCTCTCTCTACAACCCATCTCTTTCTTTTTACTCTCTCGTTTCTTTATTGATTTCTTCATTTTTTTTGTGTTTGTGTAGTACAGTGCAGAGTTGATGATTATGCTCCTCTCTCTCTCTCTCTCTTCTTTACTGCAACCCCTCCCTCCCTCCTTCCCTCCCTCAACTCTCTCTCTCTATCTTTTCTGAACAGAAAAGAACACAAAAACCAAAATCTTGAACCCTCCCTCTTCTTGCACTAACTCATAGGAATTCTCTCTCTCTCTCTCTCTCTCTCTCTCTCTCTCTCTGCCTTCCTTTAAACATCACCCTCAAATCTCTCAAACCACTTCCCTCTCTCTCTCTCTCTCTCTCTCTCTCTCTCTCTCTCTCTCTTGGTCTCTCGGGGAGACTCAAGAAGCTGCTGATCAAGTTGACATCTTGTTCTGGAGCGGAGGAGAGGAAGAGAGGAATCAAGATCTGCATCTGCATGTCATTCTTGGAACCGCCCTCCGCTCCTTCTTGACCCCAATTCAACTTCAAGAGGGTGGAGGACATTAACCTGAGGAGCGATGCAGCAAGGAGGAGGGTCCCACTCCCACTACGGCGGCCCGCCTCCCCCCGCCGAGCAGGCGGGCTCGGCCTCGGCCTCGGCCACCCCGCATCCCCACCACCACATGGTGGTTGAAGAGGCCTCCCCAATAAGCAGCCGCCCGCCCGCCCCTTCCAGCCTGGAGGACATCATGCCGCTCTCAGGCGGCGACATGGACGCCCTCGCCGCCGCCGCCGCGGATGCGGGCGGGAGCAGCGGGGGCGGCGGTGGGAACCGGTGGCCGCGGCAGGAGACGCTGGCGCTTCTCAGGATCAGGTCTGAGATGGATGCAGCGTTCCGGGACGCCACACTCAAGGGTCCACTCTGGGAAGATGTCTCCAGGTAAATTTACATTACTACTTCCAAGAATGATTGAAATTGAGTTTTACTTTGAGGCTTAATTGCTGGAATCGCGTAAACCCCCCCATTGCTGTAATAACAAGACAATAATCATCGAGATAGTATCATTATCGAAACCATAATTATCTCATTTCGATCTTAAAACGAAAACCCATGTAATCTTTTTCTCTCTTCACTCCTTCAATCCTCCACAGATTATTATCACTCCAAGCAATTCAACTTGTGCTTGTACACAGATGGGGTCTCTCTCTCTTCTTTTCTCTTCTCTCTCTCTCTCTCTCTCTCTTCTGTGGGCACAAGAGCACATGGTTTCTCTCTCTTTCCAATACGACTCACGAGTTGCTGGGGCATCTGGGCATCTTTTATGTTTTCCTCCTCTCGATTTTGAGGAATTATTTTTTTGGAGGGGGTTGGGTTAACTTTCTCCAAATTTAGAAATAGGGCCAAATCAAGTGCGTGAGCTCTGGACCAATCCCTTTGGCTCCTGACTCTCTCTCTCTCTCCTCTTTTCGAGAATTTTTATTTACATGTGGATGTGAAAAGCATCTTGATATGTACCACCCTCCTCTGGAGAAAAATACTGAAAATCCCGAGGACAATTCTCCCTCGAATTTCAACATATTTCTCTTCCCACCTTTCCCCTTCTCTCTCTCTCTCTCTCTCTCTCTCTAGGTTCTTTGTTTAGTACTACTGCACTTTCCAATTATACAATAATAATAGCGACACTCAAGTTTTTGTTAATGGTTAGCAGTGGGCTAAGTGGTCATCAAGTTGGGTCGCTATTTGCATTTGGACGTGTCTCATATCATCTTTCTCCCTCTCTCTCTCTCCCTCTCGCTCTCTCTCTCTTCCTCCCTCCCTCCTGTCAAGCTGCTTTTTTTTTTGGTTCATATGATCACCCAGTTGTCTGCTACTTGACAAGACGGAGATTGAAAGCCTTGGTCTGTGATTTTGATCTCATGCATGACATCAATCACAGGAGAGAGAGATTCACTAAGCAATTCTTTATGTTTATTTATATGATCCTGGTTGCAGAAAGCTAGGTGAACTTGGATACAGAAGAAGTGCCAAGAAATGCAAAGAGAAGTTCGAGAACGTCCACAAGTACTATAAAAGGACCAAAGAAGGCCGTGCTGGTCGTCAAGACGGCAAGACCTACAAATTCTTCTCTGAGCTCGAAGCCCTCCACAACACCGCGGCCACCGTCGGAATGTCAGCAGGTCCAAGTGGTGCTGCTGCTGTCACTGCGTCCTCAGGCGGTCTCTCGGTACCCCCGGTTTCGATCGGGATATCGTTCGCCAACCCAGCCCCAATCTCCTCTCTTCGTGGGCAGCCTCCGGTCTTGGCGCCGCCACCGCCACATACCCACCACATATTTGCACCCACCACCGCACCCGGTCTGACTTCCGGGCTGGCAGCCCCAGCCACGATGTCAGCTAGCCCGATGGGAATGATTTTCTCGTCAAACAGTTCGTCCTCGTCTGGCAGATCGGAGGAGGAGGATGATGATGAGGAAGATGAAGACGAAGGCGAGCCGTCCACCACGGGCAGTAGCCGCAAGCGGAAGAGGGGGCCAGGAGAGACGAGTGGCAGCAGCGGTAGAAACCGCCGTAGGATGATGGAGCTCTTTGAGGGACTGATGAAGCAGGTGATGCAGAAGCAGGAGGAGATGCAGAAGAGGTTCTTGGAGGCCATAGAGAAGAGGGAACAGGATAGGATGATAAGAGAGGAGGCATGGCGGCGGCAGGAGATGGTCAGGCAGGCCCGGGAGAATGAGATCGCTGCCCAGGAACGCGCCGCGTCCGCCTCGAGGGATGCAGCCATTGTCTCATTCTTGCAGAAGATCACAGGCCAGACAATCCATCTGCCGACGATGCCGGCGACCGTGACGAGTAGTATTCCCCCTCCCTCTCCAAACCAACCGCCCAAACCACAAGTTCAACCAACCCATGCCGCTCCTCATCCACAACCACCGATGCCACCACCTCCGACGTATCAAGAGCAACTGCAGCAGCAGCAACAACATCAGCGACAGAACATCCAGGTCGTCACGCATCCACTGCCCGTTTCGACTGAAATAATTATGGCCGTCCCGGAGCAGCAAGTGCCACCGCAGTCTCAACATCTCATCCTTAGTGGTGGAAGTGGTGGGGAGCCGTCATCCTCTTCGAGGTGGCCGAAAGTGGAAGTGCTCGCACTGATAAAGCTGCGGAGCGGGCTCGAGTCCAGATATCAAGAGGCTGGCCCTAAGGGGCCGCTGTGGGAGGAAATATCTGCCGGCATGGCGAGGATGGGGTACAAGAGGAGCGCCAAGAGGTGCAAGGAGAAGTGGGAGAACATCAACAAGTATTTCAAGAAGGTGAAGGAAAGCAACAAGAAACGGCCCGAGGATGCCAAGACCTGCCCGTACTTCCACGAGCTCGATGCCCTTTATAGGAGGAAGGTACTCAGTGGTGGCAGTGGCGGTGCAACCAGCGGTGCAGCTGCCACCTCCGGGTCCATTGGGCTTAAAGCCGAGCTGTCTCCAAGTACGGTGAATTTGGATGCACCTCCAGTAATCACTCAGGATCAGCCACCACCGGGGCAGGGGAGTGAGCCCCAAGATAAAGATGGAGGTGGCAATTCAGGTGCACAAGAGAGGATAGCTGAAGAGGGAAATGGAGGATCACTTAAGAAGGTAACATTTCCTTGTAAAAAAAGTGAGAAGTGTCCATGTCTAATCCCATCATTTATGATCGAACTATGAATTAGGGTATATAGTTTAGTTGAAAAATTTACCTTTATGGTTGATTCGATCCATGTTCAGTGTGAGGGCTGATTATTTTTTTGGGATATGAAGCCAGAAGACACCGTGAAAGAGCTCATAGGGCAAGGGCAGCATCAAAATCAACACATGGACTCGGAGCAACAACATTTAAGGGCAAATACCAGTAATTACAATGATAAAAAGGTGGAGGAAGGTGACAGTGATAATATCGACGATCAGGAGGAAAATGAATTGGAAGAGACTGATGAAGAAAACGATGAGGATGAAGAATTGGAAGAGGAGAGGAAGATGGCCTATAAAATCGAATTCCAGAGGCCAAACGGATCAGCGCCCCCGAACGGCGGAGGAAACGGGGCACCGTCGTTTCTAGCCATGGTTCAATAGACCTCAACAGGTGCGACAGCAGTTGGTGGTGGTGGTGGAATCCACCACCATGCAAGGAGACTGTACCATATACACACATGTATCTGCTCAAAAAGCTCTTTTAAACATACCTTTTGAAATTATTTTTAAGCTCAAAGCCTAATAAATTTAACATTATTGTTCCTTCTTTATCCTTTACCCTTCTCAATTTCCGGTCCTTTCTTATTCTTCCCTCCGAAACACCATCCTTCTTCATCGTCCGTCTTCTTTGGTGGAAAATCATGAGAGCAATTGTTCACGGCAGAGTTCATCGAAGGCACTGTTGGTCTCTACCCCGCCCCGTCTCTCCGATTTGTTTAATTCATTTTGGTGAATAAATTTTAGCTACTTGGGAGGCAAAAGTGGAAGGAAAATTGGTATCGAGAAAGGAGGAGAATAAAGCTTGCCAAGAGAAAGCAAGCAGCATGCCATTCTTGGAGAGGTGAGAGAGACAAGACTTCAAAGGAAGCCACTTGAAAGACGAGGCACATGGAAGAAGAAGAAGAAGAAGAAGAAGAAGAAGAAGAAGAAGAAGAAGAAGAAGTTGATCTCGTTTGTTCGTTTCTGCTTGATAGAATTGCTTATCTTTGGATTCTCTCTCATTTCTTCGGTTGTATAAGTTCAAAAGCAGCTGGGTCTTTGTTGTTTTTTCATCTCACTTTCGATTTATTGCAATTGTATGATAACTCTCATTGTCCATGTTAATTAATTTAACCCTTCTTCAACAGTTATTCCATCAACTTTAGTTGTGTGCAATATTTGAGTTCTGCATTTGGAGGAATTCCCATTATTTTGTTCACCTGATGATGAAGTGACTAAGTTAATAATGTAGGAGGATCTTATATCGAAGTGGTGCCATCTGCCTTGTTATTTTAAAATGGAACATGAAGCCAGATCATGAGCAGGAAGGGTGATCATCTGACCACTTGGTTTTTGCATTTTGGCTAGATGATTCCAAGGTTTAATTTCTCATGACGAAATTAATGACGAGCCGATTAGAATATCATGTTAGAAACATGAACGGAATCTGGATAAGAGAGTTGGCGACCCCACGAATTTTTCGCCATGTGATTAGGTATTTTGTGCTTCATCATCCCGAAAAGGGTACCACATACAGATGATATGAATTCCAATGATCCTTTTGATTAACATGTAAAAGCCAACACTGTCCTTCCCTGCCTTCTACGAAATGTTCTCTGGGGTTGATAAGAGTTTAATGTGATGATCCAGCCATGTTTTTATCCTGGTTTTTCGGCAGAAAGTGTCTTGTCTTTCTGTGTCTTGTACGTAACAAAATCATAACAGAGACGATAGCACTTGCCAACTTGCTGATTTAGTACCATGAATCGGTTAATTGTCTGTCTGATGTTGGACAAATTCTCTCTCAAATCTCTCAATCCCATGAGATGAACTTTCTTCTCATTACCTTTCAGATGAGCATGACTTGCGGTGCGATCACACTAAAGATCTGTGCCTGCGGAAGTATCAAAGATTTTATTATTATTCGTCCGACTAAGTTTTGAGTTTCCATTTTGTCAATCGTCAGTGGAAAAAGAATATCTCCAGGTGGCTGGCGATACCATGGAAGAATCGATCGTCATTCCATTAATAGGGGAGATGCGTACAGAAATTCAATATGCTAGAACTGTATAGAGACATTTAATTCGCATATCAGTAATATAGGAGGGGACGGAATGCAATTTCATATGATTTCTATGACGATATATCCTTAGAAAGGATAATCATCGGGTACAACTCAATAGAAAATGTTATCGTCGGTTTTGTGATCGGAAGATATAGCTATAACAAGGAAAAAACGGTGAATACGCAGTTGATCAAAACCTTACTAAAAGTTAAACATAGCCGTTCCTAAGTTAAACGGTGGTACTTGCGTAAATTAAATCTAATAGAGCCACCAGCTCTATCAAGTCGAATCGATCGGGGCCATATCGAGTCACATGCGTCGGGCCCAGACAAAACTCGACCTGATTTCGTACAAGCATCATAGATGCCCTTTTACAGTTCCAACAAGTAGCTTGGCAAATCTCGACAACTACCATGTATGATAATTCCAAATGTACATATTCTTCTCCTCCCATGAACATCATTTCCAACTGGCAAAACAAACATCAACTGTGCCAACTAGGCAAAAAGATGGGGGCGTTTTCCCCAATCTGCACAGTCCACCCCAACAAGAACCTCAAACCTATCAATTCCATGGAGATGCCCTACCATGTGCCTCTCTCTCTCTCTCTCTCTCTCTCTCACGCACACACACACAAGCTCGTTCTGCCTTTCTCTCACTTTTTTGTTCCCTTCTTTAATCTCAAACAAGAGAGTGTGAATGACATCTAACATCTCATGCCCTTTCTTTTTCTTTCCTTTGGGTACTTCATGGAAAAAAATTCACAAATTGTCTAATTATGCACATGAAGCCATCCCCATGTGGGCCTTGTCATAATTTCTGCTGTCACCTTAGGTTAGTTCCCTCTCTTTCTCTTTCTCTTTCCTTTATAAAATTGACTTATACACGTATAAAATGTCTGGAGCACATGGCCCCCGCGGGGGTAGAGCAAAATGGTTGGTATTTGAAAAAAAAGAAATATGTACGGTCCCAGGCTGTACACTTTAGATCTACTGATTAGTTTAATTTTGGTTATTAGCAGTAAAGAGGAAGGGATGGTAATGGTGGAGAGAGAATGGTGGGTACACATGCCACTCCCTCATCTCGCATCGAAGAAATTATGCTTAACTTGGAGATTCAGGAATTGAATTGGAGTATACATGTGTATGACCCTTTTGCTTGTCCCACTACGCAAGATACATCAAAAAGTTAAGGGAACAAAAGATTAAGAAAAACCCTTAATTACAACATGATCACGAAGGCCACGTGAATATCTCTTAAACTAATCCTTCTTTTGTTTTTCCGTATTGGTATAAACCTACAGTGTTATCATGATGCCTTCGGAGAAGCCACGTGATGATGAGAAGCTTCCCGTCTTCTTTTCTTTTTACATCTCATAAGGCTTGCTCCATTTGGCATCGGATTAGATATCATTAGAGAGATATCATACGGTATTGAGAGATACGGAGAGTCAATAAAGTTATCATTATTATCTCCAACATAAGAAAATATCTCTAATGGATATTACGGTCGTAGTATAGTTGTAATGGTAACATGATGGGTTGAGCGTGCAATTGCGAACTGAGGGATTCATCTGCTTTTACTATGTGGCACTCAACATTGGTTCCGGGGTTTCTTGAATTGTTGATGCAACCCACGAGCTGAAATTGGCGGGGTTTGATCGCAATATTTGGCATCGCCATAGAGATTTTGGTGGAAGATGCGGGCTTGAGATCGATCGTTACCCTTTTCAGTCGAATTAAATTGTCTCAAACTAATTGAGTTGCTAGTCCATGTCATGCGTAAATCCGAGTGTTGATCGAATTGCAATCAGACTTATGTTACGTTCTTGTGTGAGATAACGTGGAAGATGAGCAAAGGAGTAAAGAAAGAGGAAATGAATATGGAACACGGGAATTTACTAGATGGGCAGCTTTTTTCAGGTACCTTTAAATCACTAGATCGTATCTAAATGGCGATTGTAGAGGTATCACCAAGTTATTCCGATTAGCTTTGCCAAACACGTCTCTCCTCTATCCAACTGAGCCAATAAAGTAAAAGACAGAACTATTTTGACCTCTCTATGGATCTTTGCAATGAAACATCTTCCACTTCCGTGTATATCTAAAACCCAAAAAAAGTTGCCACCTGATCAAGCACAATGGTGCGTATTTCATCAGGATGGCTGAAATTAGCCATGTCGATTTGAAGTTCTCATCGCGGGAACGTTGACTTTCTCATGATTTTGCTAACGCGGGCGCATGTGACCCGATGAGGTGATAATAGATTCAGCACGAGCATCATGGCGCCTTAGTTGGATCATATGCTAATCTTCGCGTCGGCCTCTCGACACTTAATAAAACACTGGAATCTGCGCCACACCCAGACGTCCCCCGTTTTCGCAATAATGATCAAACTCCTAGCAGGAGGATGACAAGATGAGATGGACGGAAAGAATTAAAGGGCGGCGACACGGTTTTGTGGGGCAGAAGATGCCCGCCTGGTGCGAGCACAACATTAAATATATCGGACCATGTCAATGGGGGCAGTATAGGTCGTACTGATCAGGTTTCCCTGGGCTTGATTTTGGAGATGAGACTCGTGGGCATTTTTAAAGTAGTTGACATCGTTAAATTATTGTACTATGCCGGCGAGAAATTAAGAGGGGAAAATAATTGGGAAGGGGCCCAAACCAGCTACCCAACTGGCTTGGGGGGTTGCTGTTTCTCGAAGATGCAAATTGAAGATCCTTCTTTTTTTTTCACCGTATGTCAAAAAGGAAGAGAATGACTTGGTGTGACCCTCACGCTTGACTTTGATAAACCCCCCCCCCCCCCCCCCCACAATAGTTAACATCATCATTCCTCCCAAAGTACCACGTTGTATCTGGACCTGTCCTGGACGTTGCTTACGACTGAAGGGACGAGAGAGAGTACAAACTTTTTCTACGATTGAAGCTTGAAAGCAGGAGGAAAAAAGAAACCATTTTTATTGGATCCGCCGTCGGCATGAACAAATAGATTACGCATTCATTCACTGTCACCGTCGTTCAGGTTAAACCAATAGTGAAAGTAGGGAGGGTTCTTTTACACGTGCACCTGGTGCTAGTCCCCGAGGAGTAGGGCCAGCCTGCCATGGGAAGCATAACGTTGGAGACGCCATTAAATCTGCTCTCAGATGGCAATTATTGTCCAATCATCAAAATCGAGAAGGGAAGAGGAATCCAACCCGCTAATTATGGGAAGGCATCGTGCACACATGGTTCAGATCCCTGGCTATGTATCAACCGTGCAATCACGCTTCTATCGTGGCGTTGCAACTAACGAGCCTGCCCATTCGGGCAAAGTCTCTGAGATCCTGTTCAGACTCGTCGAAAAGTCAAAAATACTTCTTTTATCTGGAAAAAAAAGATGCATGAGAACTTCACGCAATTGTTTTGAGTTTCAAGAGACATTTTTCCGCGGCTGGACATATTCCCACGGCCTTGCATTAGCATCGACAGTCCTCACACAAGCAGAAAAGGTGGGGGGAAAAGAATTTGTGCGGGTAATGGGAATCTAGAAACAGAGGAAGAGGCTCAAAAATGAGATTCATAATCTAAGCTAGCTAGGAGTTAGGGATGTGCCTAATCCAAGTACTGCTTGCTCTTTGATCTTTTCATCTTTGCCTTAAACCTCGACTTCGACATGAGTGTCTGCACTGTATTCACAAAGTTGCCGACCGCCATGATGACCAAGAGTATCCCGCAGAGTATGACCTGCCAAAACCAGGTTGTACGTGCTTGATTTTTACTGTGGCTAATCTATTCCTAAATGGTTGTGATCGAAGGAAAAGATACAAATCATTAAAAGCATCAATTGCATTACGCACCTGCCATTCAGAAGCCACGCCAACAAAAGCAGTTCTGAGCAACAAAAACCCAACATACGCCTCGAAACCCTGAAGTACAGTCCAGAAAGAAGCAAAAGTCATTTATTGACAAAAGAATCAGTCTAGTGCATAAGTTCTACTCTTCAACGTGCAAGTATCATAATCTCTAGATAATCATGTTACGCATATATCTTCCATTTCAGAAAAGGCCAAATGTTCAAGTCAAAATTGTTTCTAGGGGTGTGTGTGTGTGAGAGAGAGAGAGAGAGAGAGAGAGAGAGGGAGAGTGAGTCATTGTGGCAAAATCATCCTATCCTGGCTCCATATTTTTAACCACCAATGTAGCCCGAGTATCGATCATCCTACCACTACAGAACTATTAGGTTCTTAAGCTCATTTTCCTCCATGCAGAAAGAGTTTCAACATTCCATTCCACTCTAGCTAAATAAACTAATATAAGATTATAGGTTGGTTAACAATTGATAGCTTTATTGAAAATTTGTTATCTGCAAGGTCGTTTGCTCATCAGATGCATGTCTGACCTGCAAAATGAAAAGTATGGGACAAAGAAGCCACAGCTGGCCTTCCACACCTGCTGTCTCTCCCCAAACAACGTCCATTCTCTTGGCCTGAATCAATTTTTCAAATATTAGCTTTTGCAGTGAAGATAATAATTATGGACATGCAAGTGAAAAATCAAAACACTTAATATTGTGGACAGAACAAAAATGATGAAATAATATTCCAGTGAAGATAATATTTGTATTTAAGCACCTTTCCCAATGCAATACGAGTATATAGTCTTTGGCGTTGGTATCTATTCTGTAGAAGCATTGCCACTCCTTGCAGAATGGCCCATTGTAGGAAAAGTTGCACTCCTCTCTGCAATAGATTCAAACTGATCATCCAAAACTCAGAGACCAAATTTGAAGCATTTGATAACAAAACGAAATTAACCTGCTTTTGAGAACAATTTGGTTGTCCTTTGATTTCCCATGTCAAGCTAACAAGTGCCATTATCAAGGCAAAATAGTGATGGTATATCCACCTGCCAAATAATCTTTCTTAGCTTTACAAAAGGCACACCAATACTAAGCTTATTACACACATGCCAAGATTATCCATACAACCATCAAAAGGGGAAAAGAAAAGAGAGCATGCAAACACAATTGTGCATGAGAAAGCACAGTAGCACATAAGCTAATAGAGAAGCACTCAGTCCCAGCAAAGATTAGACCAAACTATATGCAAGGATACTTCCATTCAATGGGAGAAGAGATCAACATAAAGGTGAGGAAACAAAGTATAAATTCTCATGTTCCCAGTTGAAATTCACAGCAGCAAACAGATTAATCAAGCAATCACACTTTCTACCCCAAAGTGGGCTAAAAGTTCGCAATCCTTTTACACCACCACGATCTATTTAGAACAAATTCTCCATAAATCTACACACTCACGACCAAAGCCATAAATAATCCTGCATTCCAAAAATGCATGTGAGATCACATCTCCATTATGAGTTTATATACTTCCTTCTTGTCCAGCTATGGTACTCAACATCCTCCAGCATGCATGCTTGAAAAAGTTAATGTAGTTCTTCAAAGTCTTATTATCATTCTTGAACAATTATTGGCATGATACCGTAAAGGGGATAATACAGACTGTTGAGATAACAAAGAAGATTCCTTTGACTACTAGTACCTTATGACAGATTAGCATTCCTTAAAACATCAGAAATTATAGTTTTTTTTTTTTTTAAGTAGAGCCAATAAATGGCCAAAAGAAATGGTTGGTGCAAATGGCGGCACAAGACAAGATAATCACCACCAGCATAGGGAGGGAGGAAGAAAGGGGGGGGGGGTTGGTGAACAAAGTTCTTAAAGAAAAAGTATCTGACAAGATCTAAAAATCCAGGAAGAGTGATTTCGATATGAAATATTCAAATGACCAAGTCAAACCATAGCAGTCAAGAACTTCAAAGATGTGACTGAATAAATGAAGGAGGGATTTCAAAAACCACGAGCCACATTAGGGATTTTGCTAATAGGTATGAACTAGCATTTCCAGATATTTGGAAGAGATCTCCATGTCCACCAGTAAACTTAATGCAAGGAAAAGGTTGTGACTCTGATTGTGTACAATTTCTTTAGTTCAAAAAAGGAGTTGGTTCACTCTTTTGGAAATAGCTAGCAACAACAGTTCTTCTTTATCAATATTATGCTTCACATCCAGATGCACATGCTTGGTCTCCCCCCAACCTTTGCCCCTTTACAAGTGAAACTCTTAAAAACTTATGTAACATTGAGTAGCAGTAACATGTTTCTACATATGCTTCAGTGTATGTCTACACCGTGAAAAGTCAATGAAACTCAGAAATGAAATCTTATCTCCAGTTAAGTTTACAGATCCTTTCATTAGCATATATTAGCAGAGAAATATTTTAGCATGAGAAAAGATATGAGCTGGTGACTTCCATTCAGAGACTTTAGATACAGAAGGTCCAACTCAGATACTACAAATTGATATGCCAATAAAGGGCGCGTATGTTTTGAAAAGGAATCTAAGCTTTGGAAAACATTTTCCAAAAAATGATTGGTTATATTGCTTAAAAATATTAGCCGATATAAATTTTTTCATTATCAGTAAAAATCCATGCCTAATTATTTTCATGTATGATGATAATATTTCTCATTCATTCATTGTTGAGATCAATATAACCAATTAATGTTTGGAAATGTTTCTCAACTCTTAAATTTTTCACGAAACAAATTCACTCAAAGTTCTAGAGCCTTTCCCCAACTCATATCAAAGGTTCAAGCAAGCACACTGGGTACTGTGCTTGTGGTGTGATTCCATTGCACAGAACTTCAAAGCTGCTAATTCATTATCGTTTAAAAAGTAAAACATTCTTAAAATTGAGTATTGTGATTCACCAGCTTTGTTGAACCTATCTTCTTGAAGGTGGCTTGTGGAGAATATTTACATTGAGACCTATGATGTGGATAGAGCCAGACGACTTTCTTAATTTTCTTGGGATCACACATGCATTCTACTAAGTCAAATTACATATGTCAGTCAACATTCTAATTTCATTTTACCATGATGACCCTATTCATAGTTGAAAGTGTTGGTGTGTCCAAATTATACACAAAATCCAAAATAACATACGGAACTTCACGCATAGTGACTAATGCATATTCTACATGCCAGCTTCCTCGCAATCTTTTTCACCCCAATAATCTTAGTTGAAGTTCAAATTCTTGCACATAGAGTACTGGTGCGTCTCCATACTAATGAGCGAGAGAAGAAAATCCAAAATGATGAATTTGACTTTTAATGTCTGGAGGTATAATAGATGAATAGTCAAGATCTTTACAAGCCACTGGAAATATGCTAGATTTCACTTTAATCTGACATTTACTTGCAAAACTAATTTTCAATTTACCCAGAGACTATATGCATGGATTAAGAGAACACTACTTCTAAGGGCATTTAATTGAGCAGCAGGATCTCATGAACTCCACAAGGAAAAAGTCATGTTTGAGAACCAACTTAAATGGATTTCAAACAGCATTGATTCCTCCAACTCTTCAAGTTCCAAATACAGCTAAACGTTTAAGATCTCCAACTGCTCAGTAACAGCGCAAACTTTGAGGAAAACTAATTAAGATTGATGATAAAGTTCACTTAATTTGTAACCTGTGCCACTGGATTGTTGGACCTTAAGGAATTACAATAGGGCCTAATAGCTTGAGATAGCAAAAACCAATTATATAAGCAGCCTAAATTTGGCAGAGGACATCAGGTTTGAGAAAACAGGTCAGCGTAGTGTATACATGAATTTACTTACCATGGACGAATATCGCTTCCATTCACTCTCAGTATGTTTTCCCTGAACGCCAAACCAGTATACAGGACCAAAAGCCATGCCTAGGCCACATGGTCAAGTTAAAAATAAATACAAATCTTCCACTGTTACACTGACAAAAACTTCATATCAGCATGGAAATGCTACCGAGGGATACCTGGTATAACTGAACAGGAAATGCTGGAAGGCAGCCATCCCAAATCCAAGATCTCAATACAAGCAGGGTTGCTGGGAACAGAAGGAACAGAAGGGCAGTTCTATCCTGCTCCAAGGAAACGGTGTAAGCTCTGGTTCCAAATATGAGTTACTAGACATTCGCTTCAGATGTAATTCAAATACACTATATACGGACCATAAACCCATGTAGTAGGATAAAGCTTAGCACGCTGTTGTATCAGAGGATTTAAAGGCACAACCGCAATGAAGAATTGATCTAACAAGATTTTCAAGATAAAAAAATTTTCGTGAGCTTCCCGAGAAGCGCAAAATACTTTACAGGGATAGGGAATCTGGGACAGTAGAATGCATCATGATTGAAGAATCTTGCCTACACATCAAAGGAATTACATATATTTAATGATTGCCATTACCTCAGTTATCATGGGATGAAAATTACAAAGAAGTCCAATTTTTGCCATCTAAAGTGTGGCATTACATCCGTAGTAAAATGAAAAGAAACAAATGACCATTAATTGATACAGAAATCCATCTTGGTCAAATGAGCTGCACGCACATAGCCTTGAACAATATTGGACTAATGAGAAGGACAAGAAATGGGGAGTGTTTATGATTTCACCAGATGTGAGGCATACATTAAGTCCCTAATTACGGCTGCCCAGCTAGAAATTTGATTCACATATCGGATTTTACTTTGGCGACATAAATGGCATCACCACCACTGTAAGGCAATCATTTCAGCTTCTAAGCTGTGTTACTGAGGGGAAACTTTGAGGGGAAAAAATCCTTGAGAAATGTACATACTTGCATTTCCTGTTTGCTCTTTGCAAGTCAGGAGGAGGTTTGCTTCAGAGAAATATTAATGCAGCCGCATCTAGCAATAAAGCAGGTAAAACTACCAGCAGCTATGTAGCTGAAACGGACGCTTGCAATAAAGATAAGAAAATGAGAAGGAAACCATGAGCAACTTGTTCTTCACAAGACAAGGATTGTTTCATACCTATGACCATTCAAAAGGTCAAAAAAGCGTACAGGCACCACTACAAGGATAAGAAGACAAAAGAAGGGAGGACACATGTGTGCAGTCTCATCAATTGCCAAACAGGAAAATAAATCCATAAGGATCGATGATCAACTCTGTCGAGTAGCATCCTAACGACACAGCCCACCAAATCATGTGAATTCATAATCGGCAAACAGACACATACTCTGTAACTGTTGTACTCTTCCTTAACCTTCAGCTGGACATCTTTCTTAGAGGCACGCACGTTGATTGGACCCAGAAACATCCGCAGAAACCTCCCTGCGCACCGTTATCAACCATAACCACCTTCGCTGACGGCACATGATTTGGTACCAACCCGAGCAGGCCTTCAAGTTTTAAAATTTGATTCGAAAAGAGACATTTAAGAACTTAGAAAAGCAGACTCACCTTGAGGTTTAGGAGGAAAGAAAGCGGAGGCGTCTCCATCAACCATTATACACCTCGCTCTCTGCAACTCCTCTTCAAGCTGCATGCAACACCTTTCCGATCATAACTCACTCACATACGACAACAATAATCGCCATAATCAACCGAGAGCTTTCAACAATAATTAGAAGGGGGCAAAAATTAAAAAGCAGAGAAAGAGAAGGTGCCTTCTCGGCGAGCTTAGGATCCAAGAGCTTGAGATTGAGCTGAGAATCAATAGACGACCGGAGGCGGCGGATGGTAGAATCAAGCGCGACCGCGCGCTGACCAATCAGCTGCTCCTCGCCGGAGTTCCTGGCGTTGAGGGATGACGCCATGTCCTGCAGCTCCTTTGCCTGCTCGACGGCCCGGCGTACTTCGTCCTCGATCCTCTTCGCCGATTCCTCCGACACCGCCGGCTCCGCCCCGTCCCCCATGGCCAGTCCCCGGGTGGATCGACGGATCGATTCGCCGCCGCCGCCGCCGCCGACCGAGCCTAGACGCGTGCGCGGCGAGTTCTCGGGGGAAGGATCGCGCGCGGGTAACAGTGATGGCTTTGCGTTTTCCAGCGCTCTTCCTCTCTCTGGCGTCGCGGTGAAGGAGTCGAAGAAAGTGGACGCGTAGGGGAAGAATTGAACCGCCGATGCTCTCTCTCTCTCTCTCGCTCTGGCTCTGGGCACGCACGGATGAATCAGCGCGAGGTCACAGAGAGAGAGAGAGAACAGAGCATCTGTCGTGGTCAATGACTCTCCCGTTATTTATCTGGAAAAATAGTAGAAACAATCTCTAATTTCATACAGTGTTAAACATTTTCAAAGAGTTTAAAAACTAAGTTCAACACGTACCAAAAATTTAAAAATTCGAAAATCACATTATATAACAAACCAAAACATATAAATCACATTAAATAAGATAAATATTCATGAATCATATTAAATATCATGTTTAAGTTTCAAAGCCATTTGCGTCATTTTCTCGATGGTTATTAATTTACCTATTTCTAATTTTTGAAAATTAAATAAAAAATTGTGGGTCTATTTTGTAGAAAAAACAAAAGATAAATAAAATTTTCACTTTCTCATTTAAACCTAAAATACCAATGGAATTTTTAAGTTTAGTCCTTGTTTGAAAGACGTTTTTGTATGAAAGATTAGGGCCACTTAAGTCGAGGGTTATATTAATACTAGAGACATTCAACTCTCCTTTCATTTGTTTCGGAGAAAATGAATGTCTCAAAAAATATTTTCAAAAAATAATCATTTACGTTGTTTGAAATAGTTAATCAATAAAAATATTTTCAATATCGACAGTACTTTATAACTAACCAATAGTATGAACAACGAAAGTACCTTCCATTCATTCATTTTTGTAAGCGATACGACCTATCTGTTTTTAAGAAAAATATTTTTTAAATTATTTATATTTCGCAAAATAAATAAAACCTAAAATGATAATTTCATGAAGGGGGAGAATAAATCTCATGGTTGTCTAGAAAGTGACGAATGCGGTGTGCGTGTTTTTATATCGTTGGAGCATGTCGATTTCATGCATTTAATTTCGCAAATTTTCCCCGAGTCCAAATACTTTGGAGTTATTGCGACCAATCTCATTGAATACATAAAATAAGACTTGGTATTATTTGACTATCACCTGAATAAAAAAAGAAAAAGGGGAAAAAAGAATAAAATCAATATATGGAGAGATGAGAGAATAAATGCACCGACCAACCTTGGAAACTACGTATAGTTATAGCCTCCCGGTAACATAATATAGGGCTAATTATGCCACAGTTCGATTACTGGCACGACACGACAATGTAATTAGAACATCATATTAATTTACTGAAATAATTTCAAAATATATGAACCGACGATCGAATTTATTTATTTCACTACTGATTCAATAGAAGTAGTAAACCCATATTTGATAATATGAGTCATAAATAGGTTAACTTAAAATGTTAAGCGGGTCTTAAATGAATCACTTAATAACCTAATGGGTCTTAAATGGGTTTTAAATGGGTTATCTAATTAATTTTAAGTGTTATTAACAAATCATTTTAAATTTTATTAAAAAATCATTTGTAGACTATGAAAATTCTGATATTATAATTATAATTATTTAAATTTTAAAATATAAAATTTTGATTATTTTTATTTTTCCTTTATTTTCTCCTTATTCCCTCTTTCTAAGTTGATTGTCGGCCAAGAAGCGAGGAATGAGCTCACTAGACTCCGGCAACTGGACGAGGAAAAAGCAAAAAAATAAATATTTATTTAAAAATATCAATAATTGGAGTTTTAACAAATAAATCATATTATATAACAATATACTTTAAAAAAAATCATGCAGCAAATTTTGCTGAACTTGGTTGAATATTGAAGTGTTTTAATAATATAGGTCGAGTCAGGTATGAGTCGCTAAAATTGTATTGTATGAAAATAGGTCAAAATATGTTAAAAGGATCAATATGGGTTGGAACATTTTTTATCCGACCTAAACCCGACCCGACCCACCTATTTGACGCCCTACGATCCGAAGATAATTACGTACCGTTAAGCAAATTTCAACAAAATAAAGAATCAATGTCAAGAACTTGGTTCACGCCCTCCGTAATAAGAAGCCAAATAGACAGCCACCCCTTTTTTTTTCTTCTTTCTTTTGTAGGGATTTTGACATGGATATCATTGAACTTTTCAATTCGTACAGTGTTAGTCCTTCCGTCAGATGCTTGGACAAAAATGCTCATGTGACAGTGCTCACATTAGCAATTATGTCAGAACAACAACAGGGAGTATCACCTTAGATAAATGATAAAGTGGAGGAGAATGATAGAAAAGAGTAGATAAAAAATAAAATGTAAACTTGAGAGTGGGGGTGTACGTAGGGCAATGGGGTTTAACAATCCTCGTAGGCAATTGAGCATTGTCATCGCCTACCTCTAATTATCCACAGGCGCGCGCACTCAGACTGAGAGAGGGTTTGGCGAGGATAACCGGACCGGTTCGGATCGACTCGGACTGAGAGAGAGTTTGGCGAGGATAAACGGACCGGTTCGGATCGACTTAACTGTCGTGTTTGAACCCTACAGCGGCGGCGAGGGTGGTTGGACCTTGCCCGCAGTTGAACAAGGGCTTCCCAAATCTCTGGATAGAGTGAATGTGTGTTTGTGTTTTCACATGAAAGATGGAGAGAGTGAAATGTCCAGATTTACTCGTTCAAAGTATTGTTCGCTTTGTCTCAGTATTGTTCACTTTGTCTCCTCTCATACCAAACCTCACTATTTTGTCCACTTTCCTACAGGTCACTTGTTCTGATGGTGGTAGCTTTTACCTGAGCATGCTTGGTAATTGAGTTCCAACGTTAAATATCATCAAATTCGTCGAAAATTGCATCTTGTGAATTAATTCTAGTTTCACGTACCTCTCTTTTGGTTGTTGCGTGATTTGATCTACCCCTTTCTCTATCTTCCAAGCTCATTAGGAGCCACTTGTTGTCTAGACCCTCTCGCTCTAGCGATCACACTCTGGTCTCATCGGACTGGTCCTTATAGGCCCATCAATTTTCACATGGTTTGTCCTCAGATCATATACCTACTAGAGAGGGGCTCGCTTTAATTCCATATTGTGACATCCATAAATTGACTCACTCAGTACGTTATTTGCTTGGCCCATCTCATACCTTGCCTTACGATTTTGTCTTTTGGCATATAAATAAACATTTTGTTTAAGAGGTCACCCATTTTGGTAATACTCTTACATGAGCACACTTTAACATTTCAAGGCTAAATTTTGTCTTATGTTAATATGTGTCTCTTGTGAGTTGATTTTAGTTATAGATTTATAATTCATGAATGCTCTTCTTATGCTTGGTGCGTAATTTGATGCATTGTTGCCCAGTTTTGTCATTCTAGAAATTCATTGGAAGCTGTTAATCGTTTAGACCCTCTCAATCCGGCGATCAATTTCTATCTTCATCAAGTAAGGCAATCGCAACCCTACTGAACTTGCCATCGATTGGTAAGGGCCAAACATTGCCGTAGATCTAGCGATAGCCGTACCTATTGTTAGATTTGCAATGGTAGATCTAGTGTGAGGACTACACCTCTTGCCTAAATTTTAGGTGAGGCCATGGCCCTAGATGACTCCTCAAATTGGACTGACTAGCCGGGGTCTATGGCCCCACCGGCTAGTGGCGAGGGTCTCTTACCCTCGACTCCAATTCTGCCATCCTCCTCTGCGAGTTTCGCCATCTCCGTCACTGCCGTCTATCGAAGTTTCGTTGAAAAGTATTTTAAAAATTTGTCTTTTAAGAACCGTTTATGCCATCGTCCCTTCATTTTTCCTCATGTTATTCAGGAAGGAAGCACGAACCGATCGAGCTATGCCAACTAAAAGCGCATGAAAGATAAGATGAGAAAGGTTTTGGGTTCTTGCTTTCACGATAAATAAATAATAATAATAAACTTTTCGAGAAAGTGAGTCCAAGGTTAAGGTCTCGAGCTCAAATAAACCGATTTAAGTATAACTTTGATCTTGCCCTAGTGCCATGATAACATATGCTCAGATCTGGCATCTTTAGAGTAGGACAAGGGATCGGATGAGATTAAGCATTTGGTCAAGGGAAGGACACAAACATGAGTTTATCATTTGTCTGACCATGGCTTCATCTTTTCTTTGCTAGGGATTTGTTTGACCATGTCGGCGACGACCTGGATTTGCCGTTCTCCTATCTCAATAAGGAGAAGTTTATGCCCCGAATCAGTCGCGACGCCCCAAACCGCTAATCGATTTTAAAGAAAATAACTATGATTTGATGATGCTAAAACAGAGATAAGTGGCTCGAATGGAGGGGGACATCGTCTCCTAGCATGGAGCACTTCAGTAACTTGGAGTGCTTAAATAGCAGAAGGAAGAGAGCGCGATCGACTCTAGGCCTACCAAATGAGAGAGGCGTAAGAGATTGCGGTTCGCGACGGCAATGTTATAATCGCATTTATAATTCGTGTCGATTTATGTCGTCCTACAACTTCATGATTTTCAATTCTAGATATTGAACTATTAAACAGCAATGGAAAACATGCATGTTGAATCTTGTCGGGCTTATGTCGACATGTTAAAGTTTAGCACGTCGAGTCGGACTTTCACGCTGAGTTCCGTTCTCTGTAACTCGAGTTTTAATTCGTGGCGTGTTCTGTTGTGCAAATGGATCGTGTCCGGCATTGTCTCCAAAAATGTAGAACAAGAAACAGAAAAGAAATTACAGGTTTTTTGTTAAGTCTTATCGAAATCGTGGCCTGCCAAATGTTGAAAGTTTGTCAGCATCATTGCTAAGGATATTCGGCTGCCACCCCAACAAGAAAAAAACATGTTTGCGCGCACACACACAAAGGTTATCTATGTTTTATCAAATAAAGGATTTCTCTAATAAAGAATATTCAAGAATCGAGTTGGTTGAAGAACTTTTGGGCTCCTCTTAACTAGTACGTTTTAAGAGAAGGGCATACATAAAAAAATTAGTTAAGTGTATGGGTTAGGATCTTCGATTAGCCCACGTTTCATCTGGTTGTAATCAACGACGATACACTTAAATTGGATAGAACCAAGAATCGGATCTAACTGATAGGTTTTGAGGGGTTCCTGCTGGAACTAGTGATCATCGGTCTGGTTCTTGGACCCACCCAAGAGTTGGATCAAGTGGAGCCAGTTCTAGGACTAGGTGGGTCAATTCACAATTCAACAAACTTAAAACCGACCATTGTGATTTGATTTCCAATTCTAGGATTGGACCCGACCCACCTTAGAACCGATCACCTTAATTGACCAGCCTTAGTTGCAATAGATGGGATTTTTTCAAGAGGCTCCTTCGCCGGCAATCAACTAAAAAGGTTAGAACAAAATAAGTAGGTCTAATATCCTAAAATACCTTTAATGTTAGGTCTAAACTCAATTCTACCACAAACATTTTCCCGTCCCTTTAAGAACTCCCAAATTTATGTATAGTCTTAGGTTTACCCTAAACTTTGTTTTGTGCTATAAATATACTAGCTTTAAGTTTAGTTTTAGTTTTACAATAAAATTTTAAATAGAAAATCACAAATTTTTACTTGAATCTCAAATCTGTCCATATTTACCCTTTGTCCAAAAGTTCTCTTTACAATTAAGAGATGGCAATTCAAGTGTCTTGAACAGAGTGTCTTGATCGTAAGCTCTCTTATTACTAGTGATGGTAAATTCCTGAGCATGAGAAATCGAAGACTAACCGCAAAATAAAAAATTCTCAAGCCAAATCAAAGGAAGACTCTCTTAAAAGTAAAAACATTTGAAGAAACTTACTCTTACTGCTGTAGTTTTTACCCAAATTTCAGATTCAATAAAAGTTTATTTTGGTTGACATGGAAATTCATCTCCAAAAGTCATCTTCTTAAATATGAAATTTGAAAAAAAAAATACTAGAGCAATGATGTGAAAATGCCACAATACTAAGGATAATTTTGGATGGAGGGTTAACGTGCGACATATGGGATTCAAGTAGAAGTTGGTGATTATTTTTAAGACAAAAAGAAAGTTTAGGAGGGAATCGGGATGGGAGCAAAAGTTAACCAGGCTTTTTGTAAGACAAAAAAAAAAGGTTTAAGGTAAAATTGAGACAAGACATAAAGTGAAGTTTTTTTTAGGGTTATCAGGCTAAAATAATAGGATCCTTTTATTTCTTATCGGGAATTAGAAATGCATGAACAAGATATATGTATCTTTTGGGGCCTATTAGTAGAAAAATATGCAATTTTTTGACAATTGTAGCAAAATTAACACAAACTTTCAAAAGTCTAAAAATAGTACATATCATCGTTGTAAATATAATACTAAGTTGTGAACATTTTGAAAAATGAGATACACAACATTTTATTGATGTCACGAATTCAGTATCCGTCAACATTTTATCTATTCTCGCTGCTATCTCTCCAACATGTTAGACATGAACAAATGCGAATTTGACGAACATAAGTTCTATAATATAACTAATAAAAATTTAGTAATTTCTTCAATGACATGGCTTGACATTGTTGTAAACTCAAAAATGACTGGTGAACGTGAATTGCCAATGTTATCTTTTCAAATAAGGATGGTAAAATTAACCGGTAATAGCTCCAATACTAACTCACAGCAGCCCCAAACCTTCGATAGCTCCAATTTCTAATTTGCCTTGACCCTAATCTCCAAGTTATTTTTGCTGGAAATGAGTTGCACGGTAACATATGGAAGAGTCAAAATCACTGACGTGCACCTCAACACGACAACCTATCAAATGACGCAAAAATGTACGGATTATTAACAGACGCTAAATTTGAAGGTTTGCATTAATTTCGCAATAAGGTTAGAGGTTAGTGTTCTTGTGTTTGCTAATTGGCCGTGTATATTCTCCTTTCTTTTTGTTTCGGACTAGGATCTTTTCTTTGGAGTCATGAGTACTTTTTCCAGCTAGGGACAATGGCATTAGGCTTTTTTACAATGGAGAGAAGTAAATCCCAGGGTTTGGTTTGACGGGATCAAAGGGAGATCACACCAAGTTAGACCAAACCGAAAGGCGTTCTATTTTCAGATTCAATCCATCGACGTCGCTTGTCAGTGTCACTTGAGAAATTAACAATACAATCTATTCCGTTGCTGGAGCAAAGTCATGTACCAAATGAGCATTTAGAGGTATCTTTAAGAGAATTTGAACGCATACCCTGACGTTTGACAAATCTCGTCCTAGCAGTGCCACTAAAGATGAGCCTTATAAATTCCGATGACAAAGTTCGATTTAAGGTTGTGTTGAGTTCAAAAAGGAGAAATTTTTTAGGATAGAGCTTGTTCAAGGATAGGCCTTTTTACTTTTTGATGTATGATGGTTAGTAGTTGGTGATCAGTTGGAGGGCTTTACTTCCCATTTGAGTGCCATCTTTTGGTCAACCAAATTAGCTGGTCAGTAAATTTTCCTTCTCTATGAGTAATATGTAGTGCTCATTGTGTAACTCAAGTGTCGTCGACATCGTCGTTCTCGTTGTTGTTGAAGATATAGGGTAACTTAATTTGATATAGTAGGATTTAGATCATTTAAAGCTATAGGGTGTGAGGTGTGATGAGGTTGAGAGGTCAAGGTTGAAACTCTTACCCAGTTCTATCTTCCTTGGAAATTAAGATTGCTTCTACTTTGAGGTTAGATGATAAATTTTGTCGATGTCTTTCCATTGTCTACTTCCTTTCTTTTTCCCTTGTGAATGTGAGGTTCCAACAGATGTTCTGAAAGGAAAATTACCAAGAATCAATTCCTTGTTAGAATTTTCTTTTAGATGTGAAGGGCTTGCTTTACCAGAGAATGCAATTCTCAGCATTGTATCCCCCGAAGTGGGCATCTATTCTGCAGGAGGAGATGTCCTTTCACCTCTCCCTTCCCCGCCCCTCCACCCTACCCCACTCCCCCAACCAAAAAAAAAAAAAAAAGGAAAGAAAGGAATTTGGTCAACCAAACTAGTACTCTTTTTTACGTAGTCGGGCAAAGAATTTACTCTTTCGAGAGAGCAAGAGACGGGACCATGTTTTGGAATGTCCTTCTGCACTGCCAATTGAAAGATATGATACCTTGGACAGAAAGGTCAGAGTTTGGTGAGGCTCTAAATTCGGAAGAGAATGATGTTAGATCCCCCTTAAAAGTCACCAACCGTCAGTGAGGAAAATCGCTGCACCAGAGTTCATTGCATTGGGAAAAGAAGGACGGGGGGTTGGCTTAAAGTTGGTCAACGGCAAGACATGCAGAATTTGATGTCCCCCAGAGAGGGTATTCATGAGATGTGCCCATCTATCTGCTTTGGGAAGCATACTTACCGTATCATCAATGTTGCCCTTGATTTCCCCTAATGAAAGAAGGATGTGCCGAGGAGCGAAGCCGTAATTTAGGTAAGAGCAAACGGTATAAAGATGTCGTAACGCTGATCGGCTTTAGGGTGGTTGGAACTTATATTGTATGTCCTGGAACATAACTGGCTTGTCGGGTTTGACTCTAGTGTTTACTTCGCAATCGATTTCTTTTTTCTTTACTTCATTATTCCAAAGGCAGTATATATAGCAGTTAAAAACAAGATAATGAGAGCCACAAGACGACTCAAAGTATAATATCGATACAAAATCATAGAAATATAAAGTAATAGAAAAGTTAAGCCCATTTAAGAAAAATTAATCATACTCTTCCAACTTCATAAAATAGGTTCCCTAACAGGTGGACAAGCGGATGGATTCAGCTCCTAGAACTTGAAACATACTCCCAAAGTACTGGTTTTAAAAATTTGGAACCCGAAATCAGATCTATGACCGATTCAATCCGATTCCTTATAAGACCGGATCACTTGTACAACCCTAGTTACGGTACTCTCTTTGAGTAACTTGGGTTTTGGCTTGGCTTTCTTGAGAATAAAAAAATCCTCAAGTCATCTGTACGAATGGGATCGTTTGTCTTCAAAGACGCAGAACACCTTTAGAGTCATGCAATATTTACAAGTATGGGTACCTGATTCAATCCGGCTCCCTAGTAGAATCGCACTATTTGTACGGCCCCAGTTGTGGTACTCGTTTTGCGTAATTCTGGTTTCGGACCGATTTAAAAAAAATCCTCAGACCACGTGTATGATTGAGATCATTCGTCTTCCAAGACATGGAACACCTTCAGTGTCATGCCATGTTGACAGGTATGACCTCAAATGGGATTGCTTACCACTTAAAGATGATCAACTACCTTAGATTAGGTTATCGACTTGCCCAGCGTCTGACACCGACACCAAAGAAGTGCCAATGCCCTATGTTTACCTCAATTTGCTTGCTATTTGCCAACTTTTGGCATTACCAATGGAACAATTCCTGCATCCTAATTTGATAGATGGCGATGGTTCCTAGGTTGAGACTTCCTACCATCACTCAACATGTGCTCCACCAACCAGCATCTCACACAGCTCTTTCTTGACTGCAGAGGAAAAAGTTCTCTGCATCGCGACGACAATGGACTGAGAAAAGGCAATAAATCACAGAAATTATAGGTTCACCAAATATGCCACGAGAAAACATCTTAAACACGCCATTGCATAGCATTCGCCAGGCAAGGTTGATCGGCAGGGTGTGGACACTATTAATTACAAGGCCATAGAACGTCACTATGCTAGAGACATTGACTTAAAATACGATACAATTTGCATCATCTAGCGATTGAATGAGGTATAAGAAAGCTAAAGCGGCGTCATCTGACAGATGCCTGCACAATTCAAATGCAACGTGTGGGTATTAAAACTGAGAATTCTCCGGCCATACATGCTACCATACAAACACCCGGAGCAGCCGTGCATTAAAATATGAGGACCTCGTCATCAGACATCTGATCCTTGATCAATTCACAAAAGGGTCCTGGGACTCCTGGCATGCAGGGTGCATCGCAATCTCCAAAAGCACCCTCAACTAAGCAATTGCCTAGATTATCCCCTTCCAAGATGTAACCGCAAATGCGAGTGCTCTGGGCATCAAGCACCCTAAATTGCAGGGCCATTAGGACTAAAACCAAATTTTAGTGCTTATCTCAGTCTCTCTCGGCCACGAGACTGTTGTGCTCTTGTCAACATGAGATATTTTCACCGTATCATTTCGTGCAGCACCTTAAATTTCTCTGCTGTTGTGTGATGGTTTCCGCTTTCATACACCTCAACTAAGGACCTCAAGGCCTTGGATAAAATCTCTTTCTTTTGGATATCAACTGAAATATCTTCACTATGAGTACTTGTCTCCTTCAATGATAAGCATAGTGCCTTCAACCATTCTTCTAAGAAAGAGGCTTTCTAGAAAACAACAGAATTCCCACATGAGACAGATATCAGAGACGAATCCATCAAGGAAAAAAAGGACAACTTCAAAAATGAGCAAATAGGTACTCGCCTTCACTAGAAAATCTTTCAAAGGTTGGTGATCTGTACTCCAAACAAGGCTGATAACGTGCAGCATAGAGGAGGTCAACTGCAGAAGATAAAGGAACAATAAATAAATATATGCGACCAAAGTAAAGCTAAAAAAAACCATACATAAAAGTGCTAAAGTACCTAGCCAGCAGCAAAGTAAAAAGGATTTGATCAAATTTGCCAAAACCAACATTGTAACATGGTAGAAAATAGAGTGCAATGGCATAAGAAGATCCATGCAATGAGCCAACACGTCAAGAAATGATCCATTTGTCATTGCCATTGCTGCTACTGCTACTATAAATCAAATTTAATGCAAACTTCCAGTTTCCTACACCTAATCTTCTTACTTTCAAAACTAACAGTACCACAGATGCAACAACAAAAGATATGCAACTGAAAAAGAGTGGTTCTCGCTTTTGGTCTGATATTTTGTTTTAAAAAAAAATTAATTATCAAACTGCATAAGAAGCATAGTCAGGGCTCCAGCTATTGACTGTGCTACAGGTTTCAACAAAAAACAAATAAATATAAATGCTTAAAGTAAACATTTTACAGCATAGCAAGAAATGATCCATTTGTCACTGCCACTGCTGCTACTGCTACTATAAATCAAATTTAATGCAAACTTCCAGTTTCCTACTCCTAATCTTCTTACTTTCAAAACTAACAGTACCACAGGTGCAACAACAAAAGATATGCAACTGAAAAAGAGTGGTTCTCACTTTTGGTCTGACATTCTATTTTGAAAAAAAAAACATTAATTACCATATGGCATAAGAAGCATAGTCAGGGCTCCAGCTATTGACTGTGCTACAGGTTTCAACTAAAAACAAATAAATATAAATGCTTAAAGTAAACAGTTTACAGTATAGCATGAAAAGCACAGTTCTATCAGTTATGAGTGTCGACCCAATTCTTAAGCCATTAGATGGATGGAAACTACATGTATATAAGGCCAGTATAACCACTAATGTGGGATTATACTTAGAACATCCCTCGCATATAAGCAGCCTTGGCTATTGTGAAATGGGCACAACTCCTATTTTATGCCAGAAATCACAAGCAATGAGTTTGAGAGAGAAGTGTTAGGATCTGAACTCTTGACCAGTGCTCTACTCTGATACCATGTTAAAATTTTGTAGGACAACAACCAACTGTTTTGAAGTTTAGACTAATAAATAAAGGCATCGTTTAATATTTAAAGATTTTGACAGTCCCCTCAAGCATAGGCTGACTTTGGCCCCAGATTAAAGCTTGGAAACGTACTATTAAGAAGCAAATAAGGGGTCTGGAAAGATTTGAACTCAGAACCTTATTATCTAATACCCATGTTAGAAGGACCAACCTCAAAAATCTAAGTTTTTAGATGGAGGGAGGCTATATGTACATACAATACATTATAAGCCACAGTTACCTGTATCATCACTTTAACACTTTCGAGTGTAAGTCACAGAAGAAACATGCAAAGGTAGCTTCTTTTACAAAGTAAGCCACCAAAATGAGGAAATAAGACAGAATGTTTCCCGACCTGCTTCTCAAGTGCAATTCTATACTTGAAATTAGAAGGGTTTGCTACTTGATCTGAACCAAGATTCTCAAGCACATGTTCCAACCCTTGGACCACATCTGAGAAAGATTTACCATAATCTGGATCAAGCAAAAGAATGAACATGGTGTTAGAAGAAGACATGCAATATCGTGCCAAGCCTTTGATATGCTTAAAATAAAGGGTTTGTGTATCGTATTTTTTTACTACAAACATACATAAAAATGGATCAGGAATCCTTGCGGATGAATGGAAAATCAAGATGCTGGAAGGCCATGAAAAGCATGGATCATAGAACTAATTCGATCCAGCACCAACTCATAGACACAAATTTCCAGCATGATTGGCTAATGACTACCACTTATTATTTGATATTGAATTGTATTTCTTATAGTTGGTCAGCAGGTTTTATTTTTTTCAATGGCTATCAAGATCTTTTCCAAGATGCAAAGCCACATGGTAGCATCTCATAGTAGACCTGCTTAAAAAAAAAAATCAAGAATGATATCCTCAAGCTGATAAACGACTATCATTCTTCTCTTGCAAAACAGAAATTCTTAATTTTGACTAACCTATCTTATCACTTTGCATATAAGTCCATAAAACCTAAATTAAAATATCTAATTAGTGAGTAAATTAGGTTTTCCATGCTGACGTAATAATCTATACTAAATTAAAGTCTCTTTTGTTTACTAAAAGAACCTTTAATGTTTGATGTCTGGATCAGTTTTCTGCTTGCATCTCTCTCCTCTTTTCTGTTTCAATTTATCTTCTCCAGGATAAAAAGCACAAAAATTGTCATACCAAATCAACATGCTGTGCTAAAAGTGACCATACCGAGTGTCCACTTACTAAGTCCACTAAAATGATACTTTTCAATTGAACCCACAAAAAAAAAAAAAAAAAGCAACTGGCACTCACAACATTTAGATGCTGGAACAGCTAGAGCAGCGGCAGCTTGTATCCTGATCTTGAAGTTAGAAGAACCACGTAGAAGTAACAGAAGAATACTGAAAACAGATGGAGCCCTGAAATAAGAACGAAGATACAGAACCTATTACATTGAGGACGTTCATACAATCACAAGTTTTGTGGGAGAAAGAAAGGTACATGCAGTGAGGAACAATATATCTAGAAAAAATCAAGGGAAGATGATAGGGAACAATGAGTCTAGAAAAAAGAAGAAAGCCTTAGATGCAAATAAAATATCAAGATAGAAAGCCATCGAACAGCATGTGAGGACTGAACCATGAAGTGAAAAAGTGGGGCAAATCTTACAGGACATACCAATCTTCATCTCTCAGCTGCAGTGTCTCATTACGAAATAAATTACTCAATGCATGACAAACATTCCATTGGACCTGTTAAAGAATTTCAACTTAGACAATATTCAGGAATCAACAATTACTACAAAAGAACAACAGGAGAGGTTATTCCCCCTGTACCTTAACATTTCCTATCGTCACACAGGAAAGAAAAGCCTGGACCATCCTTCCTAACATATCAGAACCTCCACAAGCTGCACTGGGCAATGGTCTCTGATTAATCTGCAGATAGACGGTTGATGAATGTCCCTCAGAGCTGCTAGTCTTAGATGAACTTGTACATTCTGTAAGCCTCTCATGAGCACCAGGTAAGCTTGTACACATGACAAATCGGGAAAGACTCCCAAGAGCCCGTACGGCATTTGACTTTACCTAGAGTGAGTGAATACAACAGCATGAAAACCAGGTCAACATGAGCTCCTCTAGGAAAATGAGGACTTTTTCAGGTACAGAAACCTTTCTTAGTTCAAAGTTATGTTTAACAGTTACTAGTTGCTAGGCCAAGATAGAGATGACATCACAAAAAGGTAGCCACTATACACTTCCCAAAACTTGAAAGCAGTATGAATGAGATCCCCTTGTGCTTCCACAAGTCAATTAAAATCAATGATAAATGGATATGTAGTTGGATAAATATTGTTACCTAATTATATACCCATCAAACCAGTTAATTCAAATTCCTGTAAACTTTTACCATCTCTTCTTATAATTCTAATTCCCTTGTAGCCAAATAAGATCCTATTTGGAGGAAGAATAGGTCAATCTTTTATGCACCAAAAACCAACTTTCAAATCAGTCACCTTCAGAATTTCAATCTAACCAATTCCAATATTCTCTTGGGTAAACTTCATTCAGAGAGTATCTTTGCATGGTATGAGCCAACCTGTTCATTGCACAATAATCTCCTTTGAAACCCAACTCTTGTGCACAATAATATCTAATCGCAACAACTAAATGTCTCATGTATTCACGAGCCTATCATTGACAAATAGAACCTTACCAAGAGCTAAGTTGCATTTTGTAGTCATTGTGCATTTTTCAAGTCCATCCAATTAGATCCATCAGCAGCACATCTTATCCTTGAATAAGATTGATACAACCAGAAGCTCACATTTTACTTTTTCATAATTCTAATTACTGCTTAATTTTTCCCTCCTTATTTGACATATACATAATGCTAATTGGTTCCTGCTTCTATAAATGAAATAAGCTGAAGGCACCCCCTCCTTTAACCCAAACTTTCCCGATAATTAAATGCACAGAACTATCATTCTTTCAACTGTTTCTTTACCTGTTTTCTTTCTTTGTGTGTGTACGTGCACGAGAGAGAGAGAGAGAGAGAGAGAGAGAGGTGCCTTCTAATTAATATGTCATTCAATTAGAACTTCTTTGCTATTCGGGGCAACTTATTGTAAGTCAATAAATAAATGAGGACATCCTCGTTAAAACACAAAAAGATTAATATGATGGTGCCAAATCCGAAAAGAAAACTATGAGATTTGACACGACTTTGTCAATATTAACCATATTTAAAACCTTTCAGTTGTTTGATGTTAAATAAGAGTCAAATCCAAAATGCCAAAAGTAAAAGTATGAGCAAAAAGTGTAAGACAACTTCAAATACACGCAATGCTGGCAGGAATATGGGACCCTTCTGAGACTACAAACCCAAAAGCTCCATCAAATATATTGCATAGATACATCTTCATGCACTTCATCATGGACTTGGAACAAATTGTAAAAGATGGCTAGTAGAAAATGTTTTGAGTCAATATCGCAGTTACCTTGTCTCCATCATTGGTTAAACGCAAAGCACACTCAACTAAGAAGGCCAAACGTCGATCAAATTTCTCCAATTCTGCAGGACAACAGATTAAGATAGTTATCGACAAGCAAAACATCATTTGTGACGAAAATTAATCCTAATGCCCTTTAGATTAACCTAAAAGCTCCATTTGATGCTGGTCACCAAAACAGTGACGGAGAGAATCACATATGTTTGCGAAGGCCCAACAGGCTGTCACACGCACCTGAAACAAATGCTAATGCTTAATCTAACCACAAAGAAATACTAAAACACCAGAAGCTAGACAAAAGAGTACCGAAACTATGGAATTGTGGGTGTTAACTTCCACAGCATGAATCAACTTGTCAACAATCTCTGCACTACAAAGGTTAACTTCTTATTAGATATGTTTTATGCATGTTTATCTTAATTAGAATCATAACTACTGCCACATTTTGATCCTTCTTATAGCTAATTGTTTGACTACCTCTGAGAAACTTCTGGAAAACATGCAATCACACCAATGGCTCGACAAGCAGCAGACCTGACAGAAGGTACAGCATCTTCCAGAGCAGCATATATCTACATTTTTCAAAAGCCAATCAACTTCCAATTAGACAAAATGATGCTGGTGTTCATGAGCAAAAGAATGGAAATGTTAGGCTTAAGATTTGATTGGAGAACCTACTGCAGAGGACAGAATGAAATCCTGTTTGAGCTTTGGCAGGGAATTGAATGCCGAAGAAGTTATACCAGCAAATAAAGTGACCGATGCTGTTCTAACCTAGAAGACCCAAAAACAAAAACAAGGAGAGCAGGGAATTAAATGCCAAAGACGTTATACCAGCAAAATAAGTGACTGATGCTGTTCTAACCTAGTAGACCCAAAAACAAAAACAAAAAAAGGGAGAGCGAGCAAGCAAGAGAGAGAGAGAGAGAGAGAGCTTCAGTTAAGAAAATTTTCATTCTAGATGCCAAGATCTTCCTAATTATGTACTCTAAAACATAAGGGGAAATAAGATACAAGCAGTAACAGAGGAACAGCTATATTTTGTTTTTATGTCTAAAATGATGACCCATCAACATCTTATCAGTAATTACTGAAATGATAGAAATCATTGGACATTACTTCTTTTGACCAAAAACTTAGTCAATTACAAATACATACATCACAGGGTTTTTGGTACTGTAATGGTAGCTCTTTAAGCAAATGTTATAATGTAGAACAATGTTTGCTTCCTTTCTGAACAAACAGTAATTCTGACAGACAAAGAAAAGCAGAAGGTACTTTTCAATGCTATCTATACTACGATCAATGTACGTTCAGGGATGAGTAGTCAACCAACCAGTGAAGAAGAGTGCCACAAGGTCAGTGGTAAATATTTCTCAATTGTCTCACACCACTGCTCAATTCCCGCATGACTTGCTTCAGAATTGCCCTTGGAATTATTTGGCCTTTCTATAATATAAGATGGTGCGGATGAGATCTTCTTCATCCTCACAAACTCAGATGCAAAAGGGCTATCAATTAATCTGTCATCGCATATATCTTCAGTTCCTTTAAATCCACAAATTGCCCGAAGACATTCATCCAAAACCTGATGATTGGATTATAAAGTTAAAATACAAAAAGGAAGACCCAAATTTGATTTGACTTGCGCACATGAAGAGTATTGACTATGCTGCTCGTCTATAGTAACTGTCAATCTTTTCCTATAAATTGCATCACTGAAAATGGTCCTTTAAGTTGAAAAAACGTCAATGGCAACCAATGTGGGAAAAAAAATGAAGGTAGAGAGAGCAAGAAAGTAAGCAAAATCTGGAGACTAAAGCAATCTAGCGATGCCCCCAGAGAAATATATGTATGATATACAAAAAAAGATGTACGGCACTTTTTTCCAAGAGTAGATGAAAGTTGAAATACCATGCAAATAGAGCCTTAGAACACATTTAATGTTAATTTGGAAAGGCAGTGAGAGAAATCATCCCAGATAACCCATGCACCAGAATTTTTGAACCCTTCATGACAATGGTATACATGGGTCATCAATCAAGAATATTGCCAGAAAGAGTTGGATTAAAGATTACCATGAGCATTATCTCCTACATACTTGGATAAAATTCAATTTTAAAAGTTCTCTTTACTTATCAAAATGGATTCTCTTTACTTATCAAAATGGAATATAAAAAAAATTATATTTGTTATCTACTGATTCAGACACAGTATGACAGTCACTACAAAAATCACAAATAGCAAACATGGTTGGATCCAACAGTATTGGTGCACGAAGCTCCCACAATGTGCAGGGTCTAGGGAAAAGTTGGACTGCTTTGGATTGAAGAATATTGACAGTGAAAAGGAACACGACTGTGAGTGGCTATGCTATATAGCAGTTGACTGGTGCTGTTAATAGCAACAAAACAAACTACAGAAGGTAGAAGGAGAGAGAAAGATTTCACACCTTGACAGCAGCTGCAATGACTTTGTCCCCAAGGACCCCACATGTACTTCCACTTTGTCCTCTGCAGGCACTTCTAGGGAAGTCGCCAACTCCAAGGTTAACATAAACAACTGAGAAAACTTGTTGCCAGCACCCTAGCATTATGCTCGGGTAATTGTGTGCTACAGCTCTAATACCCTGCAGCAAAGCAAATGTAGAAGAAGATCCTTCAGAATGACTCGACATCATGATGGTTGAGACTTTCAGAGCATTCACTGAGAGTAGCAGTTGGAAAAAGTCTGAATAAGTTCTTCTCATTTTATTTTATTTTTCAATAAAAGCAATTCGGTATGAGGCACCAAGCAGGTGCCAAGCCATTTTCAGAAGGCTCAAAGCCAAATTCACAACTTTTAATGTAAAGATTAATAAAGCAGCCGTATGGGTACTTGACCCCCAAATAGTTTATTCAAAACTACTACTGTCTAATGTCATAAGCAATAGACCATTACTACCTAAAGTCATGCTTGAATTCACATGTGATATGGTGGCATCCCTCCACCCCATAGATTAAACTACTGGGTTGCTTTTCTATTATGGTGTCAAAGCAACGTTTCAATTTCATTGCCGCACTCTATCATTCCCTTTTTGTCTGGTTCTTGTTCATCTTATTCTCAGTTAGTCGACATGTGCTCTTCAAGTGATTTTATCCAGGTTTGCATGTTGAGGGAGTTGAAAGCTTCTCAGCTCTCTTGCACATGAGATTTAGTGGCCTCATATACACATACTCTCTCTCCTCCTAATTGCTTTACTTTTGGGTTAGATTTTCTAAAAGAGTAGCTAAATTAGACAGGCAGCACAATATGCCAAGACCTCCATTTGGCACCTCAGCAACTGTATACAAGTTTTCACATTCACTATGTTTGTTGAAATGTTGATTTAACCATATATAGACATACTATAACTACCTCATCCCAATTCTGTCCTGATTTCTCAGAATGCGTAAGTACAACATGTAACTCTATAAAGAAACCTCTAAATCAACTGGTCGTTTGTCCATTATAGGGTCGAATCTAATAAATTCCCTATTGGTCACCATATTTAGGGTACCTGGAGAGCCTCAAATCTTGTCGTCAGGTTCATCGGTGGCTTGGAGTGCTTAAATAATGTAGACAGAACACCTATTTTCTTCGGTGTCTTTAAGAAACCTGAAGAACAAGATTGAGAGCCTCTCATTGATTCATAAGTGGAGAAAGCAGAATAAAATCCAAAGAAATAAAACAGATAAAGGTACGTTTAGATTCCAAGTGGAAGGCATTCTCAAATTCTGTGAATACCACTAACCTTGTGATATCTCTCCAGTAAGCATTTCTTGCACTGACACCAAGGGGGATGAAGTTGACAGAGCCGCTGTCAAGCAACTAATTGTAGCTGTCTGTCAAGGAAAATTTACAAAGATTAAATATCCGTACATAGTCAATATACATAATCCAAATTCAGTGTGCTAACCAGAAGACTGGTTTGATCCATTTTGGACGAGAAGTCTTCTTCTGCTCTGGCTTGAAGAGATTCAATAACAGTTGGCAACAACTCACGAGGCATTCTCATATATCTGTAGAATGAATACCACCAATAACCAGAAATATGTATCAATGGAGCGAGAAACAACAGGAAACTGCACCTAGTCTGAACCACTGGCCATGGGGAGATCATGGAATATTAATATCTTAGGCAAAGGACAACAGAACAATTTCCTAGCAAAGTGATCCATACGGTGTGGATGATATCAAGAGCATAAGAATCTTGAACAAAGATCCCAGCAATCCACTATGCGTTTCATGCATGATGAGGTGGATCGTTCCTGCCAATATAACAATAAACCACACTAGTTAATTCAGATGCTATTAAAAAATAATGGCTGCGCCATGCAGGTTGCATGCGCTTCCTCAGCCTGATATCAGCAATCTTCTACTCCCTCCAAGCTAATGTACAGAGAAAGCAAAGTTCACTAGAAAACACCATCTTCAAGTACCTCTATGAAGTTGCATTAAAATCTCGCCGAGGGAACTTGACAAGGATGTAAAAGATCCAAGCTTAAAGGAATCCCTGTATTCTGCGATCTGCATAAAAGCAGATGAAGGACCATCCAACACGACAGCCAGAGTGGTTGAAGCTGCTATGCGCACCTAGACATCAGGAAAATATATTTAAGAGCAAGCACAAGAAAATATTTATCATAATACAACCAAATATAGTAGAAAATATTTATCATAATACAACCAAATATAGTAGAAAATATTTATCATAATAAAACCAAATATAGTAGAAACAATGCAGAAAATAATCCAAACAAAGCCGACAACCATAAGAAATGGTTCACCCATGTGGCAAAATACTAAAATAATTCCTAATAGGAACAGTCAAAAACTGATTGGATTACGTTCGAGATCAATAGGTCCAGAGTGGTCTGATAGGAACTCATATAGAAGTGTACAAGTACCTTCAAATATGGATCGAACAATAAGCATGTCATCAGAGTAGGATCGAACTTCCTGTAGGCAGGATAAGATCATGAAACAAGGACAAGGATACACAAGGTTCAATGACGTGAGGAAATCAGTTCATTTGAAGGAAAACGAATTGATCTTCTCACCTTGACTCTAATGCATCACTGGTAGGTAGAATCATGGTCCACTGAGCTGTGAAGGATTTGTGATCAGCTTGACAAAGGTCCTTCTCACCAAATTAGAGAAAAGAATCAGACATAAAGGTTCTGTTAAACATTCAAAGTTTTCAGTCTGCAAAGGCAATGACTATTAGAATTAAAAAAACGAAAACATTAACTCCATTGCTGCAAAATACTACCAAGCCTTAAGCGCATGCAAACCCAAGAAACCAACAGAAATTTTACAGTACAAACTCAACCAGTATATCGGCCATGATAAGCTCAAGCGAAGGAGATTTAATATTTCCAGCCAAATAGTCTAGTTAACCCTCTTCACCACATCAAGAAGAAGATGTCACATCCAATCTTTAAGCCCAGAAACTACACTGAACAAAACGGAGCTGGTTGCAACTCAAGTACTACATATCTAAACATGAAAACAGGTCCTCACAATTTGCAAACCTCATAACAATTAGAAATTCAATTCAATGTAAACTTAACAACTGATTAGCTTAAGCAGTGAATGTGGAGGGGTATCTTGTTGTAAATAAGAAACACTTCTAACGAATTATACTCATGTCTTGACACAGCTATCTATAAGTTCAAGCAGAGCTGGTTTTGTTTCACATTTTAGATATTTCCACCATTACCCTTACATCATCAATGCCCATATTTAAGCCAGAGCTGGCTTTTTCTGACGTTATAGATGTTCCGCTAGTACTCTTCTTGCATCAAATTATATAAAATGAAAAATAAAAGTACAAACAACCAAACTACTCTCTTCATCAAGCAAACACCCAATTTGCACATGTTTAATAACTGCCCCTTGGATCCACTCAATTAAGTAATCATCTAATTCCTTACAAAACAAGATTCCTTTCTCATTGAGCACATGCCTGAATATTAGTTTCTCAAAAGGCAAAGTAAGAAAATGACAAAACCTGGCTAGCAAAGTTGTATGCCACAAACGTCAAAAGCCTTGCATGACACTTATCTAGTCTCCAGCAAATTGGGAAGCAGAGAGTCCTCTTGGTTTATTAATACCTGGATGCAACGAATGGCGGCTATTCTGACCTTAGAGCTCTGTGTGGCATTACTTTCTCTTCCTAAGCTGTCGCTATCGCTGTAATCTGAATCTGATGACATGAACTCTACTGCAGAAGATTCATGATCTGAGGAACTCTGTGGATCCACTTTTTGAGTGCTGTTAGAGCAAGAACTGTCCTTTTTCCGTAGATGCGGAGGTCTATATGGTTTATGATCCGCTTTCTGTTGCTGACCTAATCTTGAGCCTGAGCTCCCAGAACTAACTTCCCTCTCCCCCGGACTGGCAAGTGGAATATCATGTTGCAGTCTGCTACTTGTGAGACCATATGTAAAAAATCCACGTAAAGCCACTACAAAACCAGGTACCTGCAATAGATTTCTCAAGTCAAGCATATGCTGCAGCTGTATATGTAAACATGCCTAGTGTACAAAAAAGTACTTGGGTCCTATAAAATCCACTTACATGGTCAGAAAGGGAACACTTTGGTTCCACAAGAACCAGATGCAGACACTGAAGAAGAGAAGCATAAAACCTGCACAGAGGACGTTCAAAAATCTCCTTGAGCAATTCATCGAGTCACCAAAAAACTGGCAATCGTCCAGATTGCATGAAAAAAGTTATTCTCATCGAAGCAAGTGTGCACATAGGTGCGCGCATGCACGTGTACGTGCTTGTATGTGAGAGAGATAGAAGAGTACTTGGACATGACATTGTCTTCTACAATCAGATTCATAGATGCCAAAGAATCCATCTCTTTCCGTAACACCTAAACAGTAAGAAACAAACCTTAGGTGAGGCATGTTTTCACAAAACGGAATGAAGGCAAAAAATGCCATGCAGAGCATACCTCAATGACTAATTGCCAGATGTCAGGTGGAAACAAGGATCCAGCTCTGGAGACAGCTTCTCCAAGCATAGTGAATGCAAGAGTTTGAACGTCCCATAAACTGCTAAATCTAGGCGTTCTCTTCTCAGCAAAAGCAGCATGTATCTTGTTGCCACTTCTATAAGATGACGACAACAGTTTCATATGGGTGCAAGCAACATTGCGACAAAGAAACTTCACTAACTCTATATTCTCAGACAAAGACGATTTCCTGTGGAATGCGCCAATAAGGCATCTGAAAATAACCAGTAAGAAAATTAGAGTGAAAATATCATCCAGTAGACTTTAACCTTGCCAAAAGCAGAAAATGTTGACAGAATAAAATAAGAATGAACTGACATATATTTTCTTATATGCCACGTCGTGCTAAAATAATACGAAGGAAAATCTTTTACATGGAAGAATGCTTAGAGCATTCAGACAAGCTAAATCTCATCGACTGACCTTAAAGTCTCTAAGCAGTCCATGATAGGCCTAATTCTAGCTGTCTTGGCAAACTGCCCACCCTTCATTCCCTCGCCACCCACCAAAACTTCCATAGACTTGTCAAAAGAGTTGAGGATACGCATCCAAGAAGAGGGATTTATATCCAGTGAAACACGGTGAGTAACATCATGAATCTGAAAGAATCAAATCAATTCAAAGAATTAGCCCATTCAATGCCTCAGCAGTTTCACATTTCATAAAGATAATAAGCTGGAGAACAGGTTTGCAGAAGAAAACCCATACCAAGTGACACAAGTGAGTGTAGAAAGAGCTCCCATTTCCATGAACAAGATCCGCACTCGAAACCAATTCCATCAGAAATAGCATATCTGAGGCGACCTGACAGAAAAACGAACAACAAAATAATCAAAATAAAGCACTCCAAACTTCAAGTTCTACCGCCCACACTTAACACACTACAGGAAATGAATAAAACAATCTATACTGCAAAAATTAACGATAACACAGAGCAAGAACTTCAACAGGGGCCTCCTCGAACAATGACGTATCAATTCGAACAAGTTAAACATAACAGCAGTTACAAAAACCAAAATTTGGAGCAACTCTCATCGCAGAATGCTTGAGGACCTCGTGTGGAGGGAGGTTAGGAGCAGCAGCGACAAGAGCAGAAGAATTGGAAAAGATGAGGCTGTGGAGGAGATCCGCGAGGGAAGTTCTAGGAGGGCTCGTCAGCGTCTCGTCTCTCAAAGTCAGGAACCCTGTCCTCCATGACCTGATCGCAGCCGTCGACGGCGCGGTGGCGGCTGACGCGGAGCTCCCCTCCATACTTCAGCAGCCGCCATAAGCAAAACCTCGCATGCCGAGATTGTCAAATCCAACTTGTTTTTGATTCATTTGGAAGGCTGGAGTTTGCGGTGACGATGCCGGAGGTGGGCGGTGGCGGGTGCGCGTCGCCGTCGTGTCGGAATTCTCCGTGGTCCGCCCTTGATCGTCGAAGCCTGTCCTCAGTGAAAGGCAATGGGATCGCAGTTCGTTCTCTGGAATTTTAGAAGTATCTCAATTTGCCCCAATCTAGTTTTCACTTTTTCCAGTTCGCACCACAATTTGACAATATTTCTTTATGCAACCATCTCGGGCATTTTTCTGGAAAATGTCCTCCAAAAAACCATTTTTATTTTTTTCAGTATTTGGCTGAGACTTTAGAATGAAATGGAAAAAAAATACTTTTAGTTGTTTGATAAGGGAAATCTAGATTTTTCATGTAAACATATACTATTTGAATACTAGTGACTTGCCCGTGAATATTCAGGTTAACCTAGCACAAATGTCGAGATGTCCAGCCCGAATCTCATACTTGGCATAATCATGCGCATTGGTCTTGGGTCACCTAAGCTAAGCGCAAGAACTCGGTATCTATGCTTGGCGCCCTAACAACCTCGATTGGGTTGACAAAGTCAAACCCAAATCCTCGATGCTTGAGCATGAGTCTATCAAGGTTAGGCCCCAATCCTAATGCCCAAAACCAAGTCCATTGAGGCCAAGCCTTAGACTCAGATGGCCGAAATGGGGATTCCTGTGACTAGGGCATGGGTCCATATAGGTCATGCCCAAGACTCTAGTCTCATTGCCTATGCCTAAGCTTAGGACCTTGGTGCCTAGGATCAGGAGTAGATCCCTAGCACTCAGGTTTGGTTCTATCGAGGCAAGGCCTAGGATCTAGTGTTGGTGCTTGTGCTTGTGCCCAAATCCGTCTAGGCTAGTCTACAAAGCTTGGACTCCAATGCCTAGAACCTCAACACATGGGCCTAGGCATCGATGTTTGCCTCCATCCCTAATAACCATGGGTCCATCAAGGCCAAGCCTCAACCCCTAGTGCTCAGGCTCATGTCCACCGAAGACAAGCATGTGCCCAAGAGCTTGGTGCCTAGGCCTTGACGTTGGACCCAATACCTCAATGCATGGGATAAGGTCCCCATAACCAAGGACCCTGATGCACGTGTCTTTTGGGCCATAACGCTTGTACCTAGGGCCATAATGCTTGTACCTAGGTCTATCGAGCCATGCATAGTCCATCAAAAACCAAGCTCGAGTCCCTAGTTGTCACGTCACTGTCCTGGGCAAGCAACTTAGGATGTGGACACTGGGATCCCAAGCCTGGTCTTTGTGGACCTGATCTTGAGTGCTATGGTCCTGCTCGGTGGTACCATGAAATTAATTTTGTCCTAATTTAATGTTCCTCATTTGATGGCACTATTAAGTTAGATAATTTCCTTCCCAGGTATGTTTGCTTGTCACTGTACGTAATTCTCAACTAAAGTTTCCAAAACGTTCCATTTTCTTATGTGTCTTTTTATTTTCTGGTTTTGATTCTACGAAAAAGCGAAGGTGACCGGGCCGTGATTTCTCTAGCAATAACGATCGTCTCTCAACCACAAATGTTTAGATCCTCAGCCTGAAAACCGAAATAGCCATTTTGCCCAAAAATATCTGCAAATATTAAGGGTTGGTGGACAGGGAACAGGGTAAGAAAATTTCATTTCATCATAAAATTCTAGGGAAATTTACAATTACCCAAGAACTAAATTTAACATTTTTCACAATTCATGTATTTTTATCAGGATTTGACTAATCTTTTAGAGAATTGTTAATGTAGTCGAACAAATCACCATCTTATCGTTGTGTGAAAACCAATTCTACATAATCACAAAAGCTAAAGGGTTGAGGTGTCTCGATCACTATATCCTTCTCTTTTGACGACATTTCCATCACTACTCCATCACATCATATGCATCTTGGAGAGGTGGCATGTGTTAAAATGTGTTATCAATTTGGTTTTCCATGGAATCTAGTGTAGTGAACTCTTCCTTCCAGTTAATAAGTATTCGGGTAATGGTTAAGACTATGCTAGTGTATCCGCATATACTATCATCCAGACTTGGCCATTGTAGCAACGTGCTCTTTCATAAGAGGAAAGGAGGTATTTCCTTGGCTGGGTGATATCCGGCCTTCAGCAAAGTATCTTATACATAAGTTATGAACACCTTTACGATTTTCTTCCTACTAGCATCGAAATTAAAGATGGCATTCACTGTGTGACCCGATAACGGATTGTTTTAAACATTGGACTGAAGGGTCTAGAATGAAAACATCATCATATTTATAAGGTTCTAGATTTAATGCTTGACAATGTTGCATTCATCAGTTGAGCATCTTACGTCACCCATATGGTAATCACATTGATCGCTAGTATCTAAGACAACAGTCCTAAAAAAGGGGTTAATTGCCTCTTATTAGTTTGCTTTTGAAACAATTGACGAGGTGAGGCTTGCGGTTATGCCCCGGCTAATTGGATTTGTGGGGTATATCCAACATTCTCACAATTCCATTTATTAACAGCCAAGTTAAGATCAATTGTAGGCTCTTTCTCTTTCTTCAAAGGGAATCTCCTATTAGATGGAGTTACTTGTACAACCAATCGTCTCTCAAATCGATCTTGATTTGTGTCTCCTACGAGAATGAGCTGGTTAAAAGTTTATATCATTTGATTGCCATGCGAGTGCAGCACTCATGTGAAAGAGTTTTAATGAACATCCTCCTCAGCTCTTGATTGGCAGATTTCGGACTGATTTGGATCACTAAGGTGCCGCATGATTCAATTTCTGAAACAGAAATAGATTCTTCTATTTCTGTTTCAGAATGAGTTTCTGGGGAAAAAACTGCGTTTGATGAGGACATATAATTTCTATTTCTGGAATAGAAATCTGTTTGATATGATGCAAAAAATTCTGTTTCTATTTTTTTTTCATTTGAAGAATTTCTTTAATTTTGAGTTTGCAAGATGTTTATTCTAAGAAAAATCAAATACGTAATATTAAGCGCAAAAAAATTGACAAATTTCATCATATTTTGTATTGTGATCTAACTCCAGATTCACTTTAGTTGCATACAATTTCCATTCTCTTCTAACTAAAAACGTCCAATTTGATTTGTTGTTCCAAGAGACGGGGAAAATCACATTACAACATCCTGAGTAAAAAAAAAGACGAGATATGGAACCATCCTTACATTACAACATCACATTACAAAAAAAGAGATAAGAAAGTCTCAAATACAAAATAATACAAATACATAACACATGTCGAAATTACAATATCATGGAATCTGTGGCATATTGTGATCCATTGCCATTTTATTGGCAATACGTTTCCTAAACAAATTCATCTCTGTTCCCTCCTCAATTGATGTATCACCCGGACCAGTAACCACATCTTCTGTATGTTCAAACAGGTGCTCTGGATTTCCATACAAGGAAAAGTTTTATCCCTCCTGTCTTGATCTCGAATGTAGTTATGGATAGCACAACATGCAATTACAATTTGTGCTTGCTTGCGAACTGTAAATGAGGGCATGTGTTTCAGAATGAAAAAATGACTCTTCAATACCCCAAATGATCTCTCAATGACATTTCTAAGTGAAGAATGTCTATGATTGAACAACTCTCTTGCTGTTGTTGGCTGCCTTGCGTTACCTCTATATTCGTTTAGATGATAGCGTTCGCCTTTAAAGGGAGTTAAGAATCCTGGATTTAATGCATATCCAGAATCTAGCATATAGTATTTGCCTACAACAAGTAATACAATTTATATGTCATGTTTGCAACTTAAATACAACAATAATAAAAGATTAGTTTTACGAAATATGTAAATACCTGGTGGTGGTCGAGGAAATTCTAAATTAGGATTCTCGAGTGCTGCCGCTAGCACCCGACAATCGTTGGCAGATCCTTCCCAACCAGCATACACAAAAGTAAATCTCATATCAAACGAGCATGCGCACATCACATTCTGTGTAACAATTCCTTTCCTGCCTCTATATGGAGTTTGCTTGGACGTAGCTATAGAAGCATGAACATGGGTACCATCAATAGCTCCTATGCAGCCCTGTCATTTAAAAATACCATTATTATGAAAAATGGATTAAAAAATATGAAACCGGTTGGGCAAAAGAATGTACAGAAATAATACCTTGAAGTAACGTTTATGCTTAGGATCCATAAGAATCTCATTTGGGATGACATCAAATGAAGGTGGAACAATAACCTCTTTTGCCAGCTTCTGAACTGCGTTCAAGACTTTTGTGAAATACTTGCTGATAGTTTGTCCTGAATGTTGAAATCTCTCACATAGATTTCTATTCGAGCTCTTGTGACAAATCATAGATAAAAAAAAAATACCAATTTGTTCATCTACTTTAATTTGTCGACCATCTTTCAACCAACCTCTTGACTTCATCAGGTTGCAAAGGTTGACAAACACGTGTCTTTCCATTCTGAAAGCTTCATATATTCTATCTGCATGTCCATGAAGAATCTCAATCGTCCATGAAGAATCTCAATCATCCATTCAGGTCCTGACAATACACTATCCCTAATAGGTTCTCTTGTGTACATCGACATATCCATCGCACTAATGCAGAGCCATGCTATCAGTACATGTATATCAGAATCATCAAAATCTATTTGAACTGTTTCAACTGCTGATACTTGATCTACACTTCCACCCTCGTCCATATTACCTATGTCATCACATGAAATAAGAATGTAAACACAACATTCAAGTCAAGAATCCAATAACATGCAACAATCTCAAAATAATCCAATAATACAATCCATAGCATCTCATATGATGACAATCCCAAATCATAAAACCATTAAACTACAAAACCAAAGTATCTCAAATAGATAAGTCATAATAGATGCAATCCAAACATAAATTCATAGCATATTTCCCTACATCTACTTAAAGAGAATCTAGAATTCCACGTCGCCTTTCAGGTAGAGCTAAGATGAAACCCTCCCTCCAAGCTGCACTATCGCATGATTTATTCAGAGCTCTGTTGTATAGATCCTGATCTAAGTCAGTCATGCCATTTATGATGGCCATCACAGCTCCTACGGAGTAGGGGTCTACATGTGCCGAGGAATATGATGGTGCAGTTGAGGTAACTGAGCCACTAGTAGTTGATTGACTAGTCTTGAATGCTATTAGTTCTCGAATGGCTTTGCAAGTGCTGGAGAAGTCTTCTGTCTTGCTCTTCTTTCTCTTGGCATTTGGAGTCCTGTCCATATGGTGCTTCCCGCGGTTTGAGTGTGTAGTCACGTCTGGTGTATCAAGTCCCTCATCAACATGTTGTTCATCACCCTTCAAGGATGGATCATCATTGAATGTAGCAGCACCACCCTTACCACCATCAAAACCACTATGGCCATCAGTTTCATCTGAGGACATCACTACTTCTGCATTTCCTAATGCATGCTCTCCAGTAGCATATGTATCACCGAAAACAATGCACAAATCGGGATACTGAGGAAAACCATCCTTCCTAAATTTAGCCCAGTCCTTGTTATCCTGTCATTTTCAAAATAATGACATATATTATCAACATAATCAAAGGGTACAATCATAATATATACAAAAACAACCTAAGTAAAATGATACCTTTATGTGAGCCTCCCATACACTTTCATCCTCCACGGCAACCCTGTTGTTTATGTGATCCCAACCAAATCCAGATTGTGATAGAATTTTTTTGAAACTACCATACTGTCTCCTCAGTTTATTGACCCTGTTTTTCAACTGAACTAAAGTAAATTGGAATTCTGTCCGTTTATTTAGTTCGGCACATATGTTATTCCATCCCGTTTTGTTGTAAGTAGAGGTGGGGCGATTTCCTTTTTTGACCTCTACTACCAACAAACTTATGAGCTCGTTGGTCAAAGGCTCGGTCCACTTTGCCATATTGTGGGATGTCATTTTACCTTAATTGATTAAACATTCAAAATATCAATTTTAACCAGCAATTCAGCCAAATATACAACAGAAAATACAACACCAAACTCCATATCAACTTTAATATTAAATAGTCAACGAACAAAACAAGTGGATGAAAAATCAAACATAATTCACAACATAGTTAAAAATGTGCTCAATGATAAACGGTTGTACATCTAGTAAAGTACAATTTATTGGGCCTCAAGCTTGAGTCGGCAAGAGATAGGAGTTGGCGTCAATACAGACAAATTCACACAAAACCAATCTGGAAACTGAAAGTACAATCTTGTTTTATGAGAAACGAACACGATCTATGAATTACCGGAGAATGGAAGAGGCTCGGCGGAGGGGACCTTGCGGGAGTAGTTGTGAAACCGGAATCAAGAGCCTTAGCTACTGTGGACAAATTGGCTGAGGCAATCTGAAAAAATTAACAGCCAAGGATCATAAATGAACTAAGAACCCCTCATAAGAAATATTTGTAAAAACCAAAGAAAAGTTGGCTCATATGTTGAATAGGTTTCATGAAGCAGTCAAGTGATCTCTCTATATGTTGGTACAAAAAGTATAGTCTCTTAAGGTAAGTCTGACATTCTTTTCATGAGTCGACCATCACATGAATAGGGAGATAATACAATAGAAGGGAGACCCTCTGTAGCAAATAAAACTCCCAGTCAGCATTATCTTTATCTCGAGATCAAGACCAGAAACTGAGCTTTGAACTTCATTAACAAATGAGCCAATTGAACATCTCAAAACAACTCAATGAACATGTAAATGTTAACACCCTTCAAGGATGTACATTCAGATTGACAAATGAATTCATTTGCTCACCGAAGAGAAAAGCTATTAACTGTATAATGACAAATTGAATGTATAATCACTGTGCGTAACTTACTTGTCAAGAAGAAAAAATTCGAATCACAAACCCAATCGTAAGTAGGCATATCATGCACCGAGTCATGGACATTCTATCAATGAGTAAACATCAAAGCCAATCAAATACAGTGACAAATTGCACAAAACATTTTTCAATGAGCTAAACCCCAAGCATTCATCATGAAATTCGAATTCAACCTATTGGGGCAAAAGAAGAGTGTCATGGCTACAGTTCAGCCCAAGCAAGCAAGCGAAATTCGAATTCAACCCAAATTCGAATTCAACCCCAAGTAAGCGATCAACCGCTGATGAGCCAAAGGAGATCCAAAAGGATGCCGACACCACCCCTGAAGTGGCCAAAACCCACGGCACAGATATGTCCACGCAAAAAGAACCCACGGCACAGATATGTCCACGCAAAAAGAAAGGGAAAGCGAGGCGAAATCGGGCTCGGGAGGTGAAAATGTGAGGGTGGTGGCCGATGCTGGGGACGCAACCCAAAAGACCAAGGTGAAAGCAGGAGAAGAGAAGCAAGGGGAGGCCGTGCTGAATGACCCCTCTTCGTACCTGAGTAGAAAGAGGCGACGGCGACGGCGACGGCGAGGCGGTAGTTGGGCAGATGCGACGGCGACGGCGAGGTGAAAGCAGAGGCGACGGCCGAGAAGGATGCGGAGGAGGCGATGGCTGGAGGAGGAGGCGGTGGCTGGGCAGATGCGACGGCGGAGGACGAGCAGAGGCGACGACGAGGCGGTAGTTGGGCAGATGCGACGGCGAGGTGAAAGCAGAGGCGACGGCCGAGAAGGATGCGGAGGAGGCGATGGCTGGCGGAGGAGGCGGTAGCTGGGCAGATGCGATGGCGGAGGACGAGCAGAGGCGACGGCGGAGGACAAGCCGCGGAGAGGAGGGAGGTGAGAGGCGGAGGCGTTCTGCTGTGAAGAGGTGAAAGGCGGAGGCAGCGAAGTTCTGAGGCAGCGGAGGGAGGTGAGAGGCAGACACGAGAGATTAGGGCAACAGAGGTGAGAAGGAAGAGAACCGGTTCTTGTCTTCCCCCAAAATTTGAGAAATAGAAAATTTTCTATTTCTTTTTCTTCCCCAAAAATCGGTTCTCAGTTTCAGAAACTGAGAAATTGTAAAATTTTACTGACGCGCTAAACTGTTCCAGAATGAGTTCTGGAACAGAAATTCTCCGTATCATGCAGCCCCTAAATTTCTCCATCTAATGGTATATTCCTTAAATAATTCAATTTCTTTACAACATGCTCAAGGTCCTCACAAGAGGGAGTTATCTCCATATTGAACTTATGCTACTTAAGGAATACTTCACTCATCTGATCCTAAGTCTCAAAAAAGTTTTTATTCTTTGTGCTATACCATCTTAAAGCAGAAGCCATCAAGCTCGCTTGGAATCATTGCATCATCAACGATGCATTGTTGACATACAAAGCCACTCACACAAGATACATTTGCAAGTGAATCTTCAGACAAGTCGTGTTGGTAATTATGTTTCTCAAACTTTGGCATCTTGAATTTTTTGGTATTTTAATCTTCATACAAACAGAAAATTCTATCGCAGTTGGGTCATAGAGGCCTTGCCATCGCTATACTTCTCTTCAAGTTTTTCAATTCACTTATCATGATCGATCTTGGGCACTTCAATAGGTTTGTCTTTTCTTTGATGATTATGATAGCATTGTTCATGTTGGGCATATTATCATCGGGGTTTTACACAGGGCTTTGGCCATCTCTAGATGTCAGGGAATTAGAACGGGCATGTACAACAATCAAGATTATCCGAGGTGCCCTGAACTCGGCTGTGACCTCTTGCATAGTGGTGAAGAACTGCTTCATTTGGTCCTCGCGACCGTTAATATGGTCACATAGCTCTAGTTGTCAGCTATTCGGGCTTTTAATCTTGTGAGAATGGATGAAGAATAATGATATGTAATCACATATAAAGGGCATAACATAAAATGAGTGTATATATCCTCTCAACAGATCAGTTCATGGTTCGGTCTAATTTGGCCTTTTCATCTATTTTCCTTATTGTCATGTCTTTTTAGATGAAATGATGGAGGATCGATTGAGAAAATTGATGCCTTATGATGAATTTGGAAAATAAAGCCAAAATTTGAGGATAATTACTTTGAGAAAAAGAATTGTTACTTTCTTTTGTTCTTCTTCAGAAAGAGTTAACAATTATTTCGTTTGAATCAAAATGATCATGATATTAAATCAGGAACTAACGTAGACTGATCATGAACCGATTGGATATATGCGGTAAAGTAAGTAAATTTGCAAGATGGATGCTCAGAAGGCTTACTTCACCGATCACCTTCATGGCAATCATACAAACAAGTGTGTGAAGTGTGAGGCACGACTTTTAAGGAAAGCTCATAAAACTTAACTTCACTTATGACCCGATGGCAATCACACAGACAAATGCATGAAGAGTGAGGATTGGCTTCTACTTTAGACAAAGGCTTAGCAAAGTGAAGCCACAAGTGTTACCAGACTAAGTCAACAAGGTGGTCATGACTTAGTCGAGACCCTCAGACTTCAAATTCAATCAAGAGCTTACCCATGTCGCATGGTTGCAAATTCGAGGTAGGTACTCTTGGCATCAAGAAAGAAAATTTCGGGATCGAGAACGCCAATTTGCACTACATGGTGATAGTTGAAGTAGCTTATGACTCAATATTACCCTAAGCCTATGCTACCCAAGTTCAATGGCAAGTAGTGTGCATTAAGTATAGTGAAAATGCTTGGCATACTTAGCAGTTGTATTATTTAATGTTTCAAATTGCACAAATTAAATCTTATATTTATTCATATCCCTATAAAACAAGGGCTAGCAATTAGTTCTCCTTATACATTCAATTTTGCAAAAATATTAAACACTTTAAATGTCAGGGACATACATGGGATCATCGCTGCAAAACGATGATGCGTACTTCAATTAAGAAATTTGGCCTAAGTGCACTAAGTAGCTTTTCAATTTCAAATTGAGTCACCAAGCTGTCACAACTCCCCAAACGATGTCCCATCAAAGGGTTGACTTAAAGATTATTAAGCTTATGCTTAAGTATGAATCTCCCAAGCCTCACCAATACTCAAATTAGGGTTTAATATATAATATGTAAAAGACTTTCAATTAGGAGTCACCAATAATTTTGTGATGGATCAATTAAAAATTCATATAAAGTACCGGAAGAATAATTTAACTCTACAAACCAGATACTAAGAGTTCGCACTTGATTATACTACATTACTCTGAGGCCCTTTGGATATTTTCTTATATAAAAAGAATTGCTTTGCTGATAACTTGAATTGATTTTAAATCTGACCCTAACATGTGAGATGATTTTGTGAGTCGGAGGCACTTACATCAATTTAGTGAAAGTATCTACAATGTTAACTAAAAAAATCATATTGCCAATCCTAATATGGTTTCTATTTAACACTCAATGGAAAACAATATTCCTTTTAGGAGTTTCATTTATTGAGATGAGATGCAATGCATGCAATATAAACCTATTTTAAATGCGCCTATATTGCCACGACATTCAAATTATCTAGATTAACATAAGATGAAAAGTTATTTATATTAATGGCATAACTCTAACAATGTACGATATAATTATGCAACTATATATCATGTAATTTTTAATCAACGTAACACATAATTCCCAAATGTGATGCAATTCAACTAATATACAAACTATATGACACACATTAGCGAGTTTATTCTAATGACGAGTAGCATGACATGCATTCTAGGTTAAATGACCCCAAGCATTTTATTAGTCAATGACATACAACATGACTTGGCATGGGAATGACATGAACGATACAATTGAATCATATGATATGCACATGATTATCTGTTTATATTTTTCATGAAATTTGAAATTAATAATAGATGGCTTAAATTAAACATGCAATCTAAATAAAGCAAATAATCTAAAAATTATTTGGAAATTTAGATTATCCTAATATGCAATCTCATTAAAGATAATGACTCTAATTTTTGTTCGATTTTTATTTTATTTTATCTATGTATAAAAGTAAGCAAATGAAATCAATTAAAGATAGAGATCTATAATAATAAAAAAAGCAATCCACCATCAAATGATATCACACAATTCGCAAAGGTTTTATTTAAATTATATTCACTCAATTGTGGAAACAACAAATGTTAACAGCCATATCCACATGGTTGTGGATTGGGTGGGATGTCTTTATGTGCAATCAAGGATCATATGTCGTGGTGGAGATCAAATTTTCGTCCAATGTACGTTGTCGAATTAGGAAATATTTTTTTATTTGAAAGACTACATCAGGAGTCTTTTGCAAATGAGGATATGCATATACTTATTCACAAATCGTGCTATTTAAATTAGACAACAAAATCATCAAAAATAAAATCTTAACCTAATTAGGAATATCATGTAGATTTGGGTTTCCAAATTTGAACTCAACAGGTCATAAGGACAACTTGAGCTTGCAGTGGTCTGGTGAGTGGTGGCTGGCGCTTTTGATCATTAGTGTGTTGGTTCACAGTGAACTCATGGCTAGACAATGATTGGCAGGTATTCTTCAACTGTGACGACGATGTATAATGGTGGCACGCAGGGCAAGCATAGTGAATGATAAGGGGGGTCGAGGCCTATGACGACCCGAATTTTTTTTTTTTTGGTCATAAAGCATACTGATTTATATAATCATCTCAGGCAAAGTTTGGTGTAACAAATCACATATTTCAGCACAAAGTAAATCCATCAGGATTGGAGAAGGATTGCTAATCCAATTACTAGGGAGATTCTTCATTCTATGGGCCTTGGCAACCTAATCAGCAACCATGTTTCGGCCCCTTGGACAATGGATTACTTGCAGCCCATCAAACTCCTTTACGCGGGCTTTGGCCTCTATGATAAGGGCAGTGGCGTCCCAATTGAAGTGATCTGTGCCTTCAGTTATCGCCGAAACCAGCTCTAAACAGTCCAGTTCAACTATCACTTGTACTTCCCTCTTCCACTGCTTCTTTTCGAGAAAACTTAGGGTTTCGTTTAACGCCGCGGCTTCCGCTTGGAGAGGAGAGGAGACTCGCAGGGTCTATGCATGTCCGTCGAGGAGGAGACCTTTATCATCTCTGCATATACAAGCCATGGCTGCTGCCCTTGTCGACGGTTCAAAAGATCCGTCGATGTTCACCTTTATAGCGCCGGAAGGGGGACGGATCCATCCCATTTGTTCCAGATTTTGAGGTATGGTTCTATGGGGTGAACTCTTTGACCACTTGCAGAAGTTCTCCATTTTAGCCCTTGCTGACAAGATTACATTTTGTGGGTTTACTGTACGAGCACGGAAAACACAACCATTTCTATTTTTCCAGATTTGCCAAAGCAGCATGGCAAGGAGATCCAAGGAAATCGAGGTTTGTGTAACTTTCCATATCCACTTTTCCATTCTTGAGATTATATTCTGATTTGCTTCAATGTTAATCGAAGCTTCTCCCCAAATCTGCTGTGTCCAGGGACAAAGAACAAAGAGGTGCTCCACAGTTTTTGGTGCTTCTCAGCAAATGGGGCATATGCAATCGGGTATTATCTTTCTGCGAAATAAATTTTCTCTAGTCGCAATCGCATTTTGAGATACCTGCCATAGAAAAATCCGAACTTTGGGTGGTATGTTTGCCTGCCATATGCTTTTCCATAACTCCTTTGGAGGCCGGTATGATGAGGATGTGTGCTGATGTATAGTGGTTTGTTGTTTTGCCCTGATTAAGTTGTATGCGCTCTTCACTGTAAAAAGCCCATTTTTTGTGTTCTCCCATTTCAGAGAGTCTTCTGGTTTTTCTGAATTGATGTGAATGGACAGTATATCATTGGTTGTATACTCATCGAAAGTCTCTGTGATTTTTGACTCATTCCATTTTGCTTCTTCCCCATCCATCAGGTCCGAAACCATAACGAGGTCTCCTCTATTAATTGGCTCTCCAATAATTCCTTTAGGCAACCATTTATCTTCCCAAATATTAATCTTCCTATCATTCCCCACTATCCATCGCATCGAGTCCTTTGTAGCTTCACGGTCCACAAGTAGACTTTGCCAGCCCTAAGAGGGTCGAGAACCCTTTACTGCATGTAGGAAATTGGTGTTAGGATAGTAGAGGCCTTTGAAGAGCTTTCCCCACAATGAATCTGTCTGTTGTATTAGTCTCCACGCTTGACGTCCAAGCATAGCTTGGTTAAAAGCAATAAGATCTCGGAATCCCAAACCTCCATCTTCTTTCCTCCTTTTGAGAGCTTCCCAATTCTTCCAGTGCATGCCTCTATGATTTTCATTATTTTTCCACCAAAAGTTTGTAGTTTTTCTCTCTATAGTTCGACATATAGATAAGGGAATTTTAAACAAGAACATAGCATACTGAGGTAGGGCCTACACTACTGTTTTGAGAAGAATTTCCTTCCCAGCCTTGGATAGTAAATTCTCTTTCCACCCCTCCAATTTCCTGATCACTCTGTCAATAATCCATGAAAACATGTGTTTTTTTTACTCCCCCCAGTATGAGGGTATGCCCAAATAATTCCCTGTTTTTTTATCTTTGGATTCTCATTTCGTATGACATATTGTTTCTTAGAGTTTCAGGGCAACTTTTGCTAAAGAATATGCCTGATTTGTTTAAATTAACTGACTGACCCGAAGCAAAACAATGTCTATTCAACACCTCAGCAACATTTTGGCATTCCACCATTCTTCCATTCATGAAAATAATCAAATCATCTGCAAATAATAAGTGCGATAAAGTAGGGCAATCGGGACTTAGCTTTATTCCCCTTATGCTGCCAATATCTACCCCTCTTTTCAACATGTTTGACAGAGTGTTTGCCATTAGAATGAATAAGTATGGAGAGAAGGGATCACCTTGTCTAATACCTCGTGTTGGCTAGAAGTAAGGTAGGGTCTCACCATTCATTCTAATACTGTAGGTCACTGTGGAAACACACTTCATAATCCAAGAAACCCATTTATCACAGAATCTCATTTTCAGCATACAGTCTTTGAGAAAATCCCATTCCACCTGGTCATATGCTTTCCTCATATCTACTTTTAGCACCGTATTGAATTTTCTCTTTCTTTTCCTTACTCTTAACTGATGGAGCACTTCTTGCACAATAATATGTTGTCTTGGATTTGTCGATCACTAACAAAAGCAGTCTGCTCCTCAGCTATGATCTCTAGCAGCCACTGTTTTAGCCTATTAGCCATGATTTTCGATATGATCTTGTATATAAAATTGCATAGACTAATAAGTCTAAATTGATCCAATCTCTCCTGATTAGGCACCTTTGGGATTAAAGAAATAGAAGTCCTATTTAACTCAGGGTTTAGATACCCTGTATTGAAAAATAACTACACTTCCTGAAAGACTTCTGCTTTAATATCCTCTCAGTGGTGTTGGAAGAATTTCCCATTTAATCCATCCGGGCCTAGTGCTTTTAAAGCCCCTAATTGGAAAGCTGCTTTGGATACTTCTTCTAGCGTAACCACTTCTGTTAAAATTTATTCATCTCTTCATTGATCGAAGATGTGATTTCTTCAATAACGAGATAATAGTTTCTTGGTCCTGCAGTCTTGTATAGATTCTGGAAAAACTGAGAACACATATTTTGCAGCTGATTGGGATCTCTAATCCATTCATTGTTTTCATTCTTCAGCATTGCAATTCTATTTCTTTGTCTTCTCTACAAAGTAGTTGCATGAAAGAATTTCGTGTTTTTGTCTCCCCATCTGAGCCATTGAATACGTGATCTTAGTCCCCAATACATTTCTTCTTGCCTCCACAGTTTCTCTACTTCAAGTTTCAGCCCTTCAAGTCTACTTTTATCTACATTTAGATTTTGACAGTTGGCAATCTCCAGAATCTCTTAATTTGCCTATGCACATTCACATATTTCCCCTTACTCCATGCTTGCAGGTTTTCTATAACTCTTGCCATTCTAGTGGATAAACTAGGAGACTGATTTTGACCCATATGCCATGAATCTTTGACAATTTTTCCATACTCTTCATCCTCCAACTAGAATATTTCATATTTAAAACCTTTCCTGCCTTTGTATTTTGCAGGATAAAAGTCCAAAATCAATGGACTATGGTCAGACCCTATCGCAGGCATGGCATACACAGCAGCATCACGAAACAGAACCCTCCATTCTAAGGTACAGGTTGCTCTATCAAGTCTTTTTTTCACCAATTCTTCTCCTTCTCGATTGTTGGCCCATGTAAAGGCACACCCTTTACTTTCCATGTCCATTAGGTTACATGCATCCATAAAATCCTGGAAGGCAGTTATTCTGTAGTTTTCTGCTGTTCTCTTCCCCACCTTCTCCCAATAGTGTAATATCTCATTAAAATCCCCTGTGCATAGCCAAGGTACTTCATTGTTTTGGCCAATATACTTAATCTGCTACCAAAGTTGAAGTCTCTGTTGAAAGTCAGTAGGGGCGTGCACAAATGTAATGTGCACTTGTTGTCTAGTCTCCTCCAATCTACATAAAACATCAATGATGAATAATGAGTTGTGCTCTACATTAATAGAAATCTGATCATTCCATAACAATGCACTTCCTCCTGCCAACCCCCTTGGATTTACTATAAAACTGTTTTGAAACTTCAATCTCCATTGCATTCTTTTAATCATTTCCTCACCATTCTTTGTTTCCAAAAGACACACCATAGTAGGCTTCTCTTGAACCACTAAGGTTCGAAGGGCTTGAATTGTCATGGGAGAGCCTAGAACCTGACAATTCCAGCAGATAAGCTTCATTTGTAAACTGGTGGCTTATTAGGGCTAGCCACCAGAGCCCGATTGCATAGTTCCTCAACAATCTGAATCTGTGTATCCATCAGCATAACTTCATTTATCAAATCTTTGCTGAAAGGTTGTACTTCATATGGGGAGAACCTTTTCTTCTTCTTGCTATGCATATATTTTGGGCTTTGACTTTTCATAGTACCCTCTTCAGGTTGGGTACTAAGTGTCTTTTTTCCAAACTACAACCCTGCATTCCTGTGGATATCAATATAGATATCCATTGGTCTCTTCTCCATTAACTCATCCACCTGTATTTCTTTCCCTTTTCCATCTTTTCTCCCACTGCTGGCCTCCGAGAGTTCATCATACAGGAAAATTTGTCCCATAGCTTCAGGAGATTCTGGTATTCTTTCTTCCTCCATCAATTCCTCTATTTTCTTTTTGTAGTAAATTTCCCAGAACGGGCTTGGTTCATTAGCCTCTGCTTTTAGCCACGAACCATACAGAAAAGTTTTCATGTTTTCTATACTCTCCTCCTTGTTTGGGTTTACTTCACAATTCTAGGCATAATGACCCATTCTTCCACAAATGTAGCAGTAGTGGAGCAATCTCTCATACTTGAAATCCAACCACAAATTCTTACCCCTATTACTGAAAATTGATCCAGGATTGAGGGGAGCCAAGATATCTAGTGCCACTCTTGCCTTACCTACCTTGCAAGTTGTGAATCCTCTAGCTTCTATCTTAGTGGCCGACACCCTTCCAATTTCTTTAGCTACTTTTTCAATTACTTTCTCCGAGATCCATTCTATAGGTAGCCCATGAATATGAACCCAAAATTCACTTATAAAGAAGTCATAACATGCAGGAGGTGTGTCTGGTTCCCAGTTCTTCAGAAGTAACAGGTGGTTGGCAAAAGACCATGGGCCTTGTTCTATCACTTTTTCTTTGTCTACTGTAGATACAAACTTAAATTCGAAAATGCCAGGTGCTATAAGAGAAATCTCTACATTATCCATCCTCCATGCCTTTCGCATAGTGTTTTGAAATGCTTGTATATTAACTCTGGGATTTTGATGTAGCTGACCGATTAGAGTTAACTTACATTCTCTTACTTTTTCTGCCAAAATCTCTTCATCCAGAGCCGTGATCTTCTTTTGTGGCCAGAGGTCACCCAGCCTTCGGCAGAGGGCAGCAAGGGGCAAGGCATTCTCCTCAGTTTCCTCCATCAATTTCCTTCTCCTGATGGTTAACTCAGCAGGGCATTCATCGTGAGCAGTACAGAGGCTTGAATCGGCTTAGTGGAGGGGTTCATTTCAGGGTTTTATTTGTTTCCTGAGGTGTATTTGTATGGGTGAAGTTACAGTGAAAATTATGACAGGGAGTGAGGTTTAGGGTTTATGGGTAGATAGGATGATTTGGTAGGGTTTTGAAGAGAAATGGTACTGTGATCAGAGCAATGAATGTTTCGATTGGGTGTGTAAGGGCCATTTCCGATGTAATTACTGGAAGAGGAGGCTAGGGTTTCATGTAGAATAGGGAACTAGGGTTTCATGTTTGGATTTTGAGCTGCCATTGGCAGAGAGAGCTCTCGAGCGAGAGAGAAAACTATAGAAAGAATTTTAAGATTGTAGAAGATAAAAATGACTAAATTACGATCCGATAACTTGCATGAATCAGTCTCCCATTCTCAAATATCAAAATGTAGTAGGTACTCGATCTAGATTGTATTCAATGAATATGCTTAAATAAATCATGTGATACTAAATTTTTTATCACTTCCAAGACATTAGTCTACAAATTTATTGAAGAGATAGCACCACTCATCTAGAAAAGCCAAAAACTAACCAATGATGATTATTTGAGTCGACACACTCGTGTTCCTATCAATCAATCGAAAACCAATATGAAAAGCCAAATAATACACCGTTCTATCAATGACTCGACTAACTACGCTTATTCGTTCATAAAATGATACATATGCACTAATAAAAGCTTGTTACATAACAAATGTCCATCTTTCCCCGTTACATGTGTTGTTTACTATGCGCAACTTGGACACCAAACTTTAGAAATTCGTTCTGATCAAACTGCACTACACAATTCAATTTTGTGAAACCTCAAAGCTTTACAACGCCATAGCTTGACAACTCCTCATTCAAACCCGCACAGTCCAAAATCGACATAGCTTCAGAATTACTATCTAACTTTGAAAATTACTCCAATTATAAGAATAACATGTTTGAGTACTTACCATGCCCTAAAATTCGGAGTTGATTTGGCTTGTCGGGATACCTGAATCAGCTATGCGCGAATATTTTTCCTCTTTCTTCCTTTTCGTCTTTTCACGGATAAGCACCCTTCTATTCCTTTGTTTGTTGTCGTCGATGGCCTTCTCCTTTTTAAGCTCACTTGCACGATCTGTTGAAGGAAAATGAGTCATGGGTGGACTTGGGCTTGGGCTTTACTAACAAAACAATGAGCTAATGTAGCCATTATTGCATTTTTTTTTATCTAACTGCATGATGTATAATACTTAGGATGGTTATCCATTAAATTAAAAAAATACAAAAAAAAATTCATGTTAACGCTGATTATCGCTAGTTGTGCCATGTAAGATGGCCGGGATCCACATTAATGATTTCCAATCATCAAAATTTGTCTAGAGGATTACATTGACAAATTTGCAAAAAGTTTAGGAATAAATTGGCTAAATTAAAACGTTTAAGACTAAATTAGCATCCATAAAAAATATTTATGACTTTTTGACTAATTATCCCAAGACCAACGTGAAACTATTCTTTCGAGAAGGCAATCAACCTATATGCAAATTGGCTTAAGAACCTAGGAATTTCATTGACCATTCTTCTAGATCCTACTCTATTTTTTATTTTCATTTTATTTCACTGAACATTCTTCTAGAACCTACTTGAGATTGGAGCTTAACGTTGCTAAGGGACAAGGTAGCCACCCATGCTATTATTCGTCATTAATTTATAACTTTGGATTTGATAGGGATGGAACGGGGCGGGTATAATGGGATGCCCGACCCGCTCCGACCCTAATGGGCGTAAACTGATAATGTGTTTGGGAAAGCGGAGCGGGTTGGCAAACTTGATATCCGATCCGATTCGTTTAACTATCGAAATGCTTTATGATTCCTTTATGTTCCTGACTGTAGTGCCATTTAGGATTGTTTTAACTAAGTTTCCCTCCTATTTTAAAACTCTCAAGGTTACTTGGTAATAGACATTATGACAACATTCTTCAACGGCGGTCACCGGTTCACACACAACTTCTAATTATTGGAAGACACGATCGTCGATCCTAAATCCCTTCCAAGCTTATGTCTCGGACTCGTCATAATTCCACTTGGAGATTACAATGCGTGGGGTTTTGAATGAATAGTCACGCTTGCATATTTGAGGTACTTTCTTATTTGTTCAACATATGACTGTTATTTGTAATGAAAGATTTCGAAGGGTTGGGTGTACCCGGCAGGTATCAGACGACTTTAGTAAGGTGGGTTTGAGATATTGATCGAAAATGGCGGCCAGTTCACGACGTGTTTGGAGGGGTAATTGGTTGATGTTAATGGAAGGGGTTGGGAATGGTCCCCTTTCCATATGCCTTTCGTCAACGAAAGAAATGAACAGGGGGAATTGAAAATTTTCAGTGGAAATAGCAGTTGTTCAGAAAGGAAGGAAAAGGACATCTTTGTGCAGGAGGCTGGGGTGACCCCATGCCTGCATAATCGTTAAACTATACACTTCATCAAGAAGATGCTACAGCGACCGGTACTAAATGTGAGAGGAATGGATGCCCTCCATGGATTCGCTGCTCAGTTGCCCGCATTGCAGGGCAACAGTTAATGTTGCTGCGAACGCTCCCCAATTTGCAGGGAGAGACGGAGAGATCCGCTGAGTCGACTCGTGGGTCCAAGGCTCCCACAAGATGCCAAGCCTGTCCTCCGCGCTCTCTCTCTCTCTCTCTGATCATGATGCTGCAACTTCAATCATTCCTCACCACACAAATCTGCATGGGAAGACGTCTCGTTTTGGTTTTCTGCTCTCCGTTCCAACACAGAGAGAGAGAGTGAGAGAGAGAGAGGCATGGAGACATGGGGTGCTCGCTGGAAGGGTCTACATCTTGGAACCAAAGAAATTATTCACTAGGGCGTCGCTTGTTTGGTGGGATGTTGACGACCGTAGTTATGATGTTGTAGTTTTACTCTTATCAGCTTACCCATCTCTCTCTCTCACTCTCTCACACATCTTCCGAGGTTAATCACTCCCACGTTCCATCATCAGCACGCAGTTATTTCCGCATACTCGTTTCTGATTCATCCTAGAATGATGCTGAGGCCACGATAGGTTTACTGAAAAAACTGATAGCGGATTTGATTCCAACGCTTTGTTGCTTGGTATCACTCCTGCTTCAAATGGTGTTCTGGCCATGCCATAGATTCGCCATATCAAGTTTTGCAAGCGGATCCAATTGCCAATCCGAATGAAAAGAATCTGTTTGCAAAGAATTGTGATTCATCACTTTCTCATGACTCCCAAAGAAGCATGTTTTAGTAATTGATGTCTAAATTTTGACGATCCATTTAAATTCATATTGCATAAAAACTAAGGAGCTAATAATTTAATTCACAAACAAAAATGTTTCAGCACAATTGTACAGTATATAATGTTTAAGCACTCAGGATACCGTAAAGTATTGGACCGGCTGTGGCTTGAACAAGAATCAGTCGCTGACGTGGCTTGCACCTGCACCCTAAGGATTTTCGGCCGGCACTAGGAAGGTGGATTGAATTTTCAGCCGCTAACTTTGGGCAATTTGAGCCTCAATTAAGATAAATTTAGCCCATTAATTTGTTAGACTCTGAAATTAATTAGAATAAACCGTAAAAATAAGTGAAAGCCTACAAATCCATAGCTCACAAAGCCAGAATTTTGGCCAGCCTATCGAGGGAGAGGGCCTCACCGAACTTCCCTCTCAAATCAGAAAGGATTTGTGTAATTTGACCATAAAAGGACTTAATTGAAAAAAAAAAAAAAACCTTCTATGATACAGGGACAATTGTGCAAATAATAGAAACTTGAGGTTTTTAACCGCAAAAGACCAGCTCAAATTTATAGATCGTTATGCTTCAGGATTTCCAATCGACAATCACAATTTTAAAACACACTTAGAGAAAACACAAGTGAGGCACAAATAAGAGAAAAAAGTCAACTTCCCCTCGATGGCCGTCCGCCCCTTCTGCACTTCCCACCACCCTTATGGGATGAGCTGTTGATTTTCCGGCAGCCAAATTCAAATCTTTACTTTTTAGGATAATATTTGATTGCAAAAAATTTGCATGCAGGTAATGTCTGATATTGATTACTATCTTTGTTTGATTTTATTTCCTAAAAAAATCTAACAATTTTTTCCTTAAAATATTAGGTAATTATCTTTAATAGATTGCGTATTGGGGATAGATTTTCCAAATAAATTTTGGATAGCGTGTTGGGACATGATAGATTAGATTCTAGATTTATCAAGATTGCATGTTGGAATTATGTTAGATTTTCATTTCGAATTTCATAAGTAAAAATCTCAAGAACTATTTAAATTGCATGCTTAAGATATAATTCTTAATAATTCTGGATTTTTATAAATAAAACATATTCAAAAGATGTCATCTAAAATTAGTTACATCGCATTTCCACTTTAGAAGTTATGTTTAAGATAGGCCATTTAATTATCATAAATTTCTCATGAAAAACACCAAAAATATATCATTCGCTTGTCATATAATTCAGTCGAATTCTCATTAATGCCATTATGTCATTGCATGCATTAGAAATAAATGCCTAGTTGAGTCTTGTTTATTGTACATCTCATGTAGTTCGTATCATAGATTAAATGCTCATGATTATATGTCATATTGCATGTCATATCACAAGTCATTTAATCAATCATGGCATGACATGTAACATAATTTGCATCTTAGTTCTAATAAATTCACATGTCATCCAGAAATTACATGTTAGATTAAATCAACTAGGATTTTATATCATATAGGTCACATGTTAGAAATTGCATAACATCTAATAATTGTGTGTTTGCCCATGTTGCCCATTATTAGAATTAGACCATTTAAATAAATGCCTCTCATATTAAGATAATTAAAATAATATGAATGTCATTGCTAGCATCATTCATTTAGCATGATGCATAATGCATGCATTGCATATCCTATATCTCATTTAAATAAAGTTAAAAGTCCAAAAGAATATTATTTGCTAATGCGTGTTAGTAGAAACTATATTAAGATTTCTGCATGATTTTTCTATTATTGCATATGCTTACGTTGCTATCGTGGTAAGTTCATACTTCTCTATCTTCATAATTTTATTTGACATTGTGATTATTCAGTGTTAAATAATGTTTACGCACTCACATAATCACCTCTCATGTTAGGTATTTAGAATTAACATCGATCCAAGTTGCCCGTCAAAGTATTTTTATAAAATAAACAGTACTTATAGGACATTACATTAATCTAATGTAATCAAGTGATTGATCCCAACTCTTTGGCACATAGGGCTAAAGCATGACTTCCAATACTTTATGTGAGTTCTTAATTGACCCATTGTAAATATGTTAGTGGCGACTCCTAATTAAGAATTATTTGTATGCTAAGAATTTAAATCATAGTTGTGAATTAATATGTACTTGGGAGAGCCCAAGTTAGGTTTAGTCTTAATAATTCATTTGCGACATTAATATAGTTTAGCTTGAAATTAGATGACCATTTGTGCAAGTAAACTAAACCATCCGATATGCTCAATTAATCTTGCGAAACGACATAAGAACACTTTGTATTAACTTTATCATTTGGCTTCAATATGAGATTAAAAAAAAAAGAACATGCTCATTTATTCGATATCGAAAACAACACTTCTCGTACAAATTAACAGCGTGAGTTCTCAATTAATATCGTCAGATGTAACTAAGTCGGTTAGATCTCAACATGATATTGATACCCCAGCACACCCCATTGTCTCACCGCTACATATGTGATACTTGTGACTGATTTTGCTATCCATGGCTATTAAAGCACTTCCTTTTTCCCCTTATTTTTCTTAGGTCGGCCAAACCGCGCCTTCTTTTCTGCTTGATTTGAGGGAAAAGTACATATTATCTTTATGCGGTTACGCACCGAACATGTATAAAACGATGAATGAATCGGGCTTCTTTCCCGGCAAAACTCAAGCAACCGCCTCCTCGAGAAAAGTCTTATATGCGTCTGTATCTCGTGACTTTGCCCTATCTTGACCGTCGAATCGCACGAGTCTCCATGATTACTCAGTAATTGGCTTTTACATTCTCAACATAAGGTCTTTAATCAATTTATTTGCAAGGGACATGTTAATGAGATGTCCCTCAGATACTTGTCGACACGTCTTAAATGCTCTTTGGAAATTTTTTAAAAAAAAAATTAACATTTCTAAGTAAATGATTTTACTGAAATGTGTAGTTCTATCTATTTCCGCTTTCAATTAACTTAACTATTGATACTTATCAAGAAGACCCTATTAGGGTAACATTTCAAGTAAGCGTAGAAGGGTAAAAATTTCGCCTGTCTAATTTTTTCCCCCTTCTTCGACTATGCTATATTGGCTATTGAAGATTGACAATTCTTCAATTTGGTCACACACAGAAAAATGCAGGAAAACAAATTCCCTCAGAAAAGTGGGGTTTGAACCATCACGACAAAGAACTATTCAGAAAAGGCCAACGTTTTCATTCTGTAAAGTTCAAATTGTGCAGAATCGTTCTTGTCACGCTCTTCTAATTCTTTTCTTTCACAAGGTTGGTTACAATTGGAAGGCAAGTAATCAACTATACCGGCTTTGATCATCATCGTGATTCGAGCGGTGCAAGTATTACACTATGTCGGCGATCGAAGAACCTATTCAGTTTGAAAGGTTTGATACATTGCATGGACTCGGTGTAAGAAGACAAACATCATCGGTTTTGGTCCACGTAAAGCCTGATTCTATGTCAGTATTCTTCCAGTTCTCTTATATTAATCCTCCCGGCCTTTGTTCCCACGCAATCTCTCTCTCTCTCTCTCTCCCAGACACAAAACCAACTTCCCTTGGCGCGCGCACACACATCACAGACGCTCAAGACCGGCAAATGCGACCAGCACCGGAATCAGTCACCCCACCGGCGCCTCGAACCGGCCTCCACCTCTTGCCGCCACCGCCACCGCCCCCGCCGGAGATTTGCGACATCTCCAAGTGCCGATGGACTCACTACACCGCCTCCGGCGGCTTTGCAACCAACGCCATTATGATCCTCATCATCCTCCTATGTGCACTCATCAGCGCCGTTATCATCAACACCGCCATCCGCTGCTGCTGCGTCGGCGACAGCGGCCGCCGCCGCGGTCGACGGCCGGCGCCTCACCGGCGGCAGCAGCAGCAGCAGCTTGAGCCGAAGCTCGCCGACTCAGACCTGATCGCTGCCCCGGCGGTGACGTACACGCCGGGCGTGACAAGGCTGGCGGGGACGGAGGCGGAGTGCGCGATTTGCCTCACGGAGTTTGTTGATGGCGACGGGATCAGAGTTCTGGCGACGTGCAGTCACGGGTTCCATGTGGAGTGCATCGAGAGGTGGCTGCGCTCACACAAGTCGTGCCCGACCTGCCGGAGCAGCCTGGTGGTCGACCGCTCCGGGAGCTCCGAATCTGCGGGGGTTGACCATTGTCGCGAGAATGCTGGTCGGAGGACGGATTCCGCCGGCGAGAGCTTGTCCGGAGGGGCCGCGAGCACATGAAACGTACCAGGAAAGGCTCTAATCTGGCCATGATTTCAAGTTACCTAATCAATGTAAATATATCGAGTACTCCATAAATGGCAACTTGAAGCTGGAAATTAGAGAAGTTCCCCAGTTACCTTACTGCAATTCTTGACCATTCATCCGAATGTTCGTGCTAATGTTGTCGACGTGACTAGATCGATGATTTAAAAAGTAATTACGGAAGATTGAACAGTGATTGAAGTAATCATCACTTAATTCCAGACTCTATATCAACAGAATCGATCGCCAAATGACGTATGCAATTGATGTTAAACTTATAATTATCCATGGGCGGTCGACGGATTTCACTTATTTCGGTAACGGGACCGAACTGAAAAATTACTGATCTTGGACTCGAGCTGATAAAAAATTGTCTTGCCCAGGAGTTCAAGTGGTGCTGAAACTCAATCAATGTTCAATCCACGTGGATGAACAAACGATAAGAACGTCGCAATCCCAATTGAGACTAGGAGTCATGGGAGAGGAAAATCGGTTGATGGATGGAATCGAACGTGCAATGTTTACGGGCAAAAAGCATTCGGCCATCGACGAGAACTATTTCGTACATTGCGCAAGAAAGTTACAATGAGAAGTCTTAGACTTTTTGTTGAGTGTCAAGACCCAGCGATTCACTCAAGACTGTCGAACTCGGAATGAGCTGAAATTTAATGGTTTTCAGAATCGTTTATATAGGTTTTAGGGTAATTTTTGTGGCGTCTTCGTAATAATTAAGTTTCCTATTTTAATACTTTTTATTGTAATCATGTTTTCTATCATATTGGGTTACATATTGTAATTAGGTATCTTATTTCAACACCATATAAAAAAGGTATTTTAAGGTTTCAAAGTGGTGGGCGGGCTTTTGATATTTTGATTATGATAATCACACTTAAGAGAACGGCTTGTTCCTCTATCAATTTCAATTCCTATTTAACCAATTTTTTATTGTGTTTCGGTATCATTTAGATTTATGTAGCCCGCTACGATAGAAAAGTCCTTCATGTCATCGAAAGCACCCAAGATGGAAGTAGCTATTCCTATCGATGTTCATAGTGAGAACGAAGGCTTAATCGTACAAAGTTGAGCGAGGATCGCAAAGCCAATGCAAGTTATGAAATGCCGAGTTTAATTTATTTTCGTTACACATATAAGGACAGTAGTGCGTCGTAATTGATTCTTTTGCGGATTCGACCTAACAAAATAGAGCTTATTTCTTGTTTATGACGGTGCTTTGGCACATGCAGAGGACTTAAGGTTTCGCTTCTAGTAACTAATGAGGATGCCTCGAGAAATTAAGCTTTTGGCAGTTTGTTAGTGAAATCACCATCGAAAAGGCCTTACCATTGAAAACGCCTTGCTAAGCGACAAGCGTTTCAGGCCAAAAGCAAGATAGGGTGGGGAGGGGCAGAAACGACAGGGCGGAAAGCCGGCGGCAGGAGTAGCATGTCCAAGTGATTTGTTGGGCTTTTCGGATTTTACTTAGGACGGTAGGTGGATCGGGTCGGGAATGATTCGACCCAAATCAATACATTCATGTGTAATAGGATAAATTAAGTAACACATATCCGACTCGACTCCATCACTAAAACACATTCATATTTAATCGAGCCTATGAAAATCATTATCCACCTAAGTAAAACACTTTAAGATTGTCATTTGTATAAGTTATTTGGATAAAATTGCTATCTCAACTATATGATGACAAATAATTGGCTTTCCATATTACATGATGAAGAATAAGAGGAAGTTAATACTTGGAAGTGAATTTATTAAATCATAATGACAAATGATGAAATTTTAATTGAATGGAATGTAAGATACTGAATAAGATGACTTATGTTGACCATGGATTGCAACAACAAGAACTAATATCAGAATTTTACATAATAATGACGATGTCAAATGGAACCAAGGAAAGATGCACTCTAATTGTTAACGGGAGAAGATCACCAGAAGTGCCAAAAGTTGTGTACGGCGCACACTTTGGTGCCAAAAGTTTCAAAACGCTCACTTCAGTGCCAATTTCGGAGAAAAACGATTACTTAAGTGCTAATTCCAGCCAAAAGTGCCACGTCAGCATTTCAAATAATAAAAAATCTACGTTGCTTTTATATAAAAAAATATATTCAATGTGGCATTTTTTATTTAAAAAAATTTCCATGTGGCTTTTTAATTTTCCTCCATCACACCAAGTGAACCCCTCCTCTTTCAACCACCATATCTCCCTCCTCCGACCTCCGTTTGACGCGCCGTTGGTGGCGTTGGATTCGTTAAAACACCCTCTACCAGTCCCAACTAATCTCCGCCTTCTTAGCCACCGCTGTTGTCGCCGAGAGCCCTTGAAAGAAGCCCCCACGGAAGTGTTCTTCCCCTATTTTCTAGAATTTCCAGAATTCTTCCTCGCCGAAAATTAGCCATTTCGGCTATGCCCAAGCCGAACCGCTGCTTCTATGACGTCCTTGGGTGTTCCCTAAGCTCTACCATGTCTCTTGTTGCAGTTGATTTGGTCGAGAAATCACCGATTTCCTCCTCACGCGAGCCAAGTCCCTGTTTTCGCACCAACTCTTTCGACCGCCATATCTCCCTCCTCCGACCTCCGTTTGACGTGCCGTTGGTGGCGTTGGATTCGTTGAAACACCCTCTACCAATTCCAACTGATCTCCGCCTCCTTAGCCACCGTTGTTGCTGCCGAGAGCCCCTTAAAGAAGCCCCAATGAAACTGTTATTCCCATGTTTTCCAGAAATTTCAGAATTCTTCATCGCTGGAAATTGGCCATTTTGGCGATGCCCAAGCCGAACCGCTACTTCTATGACGTCCCTGGGTGTTCCCTAAGCTCTACCATGTCTCTTGTTGCGGTTGGTTTGGTCGAGAAATCACCGATTTCCTCCTCATGCGAGCTAAGTCCCTATTTTCGCACCGAGTGAACCCCTCCTCTTTCGACTATCATATCTCTCTCCTTCGACCTCCGTTTGATGCGCCGTTGGTGGCGTTGGATTCTTTGAAACACCCTCTACCAGTCCCAACCGATTTTCGCCTCCTTAACCACCATTCTTACCGCCAAGAGCCCCTGAAAGAATCCTCCAAGAAACTATTCTTCCCCTGTTTTCCAGAAATTTCAGAATTCTTCATCGCCAAAAATTGGCCATTCTGGCGATGCCCAAGCCAAACCATAGCTTCTATGATGTCTCTGGGTGTTCCCTAAGCTCTACCATGTCTCTTGTTGCGGTTGATTTGGTCGAGAAATCAACGAATTCATCCCGAATCGTTGTTGGCCCCTGTTTCGCCGGAGTTGCTGTTTGTGGCCACCATGCCTTCTCCGGTGAGACTTACTCACCGCCGCCACCCCCAATCGATATCTTGGGGTCCTACAAACACAAAGACACCAGCCTCGGCCGCCGGCGTTGAGCCGTTTGGGAGAAATCGACCGCAAAGCACAACCCCCTTTCTCGCCGGTGTTGAATGTTTTTACTATTAATTGGACTTCCGACGAGTCACGTGTACTGCCACGTCGGATTTGGCACTGAAAAGATCATTTTTTAAGTGGCACTGAAGTGATCGTTTTGAAACTTTTGGCACCAAAGTGTGCGTCGTACACAACTTTTGGCACTTTTGGTGATCTTCTCCCAATTGTTAACGGATGAAACTTACAAGATTAATAGGAATGACAAAAAATAACGGGGGGCCGGGGGGGGGGAGAGAGAATATATAAGTCATCTTGATCTTTTAAGAGATAGTGGCATAAATGATCTATGAAATTTGGTTCCATCGTAATTTCATTTCTTAAATTATAATGACAAATGATAAATTTTTAATTAAATGGAATGTAGGATATTGAATAAGATGACTTTATGTTGACCATGGATTGCAACAACAAGAACTAATATCAAACTTTTACATAAAAATAACGATGTCAAATGTAACCAAAGATGCACTCTGATTGTTAATAGATGAAGCTTACAAGATTAAGATAAATAAAAAAAATTGGGGGGGAGGGGGGTGTGGGAAATAAGCCATCTGAATCTTTGAAGGGATAGTGGTATAAATGATCTATGAACTTTGGTTCAATTATAAGCCGAACTTTTAATTTATTCAACATAGATCTTGAACTTTTAATCCAATATGAAATGTCGTTCTTGAACTTTTAATTTATTCGATATAGTTCCTTAAATCTTGATAAATGTTCAAAATAGTCTTTGGATTATACAAAAATATTTCATTTTTTTATTTACTTAAGTTCAAGGATAACATTAATATCTTTATATGATCTAAAAATTAGTTTGAACATGTGCTAAAAGTTTAAGAACCATATTGAAAAAAGTAAAACTTCAAGGACGATAGCACATATAGGCTAAAGTTCAAGAATTGCATTGGACAAATTAAAAGTTCAATTGATCAAATTGCACATTAAATCAAAGTTTAAGTACCATTTGTGTCATTTTCCCATATTTTTTATAAGGGTGAAATTGACCCCACCTTACAAGCCGACCAACACTTCAGTGAATTTTGAATTGTCCAAAAAGCTCGTTATTTTCTCAAAGAGAGTGAAGAGAGATTTACATGGGTTGATTGGGTTTGAGTAAATTACGAACCAATTTAATACACACATATTCTTGAATTTTACCATTTTAAACCCGCCGATAACCCATTTGCAAAATAAGCAACCTATGTAATTATTAGCCCCTCATAGATGGGTTAAGAAAGGGGTCCATAACCCATTTTGATGAGTCTAACGACATGTGACATACTTCTTAAATAATTGAGTATAGAAAATTATACTTACCAAGTGGTCCTAGGTTAATCTTTTCATGCCGGTCCTGAAATTATAGATATATTTTGAGCACCTCCAGTGCTTTCGTCGTCGTCGTGTCTCCAAACAACCGACTTTATACGGTTCAGACGGGACGGTTGGTCCGTTTTCATTAGCCATCACCATAACTCGTGCCAGAGCCAGATATAAGAGAAAAAGGTTGGACTTGTCTTCCAGACATAGTTACAATCGCATTTATTTCTGTTGAGAATTCCATTTTCACCCGAGGGAAGGGCCAAACAGGTATATGGATCAAAGGGGACAATTGTCAAATAAGTCCTAAACCTTTTGCTACTTTGCCAATTCAGTCCTAAACCTTTTTTTTTATGCTAAATAAGTCTTAAACCTTTTGCAACTTTGCCGGTTAAGTTCTTCCGGCGGATTTTGGCCGGAAAATGCCTACCAGTGACGACGTGGCGCTGACCGGACCCAAAAAAAAGTTTTTCTTTCTTTTTTTTTCCTTCATTTTCTTAGAAAAACAAGGAGACCGGCGAGCTTCGGCGGCCAGCGGAGCTCGCCGGCGACTCCAAAGGGCGGCCCCTCGCCCTTGGCGCCAAGGGCAAGGGCGGGGGAGGCCGCCCGCGGCCGGCGAGGGAGCTCCTCCCTCACCCAGATCTGCAACGAGGGAGGAGCTCCCTCGCTGCCCAGACTGCAGCGAGGAAGGAGCTCCTCCCTCACTGCCCAGACTGTAGCAGGAGTGAGGGTCTCCCTCGCACTGCAGCGAAGGAGTTTCCTCGCTGATCTGCGAGGGAGTTGCAGCAAGGGAGTTCAACTCCCTCGCACTGCAGCGAGGGAGACCCTCACTCCCTCGCTGCAGTCTGGGCAGCGAGGGAGGAGCTCCCTCGCCGGTCGCTGGCTGCCTCCCCCGCCCTCGCCCTTGGCCGGCGAGGGCGGGGCTGCCTTTGGAGTCGTCGGCGAGCTCCATTGGCCGCCGGAGCTCGCCGGCCTCCTTGTTTTTCTAAGAAAATGAAGGAATTTTTTTTTTTGGTCCGGTTAGCGCCACGTCGTTGCCACATCGTCACCGGCGAGGTCCGGCGCGCCACGTCATTGCCACGTAGTCATTTTCCGGCCAAAATCCGCCGAAAGGACTTAACCGGCAAAGTTGCAAAAGGTTTAGGACTTATTTGGCATAAAAAAAGGTTTAGGACTAAATTGGCAAAATAGCAAAAGGTTTAGGACTTATTTGGCAATTGTCCCGATCAAAGGGTCTTCGCTCCTCTATTGACTCATATGATTGTTGATCCTTCTTCAAACTTGAGCATGGCATGGTTTGGTGGGCTTAAAGATCAAACCCCACCAACGAAATATGGTTTGACAAAAAAACTCAAACCAAACCAAACGATATCATTCATTGGAACCGAACAGATCAAACCATGATGAAAGAAATATATACATAACAGAGATTGAGATGATTGGGTAACAATTGTGAAACCATTCCTATAATAAGAAAATGAATAAGTGTATCGAAAGTCTTAAAACTCATCAAGAAAGTTCAATTGAGTTCTAAGACTTTTCAAAATGTGTAATTAACTCTTAAAACTTGTCAAGTTGATGCAATCAAGTCATTGAATTAAATACACCCAACTTGACAAAATGTTAACGAGTTTTATAATTTGACAAGTTTTGAGACTTGATTACATTAACTTGATAATAAGTTTTAGGATTTGATCGCACTTTTTGAAAGCTTTAAGATTTTATTAGACTTTTATGATAAATTTTAGGAGTTGATTGCACTTTTATAATGAGTTTTAGGATTTTCACAAAAGTTCAATTAACTCTTAAAATTTTCAGAAAATATAATTAAATCCTAACACTTGGCAAGTTGGTGCAATCAAGTCCTTGAATTAACTACACCCAACTTAACAAAATGTTAACGAGTTTTACGTGATTGCAACAACTTGACAAGTTTTGAGATTTGATTGCATCAAGTTTTATGATTTGATCATATTTTTTAAAATTTTTGCAATTTAATTAGACTTTTATTATAAGTTTTAAGACTTAACTACAATTTTGTGACGACTTTTTAGATTTTCAATACACTTATCCCATTAATAAATTCAACTTACTCCTATCAGCTAGACATAGCCCTTTCTAAAGGTGGCCAAGGAATTTTGATTAGTGATAAGCTTATAGGTGAGACTAAGCTTACAAGCTAGAGGGAGAGAGGTGGCGGAATAATCATGATTTCGTATAATAGTCATCTCAAGATAAACTGGAAACAACGAAATAAACTAAGAATGAAGTAGCTAATCCAAACATTCTAAAAAGCCGTATCGTCGGGGATTTTGGCAGGAGAAGTCAACCGCAAGTGCATTGGGCTTTTAACTAGAGAAGCCTAAGGCCAAGAAGCTGAAGCCAGGTGACTTAGCTTATCGCTTTCCAATTCGGAAGACAGTAGATTAAAAATGGTGACCGCCAGCCGCCTGGCGGCGGTGACGGTGGCTCACCCATTTGATCAGTCGGGATTCTTCTGGCAATAGCAAGTGTAGTTGATAAGGCAATAAGAGGACGCAGGGCACCTGATCTTCACTCTTAAAGATACCATTATAAGCTAAAGAATGCTGAATAGCTCAGGAGTACAAACAAGGCATCGGAGAAGGATTCTAGATACAACCAGGAAATTGCCATTACAATCAATCTGATAGTCCCATACGTGATTCAAGCGGATCTAAATATATATAAGCTCGTGTTATGCGTATGGTTTTATCAAGCTCAAGAACAAACAAGGCTATAGAAAGGGAAAGACAAGCCAACCCAGACACGATATTACCCAGCCATCTGAAATCCCATCATCATAAGACAAGCAAAAAACTGCACGCCAGAAAAATCGCAAAGATATATCTAGAAGCACTTCCGATGAACGATCGATGGCCCGGATTCATCATACTCAGCCTTTGATATCCACATCTGCACGGAGCAACCACCAGAAGAATAACATAAAAAGTGAGTCGGTTGTCCAACACATCCAAATTATCTTTCTCTTTTACGATCAGAAACTCATGAGTTGCCAAATAAGCAAGCCGCTAATGTCTTTCCTACAAGAACTATTATCACGTTGCAGGAAAAAAGATAACGTCTCACGTCAAATAACTGTTGAATTTGAAAAGAAAGAAGGAACGAATAGCGTAAGTCTCTGCAAATGAAGTTACCTGTTGGAATGTGCTTAGGGAAGCTAATATTGAACCTCCAATCCAAACACTGTACTTTCTCTCTGGAGGAGCCACCACCTTGATTTTCATGCTGCTGGGTGCTAGAGCAGTGATCTCCTTGCTCATACGATCGGCAATGCCAGGAAACATGGTGGAGCCACCACTAAGCACAATGTTCCCATACAAGTCTTTCCTTATATCAACATCGCACTTCATGATCGAATTATATGTGGTCTCATGTATCCCAGGTGCTTCCATCCCGACAAGCGATGGTTGAAATAGAACCTCAGCAGATCGGAAACGCTCTGCTCCAATTGTTATTACCTGGCCATCAGGTAACTCATAGCTTTTCTCAATTGATGAACTACTCTTAGCAGCTTCAAGCTCCTGCTCATAATCAAGCGCCACATAGGCAAGCTTCTCCTTTATGTCGCGGACAATTTCACGCTCAGCTGTTGTGGTGAATGAGTAACCTCTCTCCGTCAAAATCTTCATCAAAGCATCAGTTAAGTCCCTTCCAGCAAGGTCAAGCCGAAGGATGGCATGGGGGAGTGCATAACCTTCATAAATGGGAACTGTGTGACTGACTCCATCCCCAGAATCCAGCACAATACCTGATTGGGAAGAAATTATTAATAAAGTGACTGCCATGAGGAGCTAAACTACTGAGAAGGAGTAAGCAGGCAAGCAGGTGATTATATGACAAAACCAAAATCACTTGCTGTTAATTTAGTGTCAAATTTATACTCAATTAAGTAGCAATCCAAGAACCTCTTTGGATTTCCTTTCTTTTATATCTCAATTCTACTTTATTTGCGATAGTAATTAGATCCTTCTGGATTTGTGATATCAAATTCATCAGGTCAAGACAAATGGAAGAATGACCAACTTCCTCAACCAACAAAAACTGAAAAAAGTGAAAAGTTCATAAGGTTATCAAAGTACCAATCCATTAAAGCATCCCATCATTGACAGGAATTAAGATTCTAACTCAGGAACAAACCTGTAGTTCGACCACTGGCATAGAGGGAGAGTACAGCTTGAATGGCAACGTACATGGCGGGCACGTTGAAAGTTTCAAACATGATCTGGGTCATTTTCTCCCTATTCGCCTTAGGATTGAGGGGTGCTTCGGTGAGGAGTACGGGATGCTCTTCAGGAGCCACGCGGAGCTCATTGTAGAAAGTGTGATGCCAAATTTTTTCCATATCATCCCAATTGCTAACAATACCATGTTCTATAGGATATTTCAGCGTAAGGATACCCCTTTTAGATTGCGCCTCATCCCCCACATAAGCATCCTTCTGCCCCATTCCTACCATGACGCCGGTATGCCTTGGCCGACCTACAATGCTGGGGAAAACAGCCCTTGGTGCATCGTCTCCAGCAAAACCGGCCTAATCAAGTGTACAAGAATGAGTTAGGAACTTGACACCTTATGCAGATACTAAAATGAGCATGGGCAATGCAACTTGACTATCTCATGCTCGACTCATCCAAGCCCGTAGAACTTATAGCATCTGGAACAGATTAGGTTGTTAAGTTTGTGCGCAAGGCCATGTTGCGTACTGTATTATATACTTGAGGTGTTCGACCATTTCTCTTCATGACTTATGCTGACCGAGTTTTATAGCAAGATACACTATAATCACGAGATATTGAGATGGATCAGGCCATTTGACCTCTATACTTTTGACTAGTTAGGACAGTAGGAGTAACAACTAGTATTAGAGAAGACTCTTGACCCTAAACGATATGGCATGCATATAGCCAACAACACGACATGAAGAGCAAGGTTTGGGTATATTTGAATGGCATGAAGCAACCAGTTAAGACATTGCTTATACAACAATAGAATCTCTTACCTTAACCATTCCAGTCCCATTATCAACAACAAGGGGCTGAATGTCCTCTGTCTCCGCCATACTTTGGATAAGCTGTACAAACAAACAAAAGTCCTGTCAGATCAACCAATTAACTAAACATGCTTCAGTCCAAAGTTGAGTGATAGTGCATACAAATACCAGGAAAGAGAGCCATCAGCCAAATTTGAAAAAGTAAATTAAGTTTTCGTTCTTATTTTTATAGGATGAACTATTTCTAGCAAAATTCAAATCTAAACCGACATCTTAAAAGCTTCCTAGTCTAATGCATGGTTTAGCCAGGGTCAACATTTTTACCAAGTCCAACAACAACACACTCAAAATGCAATTACCTCTCATACCAAAAACTCAAAAAGATAGAAATCCTGTTGCTAGCACCATAGATAAGTTAATATCATGTTTCCACCAGATTCTTGAACAATACATCAGGAAAAAGCACTATCCAAGGAGGTGGTCAAGATGATAGCTACACTGAATCCACCAGTGTGCTGTAATTCTTAAAGCAGCAACACTCCAGGAAAAATGGAACCACAAGTGAATTCAACCGTTGAAAACTTCTCCATGACATAATTTTCCTTTTTCAGTCCAAACTTGATATTAGTATTGTCAATATTCAAGTAATAAAAGTGATCGAGTAATCTTGAGATAGAATCAAGATGCCATGCCTACATAATTATGAATTACTGTCTTATCAACTGTCAACTAACTAGCATTTCTATGGAATGGCTTGGTCTATAGAACGAATGAAAACAACACTTTCATCATTATTATATCACAAAAATTGAAGGGTGTCCAGGGAAGACTAATTTTCAGGGTATGTATACTGTGACATAGATTTTGACAAAGAATGCATGCACCTGCTCTTGGTTCCTTTCTCATATTTTTATATCACAAAGAAAACTTAAGCAAGCAGTTTAGACAGTTCAATCAATGTTGCAGTTATTGCAGCTCACTTTCCCTAAAGCTCAGTATGCTTCTAGATGCACTGAAGGCATTATTTCAAGCAAACTAAATTAGTAACAACGTGCCTACTGTAGTAGATGATGTATTGGCTACGGCTGATTGACCTGGAAGCTTCAATAGTGTGAATTTTCTGCATGAACTAATAAATGAAGCTAGAACACATTCGGATCTGATCAAACGGCTACTGATCAACGGATCATGACCAGAACTCGAGTACCGCATCATCATGAATTGATCTGTCTGGTTCTCAACCACCAAGCACATCAAAAGGAATACCCTTTTCTCTCCTTTTTTTTTTTTTTTGCTTGATCACGTCGAGAAGCAATTAATAGTACATAAACCAACCAGGCCCGTGAGCACACAAACTCATCAGTTCACAAGAGACTGGATTACCTTCTTTCTTTCTTTCTTCTCTGGGAAACCTCCTCAAGTCTCCCACTTCTTAAGCAAAAGTGAGAAGAACAATACCTGCTACAACCTGGAGAAAAACTCAACAACCCAAGTCAACAGCAAATGCTAACCGTCACCTGAAATTCGCTTCCGACCAAAGAAGATGAGAACCAAAGCAGGTGACAACAAGGGAAAGGAACGAAATTTGCTTCGGTTTCCGAGCTTTACCTGAGACCCAGATACAGAAGAAGCAGTGGGAATGGAATGAGGGAGACGAGATTCGTAGAATTTGTGCGAAGAGTGGCAAAAAAAAGGAGGGGGAGTGACCACGAGTTACAGTTGGCAATGTGCGTGATTAATGTCGCCTTTTTTTCCTTTCAAAAAGAAAAGGGAATAAAAGAATCAGAGGAGAGAGGGGAGAGGGGAGGATGGATGGAGAAGGAAGAAAGGAGGAGGCAAGGTGGCCACTCTGACAGAGTGAGGGGGAGTTTAGTGGTAGGCCTCATCGCCAGGAGAGTGGGCGACAACTTTTGGAGCTGGAATGGAAATGTGCATAATTCTTTCGCTTTACTCCTTCCTTTCCTTCCTTCATATCTACATCCATACATATTGACTTTTTTTCCCGAGTTATGTGACGATAAGAGAAAAAACATGGTTAAGAAGTATCCCTTGTTCAGATACGAAACAGTGAGTTCATGGTGCTGAGGAATATCTTAGCAGCCAAAATAAGTTTCATGGGCATAGAGAAAATCATCAGCACGATGTAAGATTATCACATACAAAGATTAGTTCATATCCTCAGACTGTCGTTGAACACGATACGAGGTAGATGTATACACATGGATGAAAGGTCTGAACGCGAAGTCCAACTCAAAAGGCCTTGCTTCCACCTTTGAAGAACTCCTCTTATAAGAGAAGAAATCGAAATGCGGGAAAGGCTAATCATTTGAAATGATGTAATGAAAAAAAAAAAAACCGAGAAGACTTGCATAATGCCCTTCTATAGATTGCAGGATTCCAAGAAAATTTCGTCAAGAGTCTGGAGAAGTGTCTCAAGTTGCTAATTTGCAATTATAAAGGGAATGTTTAAAAGAGTCGTTAAACAGGGAGGACAACACAAGGGACTCCCATACATCAGTAGGATCACGTCAAGGTCGAGACCTTAAACTCATATGTTTTCACTTTGGTATTGGACAAGCTCATCATGAATATATAGAAGCAAATTCCCATGGTACTTTTCTCACTTTGACTGAGCAAAAAGAACGAGAGAGAGAGCTAACCGCATGACTGCTTCGGTTATAACAATGCTTCATCATGTCTATCAAGTAAGGCCGCGTTTTAGTCTAGCCAATTTGATGTCGCATCATCCTCATCAGATCAATATGCATCATAACCTCAGACGGATATCTAGGGAGGACTTCCAGATACGTGTCAGCTAGTCGTTAAGAACAATCGAAATGCCAACTAGACGCGAGTCTTTTAAGTGTGATTTTGGCTCAAAATTTGATTTTCGACTCGAGGTCCAAAAGTTAGCGCACTCTTGATATCTCCATTTTCACATCACTTGAGTTTCCTTTTCCATTGTTTGGCAGACATTATTTCATATTCTAGTTCGTTAATCCAATTTTCAATGTTTTTTGTAGTAATAAAATGACATATCAACATGCCACCCCATCAGCCTCATTGGTAGTCCCATAGGACACTTTGATACTTTGATGAATAAATTTGATGGAATTGTAGTGGAGGGTAAAATTAGGGACGGTGGTACCATTTTGGCCATCTTTGTTTGGTTGAATAATGATTTTAGGAGTAAATATGTTTAAATAATATCAATTTAGGGTTTTTAATGTTATTAATCTTTTCAAGTTAGATCTCTCAGTCACATCAAATACTCAATGGAAAACAATAAAATCATCTTGAATTTTATATCCTATCTTTTTATAAGAAAATATAATAAGCTCGATAATAATGTATCTTTTTTTCATTTTCTTCATGTCATTTATATTTTGAGAATATACATATGTAGACTTCAAAATCACCATTCAAAAGAAAAAAAAAACCTTTTTTTTTGTAACCGAGTACTCCACCACAAGCCTCCCGTGCCCGGACGGTACTAAAGAGCCAACTCCTATACATTGAGGGAGACTAAGGAAAAAAAAAAACCTTTCATCATTTCTTTTGACTAGAATGCTTTATATTATCTATTCACTTAAATACGCACGACATATATCTTGTATGCCAGTAGTTACTACAACTTCTCAAGGATTCCTCTTTCAACAATTGATTCTTGAATTGTAGCCTAACATATAATTTATTTTTTGAACTTTCAATTCATTCAGTATAGTCCATCCTCAACTTTAGTTCAATGCGTGCAATGATTTCCTTAAATTTTCAATTTATTCAATGTGGTCCTTGAACTTTTGAAATATATTCTAACTTATTCTCTCAATTTAGGGGGTGATATTGCACGTTCATCAAAGTTCAATGCCTATTTATATGATTATCATTTCTTAATTTCACGGCCAATAGAGTAAAATTTCTAGAGGCTCCGTAGTGCAATGTCAATAATCACATCCCCCACGTGCGTTGCACGTGTCCCAATGGAGGGATGGGGTTTTAGAAGGGGAGGAGGCAAGCTCTCGAGCTTCCTGGGCATGGTGGCGTCGCCAAATTGGATCTGCGAACGCCAGGAGATGCGACTGATCCTTTTCTTCATTACGGCGTGAGCGAAGTGAAGTGTGATCGAGGGCTTGGCTCGCCAGCGAGTGGGTGAGAGAGAGAGGCTCGAGGCGCTCGGTCGAAGCGGAGATGTGGTCGAGCGTTCGCGGTGGTGCCTCGAGAGCCGCCGTCGGCGTCGGCGGCGGCGGCGGCAGCTGCTTCGTCCGTTACTTTTCCCGCAAGCGAGCGGAGAATGTGAGGAAGATAAACCCTAAAGTTCCGCCGCAGGAGGCCTACTCCATCGCTCGCTCCCTCCACGACGTCATCCGCCTCCACGGTCCCCTCACCATCCCCAACACTTGGACTCACGCCTTGGTACTCGCTCCCTCTCCCCGCTTCCCTTTCCTTATGGATTGGGGCTTCGTTGGTTGCGGATGTCTCTTGTCCCGGCTGGATTAGCGTGTGATTTATCAGCCCGAGGATAGTGCATTTTGAGCGCCGTTGTTGCCTTCCGCCGCGAGGTGGAGGGTAGGTTCTTTTGGCTAGACGTTTGACTCTGCGGATGCGCAGAGAAATGAATTTGCTGATATGCGTCGTTTGACGTTGCATTTAGGAAGGGATAGCTAGGTTTTGCTGATAAAAGTTGCTCCTTCAATGTTTGGCTCCGAGTAGATTAAGCCGGTTAGCTGGTCTGTTTGGAGCTTATAGTGGAGTCCTGAGTGGAAAAGAAAAAGAGAAAGCAGAAAGATAACTTACGAGAGGCGAAATGACCACCGCCTGAATCATATGCTCGTGAATATGTTCGATTAAGTGGGAAGCTTTTGGAAAGACAAATTTTGCATGGTTAGGATAAGAGCTTGTTTATTTTTCATGTGCATGATGCAAAAAGTATTGATTGATTGTGTAAATGTTTGGAAACTGTTCATGTGGCTCATAATTTGTCTCTTGATTATCATAGCTCTTCTTTCGTGATTCAATCACTGTGGATGTGGAATTTTAGAACTTAATTTCGCAGATCAATCAGTAAAGGCGGGTTTAGTTTTTGTTGATACAATCAAGTCTACTTTACTCTGGCCTCGTCATTTTTGTGGGTGTGGATACATGAACTGTGGTGTATTTGTTGTGCTATACTTCATCAACTCAATGATCACTCATTGAATTTTTTCATTCTATTGGCAATGATGAGTATGACATCTTCGTTCCGCTGGGGAATGCTAACCTAAGAAGGCCTATAACTCAAAATTAGGGAATGAATGAGCTATTTAAATCTTCTGTAATTGTATGGTGTGTCACTGTCTGTTTGTGTTTGCTTTCATTATAGGAAGCTGGCGTGAGCGGTTTGCAAAGCAAGACACACATGAAATTAATGCTTAAGTGGATGAGGGGAAGGAAGATGCTGAAGATGATCTGCAACCAGGTAGGTTCTAGCAAGAAGTTTCTTCTCTCTACTGTACCTGAAGAACCTCAAGACGATCGATCAGCAAGTACAGTGGGGTTGAACCTGCAAACTGAGAAGCCCTCCTTGCACTTAAAGGGGAAAAGAAAAACCAAATAAATGTGTCATGAGCATAGATGGACTAGGGAAGCATTTGTGCACTACTTGTTTTTACCTCTGGCTATTTTGCCTTCTTTTTCCATACACGTCTTGATGCTAATTGGCTTCTGTGATTTGAAACTGAAATGGAATAATCCTGGGTGAGTATTAAGCCACTTGGGACTTCCTCTTCACTTTCTCTGGGGCCAGCTAGATACATAGCTAGTTCCTGTACCTCTTGCTCTTCACCTTTGTTTTCCAGACATCTAACTTCTCATTGGCTTCTGCAATTGAAGTGGAATGGAACAATTCTCGCATGTTTTAGGCCATTTAAGACTTCATCTTCATTTACTTCAGGGGCTGATAATCGGAATGTGATCTGATCTCTGAGTTAAACTTTGCAAGTCTTTAGCATCATAACCAGTTTTTTTTCTCTTCCGATTAATGTTAGGTGTTGAAGTTTAAAAGCAACTTTATTGAGCATAAAATGTGTAGAATTTCGTTTGTTCAGGCTGTCCTAGTTGAGCAGAAGAATTAGTATGCTGCGTATATGAGAAAAGCCATTTGAAGACTGAGAAGGAGATGCTGTTTCTACACGCGATCAATTTACAAAAGTTTCATCGAAACTGGTACTGTTGTAAAGTTATAGAGAAGGTGCAATCTATTTTAACCGTGTGACCTTCAAAAGGGTCTTAGCTTTCTAGGATGCAACTTTGCATGTTGATAACTGACAACCAAGAAGGAAAACAAAGAAAACTTCATGAGAACCATGGGAATTGTGCTCTGCAGCTACTGTTTGTAGCTTTGCAGTTTCATGGCAAATCCATGAGGCATTTGATAATGTCTGGAATGAGCAATATTTGGGAGGACAAGTGCGACTGAAGATAGTAAAGTCATCCTGAGGATGATCTGTATTCAACTTTCAAGCGGATTTTTTTTTCTAACATCTGACATTATATAGCTCTCTTCATCTTCGGTCGAGGAACCAATGACATGGTTTTCTGACTTTGTATACGAAGATGTGATTTCCATATCTACTGGACGAAATATCTACTGGACGGTCGTCACAGAGATCTCCTGCATGTTATAGTCGGCTACGTCTTTTCGGTTCTCTAGTTGTGCATTGTGTAGGCTCTCCTTCCTTTTGCCCCACAGCACACAGTACAGCCCCAGGACAATGATACAAGCTCCTATTAGGCTGAGGAAAATGTAGAGACAAGAGTTGAACTCTTTGGTCAGCATTGGCCTCAATGGATTTACACACCATAGCGTGCTTGGGCGCACACATCACACATGCTGCAATTAGGATATGGTATTTGATGATCTGTTTTACCTGCCGAGATGGAACTGCTCTTTAAACGCTACAGCTGAGAATATCCCCACGATCACGAGTAACAACGGACTAAACATTGCCGCGAAAACTGGCCCTTTATGACTTATGCACCATGTTTGTAGATAGTACACCAGCGATGATATCACAACCCCCTGTGGAAGAAAATGGGCTAGATGATTCAATTTATATGGGATGAATGAATTAGTCCTGCTTCTGGTAAAAAAATCCTACAAAAATCCGTGACTAATGACAATTTTGACTGGCTCGTGATGTTGAGATTGTAGGTTATCAATCAAGAACCAGAGTTTGAAGGGACCGGGAAAAGTAGTAAATAGAAAGAAAGAGGAGAGCACAATTTAGATTGATTTTACTAAGAAGAATACGTGACGATGTAAAGTTGTACTCACAAGACAAGCTTACACAGTAGATGATGGTCCAGAGCTGCACGTTCACCTCCAGCTTCCACAAGCTTTTATTTCGCGCAAAGAACAGGGAAAGGACAGAAGATTGCAGTGATGCAAAGAAGCAAATCAAAGTAGTGAGGGACAATCGAGCTGGATAGGCTTTGTCTATGACAGCCTACAATCATGTAACTTGCTAAATTATTCAATTCCATCATCGTTCATAATTCATCTCTATCACTAGGAGACATCAGCAAAATCACCTGGAGAATAAGCCATGCACTCCATGCAATATGACTGGTCAGGATGAGTAAAGAACCTTTGATCCAATTTCCCTCTCCTTGCTTCAAGACATCAGAAGCTTTACTGGTGTCATGAAGGCTTATTAGTGGCCTCTTCAGAAGGCTTCTTATCAGATACCCTCCCTTCCAGAAGGTGAACGTAAGAGACCCGCCGAGGCAGATAAGCACTCCCATAACCTTAGCTCGGCCACTAGCGTTCTTGATGCTGAGTTTCTCCATCCTGAAGAACGCAACCCAAAGAGGAAATTTTCGATGATCTAGTACAGAATCGGGAAAGTGACCGTTCCTTTGCACTGTGGAACAAGGTGTCACCTGAGCATAACTGCAATGAGAAACGTTAAGCAAGGGATGACATTACTCAAGGCACTCGCGACGGTTGCAGAAGTGTACGCCAAACCAGCATAATACACATTGAGATGGATGGTGGTGCCGAGGGAGGAGAGCACGAAGATTTTGGCCATAACTTTGACCGTGAGTGAAGGGCGCTGCTTCCTGCTTTGTTCGTGCACAGATTTTTTCATGCCAATAAAGAGTGAAAAAACAGGAGAAGCATGTGACAGGACAAAGGGATTCTTTACCTTTCAAGTACATAAGCAAAGGGGCCTAACAACAACACGGCGATCAAATGACGGTAAACAATGAAGACGAGCTGATCGAGCCCTTTCTCAAGGGCGATCTTCATGAGAATGTTCGAGCCTCCATAGGCCAATTGAACCAGCACCATTGCCACGTAAGAAGCGCCATTTTCCATGACAGGAACACGAAGCAAGCCCTTTTTGTTTGCTTTCAGTTTGTCTGTGGTTTCAACTGAATAGCTTGTGGAGCAGAAGCTTCAGGGAGTTCTTATATGAGTGGGAACAATTAGTTTTATAAACAGGGTAAGTGGAAATCACAATCACTCAACTTGCATGCTAGGGAAGCAAAGCACGATAAGCCCTCTTTTATTTCTTCCTATCCATAGCATCATATTTCTTATAGAGGCAGCATGGCAAAGCTCTTTGAGATGCTGGTGCTTCCTGTCGTATGAGAGGTTAGGTACTCCAATTGGGCTCCTCAAAGAACTCGATTCGACTATCTACCCTTCTCTCGCTTTTTGGGCCCCTTCTGTAAGTGATGATCATAAACTTTAATGCGGAAATAGATCATCATACGAATCTTAGATCTTCATGGTTTTCATAAACTATAAGATGGTTGATGACATACGTTTCTCCATTGCGTAGTAACACTTCTTTTATCTTCGGAAGAAACAACGGAATCTAATTTCTCTCCCTTAACCCACTTAACCTTAACATGATTATTTGATGGAGGATAAACGCTTCTATTATTTCGTATGGGTGGAGAGAGGACCAGATTCCCTTCTATACTTTAAGGTGCCTTTTCAATAGGTGCCTTCCATCATAGCACTTCATTTTCATAATTGCACCATTTCATTATAACGTTACTTATGAAGAGTCGTGTCTTCTCATAGCCACTAAATATTTCAGCATATAAATTAATATTAAACCATTAATAATGTCATGTGGACCACACTTATTTTTACATTCTCCCACTTGGTCCATGTGACATTCCTTTCATGGTTTAATAAAGACCATAATGTGCACAAAATTTAATGCTGAAACTTTTCTTGAATTGGCTATCATCATAATAATCACAATTAAGCTAAGAAAACTAATGCAAGTCATGGCGGTTGTATATCACCTAATCGACATAGTCCCTTCCATGTACTACAACTATAGTTCTTCGCTTAACATGATTCATAAATGAGAAGTATAATAACGGTGCAACAATAATGTCCTTTTAAGGACTATCCTGTTAAACATTAATATATTTTTCCATAATGTATACTCAATAGAAAACAAGATATGTCAGAAACACGTAAATGAGCTCCGAGTGTCAAATGAATAAACATAATGTAATCATAATACAATATCTTTAATGGCGTCCAATAATGCCCATCCTTTCAACATGTTCACTAAATGTATCGAGCAGCAGTCCTTTTGTCAAAGGATCTGCAATCATAACATTGGTGCTAATGTGTTCAATTGACACTCTTTGTTTCTGAACTTCTTCCTTAACAGACAAGTATTTAATTTCCATATGTTTAGCACCTTGAGAATACTTGTCGTTCTTAGAGAAGAAAACTGCTGCAGCATTATCACAATAAATTTTCAGCGGCCTGGCAATACTGTCGACAATCGCAAGCCCTGAAATAAAATTTCGCAGCCATAATCCATGAACAGTGGCATCAAAGCATGCCACAAATTCAGCCTCCATAGTGGATGTAGTCATATTTGACTGTTTCGCACTTTTCCATGAAATTGCCCCTTCAGCCAAAAGGAATAGATAACCGGAGACCAGTGACAGTAAGCCAAGACTGAACCCATGATCGGAGACAACTCCATTCCTCGTATCAACACATCCACCCCAATCTGAATCTGAATATCCAATTACTTCAAGATGATCAGTCCTTTTATATGTGAGCATCTGATTCTTCGTTCCTTGCAAATATCTGAGAACTTTCTTTACGGCATTCCAGTGATCTAATCTTGGATTACTTTGATACCGACCCAGCATTCCAACAGCAAAACTAATGTCTGGTCTGGTGCAAGTTTGGGCATACATTAAGCTCCCAACAGCAGATGCGTAAGAAATATTCTTCATTTGCTCTCGTTCCAATTTATTTTCGGACATTGCATTAGTCCAAATTTGTCCCCTTTCTGAATTGGAACAATTCCTGCTGAACATCTATTTATGTTGAACCTCTCTAGAATTTTATCAATATAGGCTTTCTGAGACAATCCTAACAATCCTTGTGATCGATCACGGAATATTTCTATTCCTATCACATATGTTGCCTCTCCCATATCCTTCATTTCAAAATTCTTAGAGAGAAATTTCTTGGTTTCGTGTAACAAACCAAGATCATTAGTAGCAAGCAAAATGTCATCAACATATAGAACTAGAAAAATAAACTTGCTCCCACTAACCTTCATATATATACACCGATCAACAGTGTTTTCCTTAAATCCAAAGGAAGTTATGGTATCATTAAACTTAAGATACCATTGTCGGGAAGCTTGTTTAAGTCCATATATTGATTTCTTTAATTTGCACACCATGTGTTTCTTTCCTTTAACTGAAAAGCCTTCGGGCTGGTCCATATAAACTTCTTCCTCTAAATTCCCATTAAGAAAGGCAGTTTTAACATCCATTTGATGCAGCTTTAAATCATAATGAGCCACCAGAGTCATAATGATTCTAAGTGAGTCTTTCTTGGAAACTGGTGAAAAGGTCTCCTTATAATCAATGCCTTCTTTTTGAGTAAAACCTTTAGCAACAAGTCTGGCCTTATATCGTTCGAGATTGCCTTTTGAGTCACGCTTGGTCTTAAAGACCCATTTACACCCGACTCTTTTACACCCTTTAGGCAATTCAACAAGATCCCAGACTTGATTCTCATCCATAGATTTTAACTCTTCTTTCATAGCATTGAACCATTCACTAGAATCATCACAGTCTATGGCTTGCAAAAATGAATCTGGATCATTACCAATTCCTAAGTCAATTTCATACTCAGAGTCAGACTCTTGTAGATAAACCACATAATCATCAGAAATGGTTGGTCTCTTTTCTCTTTGAGATCTTCTTAATGTCATTTCTTGTGACTCAACTACGCTAGGTTCATTATTGACATTTTCATTGTAGAGTGTTTGATCACTTATTTGTTGTTATTGATTATTATTAGGTGGAACTACAACATCAGAAACAACAACTTTGGAAGTTTTAGGTATGGGATATTCCATCCTCACTTCTTGAATGCAAACATTACGCATTCCTTCACTCCCACTAATGTCACCATTCTCAATGAACCTAGCATTTCCAGATTCAACAATTCTTGTACTATGATTAGGACAATAAAATCTGTACCCTTTGGATTTTTCTACATAACCAATGAAGTAACCACTGATCGTTTTAAAATCCAATTTCTTTTCATGTGGATTGTAAATTCTTACTTCTGCAAGACAACCCCAAACATGCAGGTGTCTTAAACTAGGTTTCCTTCCCGTCCACAGTTCAAATGGAGTCTTTGAAACTGTCTTACTAGGAACCCTATTTAATAGGTACATAGAAGTCTTTAATGCATACATCCACAGAGATAAGGGTAAAGATGAATAACTCATCATACTCCTAACCATTTCCATTAATGTACGATTACGCCTTTCTGCAACACCATTTTGTTGTGGTGTACCCGACATTGTGTATTGAGTACAAATACCATACTTTTCAAGGAATTTAGCAAATGGACCTGGACATTGTCCCAATTCATTATACTTTCCACAATATTCACCACATTTATCTGATCTTATGATTTTCACTTTTTTATCTAATTGCCTCTCAACTTCTTTAATATACACCTCAAGTGCATCGACAGATTGAGATTTGTCATGCAATAGATAAACATATCCATAACGTGAAAATCCATCAATAAAAGTGATGAAATAACTTTCTCCACCAAAAGATGGAACATCAAAAAGGACCACATATATCAGTGTGTATAAATTCAAGAAGCTTTGTACTTCTTGTGGCACCTTTCTTAGTGTGTTTCGTTTGTTTGCCTTTAATACAATCAATACACACTTCAAGGTCTGTAAAATCCAAATTCGGAAGAATTTCATTTTTCACTAATCTTTATATTCTTTCTTTGGATATGTGACCTAAACGTTTATGCCACAAGTAAGCAGAATTCTCATCAACTAAACCACGTTTAGTGCCAACATTATGATGCAAGGTCATTAAAGTCTCAACAAAAACACTATCAAGTTTTAACTTGTAGAGACCATCACATAAACTTCCAGTTCCAATAAGCTTGTTATTCTTAAAGAAACTAAAAGATCCACAACCAAACTTGAAAGAAAATCCTGTGACATCAAGTTTTGGCAAAGAAACTAAATTGCGGGAAAATGTAGGTACATAAAGGGTTTGAAACAAATCCAAATAATGTCCAGTATCTAGGATCAATCTATAAGTGCCAATGCCTTCAACTGGAGCTTTGTTTCTATTCCCCGTAAACACATAGCTTTCATTTGGCTTTATAATTTGGATCGTAAGAAATCCCTGCATCGTATTGGAAACATGAGTGGTGGCGCCAGAATCAATCCACCAAGTATTATAAAGAACTTCAGTAAAGTTTGATTCAAAACATACTAAAGCACATGGCTTACCTTTCTTTTCAAACCAAGCTTTACGCTTCAAGCAATCTTTCTTCAAGTGTCCAACTTTACTACAAAAGTGACACTTCATAAGATTGTGTTCCTTCTTGTGGATTGCTTTAGAAGAATCATTCAGGCTATGTAGACCTTTCTTCTTGCTTTTTCCACCTTTCCTTTTATAATTCTTTCCAGCTTCTTGATGACTTGAGAAATGGACAGAATGAGTCTTTTGATTCTTTATCCTCGTTTCCTCTTGAACAAGCATACTAGCCAATTCATTTACATTCCACTTATCCTTAATAGTGTTGTAATTCATTTGAAATGGCCCATATTGTTCATGAGGTAAGGAATTGAGTATGAATTGTACTAAAAAGTACTCATCTACGTTCATTCCCAAAGTCCTTAATTTTGCTGCTAGGTTTGTCATTTCAAGCACATGCTCATGCATGGTACGTGAACCATCATATTTCATGGTGGTCAATGTACTCATCAATGTACCAGCAAGTGACTTATCAGCAGTTTGAGAGCGCTCTTCCACAAATTTCATAAATTCCTTAGCACTTTCAGTTGTGGGAAGAGTAGTCTTTAAGTTGTTTGCAACTGTCATTCGCATAAACATCAAGCTCAGTCTGTTTGATCTTTCCCAAGCTTTATGGAATGATTTTTCATTATCGCTACTTTCATCAATAATAGTAGCTGGTTTCTCAACTTAAAGTGCTAAATCAAGATCCAGGACACCTAAGTGAAACTGGACTTGTTCACACCAATCAGAGAAATTCATTCCATTAAATAATGGAACAGACGAAGCATGCGAATGCAGAGAAACCGGTACAGATACTGCAAATTTACAAGAAGATACTCACATTTTAGTGCTTTGAAAATATTACGTAATTAGATTCAAATCAAACATAATATGTATATCATAGTTCTCCTTTGGGTGATCCTATGAAATACAAACATACATTCAACTATAATGATGCTAATAACTTTTATTTGGCAATTATATATGTACCTCATTAAAATTTATTTGCTATCTTTGGATATACAAACAAATTTAACAAGACATATCAATTACCAACTATTACGTTCATGAAAATTATAAGAAATTGATTAACCTTTGTGTGAATCCCTAAATTCTTATAATAAATGAACTTCAATGTATCCATGACTTTAATAATGATATATATATATATATATATATATATATATATATAACATATCATTTCATTCATAGCATCAATTATTCATGGATAATTGAATAAAACATTATAATTTCAAAAATTCATACCTTAAGGTTTGGCCACTTTGGTGACTAACAAACCTTTCTTAATTGAAATTTTTTTTAAATTATAACGCAGAATAATTATTATTCATAATTTGATTATCTTAAACTTTCATAATCAAAATATCATAATCAAATTATACATCATAATGCCTAAATAATAATTTACGTGCAATCACATAAAGCAAGGGCAAAAACGTAAATAAACTGTTAATGGCATAAGAGGTCATTCACATGGTAAGGGCAAAACAGTAAATTGCAATCCCAAGGATAAATCTGTAAATTTGGCACGTAATGGTAAAACTGTAATTTTATGCAAAAATGGCATAACTGTAATTTACCAAACAGGGGCAAAAAGGGAAATCCGTGCTTGAATAAGAACAAAACAGTAAAATAATGCATGAGGGGCAAAGTGGGAAGGACACGCAAAAGAGAAGGGCAGAACGGTAAAACCACGCGGGGCGTGTGTCAGGCGCGTGGATCCCACGCGTGGCACATGCCAGGCGCGTGGGGACCACGCGCGGGCGTGTGCTTTGCACGCGCCCCCTTCTCTTCTTCTTTTCTTCGCGCCGGTTCGCGATTTTCTTCCTCCACCGCGCGTTCCACCGCCTAATTCTCTTTCCACAGACCATTTCCGATCAAATAAAATTAAGGGATTTGTAGAGAACACTTATACAACTTCACAGGTTCAAGTAATTGCGAAAACGGCCAAGAAATTAACCGAAATCAAGCAAACTTTCTATCAACCCTAACCTTAATTTTTTTAAACTTCCACCACTCAATTAGCCACCGAAAACCATCATAATGCCAAATTATGTTAGGGCTTTAGTTGCCCATGGTGGTATGACCTTACTGGTCTGAAGCCGGCCGGTGGGTCGCCGGAATTTGACCGGAATCGCCAATCTTTTTTTGCCCCCAAAATGCCCAAAACCATCCGAATTTAATTCATTCAAAAATCTCACGAAATTATCAAACATATATTCATACAGTAGTTGCTCAATGAAAATAAACCCATAAACCATCCATATTTCATTAAACGGAAAACCATGAGATCATAAACCACGCTCTGATACCAACTGTAAGTGATGATCATAAACTTTAATGCGGAAATAGATCATCAAACGAATCTTAGATCTTCATGGTTTTCACAAACTATAAGATGGTTGATGACATACCTTTCTACATTGCGTAGTAACACTTCTTTTATCTTCGGAAGAAACAACGGAATCCAATTTCTCTCCCTTAACCCACTTAACCTTAACACGATTATTTGATGGAGGATAAATGCTTCTATTATTTCGTATGGGTGGAGAGAGGACTAGATTCCCTTCTATACTTTAAGGTGCCTTTTCAATAGGTGCCTTCCATCATAGCACTTCATTTTCATAATTGCACCATTTCATTATAACGTTACTTATGAAGAGTCGTGTCTTCTCGTAGCCACTAAATATTTCAGCATATAAATTAATATTAAACCATTAATAATGTCATGTGGACCACACTTATTTTTACACCTTCATCTCCAAGTTCGTGGCGTACACAATTGATTGAAAACTGATCCACGCGTCCTGTGGTAATGGTCTTTTCTCGCTCGCTCTTGGCACTCCATGTAACAAATTTACGTGCCTGTCTCTATCGGCGTAGCGCAAAAGTTCTACAGTCCTAGGATCTTGGTGCAGCTTTTCAGTTCTGCATCAGGAAGGCAAACAGCGCAGCTTTGTGGAAATCAACTTGAGTCCATCTAATCTTCATATTAATTAGAGCTTAGCTTGTCTGAAAAGAGAGAGGCTGATGAGTTTGGAAATGAAGATGCAGACCCGGCAAGTACCAGGCATTGATGCCTCTCCAATTGACAAAGTTCTGTTCATGCGCCTGAAGTTTGCCAAGTGATGGCTACTTGGGGAGAATTATGCTATCAAATGAGACGATAACACTATTCTCTCTTGACAGAGCTAGTGAAATTAACTGTCTGCGCCTTTGTGAGGTTCTTTATTATCAGTGATTGATCATTCTTTTTGGGGGATTTTTCCCTTTTAGTTGGTATCATGAAAAGTCATCGTCGGGCTATCTGCACATTCCAAGGAATTACGAAAGAATCTAGCATAGAAAAATGAGTGAATTGGACTTCATTTGTTTCGTGAAAAATTAATAATTCAAAACATGTTTTGCTTAAAATGATTATTTATATTGCTTGAAATAATTAATTGATGAAATATATTTTTATTTTTAATAAAAATTTAAGTCTAAATTTTTTTATGAATGATGAAAATATATATTTTTTATTCATTTATCTCTATGAGGGGGTATAAGCCATTGTTTTAAGGAAAACTAGTTCATTCATATTTTCGCGAACTTGTTTTGAGGAAAATATAGTACTTCTAGAAATTGATAATATTTTTCGGTATTTGCCTAAAACTTGAAAATGACATTATTGATAAATGAGCTTCCTCCCCCCCCCCCTTCTTTCTTAACCAGTTGCCAGCCACAAGCCTCACCTAAGCTCGCCGATATTGTTACCAACCTTTCAACTATTGGCGATGCTTGAGTTCGCCTGTGGCCAGTCGCAGGTTGTTGACCGGCAACTAACTAAAGAAGAAAAAAGAAAAGAAATAGAAAAAGGTCTAAAATTTAAAAATAATTAAAAACTAAATATTAAAAAAGCAAAAAAATAGAAAAAAGAAAAAAAATAGACGTTTGGTGAAAGAAATTGCTTGGTTTAGAAATGAATGAAAGATGATTAAAAATATTTTCCACTTTCTGAATAGTGAATTTTTTTTTCACTTTTGAAGGTATTTTTCAATGGCAAAAAATAATTTCCTTAATTAATTTATTTCTTATGATATGAATACTGAAAAGTCCAAAAAAATTTATTAAAAGTTATTTTACGTAAAAAAGAACCGAGCTTCAATCTCAAGTTGACTTTTTACAAAAAGAATCATTGAGTAGATGGAAATTATGATTGCAATGAAATTTAAGAAAAGTTACATTAGATTGCGAATTATTATGAAATGATTTCGGTAAACGACTCTCTGCATATGTTTTAAAAAAGTATAGGGAAAAAAAGCGGGAATTTTTTTTGTCCGATCAAGTCTGGGATTTTTTCTTTGTATGAATTAGATGAAACTCGATGAATCAGTATTGAAATTTGACACTTGACATCTACATTTATAAGCAACTGACTAGAAATGCATGTGTATTTTTTTTTAATACTCGTCCTTTTATGATTTATGATTTTTATCCTTATATTTATTCTAAGATAATATATTATATGTACTCAAGTAATATCGTCATGAAATAATAAGAGACTGGGTTTGTTATCGAGACAATAAAAAGTGATTTAAATTTGACATTGGGTATGAGACAAAACTCAGAATTTTCACGATTAAAAGACTGACAGAATATCACCAAAAATTCAAATTATATTAATTTGTGATACAAGTATCTCAAAATACTTCCGTGTCATAAAAAATATATATCCTAAACCTACTTTTCTGTTTCACAAAACGAAAATAAAAAATAAAACTTATACCCTCCATTAATTTTTCTTTTAGAATATATTTATTATGTAAATTTAATTTCAAAGTTTTTTTATCACACAAAAAAATTTAATATCAATGAGTAAAGTTTACGATTTTTAGCGACAAGAAAAATTGAAAGTATTTGTGAACATAACTTGAGATTTTTTTATAGTGTTAACCCGATAAAAGTGATGACGTGGCTTCCACGTGTTACTACTAATCGTGCTTAAATCAGCTAATTGTTTTGTTTCAAGCATATAAATGGGAAAATCGACGGGCGAAATGGACATGTCGTCCACCGTTTTCACTAATCGCGCTCTTCTCAGTCTTGTCAGCGTGAATCCCTCCTTGGTCTTCTGGCCCAGTACCGTCTCGCGGCTCGACCGAGTCGAAGGCTTCACAGGGTGCGTCTTCATTCTCTCCTTTTCTCGTTATCGACGACCCTCTGATTCGAGCTTCCTTTGTCGTTCGGCTCCATTATTTGTTGGTGAGAGTGGGTCGCCCTTGTCCGGATCTCTTAAGGCCCTGGGAGAACGGTTCCTTGTGATTTAATCTTCCAAATTGTTGGTGGCTGTGGTACGAACGATGAGAGATGGTTGATTTTGAATTGGAATCCCTTCTCCACATGTTTCTTTTTTCTGGGTTTGGAAGGTGGGTAGGAAAGAGAATTTTTTTTTTTTTGGGGAGGGGGGAGGGGGCGCATTTGCTTTATGGTGTTTGTTCTGAGCAGATGGGTGGTACAGGAAGATGAAATTGCTTCGACTCTATTTGGGGTTAATTTGATTTTAACTGCAGGTCAGAGAAGATGGCTGGAGCTGGAAATGTAAATTCGTTTCGACTTTGTCATGATTGCCCGCTAGATGTTCGTGGAAATTTCTCAGAGAAATTTGACTTGAAAGTTCGAAATATTGAGCTTATTTTGTTCGAGTCAGTCGTGTAAATCAGAATTTTTACAAATTCTCACTGTTCAGCTTCTATAATATACTTGATAGTTCGCACTGTCCAAGATGCTGGTTAGTTTGGGTCCGAGTAGTTGCTCGACTTATGCATGTGACCATTTTCACATATATAGCAATCTATGGTGTGGTTTTTGATTATCAGTAAGTTTACCGCTTGTTGATCATGACAGATGTTTTTAACAACTGCAGATATTATTCTATTTCAGTATTGGATAGCCCATCTGCTGGCTAGATGTCTGCAAAGGGAAGGAAACTTTCAGGGAGGGGGGAAACGGTGGCAGCAAATTATGCATTTGGCCCTCTTGAAGATGACCTAATCATAAAGCATAGACTACTAACCCGAACTACAACAACAAGAGGTGAACCGCCGTTGAAGAAACTTCAAAAGAAATTTACCTCCTTTGTCGTCGAAGTTGAGAAGGATGAAGATAACTATGGCGAGTGTGAGAAATTGTCAAGAGCCTTTCTACAGGAGCTTTGTACTTTCGAGATTCCTCTTCTCAAGAGCAAGGCGGTTGTCAGTGCTAATGTCAGAGAGAAGGATAATTTCAATGAGTTAAAAGATGAAATCAACAGGCAGATTCTGCAGGCACAGGCTGACATAGAAGAGCTGAAGAAGCAACTTGAGGAGAGTAAGGTTGAGAGGAAGCATAAAGAGGAGTGTGAGGCAATTAGAAAGTTGATTGCTATGCAGCCACCGAGATCGGAGACACAGAAGATCATTACAGACTTGGAGAGAGAGATTGCAGCCCTCGAGGCTGAGAATACAGCAAGTTCAAGAATGCTGGAGCTTCGCAAAAAGCAGTTTGCCCTGTTATTGCATGTGGTATGTGGCAAATGTTGGTATTTGAATCAGCACTTGCTTTTCTTAACTGCTCGACATAATCTGTTTAAAAGACTTATGTTAGGCGTGATTTAAGACTGTCCTTGTAACTTATCTTGTAGTCAAGCCAGTATTTATTGAATTGATAAAACTGGTATATAGCCATGCATGTCCCCAACCTCAGTTAACAGTTTGCTTACAAATCCAACAGAACACTGAGCTCCATATTTATTGTTCCTCTAGCACTCTCAGATATCTCTAAATATATATATTTTTTTGGTAAAGTAAGAGATGTATTGATCTTTAGAGCCAAAATTACATGATGGAGAGATCTGGTACTACAAAAACCTTCACTTAACACCGCAAGTAACTAGTGATGAGTGAAAGAGTGCCATGGATCTTAATAGAGTAATGAATACCGAAAATTAAAACATAAAAACCAGCACATTACAAGAAGATATCATCTTCAAAGCCCCAGTTGTGTTGTAATCTTCTATTTCTTGGAGTGTCCATGATGTTGTGTAAGGTCCTAGAATAGTCCTTGACCATCTTGGAAAGTTTTATCTTCATCGCCGGGAGGAAGAGATCTGAGTTCCGAAATAAGATGTTGCAAGTCTTCCATATGATGTGACACAAAGCTCCTAGGGAGAACCTCGCAATCCTCTGATAAAATTGATTACCTGAGATATCTCTAAATATTAAGTATCAGCAATACCCATAAACATACAGTTAAAGTCATAGCCAAATTGAGAAGCTCTTACGTTCGAATAATGTGCATAGCAATTTTGTCTTGAGATAGGTGCTACTGTAATATCATTTTTTTTTTTGCCTTTTGGTGGAATTCTTCCAGAATTGGTCTTACTTTTGCTAGTGGTCATACCTGCTAGCTGCTATTTCTTCCTCTGATATATGACCATTCTTTCCAACAAAATTTAGGTCATTTCCTCTTACAGATGATTAACTATTCCACTTAGTGAATAGTGCATAAGTACCCATCTTGAAAAACTTTCGGCTCCTTTGTATATATAGGTGGAGGAGCTACAGACTACTTTAGAGGAAGATCAAAAGAATTTGATTGAGGAGATGCGGATTGCTGCAGAAGAACAGAAGAATGGATTGGAAGATGCTAATGGGGGCTCTGAAGCCATGCTAGTTGATTAATGGGTATGTTGTGTTTTGATGCTGAAATTGTAGTTATATGTACACCATCCATTTACTGTTTTGAGTGTGAAGAATGAGAGATCTTTTTTTCAATATCAGTCCATTTCTGCGGAGCAAGGTCGGGATTCAATGTCATAGCTTCTCACTCAATTCTTTTTTTCATGTTTTGCCATTTGCTTTGCATGTTCATGTTGCAGTGGCTTGAAATGCAAGATATCCACAATTTGTGGTGAACCCTTGAATCTACTGCTGGTTTTATCTGAGTAAAACTACATGTAAGCATTATGTGGAGATCATCATTGATTGAAGAAAGATTGCGCAAATTCCTTTGTTTCAGATACTACTTTGCCTTAAATCGCCCTTTTTTAGGAAGAACGCCTTCTTTGGCTTCAATGCCTTAATGCTGCGAATCTGTTGTGGATTGAGAATCAGGTCACATCACTATGTTGGACAAGAACATGACAAAACTTATCAAAAAAATGCAATGACTGATGATAAATCACGTTGTATTGGATGATTGACCTTTAATTTCCTTTTTTCCTTTTTCCTTTTTGGGTATGATGGACGGGGATGAAGCATTCCTGTCTCTATGAATTCATTTCGTACAGGACATAATAATTGCTTATTTCACTTTCCCCACGACATGCCAACTTTCCCTGATGAACTCATCTAGTAGGTGTATAGCTGCAACCGATTTAGTTTCTCTGTAATGCCGTACATGTTCATATGACAAACGTGGAGCTGGATTTTCTTTTAGCTGGATTGCGTTTTAGGACTCAAGAGTCCCGCGATCCTTCCAAGTCTTTCTAACTGAGCATGCGATTTTTCCCGTAGGATATTTTATCGGTCCAAATCCGAAATGACAATTGAGTGGATCATGTAATTGAAAAAATTGCATTGGAGAAAACACGAAGAAGCGTGTTGTCTTTGTGGAAATCCAACGCATGTCTTGCTCTTCCTTTATTTTTATTTTTTTTTTGTATGTTGCTCTCAAGAATTGAGTTTAAACAGTAGTTTCCCATATGCCAAAGCTCCCAAGGAAATGGAGGGCCACGACGGTGTGAAGTTGTATGCTTTGGTTTGTGTTTATAGCCTCGTGTCCTTATTTGCTTGGATTTGGCTTGTGTAAAATTACAAAGAGTAGTGTATAAGTCTTTCTGAAGCAACAAATTCCTCCAGCTCATGAAAGGAGAACGATGTGCAGGTGCTCAAAAAAGAGGCGGACACTTCTTGTCACTGGTCCGACGTCTGGAGCAATTGGTTTGGAGTCATCAAAGCAAATCGCCCTTTGGGCAAGATCTTGTTCGATTAGTATCATATTTCTGGCATCATTCGGTCTCGATGCTTCGGGTTCAGGCTTCCTCAAGCACCAATTCGAGTCAGAAGCGAACTAGAAATTCCAGAATTTTGTTGAACTAGTTGGAACGCATGAACAACAGTGATACGTCTTAATATAAGTAAACAGGCGGGTAATTAAACCAGTGAAAACATCCTAGTATGTCAAAGATCATTACTCGGATGAACTTGAATTCTTCCGTCTGGTTGATTGACATTGGCGGAAAAAACAATTTTCTCGATTTTCGTCGTTGGGCGATGATCAGGAAAATTAGTTAATGAAATATGCTTTCAATTTGAATACTAAAGTTATGAAATTTTGGTTTTGCTATCTAACATTCTAATGTCATGAATCGAGATTAAAACCGATGACTTGAGTTGTCGGGCGGAACACTTTGATTGCTGCTAACACCTCTCTGAGCTGTTCGAGCCGGATCTTTGGCGCTCGGACCCAAGTTCCCAATCTTTAAACCTAAGACCGCAATGCCCAACATTGAATCGAGTCCCGAACTGTCGGGGACGTCAATCTATGATCGAACCCATCCAATCTGTCTCCAATGATCGGGTTCGGATGCCTCAACCTGAAAAATCAACAGCCCAATCTAGGGCCTGATTGAGACCTTAGCGGCCTGACCAGAATGCCCTACCACCAAAACTAAGATCTTAGCCATTGAACTCGAGTCCCAAGCACCCCAGCGACACTTGAGCTCGGGTCCTCGTGCCCAACTAGGACTCCAGTGCCACAGCCCAAGCTTGTCTCAGACATTGTTGCCCCCGGTAGCCCCCAGACTAGGGACACTAATATGGAATTGTATTTCGCTTCTTTTTTGAATGGATTTTGTTGGTTAGTAGTGTTCGTGAGATATGTTAAACATTCAAATAAAGAAGCTTTGCTAATTCTAAAGTATTATCTTTCTCATGTTATGCACGACCAATGCATTGAAGATGCAAACGTATCTTTATTACGTATCATTAACGGGTTCTCGAGAATACTTATAAAGAAGACCCTTTTTTAAAAGCTTAGCAACATGCCCTTTTTGAAGAACAGAGAATACCACCTCGCCGAAAAACAGCTTACGCTTAATGAGCTTTAAAGGGCTACAAGACAAACTACTCGTTGAGCCCCCTCTTCAAGTCCTTTTGTATTCTTGCACATTTTCTTATACCGATAAGCTAAGTGCCCGAGTGGCTTGGGCACATTCATTATCCATCAGCCGTTTTATGTACCTGCTCGGTGACAAATCCGTGGCATCATGCGCGGCACACCTAAGTGTTCAAGAGTTGCACGTTAGATCTAGCTATCATACTGATGCAAGGGTGAGAATGGTAACCCGTCGAACGATCATAAACTAGCAACGCATTTGGACCGCGTTACCAGACATCAGACTTGGGACCAAATGCTTGGATCCCGACTCCAGCTCTAGATACCTGAACAGAGGTACTTGACAACTGAACTCAAAACTCCAACACTCAGACACGAAAGCCCTGGCACTCGGATTCGAGCCCCCCAAACTCAGGGGCCAGTACTGAGGACTCAAAGGACGAGAAACAGGACCCCAGTGCCCAAACTCGAGACCCTGACGGCCAGACTCGCATCATCAACAGCCAGATCCGGGCCACCATCAATGGCGCAAGGGCCCTTTCTCTCAAAATTCCCTTTCTGTTCAGGAGGCAGTTCCATTATGCACAACACTGCCCAGACGGAAAAAATAATCTGTCGCCAGAGTGACCATGAAGCATGCGAATTTCTCTCCATTCTCGTCCAACTTCGTAAATACAAGTTCATTTGGCACAAATCTTTTATGGTACCAGCCCAAAATACAGCTTTAAGTCAAAAAGAAGGAATCAGAAGACTACAGAGGATCGGGAAATATCAGATACCAGCAGAAAAGCAAATAATAGACTACAAAGCCCAACGAAACACCATTTGAAAACATCATGCTGGTGCTATACAAAACCCCAAAACTGCTTCCACCAGTGCAATATATCAACCATCCATCTTTCTTAAATCAGGACTCGAGGCATCAGATACATTCCAATCATCAACTTCATCTTCAAGCTTGTACTTACTGAAGTGGCTGACCTTAAACTTCCACACTCCTTTGACAGGGTCATACGACACAAACTCAGCACCTTGATCCTCAGCCTTCTTCTTGAGCATCTCCTTGTACTTCTCAACTTTAAGCCCTTCTGTCCACTGTTGTCCAGTCCTCCTGTCGGTACATTTGATGTTAAGAAGCGTAACCTCAGCTGGCTTATTGAGACCTTGTCCTATAGGAGGTTTCTTGTTGTCGTCCATGTAAACAATCACCTCTCGGTTGTTAAACTGGACAAGGGTTTCAAGATCAAGCCGTCGAACATCAGTCTCACCAATGAACTTGATACTTCCATAGCCATGCCGCCCCACAACGAAGTCCTTGACACGGCGGCAGAACCCTGGCTCAGCCCTTTCCTTGGCAGCCAGCTCTTGGATTCGAGGCTCAGTGTAGTAATCAGAGCGACGAAGCTTAGGCATTAGCGCCTCAATGTCTGCACCGTGCTCATACACTATTGCAGCCTCACCAGCCCTGTGACCATTGAGAGTCATCGAGGACTCACCTTTCTGAACAGAGTGGTCATCATAGACTCCATTTGATTTGTGGCTACCTCTAACATGATCTGTTTGATCCTTCACACGACCGTTTTCATCTGGAGCTCCTGTTGCTAGTTGCAAATAATAATTAAGTTAATCACATAAGGTTTTTGGATCTACAATATTAACCACGTTTGTCTACACTCACACCTTCTGAATGAAAATAATTCTGCATATTTGCAAACCAGTGACATCTCTTTGATTGGAATCGTCTCTGGAAGACTAATTTGTCATCCCGACTTAGACTAAAGACTATTTGAGAAAGTAGTATCAGACACAATGTCGGCTTTGTTAGGAGAAGCTTTTCACTACCAGTAGAAAAAGACGTTAAAAAAAATATATATATATATATATATACTCAAAAGTCAAAAGCTGGGGTAACCATTGGATATATGTAGAGATGGCTAAAAATTATTCAAATTTGTAACATAAGAATGTATGTGTTCTTTGTCCATGGTCTTACAATTTCCACCGCAAAAGCTATAACTTCAAAGGTGATAATACACAAAGACTGCATCATAAATGAAAAGTAACAAGCCAGAACAAAGCATTAATTTCCTGAATAAACTTGAATAGAACAGGTATCAAAGGGAGCAAAGGCAACCAAGCTGTCTATCTCCCAGAATGAAGCTAAAGCTAGAGAAGATGGTCAAGGACAAAGCTAGAACCTTCGGTCACGTGCCTGACTCTCCTAGGAATAGGAGGATACAGTGAGGGTGGGGCCTTGGTCCTGAAATTTTCTATTAGTTAGTGGTCCATTGTTGTATGCTTCCTTTGTACGCCAAATTTTGGCCCTCTTTATATTTTCACCCCGAGACCTTGGCACCCTTTCACTTATATACATATTGTAAGCAAAAGCATCTGTGGTGCCAAGATGCCTTACTTTGTATACATTTGGTAAAAGTCTATACAACTACTTACATTACCAAAAAAAAGGGAGCAAAGGCAAATGAACATAGACAATTTGCATTGCATTCAATTTGGAGTCCAGACTGGCAAAAGCAGAATTCGGACACTAAAACAACGACCAAGGTTAATGAGTAATCAAGAAATATGGAAAAAGAGAGATGTATAAAAGGGCTAGCTAGTCAATTTCACGTGTCATATTCAGGTTTTGCTATAGCATCAAGTCATGCAATTGGAAACACAACTTTTTATCATGCTCTAAAACTTGCATATTATAAATTGGAGTCAATCTGTGCCACTTTAAGGTTTTCTACATAAATATGTATAAACGTATTTATTTTTGTCTGAAATAAATCATTTGGAAAGAGAAAATTTATATAGAATCATTCTGCGAAGCACAAGTGGACGACAAAAGCATATCATAACTAAGAATCTAATGATGACATTAAGATGTCATCACAAGCAACAAATTTCACCACATATTATTCCTCGCATTTACAGAACTATACAGCAAGACCCAGACATAAGAATCTTACCGTTTTCCGGCCTGGGTCCAGATGTGTCCTTCAATGGAGATGGTTTTTCTGCACTACTTCTCAAAGGCCACTGCTCAGATGAACAGATAACCAGAGCCCTCGGATTTTCCCGAGGAATGAAAAGGGCATCAGCCTTTGGTGTGCTGGGTGTTTCTTCATCCTCACTAAAAAAGGGAACCTGGAATGACAATCCAAAAGTGAGGTTTATAGAAGCACATGAGAAGACTTATTGAGCAGAAAGTGCATATTCCCAGCATTCTCTGGCCAAAGGGAGAATAGGTTTGATATCGTCCCATTGCTATATCAATATTCTAGAATATTTAACAAGTATAGAGCACATCAGTAAAGCAAATTCACTTTCACCTTTGGCGCATCACTCTTAGGGTGGTATTTCCTTACAGGCAACCTAATCCGCCTCTGCGACAAATGCCGGGATGTCAATAAAGAGGATATACGGACAGGAGCAGGTTTTTCCACCACCTAGACAATAGGATTTAAAAGATTAGATCACTTTCTTCACAGCATAAGATTAGGTGCCCCTGCCCCTCCCAAAAAGAAAAGGGGGTGCAAAATTAGCAACCAAATGGAAAGTAGTCTTCCGTATTGGAGATATCAACAAAGAATTCAGACAGGTCAACAGGCTCATAAATGTCTCATGTAAGACACCAAGATCATCTTTACTTACTGGCATGCTGGAAATTCCGTATTGAATAGAAGAACTAGTCCCAGTTCGGCCAATTGATACTTGAGGCATCGCAGGAAGGGTTCCGAATGGATTAGTGACAGGAACCGGTTGCATGACGGCAGGGGTCATGTTGGCTGACCTGTTGAGCATGAGCATGGGATCATTAATTAATTGCACAGTGCAAAATTCCTTCATTTATCAGCCAACGAAGAGCAATTAAGAACGGAATAAACAAAAAGATAGGTAGCACCAAATATAGTGAGGCAGACCCAATGAAGTTAATAAAGAGTAGTATAGTGTAAAATGACGCACAGATTTCCGAGGTTGCTCTGGCCAAAAATATTCTGGGTACCATAACCGCTGGCACCAGCTGACACCCACAGAACAGAAATAAAGTCAGCATAATTAACATACAAATATCAACACTAAAAGAAAAGACAGAAAATGTTTAGTAAACTCAAGTAACCTGTTTGTGTCTGACCCAAGTTGCCAAAGCCAAAAGGACTGGTTGGTTGGGCAGGTTGAGATGATTGAAAGGGAGTTGAAAAGGAGGGCTGCAGATAAAACATTACATGTGATTAAAAGAAGAGAAGTGAAACCATTCCACTCTTCCCTCCCAAAAAACAGAAATCTATAAGTTAACCTGGATAAAGTATCAAAGGAGGATAAAACCTTAATGACCATACAAGAAGAAATAAAACTGCAAAAAGCAGAAACTGCACTAGATGCTGCAAACAAATTTAAATCAAAATGAACTCACATTTATTTGATTGAATCCAGCTGGACTTGTAGAAGGAAGCTGTGAAGAAGTGCTTGGGAATATACTTCCGCCAAACCCACTAGCAGGTGTGCTGAATATGTTTGATTGACCTAAAGAAGGAGTAGTCGTCTGACCAAAAGGAGATGTGGTCTGTCCAAAGAGAGACGTGGTCTGTCCAAAAGTAGAAGTGCTCTGCCCAAAGGCAGAGCCAGTCTGGCCAAAGGATGGCGTAGTAGATGAAAATAAGGGGGAGGACTGAGAGGTAAAACCAGAGCCAAATGGACTGCTAGCCATAGTTGGAGAACTAAAAATTGATGTTGATGAACCGAATGCAGAAGGGCCTGATGAAGAAAAAATGGATGAAGATGAACTGGCACCAAATGTAGGAGCTGGAGTTGATCCAAACAAGGAAGGTGTTGTTGATGAGGTTGAAGAACCAAAAGGTGAAATGCTCGGTGTAGCCGAGGATCCAAAGCCAGTACTGCCGAAGGGTTTAGAAGCAAAAGGATTGGAGGTTGTGTTGGAAGCAAAAGGAGATGATTGACCAAATGCTGGTGAAGGAGTTGAAGAAGGTGCACCGAAGCCAATAGCACCAGCAGACTGACCAGCAGGATTTGGTCCACCTGAAAATTGAGCATGATTAGCATAGAGTCAACACAGCTAAAGCCAAAACTTATATGGAAAGGACATTCTGGCTGCACCTTTATCTCCTGCTTGATAATCCTCCCATCTAAGCTCCTCATGGCTCTTATCCTTATATATAGGCATTGCTGATATTGACTCTAGCTTACCAGCTGGCTGAGTCCCACTACCACTATCTGCCTCAGTTGTTGGTGTGTAAGAAGCCACTCTACTTCCCCCACGCTGACCTCCAAAAGGTGACTGCCCAAAACCACCAGTTCCAAAAGTTGGTGTTGTGGCCTGGGCTCCTGCATGATAAACAATGTGAAAAGACCAAATTTTTATAATGGGCTAGTACACTGCAGTGAAATCTTGTCCATAAGCTATAATAGCAAGCCATGATACAGAATCGGATAGACCAGCAATTTTTTTTGGCAGGCTTGATATTTTAAGTGGGAACCAGAAGACACTAATAGTCCAAAACATTCCTGAAGCAAAATGAATTCATTTTACAAGACTCACCAATCTGGGATCCAAAAGGGGATGATGTAGCTCCAAATGGACTGCCACCAAATGTAGTATTTGATTGGCCAAAAGAAGGAGAAGAGCCAAAACTGAAGGATGGACTACTAGAAGGCCCGAAAGCAGATGTACTTGAGGCGCCAAAAGCCGGAGTACTGGAAGCACCAAAAGCTGGAGTACTTGAGGCACCAAAAGCCGGGTTACTTGACGCACCAAAAGCTGGGGTACTCGATGCACCAAAAGCAGGGGTACTTGAAGCACCAAATAAGGGAGTATTGGAAGTGCCAAATGCAGGGGTACTTGAAGATCCAAAAAGTGGTGTACTGGAGGTCCCAAAAGCACCCCCACTGCCGAACCCTGGGGTGGTTGATGAACCAAATGCAGTCCCTGTGCTACCAAATGGAGGAGTGGCTGTTGAACCAAAGGCAGGAGTGCTTGCTTGTCCAAAGGCAGGAGTAGTAGCTCCAAATGGAGGGGTACTTGTAGAACCAAAGGCAGGAGTGCTAGTGCCGCCAAATGCTGACTGACTTGATGCGCCAAAGCTGGGGGAAGAACCAAACACATTGCTCCCAAATGCTGCCTGTGATGGCTGACTTGTGCTTCCAAAAGGACTAGCTTGAGGGGTTGAACCAAACCCACCAAAAGCAGGCTTTTGTCCAAAAAGAGAAGATCCTGCCGAAAAACAAGACCATTAGTGAAGAAAAAGTCTCAGACTGTAAGCCAGATAAATGGAGAAACAACTGCATTTATACTTTGGTAAGAAAAAAGATCCAAATTCAACTACAGTGAAGAATATAACTTTTGAAGGACAATAGCCAGATGACTGAGTATCGGAATAGAGGAAGGGAAAGGGAATCAAGACTAAAATGCAAACCTCCACCAAAGAAAGGTAAATGGATTATCAATTGGGAAGTAAACATTGATTGAATGAACCAGCTAAAGAACTATAGATCATGCTGCAATCAATGCCACTTAAAATAACTAGCATCTGCACATATTAGGCAAGGTGCATATGAAGCAGGCAGTTGAAATTAAATTCAAATCAATTTTCGTTAGGCTCAAGGTTGGCTACGGTTGGTTGCTCATCTATTCCAGAGCTGAATTATATACCTTAATGTAACATAATTGGAGTTGACATTCCAATGTAGACAATTGTTCAGTACTCGCAGTGGATAAAAGGAAAATAAATCCTCATCAACAAATAATTTGCAATGGTCCAATTCTGACAACTCGACATTCTTTCAAGGAAAAGCTTAATAAAATAAATTAAAATCTCCACAAGAATTTCTTCCCCTCCTTTCTTCCCCTTGAACACAATTAGGAGTAACATTGTTCAACACTTTGCAAGCTTGAAGCCCTCATTTTTACTGAAAATCCTCTCCTTTATGACTGTTATCCAACTTCTGCAAAAGCACTAGCTAACATGGAGTTTGCACATGCCACATTGAGTATTTTTACCACTGTGCTTGAAGTATCTCTTTTTCAATATTTGATCAAATGTCTTCATGACACAAATGAACATGAGAAACCGAAACTTCAAAATATATCATACAACGGACATGAGGAAAAGGAAATTATTTGGAATGGGATACTTAGTCAGAATTTTACAAATGGAAACTATTCAACTTGTGTCCAGATACCAGAACTTATAAATCCGATTAAATACCTTGATTTTAAGAATTTCAACCCTCATGTTACTAAATGTGGGGCCACCTTTCAGGGGAATCATGAAAACAAATCAGATGCCCAAATCATCTTAGACAAGTTCTCATCATGCACCCATTTTGTGCAAAGGTACATAAAACAAAAGAAGTTATTCCAGCCCTCCTTAGACCCTTGAGTTTTCTTGAGCTTATATGGCATTTTGCTTGATCCTAATTGCTTCTTAGATCTGATAAATGCGGCTGGTTCAAATATGGCATCTCCAGACCCACTAGTTCACCTTTTTGACAAAAGAAACACAACTTAAGTTGCATGTCTTTTGGCTTCAGCTGTATTTGAATAGCAGACCTACTACTATCATTCTTGCCTTCAACTCACCAAGCAAACAAACATGAGTTATAAATAAAATTCAACATACTCTTCTACGTGGCCCATGATCTGTTTGAAAACTGGGCTAAATCCCATATCAAAGAAACAATGAGCACCCTACCAAATGCCTATCTATAAGTTCACTTTCAGAGGTTCCTCATGATCAGGAAGATAATAGCTCATCATTTACCACCAAAAGCTGAGGAAGAGCTTCCAAAAGCGGGAGTTGATGATGCACCAAAAGCAGGTGTTGAAGCTCCAAAAGATGGAGAAGATGAAGCACCGAAGGCAGGCGTAGTAGAAAAAGGCGACGAGGGTTGAGCAGCACCAAAAACACCAGTTGAAGTTCCACCGAACATAGAGCTCCCCGTTTGAGTGCCAAAAGGGTTTGGGCTACCAAAAGGCTTTGGGGCAAAAGGATTGGTTTGATTATTTGCCTGCCCAAAGACTGATTGGGACCCAAAGGGACTGCTAGATGATTGCCCAAAAGCTGTCAAAAGCATTCTAAATTAACATAACCAAAGAAGGTGACAATAAAAGTAACAGTATAAAACAAGATAAGCACATAATCCTCATAGCTAAAGTGTATAAAGAAACACATACACATGGCCCTATAACAGCAGGCAACAGACATCCAGTTGCTCTAGCATAAGCATCTTACAATGCTATCACGACAAGTAGGATTTTTATGTCTCCAGCAAGAAGGAAGTCATGGCAAATAAAATAGCAGCATTACAATGATATGCGAAAGATGAAATAAATTAACTGAAAAAAGTTCATGAAGAAAAAAGAGGTAACACAGTGCTGGAGACTCGCGGCATACATAGTTCCAAAAGCACTTTCAAAAAGTTTATCAGACAGGTCGGAGATCGGCACAATATAAATAAGGGAAAGTGTCAAAATCCATCACACTAAGGAACTTTCATGTCACACAAACTGACGAGAAAACCAGACAAAAGAAAAGGCACCATTTACCGCAGAGAATAGGCATCAGCAACAAACAAAAGATTCAATAGTTCAATCAAGCAAAGCACCCTGCTGAAGAAACTAAAAATCCAGAAAAAATACTCACGGTTATTCCCGCCAAACATCCTCGCTGTGAAAGTCTAAACTGAGCAACGTATGTTAACTTCAAGAATTCCCCAATGTCGGATCAGGAGCTGCAACATCATTCTAAACAATAAAAAAACACAGAGACCACGAATTTTGCCTACATAATGGCAACAAGCATAAACTAGAGACTCCATAGCCACGCAGGCGAAGCTAATCCCAATGCCAGTGCAGCAGAATAACAGCCGAGGCTAACACTAACGGAGCCTTCAGCTCATCAACCCAACCGCCGACCGAGACTAGGAACGCAACATCCACCAAGAAAGCGATAAAACCGGCGGCAAAGGGAGGCAATCGAGCCCGGGGGCGCCAATCCTCGCGGCGGGGAACAAGCGCGTCAGCGGGGTCGATAGAGCTAGGGTTCGTTACCAAAAGCAAAAAAAGCGTCGAGCGACGAGAGGCAGGCTGTGAGAGAGGCGGCTACTAGGGTTTTCGGAGTACCTCGATCGGAGCTGCTGCAGGGCGGACGACGACGGCGAGGGACGGAGCGACGCCTCGGAGCCACCCGAGGGCGAAAATGGGCGGAGACGATGAGTGAAGAGGGAGAAGAGCGGTGGTGCATCCAAGCGGAAGGAAGGACGGAAGCTCGCGTAATTAATACGCGCGTGGTGCGAAGCTCGCTCGCTCGGCGCGTGGTCCAGAACACATCGAGGGGGTAAGTGAGCCTTCTGTGCCGTGGATGCCGTGCGATGCCTTATCCTAGTAGGTGTTTAGGACGTTGATTCCACGCTTGATGACTTAGCAAACATTATTGCTTGGGGAAACAATTTCGACAAATCTTATAAATTACAGTTCAAAAGAATTTTAATGCTAAAAAAATATAAATTATGTTCGCCGTAATATAAATATCTAGAAAATTTTCTTATGCCACAAAAAAAAACTCAAACTTATGTTGATATGATAAATATATTTCAGATGGAATCGAAATCGAGAATATATATAATTTAAGCTTTTTGTCGGCACAAAAATGTTGAGCATACTTGTGTTACATTAGTAAGTCTTAAGTTTTTTCCGTGATAGAAAAAATTACGAGGCATTTTTGTCACAATGATCATAACTTGGAGCATTTTGATGATATTTGCCGCACTCTAAAATTAATACATAGTCCAGGCATAATATATGTATATATATATATATATATATATGAAATATTATGCAAGAGAGTAGTCTCTGGTGATCGCATGCCTGGATAGTAATTTTTCTTACTAGAAGTCTTCATTGATCTCAAAGACGGTCGGATAAAAAATAGTCGAAAACAAAGATAAGAATAAAATAGCAAGAAATTATTTTAACATTATAAAAAGAAATTAAATCAATCTAATAAAAAAGATAACTATTGAAAATCTATATAATTGCGCTCGCACAGGAAATATTCGTAGAATTTAAATAAGGAATCACTGTTGAAATTTTTTTCCTATGTCATTTAACTCTGCAGTCTTCTAATAAGAGACCCCGCTTGGAATTGAAAGAAAATTTTATGTATCTTTTCATAGAATTGATAGTGAGATGGCTGCATGCATTATGTTTATATTCGTTGCTAAATTAATAATATTTTCAGAAAATATAAAAAAATTATGAAATGGTGAATTATCACAAAAGTATTCATATTTAAGCCAAGAAAGTATTCTTGACGAATTAAACCATTAGAAATACATTGTGAAACAATATAATTCACTCCATAAATCCTTTTGGGCACCACTTGCTAATGGTATCCGAGTGATCATGTACATGAGTGCTAATCTTTATTCTTGACATCACCTATCTTTTGCTCTTTTAAGGCATCATTGCATTCCAGGCAGCTCGACACCGTCGCTATTGTCGCCGGGGACTTCCAATGACCTACCAAGGAGTTTATTCCCAATCGTGGTGCATTGTATCATAATTTTTGTTCATACTATAGCATACGAAATCTTGTAAAAGGATATCACCGATGGATGCAATTCATTCTTGTGCGACTTAATTGCTGCCGGCCTCTCGAAGAATGGTTACTTATGATTCATTCTTGATACATGGGTCGAGCCCTTTGGTAAAATTACAGTAAAACTGGATGGGATTGGATACCTCATAATTCTTTCTTTTGCTTAGACGTTTATACTCTTCAATAAGAAGCAAAGTATAAGGGCGCATCAAAGTAGTGCTGAGCAATCCTTTTGTCTGTGAAAGTTGCAGGTCCTCAAGGCAGGGTAAATTTATTTCCCTTGAATCTTCTTTCAATATATGCAAGGACATCTTTGTTCTTGTTTGACTGACCATCTTATCTTCGACATCCATGTTAATGTTAAAGTTGTTAAACTAAAAGATCGTCAATGTGCCATTGTTGTATTCATGGGAACTAGATGTCACGCGAGGATTCCACGGTAGTCGTGACTTGTGTTCACGAGAAGAACAATAAGAATGTCGTTCAAGTAGTAAATACTATTATAAAGCAGCTTCCACGTTAGCTATTTATTGGTCCGAGTAGCTGAAAATTCAAATGTTTGTATGCATTGAGCTGCGATATAAGTCAGGAATCTCTCAAAAACCAGTTTAAAATTCTAAGAATCATTTAATGGTCTTGTCCCCAACTAAAAACAATAAAGTGAAGAATTCACCTCCTCTCTTCTCCAAAGATTTCTACATATTTCTAAGGGGAGTGAATCACTAGAATGATGTAAGGGAAGTGAATCACTAATCTCTAGAATAAGGTAATTCGGGTGAAACACAAGCTTCTGAAGTGATTTAGGGGAGTGAATCTAATCTAGGCGCAGTGGACCACCCTCTTGTGAAGGCTATCAATAGCCAAATGTTCCGATTTGTTTTTGGATGTAAGAATAATGTAAAGAGTATCTCTAATACAAAAGTGCTCTTTCTTTACTTGAGATCCCGAATTTTCTTAACAATTGGTATCAAAACTTATGCTCGCACATACTCTCAATAATTGGTATCAAAGCAAGCAGTTCGAGAAAATAAGTCTAGCGATTGAAGTTGTGGTATGTGAAGACAACAGTTTGGACCACTAGAGGTGAGCAGGCCCTTAGGAGCTAAAGTACGCCGAAGTTTTGCTAGTGCACAGTCAAGGACTATCAGTTGGTTTGGAACCAAGCTTACTTGGTATGATGCTGGACATTATAATCAAATCCTGATGGTGGATATTTCGAGTCTACCTAAAGGAGTTTAGAAACTCAACAACTCCCAATCATAATAATTGGAACATGTGCGTTCAGTTTTACCTATCACTACAAAAAAAACAAGGATTTAGCTACAAAAACTTAGCGACGAAAAAAACTCCGTCGCTAATTTGCAACAAAAAATAATCCCTTGCTATTTGCAATGAAATTTGTGACGACCACAAAAATTCGTCGCTAATTAGCGACAGATTATTTTTTTCGTCGCAAATTTCGTAGCAAATTTGCGACAAATTTTTTTCTATCGCTAATTAGCGACTGATTTTGCGACGAACCATATTTCGTCGCTAATTTGTGACAAATTTTTCTTCCGTCACTAATTAGCCATGAAAAAAATAATTCGTCGTTAATTTAGTGACGGAATATGGTCGTCGCAAAATGCGTCGCTAATTAGTCATGAAAAAAATATTTGTCGCAAATTTGTAACGGAAAAAATTATCCGTCACTAATTTAGCCACAGACAAAATTATTCGTCGCTAATTTAGTGACGAAATAAAATTCGTCGCAAAATCCGTCGCTAATTAGCCACGGAAAAAAATTCGTCACTAATTTTGGTGACAAAAAAAATTCATGGCAAACTCCGTCACTAATTAGCTACAGAAAAAATAATTCGTCGCTAATTTAGGGACGGAAAATAATTTGTCGCAAAATCCGTCACTAATTAGCTACATAAAAAATAATTCGTCGCAAAATCTGTCGCTAGTTAGTCACGAAAAAAATATTTGTGGCTAAATGAGAGACGGGAAAAAAAAATTCGTCGCTAATTTGCGACGAAAAATAATTAATCGACAAGAGATAACTTTTGTGAAACATTCATCGCAAAATTCATAATTGTCCCAAAAGAGTTCATTGAAATTTCATGCAAATGTTTGAGACTGCATTGACAAAATTGACAATAAGAACTAAATTGACATCTGTATCATAGGGTTATAACTAGATTGGTAATTTTTTGAACTTCAACAATTCAATCCGTCATTGTATTTGCTTTTCAACCAGGACGAGCTATCTTGATATTGGAAAATGGGGTCAATGGCTTAGGCCCTTCAAGGGATATTGGAAAATCGGGTCAAGTCTACTACATGAGTGCTTGATGATTGTTCAGGAACATTTAGTGATGGACGTGCGAACAATTATTTTGATTTGTGCATCCCTATGATAATGGCTTTATTGCTTATGTTGGATATTATTGATTATGCTTATCATATAGAATCTAGGGATGGAATAGATAATGTCGGGGACATTGATGGTGAAGATATAGAAGTGTACAAAAAAATTGGGGATAAATTAATATGAAAATATTTTTATTAGCTACTTATATCAAATAATATAAACTATCATTTTCAAGAAAAATTGTCGACGGGAATTAATTTTTGCGAAATATTCGTCGCAAACTCTGTCGCTAATTAACCACGGGAAAAAAATCGTCGCTAATTTAGTGATGAAAAATAATTTGTGACAAAATCCATCGCTAATTAGCTATGGGAAAAATAATTCATCGCTAAATTAGCGACAGAAACCATCTCCGTCGCTAAATTTGCGACGGAAAAGAAAAAGTCGTCACTAATTAGGATGTCCTTAAAAACGTCATCCTTCCCGCGTTTCGCATATTAGATTTGAAAAGCGATTTTGGCCCCCCAAGGCGATCTCTGTTCGCGCCTCAAGAAGACACCACCATCTCCTTCATTTCCATAGCCTCTCGCTGTCTCTTGCGGTTCGACAATGGCTTCCGACGCAGTTCAATCTGCGCTTTTCTCCAAGCTCAAAGCCTTGCTCACCTCCCATTCTTCGGAGGACATCCACTCCCTCTTCTCCGATCACCTCCGCCCTTTCTCCGACCTCGCCGTGAGGCCCAAGAAGCCCTCGAAAGCCCTCGCCACCACCGTCGACTACCTCTACCAGCAAAGCTCGATCTGGTCTCTCGCGAAGCGATACCTCTCGTTCCTCAACCGCTCCCTCTCTCTCCTTCCAAAGCTCCTCTCCGCTGCCTGCCCCGACCTGTCGCACCTCTTCAAGACCTACGGGCTGTGTCTCTACTGCTTGGACTTGCTCTCTTCTCAATTGGCGTGCAAGCCCTACTCGGTTCATGTCCAGAGGTTGAGGTAAGTGCATTGTTTCGAGTCCTGCAGGCTGTACGCGGACGCAGTGAGCGAGGGGTTTACGTTATTGGAGAGCCTGTGCAGGATTGACTTCTGCGACGGTGGCAGGGCGAAAGGGAGAGGCCGGTTGTTGCCCCTGGTGGTGAAGCAGGCAAGTGAGGATAGGGAATTTGCGGTTTTAGTGGTGGAGATGGTGGTGACGATTTTGAAGTGTGTGGCAATGAGGCAAAGTAAGGACGCTGATGATTACTCCAAGGTGCTTAGGTTGGTGCATGAGGCCCAACCATGGTTTGCACTGTTTAGTTCTTTGTACTTTAAAGCAACATCTTTTTTTTCTCCTATTTATTGGCTGACTGAATGCAGCAATTGGGACTATCATTTCTCGTCTTTTGAAATCGTTTAGCATCATGATGTGCTTAATTTAGATATGTCTTTTATTACTTTAAGCTGGACAGTTGTGGGAGTCTGCTGATTAGTACGCTCATGGGTTTCTCATATCAAATTGCCAGGGTCTTGGATGCAAATGCATATGACAAATTGCAGAGAGCACTTGTTACTTACCTGGGGAAATGTAATGCATTTATGGTTGGGGAGTTAAGCAGTTTGGATGGGGATTTTGTGCATTCCTTATGTACAGCAACTTTAATTGAGTATGGGAAGTCATCAATGAAAGATGAAATGTTCAAGGTTAAGTCAATCCATTCGAATTGACTTAGCATTTTAGGCAACAATATTTTCAGGTGAGGATGATACTCCAATTGGGGCTATGCCAGGATGTTATAGGCTTGGTTGGAGGCATGAACTTGTAGAAGAGGTGAGTCAATCAATGTGGGCTTGTCAACAAATGAAATTCAAAACATCCTTGTACTTTTAATGATTAGAAGACCTTATATGAGTACAAGTAAACCAAGTTCACCAATTTATTTGATATTGGTGCAAAACTTGATAATATGCCATTGTCTAGCTTACACAAATGCTTTGCAATTGTATTGGGAACACTGGAATATCATATTATTAGGACCTAATGGTGCATGCGTGCTGTTGTATTTGCTCAACCTTCATTTTTATTCATGCACTTGCTAAATGTTGCTTATTTTGGCCAGAATGGTATTATCTCTACTTGATTTATCCCTGTTTGTTGTTGTAGGCAAATTGATATATATTTCTTATTGTGCTTTAAGCTTCTGCAAAATTGATCTTATTGTGAATAGAACGACTTTGTTGACAGATGATCTAGCGGAGGTGAAAGTACTTCACGGACTTCATAAGGTTATTGAAGGTGGTGCAGTTATTTTGACCCACAAAGATCAGAACATACTTGCAAATATGGAGACATCAATGAAGGTAAGCATTTAGCAATCACGTTATCTTTGTTCCTTATTACTTGTTTAATTTTATGTTTGATCGAGTTTTGCTTGTAAATGCAGAAGTGGATATGCTTGAGAACGTGGAAATTGGGGAACAGAAACAGAGAGATGAAGCTTACAAAGCTGCCACAAAGAAAACTGGAATCTATGATGACAAGTAAGCCAAATATGCTCTTATTCCTTTGTCTCGGCTTTTAAAGCATCTGCCCTTGTTCATAGTTCAAAGTTTTTATATTTGGCTGTATTTTAGGTTGAGCATTTCTTGGTATTTCTTGGGGATAAAGTGGAAATCTGAGCCTAGTAACTTGGGAGCACCAAAGAAGCCAAAAACAAAAGATCAATTACAGCACTGCGTGACATTACTTTATATGCCTTTGAGCTTTTTCAACTATGAAGATCAACATATAGATGCCGTTGTTGCTTTCAAGATGTACTGAGACCTGTAATGCCGACAAGACAACAAGGCGGAAATGAATGTATTTCTGTTGCCCAAGATGTACTGAGCTTTTTTAGAATTTTTTTGTTGCCGAATGTATTTCATTTTCATATTATTATAATATTTTGATGTTATTAAGTGCTTAAGAATTAACATTTAGAAATAAATTTTGATGTTAATTTGATTTAACATTGAAATCGTCCCTAAATAATATTATTGCAGATTTCGTCGCTAAAATTCATGGATAAATCCTTGTTTTTTTTGTAGTATATTGTGTCAAGATTGATGGGATATTTGTTGGCGGTAGCAGCACCACACTACCAATTGATGATAATGAGTTGAGAAGGTGGAAGATAAAAAGCTAATACGGTACTCTATGTTTTGCAGTGACTATTGAAGATGAGTTGACACGGCACATCAAGAGCCTGAGGACCCTAAAGGAGGCTTGAGATACCTTGGTGGGATTGTCACAAGGGTCAACGTAAACTATTTTCAATCTCGCAACAAGATATGATGATGAGTCGAGAATTTTGCAGAGTTGAGTCTCTTTGTTAAAAAAAAAGTTCAAAATTAGATCCTCAGAAAGCCATCTGCAAGACTGAGATGAGAAGAATTATCATTCACGAATTACAACGGTTCAAAGACATTGTTATGGCCACCGGTGGATGGGCGAGAGACATGACTCTTACTAAACTGGAGAATATATAGGCCAAACAAGAAGCTTTGGATGAATATAGTTGTCTAAGGTCTTAGTTAAAGAGTTCAAGAGTAAAAGAAGAAATATGGATTGGTCACAATAGATGGGATATAGAGGACGAGGTGATGAAGATTGACAGATACGAGCACTCAATCCAGGGGACTTCATTGAAATCAAAAGAAAAATGGAGGAAAGAATAGACGAAAGTGAGATAGTTGTTGCTACATTTATGGCAAGATAGGTCGCTTTATCAGGGATTATAGATTCAAACAAGCAAAAGGAAATGTTGCAGCATCTATCACATAAGTGAATATCAGTGAAGAAAAATGGGATTTCCAAGCGTCCATTGCAGAAGAAGATCAAGAAAAACTGGCGGCCTCTTTTATTATGAGTCAAATGATAATGGTGCAAAACTAGCGACCGAATGATTGTAGAAACAAGCAATTCAACAATAGAATATACTGAACAAGGAAATAGATCAAACACCAGATTTATTCGATCAGTATTACCTATATCCCTGGAGCCCTAGAGAGAGCACAGAGGGTGTGAATGATTACAAATTATGTTTTGTTTCAGAAATATTTTTATATTTTAGAATAGATTTGGAATATGAATCTATTTGGTAATAATTTTTTTTCTATGTCTGAAACAAATTTTTAATTTAGAAATAGATTTGAAATAGAAATGAGGAATAAAGATTTTCTAATTCCTCTATATCTAGAATAGAAATAGAAATGATTATTCCTCTCATTTTTACTTTCTCTTTGACTTTCTATTTTTCATATTCTCTTCGACTCTCCTCCAACCTACTACCCACCAACTGTCTATCGTGTGCCCCCACCACTCTTCGTTGTCCTAGGTTGCTGCCAACCATCGACCATTGTCGATCGCCAACCCCCCACCGGCAACCACCTACTACCGCTGTTGCTACACCTCACTAGCCACTGCCCATTGCCAACCCCCACTGGCGATTGCCCCTTGCTGCCCTTTGCCGGCCATCTATCGTCGATCACCAACCGTTGCGACCACTCACTCGTTGCTACCACCACTTGCTAGCCATTGACCACAACCTACTGCCGCTGCCATGCGCTGTCACTGCCATCCCTCACTAGCCACCGCTCACAGCTAGCCATCTCCTCGGCTAGCCGCTAGCCAGCCCATCCTTCCTCGGCTAGCCACCATTGTTGACGGCTATTCCACCAATGGTGGAGATAGAAAGAGAAATCTTTTGTCATTATCAAATGCCTAATTTATTTATTCAGAAACTTATCCAAAAAATAGAATAGAAAAAATTTCTCGCAATAAATTTATTGTTGGAATAGAATGGTTATCATTCACATCCCAACAATTCTATTATAGATCAAACATACGAGTAAGATTAAAATCACATTTTAAGTCACTTAAACACTTTTAGTGATTCCTAGCTCCTAATTACATATAACTCATACAACGTTTAAACCCATAATTTTTTATAAAATAATCACTCAACCACGTGACTAAATTAAAAAAAACCTTACCGCAAGATTTTCTATAGTCTGTAAAACGCTCATGTATCTTCCCAGGATGCAATGAGCAAGCTTTTCTTGTAATTGGATGCAATGCCACACAATTCACGAGAAAGTTTACCCCACACATCAATTTCGCATAAATACAAAATTGGAGTATATATGTATGATGCCATGGTAGGAGAAGTCCAAAACTAGACAAGAAACAAAGTATTGAGACTTCTCTTTTTTTCTTTTATTCCTTGCTGACTCCAACAGAGGAAGTAATTATGCTCTTGATCGTGACTTCAACATGGACGCGATTTGTGCATTATGTAAGATCCAATCTTGATTTTTGATTTGTCAGGGAAGTTCGCAATTTAATTTGGGTCGGATTAGTTAATTAGGTTCAAACTTGAGATATAACTTTGACAGATAATAACCTTTGTCACGGTAAGTATAAACTAATCAATTATGATGACGATTGGTTAGTTGACTTAGGATGCTCAAATTAGATGGCAGATAATCTATCACTACAAAAAAAAAATGTAATTTAGCTACGGAAATTTAGCAACGGAAAAAAATCTGTTACTAATTGCGACAGGGTACAAAATCCGTAGCAAATTTACGACGGAAAAAAATCCGTCGCTGATAGCGACGGAATTTGTGACCACACAAAAGTTCTGTCGTAATTGGCGACGCATAACCGTTCGTCGCTAAATCCGTCGCCAACTTGCGATGGAACTTTCACCTACGTTGTCGAATCAGTCGCTAATTAGCGACGGCCCTAAAGTTTCCATTGCAAATTTGTCACAGACTTTATTTCGTCGCTAAATCCGTCGCCAATTGGCAATCGACCTAAACCGTTCGTCTCTAATTTGCCACAAAATATTTTCTGTCGCTAAATCCGTCACAATTTTGTGACGGACCTAGTATGTTCGCCGCCAATTTGCGATTGGCTTGTTTCCGTCGCTAAATCCATCGTAAATTGGCGACGGACTTGGTACTTTCCGTCGCTGAGTTCATCGCTAATTTTCGTATATAACAATCACAAAATCTCTCTCTCGCTCATTTTCTATTCCCCCGAAAACCCCTTTTTCTTTCTTCGTCTGTCTGACCCAAAAACCCTAACGAAGGTATGTGAATTCTTTCTGTTGTTTTCTTGTTCTTTCTATCCTGGATATCGTGTGCCCTAGGGCTTTGGTTGTCGGAAACGTGTGTGGGCGACAACGAGTTCAAGCGGCGGCCAAGGCGAGGCCGCTCGACCTCCCCCAAATTTGGGCAAGGAGCGGCGGCCACCTTGCAAAGATATGGGGGAGATCGAGCTACCTCGCCTAATTGGCTACCACTCGACCCCTCGCCGTCGCCCATATCTGTGGGGACGGCGAGGTCTAGCAACAGCCCTAAGTGAGGGAGGGAAGAGCGTGATGAGGAGTGAGATTCTGTTGAGCCGTTTTTTTTTTTTAACTTGTGGGATTCAGTAAGCTTCCTGTGACATGCGGAATGAAGTCCTGAAACGAATATGTTATTGTTAAGTAGAAAGAGATTTGATTTTGTGCAAACATGGGGTTTAGGGTTTGGCGCTCTTGAATCTCGTGGCGATTGCTGAGGAATGAGGTTCTTTAGAATGACTTCAAAAAGATTGTTGTTGATGATTTATGGGTGTTTAGTTAGACTCGACTTTTAATCAATTATACTTGAGTCTTGTAAGAATTAAGAATTTCTTCTCTGATATTTGTTAAAAATTCTCATACTTTCTAAGGCCTTGTTTCGAAAGTTTTTTGGCTTATATTCAAGAGTACAACGATCTTTTAAGCTTGCATAATCGTTAGCATTTGTTGCTTATTGTTAGACATTAAGTGATTGATATTTGATAATAAATATCATGATTTATAATAATTAGATGGAAACTTCAATCCCTAATTATTGAAGTTTTAGTCATGCTTACTCCATTTACTTAATATTATGGTATCATTTTAGTGACTATCTCAGCTACTTTTGAGATTTTGCGTTTCTATGCATTTCTCTTACTAAGTTTAATCTATAAATCATCAAATATTCTTTCTTTAGGTACGTGTCCATTTGAAGGTCTTGCAATCCAAGTGGATATTGCAATTATTGTCAATTTGACAACTTTCGACTACAAAGATTTTAGTGAAATACTTGGTAAGTCTTCTTGACATGGTAATTTATGATTTTTTTTAACAGAGAAGTATTTGTTTGGTAAAAAACCGAAATTTTATCTTTTGAGAATTTTATGATTTTCATTAAGAATATTAAACAGTAGATATGATATTTGTCTTCATTTTATGAGATTTTTTTAATTGTTACAGACACAATGCAAAAAGAGAAGACTTGGATGTATAATAAGAACTTACCTAGACGTGGAGGGTTGACCGAAGAATTTTGTATTGGGTTGGAACTATTTTTGGAATTTGCTAGTGGCAAATTTGAGTTCATGGATGGAAATGAGTTAAGGTGTCCGTGCAAAAAAGTGCAAGAATTGTAAATTTCATGTGGCTGATAAAGTTAGAGAACATCTTTGTAGATTTTGGTTTACTTCGAATTACTATAATTAGATTTGCCATGGTGAACCATTTATATATGATGAAGGATATAAAAGAAGTGATCAAGCTTTAGTTAGTGAAGAGTCTAGCTATTAGACGGAATAGTTTATGTTGTCGCTAATTAGCGACGGAAAAGTTTTTGACGTGGCTAATTTAGCAATGAAAATAAGTTTTCCCGTCGCTAAATTTAGTGAGGAAATAATTATTTCCGTCACTGATTTACGATGACCATAGCGACAGAAGAAAGGAATCTGCTGCTAATTAGCGACGGCAAAAATTATATTGTCGCTAGTTAGCGACAGATTCCTTCCATCCGTCGCTACATTTAGCGACAGATTACTTATCACCGTCGCTAAGTAGCGACATAATACTTATTTCCGTCGTTATTTCCTGATTTTGGGCCATAAAAAGGCTATCTTTTTCTCTTTTCCCTCTTTGTGTTTGCCCTAACCAATTCGTGCAGTCCTTGACCGAAGAAGCCTTATCCTCTTCTCCTGACCACCTCTCCCCCACCTCGTTTGCACACATCCGCCTCCGCCTCCACCTCCGCCTCAGAACTTGTCTTCTCGGCGATTCTCCTGCTTTACCATCGGTCATCACATCCTACTTACTCGAGTCTTCAGGTACTCTCTCTCTCTCTCTCTCTCTCTCTCTCTCTCTCTCTCTCTCTCTCGGGGTCTCCACCTGTGCTTGTCTATGTGCGTTTCCGCTACTCTTGTTTCAAGCATGCATTATAGGCCCCTGCATTCGTCGCCCCCTCTCCTTACTTCGTTGTTGGTTTGCATCGTTTGTCTTTTTTTCCCGGTTATAGTTCGTCGTCGCTCTGGTATTCACATCGGCTCACGAAGTTGCTTTTTCCACCCTTTTTGCTCTTGGGACTGGGTGGTTCTAGGGTTGGTTGTAGCGAAATCGAAGGTGCACTGACCGGGTATACAGGGTTTCTACTTGTTGATTTCAAGATGCTTCTTAGTCATTTATGTTCAACAAATTGTTGAAGAAACCTTACTGTTGTTCTTGATTTTCTGTTTTCTTCAGCAAAACTTCAGTGAAATAGACTTCACATTGCATACACTCATGCTCTTTTTATATGAGCTAGCGGTCCAATTAACTGATTCATGGGGAAATTTTTTCACTCTAGTCTGATTTTCAATTACAGAGGTATGTCACTCGAGTATATGAGTTCACACCGAATAGTTCTCAAAGTGGAGTCAACATAAATAGCTCATGAGCTTATGATTATGGACATACCAGGAAAGTGTTAAGGACGACATTTAGACTTGTTTCATTGAAAGGTGCTTTCTGATGCTTCTCCTATTTATACTTATTTCAGATAGGAAACTGTTTTTTATCTAGCGCTGTTAAAATTCATCGAAATTTCTTTGAATGTCCTTAATTTTCTTCTGTTTTCGAATGGTAAAATGCTCGCGATGAACTTGATGTGAGGAGACGGAAATGCTCATATCATGCTTTTGTTCATCCTTGTTCCTATCTTCCCTGAATTTCTAACCGTAGGTGAAACGCAAAAGCAATGTCGGATTGAATCGTTAGTCAATTTAGTGTTTGTTGATATTGTTGATGTTTAGTCAATCTAGTGTTGATGTTTATGCCTCGCTGCTGCATTAGCATTTGCAAATCAAGGTTAACAAATTCGACATATTTACTAGTTGCTTAGTGCTGCTGTATAACATTCTTTTTTCGACATCTTAGGCTGTATTTAGTAACGTTTCTGTTCCAAGGAACAGTTTTTGAATATTAACATAAAAATCTATTTCTATTCCCGGGAACAGTTTTTGAACAAAAAAATGCGTTTGGTAACTGCATAAAATTTCTGTTCTTGAATAGAAAAAGAACAGAAACACGTTTGGTAGCTGCACAAAATTTCTGTTCCTGAAATAGAAAAAGAACAGAAACACGTTTAGTAACTGTGCAAAATTTTTATTCCAAATTTTCACAAGAGTTTATTTTTTTTATGAAGTGTAAAATTTGATAAGATATTTGACCTTAAATCATGCAAGATTGGTAAAATCATAAATAATTCCAACAATTGAGGGACAAGAACAGACACAATTTGCTAGGCACTCTTTAAGTGCGAGAGGGACGTGGACTTTAGATTTAACAAAAAACCTAATGGACAGGAAGGAAAGTGGGGCGACTGGAGAGAGAGAGAGAGAGAGAGAGAGAGAGAGGGGCAACACAACTTTGATAAGTGTTCCACTTAATAAGAGATCTCTACATGGACCCCTTCATACATGACATCACAATAATGAAGTAATATAGTTCATCGTCCAAATTCATCACATTGACTTAGATAAGTGATTACTTAAAAACAATATTACAAAAGTAGGAAACATAAAATCATGAAATCTCAGGCATATTGTGATCCCTTGCCATTTTATTTGCAATACTTATCCTAAGCATGTTTATCCTATGTGCCTGTTCATCCGATGTATCATCTGCAACCTCCACTTCTCCAATCCGTATGGATACTCCGGATCGCCATATGGGAAAAGTTTTTGTCCATCCTGTCTTGATCACGAATGTAATGATGGAGAGCACAACATGTAATTACAACAAATGCTTGCTTCTAAAATGTAAATGGAGACATATGTCTCAAAATGGTGAAACCATTTTTTAGTGCCCCAAATGACCTCTCAATTACATTTCTTAGTGAAGAGTGCTTATAGTTGAACAATTCTCTTGCTGTTCTTGGTCGTCCCCCATTCCCTCTATAATCATTAAGATGATACCGCTCACCTTTAAATGGAGTTAAAAATCTTGAAAGTGCTGCATAACTAGAATCTACCACGTAATACTTACCTACAACATGATATATATAGATTTGTTGTGATATTCAACTATAATATAATCATAAAGAAAGTATGTTTTTTTAAAATAAAGTAAATACCAGGTAGTGGCCGGGGAAATTGCAGTTGAGGAGTTTCAAGTGCCGCTGAAAGCATTCGGCAATCGTTAGCAGAACCTTCCCATCCAGCATATACGAAAGTAAACTTCATATCAAATGAGCAAATACACAATACATTCTGGGTGGTAATCCTTTTCCTGCCTCTAAATGGAATCTGCTGATCCGCAAGGACGGTAGCATTTATATGGGTGCCATCCATAACACCTACGCAGCCCTGTCAATTTATTACTAATTATATAAGATTATGAACTACATGTATTTGACAGTATAAAGTAGATATAAAAAACATACCTTGAAGTAGCGTGTATGACTAGGATCCATAAGAATTTCAGGTGAGATATCATCAAATGATGGTGGTTTGATTATCTCTTTTGAAAGCTTGATAATTGCTTTCAGCACCATGTTAAAATACTTGCTGATCGTTTCTCCCGAACGTTGGAATCTCTCACATAAATCTCTATATGAGCTATTGTGACTAATAAAAAATAAGAATATCCCAACTTGTTCATCTATTCCAACATATCGACTATCTTTCAACCAACCTCTTACTCTCATTAAATCACATAAATTCTGGAAAACATGTCTCTCCATCCTAAAGGCTTCATATATCCTATCTGCATGTCCATGAATAATCTCCATTACTCATCCGGGTCTTGATAATTTACTGTCTCTAATAGGTTCTTTTGTATGCACAAACGCGTCCATCACAACTGTGCATAACCCAGCTATCAATATGTCAAGATCATCACCATCCGATAATTGTTTAATTGAATCTACCTGCTCATTAGATACACTATAGGATTCTCCTTCCATTGTACCTATACCATCACATAAATATAACAACATCAATATAGATTTTGAAAAAAACAACATCAAATAATAAATGCAATTACATATAAATGCAAGAGTCTCAACACTAATATTTTTAAAACTAAATGTACCATCGATAACATAATTAAATAGTCTAATGAAACCCCATGCAATCCATAATTTATATCTAAACATCTACTACAGACATTGAAGAAGTCCATTTCTCCTTTCAGGTGGGGATTGAATGAAAGCCTCCCTCCATGAGGCACTATCACATGCTCGCTCCACTGCTTTATTGTAAACATCTTGCTCATTCTTATCCATACTGACTAGAACATCAATCACAGCAAATACGGAGAAAGGGTCCTCAGGTGGTGTAATCCTTGAGTTCGCAGAGCCACTACCACTTTGACTTGTCCTAACTTTTAAATAATCTTGTATGGCTTTGCAAATGTCAGAAATACCGGATTGGTTACTCTTTATTCTCCTCTTAGTATTTGGAGTCCTATCCAATTTGTGTTTTTCATGAGCTGAAGTTGCAGCATTGTCTGATGTACCGACTCTCTCATCAATGTGGTGTCCACTGAAGTCATCCGTATTGCCACCAGCATTGTCATTATATGCATTGCCACCAGCATTGTCACCATATGCATCGCCACCAGCATTGTCACCATATGCATTGCCACTGCCATTGTCAAAGCCTACATTGAAATCACCATTGTCATCTTCCTCCGACAACATAAAATTTTCAGCATTTCCTACAGCGTAATTCCCAGTAGCATATGTTCCACCAAATACAATACATAGATCGGGATACTGAGGAAATACATCCTTCTTGAATTTTGCCCACTCGGCATTATCCTTCAATTTTGGCAATAATGACATTGAGCAATATAATCTCATCTTACAATATACATCAATAAGGATATCAAAATGACCAAAAAGTTAGAAAATTACCTTGATGTGAGATTCCCATATACTTGGATCGTCAACAACAACTCTATTATTCACATTATCCCAACCAAATCCGGACTGAAAAATGAGTTTTTGAAAGCTGCCATATTGTTTTCTCAGCTTGTTAACCTTATTCCTCAGTTGTACTATATTATATTGGAACCCTGTCTGTTTACTGAATTCAGTCTGTATATTCTTCCACCCCACTTTGTTGAAAGTTGAAGTGGGGCGATTTTCCTTTTTGACGGGTCCGCCACATTTGCCGGGTGCTCTATCAACATTGGGCAGCACAAAAAAAGAATACCAAGTCTATGAAACATGTTGTACATTAATTTAATTCAATTACTCATTTAGGTTTATATTTTGTAGGTGGGACGAATTGGGGAAGGAACCAACATATACAGATACATTTACTCGCGCATTTCAAAAGAAAGATAAGACATGGACTAGCGATCGAGCACGAGCTATTAAGGTTTGTTCAGATAAAATTTTCCCTTTATAAAACTACAATACTTTTATTATTTATAATAGTTTTGATATATATATATATATAGTTATTTTATTCTCATTAATATTGTTAATGGAGGAAAATTTTGATGAACTTTCCATGAGTAATGCTAGTGGTGATGATGGTATTGCCACATCTTTTCAATCAGTTGATAGTATGACATTATGGGTGGAGGCATCGGGTGTGATAGAAAGAGGAAAAATATTTGGGATGGGATCCTTGTTAAGGGAATACGCAAGAAGGGCTGCTGGACGGTCATCCTTCAATGTGGCTAGTTCAAGGACAAGACGACATGAAGAGCAATTGGCCCAAGAAGTGAGCTAAATGAAAGATTTACTTGTGCAGAAAAATGACAAAATAAATGCTTTGGAAAGACAAATGTAACTCATCTTGTGACACCTCAACATCCATGATGAAGGGTTTCCTCTTGTACCTCCCACTAATCCCATAGGTGATGATCAGAATGATGTTGATATTGATGCTGCTGCTACTGATGATGATAACATTGTGACACCTCTCTATGATTTTATCCAACAAACCATAAAAATCATCTTTTGAATAGCCATCATTGAATGACTGAACACACACACCGTTACTCATTGTTGATTTATCCATTCCATATTCTTGAGTGTGAAAATTATACCCGTTTATGAAATATGCTAGCCCTCATTGTTGATTTATCCATTCCATATTCTTGAGTGTAATGCTAGCCAACTTCGTACTTTTGAATTTGGACCCCATGATAGATGATAGATCAATCCTTGCTCTTCAACTTAATTATGATTACTATGAACCTAAGGTCACATATGCAAAATCAATAATATATATCTTAATATATGATGTATATAATATTAATAACTTAGGTTTAGTCAATAGGCAACTTACATATTTTTTGAACCATGCTGCAAATTGTTCATTGCAAAAACGATCATAACTCATTTGGCGGCAGTCCAGACATTGAAGTTTGAAAAATCATGTTAAAAAAAAATACAATTTAAACATTAGCAAATGTTTGGCAGGCAATATATATGTATATTTAGCATCTGTATAGTTACTCGAAGTATGGCTCCACTTCTAGACAATTCAATAAAATATATGTATACGCTATCTACCATTCTTCGCTTGTTAAGTAACGAAACATACATATGCCGTTTGGTCGACCAAGATAATTGAAAATAGAAAATGATTTACAATTGGGATCGATGGGGCCCTCATCATTTCTTCCTGCTCTCTGCATCTTGCATTGCATGTGTGGCTCAAAATAGTATGATGCAAATCCAGTTATTTCTTCAACAATATATGCATTACAAAATGAAGGTACAACATGTGCCTTATTCTTCACTGTTCTCTTCAAATGATATAAGAACCTAGTTGCAATAGAAAGAAGTTTGTCAGAACATAATATATAATAAAGTAATTTAAAATTTATTAAAAAGATATTTCACCTATCAAATGGATACATCTATTGAAATTGGACGGGACTTGCAACTTTGGCCTCATAAGGCAAGTGAACTAAGAGATGTTCCATTGAATCAAAAAATGAAGGAGGAAATATTCTTTCGAAGTTGCAAAGAATAATTGGAATATTTCTTTCTAGTTTCTCCATGTGCAATGCTTTTAACATTGTTGAGCAAATAACATTAAGAAAATTACTTAACTCTGTAATGACGCTCCATACAAAGTTTGGTAGAAATTCCTTCAAAGCTGTTGGAATTAATCGTTCTGTAAATATGTGATAATCATGACTCTTCAAACCCGTCAACTTACATGCATTCAAATCAACGCATTTCGCGAGGTTCGAAGCATATTCATCAGGAAACTGCATGGATTTCAACCATTGACAAACGACACGTCTTTGCTCCTTGTTTAGTGCATAAATTGCTTTTAGTTTTGGTCCCTTGCTGCTTGCATCTATATCTAGTGTTAGCCATCACAAATATCTCTCATATCTTTTTTTGCATTCAAGTTATCTTTTATTTTTTCAGAGACATTCATTACCGTATTTATAATATTTTCAAAAATAATTTTCTCTCTATGCATGATGTTAAAATTATGATGAATAAGATATGCCTTCCAATATGGTAAATCCCAAAATATATTGCATTTAATCCACTTATGTGTACTTCCATGCGCAATAGTTGTGCCATGAGGATTTTCAATAACAGTTGGAAAGTAATGTACTAGCTCTCAAATTTGATCACCAGTCAACCTCAATGGTGGATGCGTTCTTTCAAATTTATTCTTGATAACATCCTTTTTATTTCTTCTGAATGCGTGATTTATCGGCAAAAATTGTATGTGACAATCAAAATAGCTGGCCTTCTTACAATGTTTTGATCTGAATGACTTTGATCTCTTCATACATATTGAACATCCAAGATCCTAGCTGTACTCCATCCAGATAACATTCCATAAGCTGGAAAGTCATTTATCGTCCAAAGAAGGGCAGCCTTCATTACAAATGTTTGATCAGTACAAACATCATACGTAAGAACACATTCATTCTATAACTGTTGTAACTCTTTAATCAATGGTTGCATATAAACATCTATCAACTTTTTCGGATTTTGCGGCCCATGCACAATTAATGTCAAAAACATATGTGGTGTCTTCATGTACATACAAGATGGAATATTGTATAGAGTTAAAATAACTGGACAACATGAATAATTTTTTCCTGTTTCCCAAATGGGGTAAATCCATCGGCATAGAGACTTGATGTTTCGAGGTTCCATCGCAAACTCAGAGTATGTTCTATCAAAATGTTTCCATGTCTCTGCATCTAAATGATGATACATTAGATCCTCTTCTGTTTGATGATTTGTATGCCAAGTCATGTGTTAAGTAGTGGTTTGAGATGCATGATACCTTTGCAGTATGGGTATTAATGACAAATAAAACATTTGCTTGTATGGTCTACGTTTCTGATTACAATCCTGTCTCTTATTAATCTTGTATCTATGTTGGCTGCAGAATTTGCAATATTCTGCATTTTCATCATCTCTCTAATATAATATACAACCGCTGCTACATACATCAATCCTTATAACTTGAAGACCTAAGTTATCCACTAGTTTTTTCATATCATAAAAATCACTTGGGTTGATGTTATCACGAGGCATTGCTTCCCGCATTACTTCAACAAAAGAGTTGAAGCAATTCTCAAACACATTATGCTCTGCCTTGATATTTAACAGTCTTATTGTCACTGATAACTTGGAGTGGTTGTCACAATCTGTCCATAAAGATTCATTTGCTGCTCTTAACACTTTCCCAAACTGATTACAACATTCTCATCAAATCTTGTTCCTCCCATCTCTTCCAAGTGTGATACATGACTAGATGTTCAAGTGTAGGAGTAAACCTAGTACTTGCATGGTTCAGTTCCCATCCCAAATTCTGACCAGCTGCATAAATCACCATCCTTTGGTATGGATTCAATCGGTTATCATAGCTACATTCTTCCCTAACTAAAACTTAGTCACTTGTTCCATATCCTTCATTAAATATAAATGGTTCACCATGGCAAGTCCAATTATAATCATTCGGAGTAAACCCAAATCTGTAAAGATGTTCTCTAGCTTTATAAACTACATGAAATTTACAATTACTGTACTTTTTGCAGGGACACCTTAACTTATTTCCGTCCATCAACTCCAATTTACTACTAGCAAATTCCAAAAACTGTTCCAACCAAATACGAAACTCATCGATCAATCCTCCACGTCTAGGTAAGTTGTTATTATACATCCAAGATATGTCACTTTGCATTATGTCTGTATAAAAATTAAAAAAATATCTCATAAAAAACTAAAAAATATCATATCTACTATTCAATATTCTTAATGAAAATCATAACATTCTCAAAAATTAAAATTAGAGAATTTTATGAATTAATTACTTTGAAATTGAAAAAAGTGAAAAATTATCATGTGAAGAAGACTTACCAGGTATATGACTAAAATCTTTATAGTAAAAACTTGTTAATCTGAAGAGAATTGTAACATTCACTTGGAATGTGAGACTTCAAATGGACACGTACCTAAAAAAAGAATATTTGATGCTCTAGCGACAAACTTTAGTAAGAGAAATGCAAAGAAACCTAAAAATATTTGATGCTACACAGAATATTGTTTGAGAAAGGTTGAAAATATTGACAAATCTAATGAAAAACATATACCTAAAAGGGAGGAAATTAGTGACGGAATTTGCGAGGAAATATTCTTTCATCGCTAATTAGCCATGAATTTTGTGACGGAATACTGTTTCATAGCTAATTAGCGATGGATTTTGTGATGAAAAAATGTCCGTCGCAAATTTTGCGACGAAATTCTCATTCATAGCTAATTGGCGACGGAATTTACGATGACATATTTATTTCGTAGCAAATTTGTGACGAGCAAATTTGTGACGAATGTCGTATTCGTCACAAATTAGCCCAAATCTAGGGGCGGTCGACCTGCCTCGCCTTGGCCGCCACTCGACCTCGCCGTTGCCCACACGCTTCTGACAACCAAAGCCCTCAGCACAATATCGAAGACCAAACCTACACAACCGTCTAACCTAAATCTAGATCTAGTATAGAAAGAACAAGATAGGAGAAAAATGTACATACATTCGTTAGGGTTTTTGGCTCCAATAGAGGAAGGATAGAAATGAGGTTTTTCGGGGGAGAACAAAATAAGAAAGAGTGAGCCGCAGCTTCAGCTTTTATATTATGAAATTAGTGACGGAATATTTTTTCATCGCAAAAGTGGTCGCAAATGTAGCGACATAATTTGTGACGATCTATATTTGTGTCTCTAATTAGTGAAGAGTTTTGTGACGGATATATTTCCGTAGTTAATTTGCGATGGAATTTGCGACGAACATTTCTTTCCGTCACAAATTTTGCGACGTATATTTTTTCCGTAGCAACTTAGCAACAAAAAAAAACTTTTCATCACAAATTTTGCAACGTACACTTTATCCGTAGCTAATTTAGCGACGAAAGATCTATTTTCGTTACTAATTTAGTGATGGCTAAGAAATACTGTCACTAATTAGTGACGGATAAGAAATACCGTCACTAATTAGCGACGGACACCTTTCCTCGCAAATTTAGCGACGGAAGATCAATTGCCGTCGCTAAATTAGCAGCAAAGTTTGCGACGCAAACACATTTCCGTCGCTAATTAGTGACATCAAAATAATTTCATTGCAAATTAGCGAAGGTAAAACAGTTTCGTAGCAAAATTCGTAGCTAATTTAGCTAATTAGCGACGAAAATATAATTCGTCTCTAATTTGCGACGAATATGGAGACGAATACAGCGATGAAATTATTTTTAGTTGCTAATGAGTGATGAATTTTATTGGTTGTCGCTAATTCCGTCGCAAAATAGTGACGAAATTTTTTTTGTCGCAATTTAGCGATGGTTTTTTTTTCCGTTGCGAAATCCGTTGCTATTGACAACGGAATGTGTACCGTCGCTAATTTTCCGTAACTAAATTCCAGTTTTTTTTATAGTGTTATAAGCATAGCTTGCTTTCCTTCTTCCCGAATATTGTAGATCGCACTATCACTTTGCAATCCTTGCTTCCCATTCGTACACTTCTCGAATGAAAGTATAATGACAGCAAGTTCTCACTTGAGCAATATACAAATAAGCAATAGTTAGCTTACAAAAATAGAGAAATGATGTGGCAATTTCAGAAGCCTAGCTTTCTCAATTTTCCGCCTCTTGTCCTTTAGTGTGGATTGATTCTTTTGCATAATCTTCAATATATCATTGGAGGATGTTCAAGAGGATCAATTAGCCATTGAAAGTGATGGGACAAAATCACTTTGAGATCTAGTCACTTATACAATCAAATCTCTTGCTGATTGTGAGATTTTCCCAAATAGAGTTGGGCATACTTGGTAACAAACCATTCCTCTGAATTTGGTGCTAAACAAAATAATTTTTCTCCAATCTTCTTTCCATAATTTCAGTCCCTAAAAATAGTTGTTATATCCCTTTCAATACATAAGATTACTCAAAGATTATCTAGGTCTACTTATCCAAAATAATAAACAAGCTATAAGCCTATTCTTGGCAGCAAATGTAGTTGGCTCCCTATATTGGCAATCCATGAGTATATCCAAGCTGTCCTTTGGTATCCAACTTACAAATTTTTATCCATTGCTCTTCCTCTGTATCTCTGTGATCAAAGACTACTTAAGTACTTTAACTTTATCTAGTACCTCTAAATCTCCACGAACTGTTCACCTCCGTAAAGGTCCATTCAATTATCGGTAGTCTTTCCTTTCATATTTAGGATACCTTCACTATTGGCAAAGTACTTCTCATATTTACTTCACTCAAGCACTATTTCTCATGTCTACTTCACTTGAGCTTCTATCTTCTAGTCCCTATGGCAATTGTGTCTCTCTTCTCTGTTCACCCTATTCATGGTATCTCTAAACTTTATGAATTTCTCCATCTAGGCATGTTGATATCTTGATGCCTAGTACCTTGTTTACTCTTGATAGATAATCCCTAACCTTTAAACGATCTTGTAGGGTCATCATCTGTATATTGACTTGTGCATCTCTCATTTGGTCTTACTCAACCTATACACACATGAATAACCTATATTATCTTGCCATCTTCAAAATATCATGAGAGATTTTCTCAACAAATAGTAAGTCTCATCCACGCTACTTGTACAAGTTAAAGAAAGTGCTCTTGGCTTAAACAAGCCTCGAGGTCGTAGTAGTAGAAGATTGCAGAATTCTTAGTGCAAATTGGTTGCATAGTAGCCCCAACAGACTGGAGCTTGTTTGTGAAGGCAAAAAACAAAAAGCTTGCAATGGTATTGATCTATGTAGATGATTTAATTATCACTGGAGATGATAAAAAGGAAATATTTCGAATTGAAGCCAAGTTCTTAGTGTAATTTCAAATGAAGGAGCTTAAAGAACTTAAAACAGTTTATAGAATTCAAGATTGAGCAAACTTAAGGAAGAACTATTCCTTTATTAGTAGAAGTATGGACGAGATCTCTTAGAGAAATTTGAAATGGTTGTTTGCAAGCTGATCTCTGCGTCTATGGATGAAAATTTAAAGTTATATGCAGTCAAAGGACAAGAATTGGACAATTCAACTATGTACAAGCAATGGGTGGGTAGTTTAATCTCACGAAAAATTCACAGTTGACATTGCTTAGGTAGTGGGAGTAGTAAGTCTTTTCATGGAGAAATATGAAAGCCCCACTTGGATTCAGTCAAACACAACTAAGATATGCAAACGGTACATTTGATCTTGGGCTGTTGCATAAGAAAGAAGCATCGTGTGAGGTACTAGGGCATTGCGACGTTGACTTTGTTGGAGAGAGTGACTCAAGGTGATCAATTGCCGTGTACATGTCTAGTCTAGGATCAACAGTAGTCTCATAATGCAATGAAAGACAGCCAACTTATCATTGTCTACGATAGAGGCTGAGCATAAAGCAATGACAATGACGGCTCAAGAGAGTACACACCTTGTATAGTTGATGAAGGATCTTCATTGATTGGTAGACTCCTTGACACGGCCGTATTGAGACAATCTCTCGGCCATAAGCTTTGGCGGGGAATTCTGTGTTCCGTGCAAGGACTAGGCATGTAGAAGTAGACTATCACTACCTGTGGGAAAAAAATAGTATTGGGCGAGATAGAGATGTTACCAAGATAAGTGATCAAATGGCAGACATCTTGATGAAAGGCCTTGGAGCTATAAAATTTGAAGGGTTCCGAAAATAACTTAGCATGACTGCTAGATAGACAATGAGCAAGGAGTATTCGATGAGGGAGATATTAAAGATTCACATCCTCTGTTCTCCAAAGAATTCTAAATTCTTCTAAGAGGAGTGAATCACCATAATGACTTGAGGTGCCTGAACCACAAATCTCTAAAATGATGTAAGGGAGGTGAACCACTAATTTTTAGAGTGATTTAGGGGTGGTGAATCTAATCTGAGGCGAGTAGACAACCTTGCATAGACAAGTGCTTTTATTTGTGTTTTTGTAAAGTTTTTCCCAAACAATATTGTAAAAGATGGTCCAATAAAAAAGTGTGCTTTATAGATCTTTCTCAACAATAGGTCTTCGAGGCACGCTTCGCCTTTTCAACATAAAGTAGCTCTGCCAAAAAATGTGAAGAAGAAGATTAGACGGGACCCTCCTGCTATTGAGTAAAAGTAAGCAAATGGAAGCCTAAGTTGGGAGGTATTTGTAATGGATGGTGATGAATTGCCCCCCACCGTTAATGTTACGATTAGCATATGATGTAATCATGAACTGGAGTCAGAAAGTTCTGGACGGACTGTGATGTTGTTCAAGGCTATTGGCTTTGCTCCTAAAAGCCTGGAAAAAAACAGTATATCTATATATCTATATATACACACACACTATGAGCTTGTTTATGCTTCTTCAAAACGTACTGTAATTGCATCTTTTGGTAGCCGAAACTTTTGGAACTACAAGATTTGGGAATAATCTGCGTAAACAACGTACAATGTGTTCGTGGCTCGGAAAGTCTATCATGCCTTTCCAGCTGAAGATCCTGGAACAGGTAAAATTAAGGCAATTTAGACTGGGTTTCTTGATTTGCGTTAATCCATATGAGTTGAACTAGGGTGCTGAAACTGAGAAACGATTATTGGGAAAACTAGAGAAAGCTCGTGCCTTGCCTTTTCACCTGCACATATTAGCAGTTGCAATTTAAACAAGAATTGACACATTATTCTTGCTCTCCACATTGTTGGACGAAAAATGTTTTTGAGGACTTAGTGTTCAAGTCCACTAAATGTTTGTGAATGAGCAGAAGCAAAGAATGGTGACTCTTTATCATTCATCTTCATATTTGGTCGGTCCTGACCTTTCATTCAACAGGCACCACTGTTCATAAATGTTCTGTTTTTTCCGAACTCATATCATTGGAAAGGCATCATTTCATAATTTTTTTCCGGGTCATGTGGTTCTTCAAACAGGAGTTGAGTTCGACATTTTTCTCCTTGTTGTATGGCAAGAGAGAAAGAGATCCGTTCTATCCTGAGAGGCAGTTGTCTGGCGGCCTTGGTACGTGTTTGAGGTGGGCAATATTGTCTTAAGAAGACAATGTGCATTCATTGGGCTCGAATCAACATGTTCATGTTATTCTGTTTTCGGATCAATCATGGCAAGTTTGTTTATTTTGTTATTCATGAATGCTGTCCGACCATTGCCTTTCAACAATTCTTTGTTGCTTACTGTGTTTCGAAACGTCCACTTTTCCATTTCTACTTTGTTCCATCTTCTATTCCCGTTATGTTTGAACATTGTCCTTTCATAATTATTCCAACAAATGTAGATTAATTTAATCAAAATGAGGAAGTATTAGACAACTTGCCATGCCAGTGCCATCGCTGAGAGAGGTAGATTAAAATGAATGAAAGAAACGGTCATCTTTACATTCCCACTTAAAAGGGGGGAAAAAGAAGATGCCTACTCTATGTATACGATGGAAAATTTCCGAGCTGTAGCACACCGACCTACATGGATGAAGTCATTCGATGGTGCACGTAACGATATCGAGCTGTAACGATATCGAGGGGAATTCGTGTAAAAAACAGGGGTGCCATTAGGATATGAGATTGTAGGTGTGATTCTCGACTGTTTCATGCATGTACAGATGACTTTTTGAAAGGATCTGTCAAAAGAAGGCATTGCCAAAAAGAAATGAAAGAGAATAACCTTATAAACTAATGCAAAACTTGGTGGCTTAAAGCACTAATTGAATTTGAAGAATTTGATCTTGCTTTGTGCCCATTTAATGCAGAGGGTCCCTGCATATGTAGAGCGACGGATGTCTTTCTGGTGTATGTCGAACACAAGCAACTCTGAATTGAGTAATAGAGCGAGAAGCTTCACATTTCATTGCATTTGTTAGAGCATCTGATTTTAATGGCTGAAGAGAACGGGAGTGATACATGGTAACCTTTTGTTTCAATGCTGGCAATTGAGCTTGCTTTTGCCATAGTAAATGTTCTACTCAAGAAAGTGCTTGACGAGGGAGTGAACCATTTGTTCCACATCACATGCCGGCTTTCTATTTCAGCCCTGTTTTTTAGCTCCAATAAGTTACTTTCTGAAAGGGAGAAGATCTTACTCAATTTTTCCTTCGTCCATATTCTCCGTCACATATTTATTGTAAGTTCCTCGTATTGTTTGAGCTTATCTAGACAAACCTTCTTCCACTGCTAGTTCTTCACTACTGAAGCAACTCCGATACCTTCAATCCTGCTTTCGTCTGAATAACTTTGGGTACTCAAAGTAATGGACTAAAGGAAGCACTCTCAGTTGCAGGAATAGCAAGCGAAGCTCACATTTAGCACTCTGTGTCACCTCTTCTTCAGTGTGATGTGGGGTAGTTTTATGGGCTCAATCTGTTTTCTTTTTCAATATTCCGCCATTGGATAAAGAACGGAAAATAAATGGGGCAGGGCTACTGAAATTTGTTGCAGGTCAGTCAATATCTCTTCCTTTACGGAGTTCGACGAACGACTGCAACATTCTCGTCTGCGTTTCTAAACTACGTCCCCGTAACGAGTTTGTCGTGGCCTTACCATTCAGGTACAGCTGAAAAGCACATCAATATCTCACTTTTCCATGTAGAGAGAGAGAGAGAGAGAGAGAGAGAGAGGGAGAGCCTGGGTTACACACAATGTTCTCGCTAAGTCAACCCATTTAAGTGACAGCGAAATAGCCAAAGTGCGGGGTTCAATAGTGATTAACGTCCGTGACTGGACACTCGCTCTCTACAGAAACGAGCACTGAAACCAAAAACAGATAAAACAGCTAAATCACAAGACAGGCAAGCCTTTCCAGACCATATGCGCGCACAGAAACTCTTTGCTCATCCATCCACAGTTGAGTTCGCACACTTGGGTTACATTTGGTATGGCTTTCTAAAAGTCCCATGTAGCTCCAAGGCTCTTTGAGAAAATACTAAGGTGTTTGACAGTCATTTTCAAAAAATTTTGAAGTAAAAATTATTATTGAGAGGATTTAAAGTCCAAAACTCAAGGGACCTACTTTAAAGAGCGTATTTGTTTAAGGACCGTATAAAATTTTGATCGAATATATAATGTTATTCTTGAAGGCTGGTGCATACAATCTAAGAATTATATTAAACAAATTAAAAGTCCAAACACGACATTACACATTGAATCAAAGTATAAAGATTGTTAATGTCATTCCCTAAATAATGTGTTCAACTTTTCTTTTTTGTATAGCGTGTCAACTGGTGTCTGAGCCAGCTTTGCATTCCTTGGTTCACCTCCTAGATGATATTAAAGGCGGACTTCCTCACATCAATCTAGCACATTTGGGATTTATTGTTTGAAGGTTCACTCATAGGTGCTATATCATTCACCCCATTGATTATGTAAATTAGTCTAGATATTGCATAATCAAGACTAAGTCAACTTCCTCCTTCATCCATTGCGAAGAAATTGCATAAATTAGGTCTAAGTCATTTCGTGTTACTTTCAAATTTATCATACGTATTAAATTCTTGTCAGACATTGCTGCAAAACATTTTTGAAAGAGAGAACTTCTAAAGAATCACTCCGTGAAACACGAGAATGGCAAAAGCAAATCATATCAGAGCATCTTATGATGAAATTAAGATGTCATCACCAACAATTAAATCACCAGGCATTTTTCGCCAACCTGACAAAATCATCCAACATGACCAAGACGCAAGAGTCCTAAAGTTTCCCTGCTTTGGTTCTTCTGTGCTAGTTCTTGCAGGACAATATTCACAGGCCCCGATGACCATCTAATTTGAAAGAGAAATAGAGCTTTTCAGTAAAGTAAATCCCCTTTCCCCTTCGGCGCATCACTCTTAAGGGTGGTATTTCCTTACGGGCAACCTGATCTGCCTCTGCGACAACCGTCAGGGTGTCAATAATGAGGACATGCGGACGGGAGCAGGTCTTTCTACCACTTAAAAACAACAGGATTCAAAAGATCGTATCCCCTTGCCAAGTAGCGTAAGGATACAAGAAAAAAGCGCAAAATAAGCAACCGAGTGGATTGGATTGTAGTCTCCCACAATAGAGAAATCAACAAAGAAATTCAAACAGGTCAAACACGCTGTTATCATCTCCTGTAAGACAGCAAGATCGAAAGGCAGAGCCACTAGGATGGCATAGCAGTTGAAAATAATGGGGAGGACTGAGAGGTTAAAAAAGAGCCAAATGGAGTTGTGGCCATAGTTGGAGAACAGAAACCTGATAGTGATGGACCGAATGCAGAGGGGCCTGATACAGAAAATATGCATGAAGATGAACCGGCACCAAATACAAGAGTTTGGGTTGATCCAAACAAGTAAGGTGTACTTGACGCTATTGAAGAACGAAAAGGTCAAATGCTAGGCGTAGGCGAGGATCCGAACTCTGTACTGCCAAAGGTTATAGAAGCAAATGGGTTGGAGGATGTGGTGGAAGCAAAAGGAGATGGTTGACCAAATGCTGGTGAAGCAGTTGAAAGAGGTGCACAAAAGCCAATAACGCCAGCAGACTAACCAGCAGGATATAGACCACCTGAGAGTTATGCCAAGTAAGCATCAATGCAGCTAAAGCCAAAACTTGTATTGAACAGTCTAAGGTCTGCACCTTTATCTCCTATTTGATAATCCTCCCATCTAAGCTTCTCATGGCTCTTATCCTCACAGGCATTGCCGATAGTGACTCTAGCTTACCTACTGGCTGAGTCCCATTGCCCCTATCTTCCTCAGGAGTCGGTTTGTAAGGAGCCACTCTACTTCCCCCACGCTGACCTTCAAAAGGTGACAGCCCAAAACAACTACTTCCCAAAGTTGGTGTTGTGGCCTCTGCCAGCGCACGATGAATTATATGCAGAGACCAGATATTCCAATGAGGTGTTGCGGCTTGGGCTACTGCATGACAAATATGTGAAAAGACCATATTCTCCATTGAGCTAGTGCACTGCAATGGTCATAATGACAAGCCATGACACAAACTCTAATAGATTACTATTTTTTTTAGAAGGCTTGATATTCCGAGTGGAAAATGGGAAGAAAATAGTAGTCCAAAATATTTTCAAAGTAGAATCAGGTCATTTTACAAGACCCACCAATTTGGAATCCAAAAGGGGATGATCTAAATGGACTGCCACCAAATGCAAAGGTTGATTGGCCAAAAAGCAGGAGAAGATCCGAAACTGAAGGATGGACGGCAAGAAGCCCCAAACTCAAGCATACTTAAGGCACTCAAAGCTGTAGTACTTGAAGCACCAGATGAAGTTGAGGTGGTGGTGGAGGCAAATAATGTGATTGACCAAATGATGGCGAAGGAATTGACAAAGCTACACCAAAGTCAACAGCACCAGCAGACTGACCAGCAGGATTTGGTTCACCTGAGAATAATGCCAGGTAAACCTACAGTTAATGCAGTTAAAGCCAAAACTTATACAGAAAAAAAACATTGCAAGGACCGCACCTCTATCTCCACATTGATAATCCTCCCATTTAAGCTCCTCATGGCTCTTATCCATATATGCAGGCATTGCTGATAGTGACTCTAGCTTATTCGCTGGCTGAATTCCACTGCCACTATCTGCCTCAGGCGTCGGTGTGTATGGAATCATCCTACTTCCCCCACGCTGACCTCCAAAAGGTGACTTCCCAAAACCACTACTTCCAGAAGTAGGTATTGTGGCCAGGGCTCTTGCATGACGAATAATGTGAAAAGACCAAATTTTCCAATGAGGTGTTGTAGCCTGGGCTCCTGCATGACAAATATTGTTACAAGAGATTTTCCAATGAGCTAGTACACACTGCAGTGGCTATGATAGCAAGCCGCAATTAAAATATAGTAGATCATATTTGCTTTTTATTTTTGCAGGCTACATATTTCGAGTGGAAGAGGGGAAGATAATAGTAGTCCACAACATCCCTGAAGCAAAATATATTCATTTTAAAAGACCCACCAATTTGATTCTCAAAAGGGGATGATCTAGGTCCACATGGACTGGTACCAAATCTGGAAAGTGATTGACCAAAAACAGGAGAAGAGCCAAAACTGAAGGATGGACAACTATAAGCCCCAAAAGCAGGCAAACTTGAGGCTCCAAAAGCTGGAGTACTTAATGCGTTAAAAGCTGGAGCACTGGGTCCGAAGATTGGAATACTAGAAGCACCAGAAGTAGGTATACTTGGGGCACCAAAAGCTGGAGTACATGAAGCACCAAATGGATTGGAGGTTACGGTGGAAGCAAAAGGATATGATTGACCAAATGCTGGTGGAGTGGAAGGAGGTGCACCAAAGCCAACGGTGCTAGTAGACTGACCAGCAGGATTTTGTCCCCCTGCAAATTATGCCAGGTAAGCATAGAGTCAATGCAGCTAAAGCCAAAACTCATATAGAAAGAACATTCTGAGGGACGCACCTTTATCTCCCGATTGATAATCCTCCCATCTAAGCTCCTCATGACTCTTATTTATATACTCAAACATTGCCAATAGTGATTCTAGCTTACCAGCTTGTTGAGTCTCACTGCCACTATCTGCCTCCATTGTAGGTTTGTATGGTGCCACTCTACTTCCCCCACGTTGACCTCCACAAGGTGATCGCCCAAAATCACTACTTCCGAAAGTTGGTGTTGGGGCCTGGGCTCCTGCATGACGATAATGTGAAAAGACCAAATTTTCAATCAGCTAGTACACTGCAATGGCTAAATTAGCCAACATGGCATAAAATCTAATAGATCACTTTTTTCTTTGCAGGCTTGGAAGATAATAGTAGTCTGAATCATTCCTGAAGCAATGCAAATTAATTTTACAAGGCTCACCAATTTCGAATCCGAAAGGGGATGATGTAGGTCTAAATGGACTGCCACCAAATGCGCCAGTTGATTGACCAAAAGCAGGAGAAGAGCCGAAAATGAAGGATGGACTACTATAAGCCCCAAAAGCAGGCATACTTGAAGCACCAAAATCTGTTGTAGTTGAACACAAGGATGGACAACTAAAAGTTCCAAAAGTTGGCATACTTGTGGCACCACAAGCTGGAGCAAAGGAAGCACCAAAAACCGAGGTAGCGAAATTGAAGGATGGACTACTTGAAGCACCAAAAGATGGAGTACTTGAAGCACTGAAAGCAGGAGTGCACGAATTGGAGGATGGACTACTAGAAGAACTAAAAGCAGGCATACTTGAGGCACCGAACGCCGGAGTACTTGAAGCACCAAATGCTGGAGTACTGGAATTTAAGGATGGACTATTAAAAGCCCCAGAAGCAGGCATTACTGAGGCACCAAAAGCTGAAGTACTTGAAACACCAAAAGATGGAATACTGGAATTGAATGGAGTATCAGAAACCTCAAAAGCAGGCACGCTTGAAGCACCAAAAACTGGAGTACTTGAATCGAAAGATGGACAATTAGAAGCCCCAGAAGCAAGCATATTTGAGGCATCAAAAGCTCGAGTACTTGAAGCACCAAAAGCTAGAGTACATGAATCGAAATTTGGACAGCTGGAAGCCCCAAAAGTAGGCATACTTGAGGCACCCGAAGCTAAAGCACTTGAAGCACAAAAAGCTGGGGTAGTGGAACTTAAAAATTGAGTATTAGAAGCTCCAAAAGCAGGCATATTTGAGGCACAAAAAGCTGAGGTACTTGAAGCACCAACAGCTGAAGTTTTTGAAGTTTTTTGTTTTTTGTTTTGACGAATGGTATTTGAACTTAAAGATGAACTACTAGAAGTCCCAAAAGCAGGCATACCTGAGACACCAAAAGCTGCAGTACTTGAAGCACTAAACGCTAGAGTACTAGAGCTCAAGGATGGAGTATTAGACGGCCCAGAAGCAGGCATACTTGAGGCACCAAAAACAGGAATACATGAAGTTTCACAGGCTGGAGTAGTTGAACTAAATGATGGAAAACTAGAAGCCCCAAAAGCAGGTTTGCTTGAAGCATCAAAAGCTGAAGCAATGAAACTAAATGATGGACAACTAGAAGCCCCAAAAGTAGGTTTACCTGAGGTGCCAAAAGCTGGAGTACCTGAAGCACTAAAAAGTGGAGTATTGGAAGTGAAGGATGGACTACTAGAAGCACCAAAAGCTGGAGTCCCGGAAGCACCAGAAGCAGGGGTACTTGAAGTACCCAAAGCTGGGGTAGTTGATGCACTAAAAGAAGGGGTACTTGAAGCCCCAAATAAAGGAGTAGCAGATGCGCCAAATGCAAGAGTGCTTGAAGATCCATCTAGTGGCGTACCAGAAGTCCCAAAAGCTCTTCCAGTGCTGAATCCTAGGGCAGTTGATGAGCCAATGGCAGTCCCCCTGCTACCAAAAGGAGGAGTGGCGGTTGAATCAAAGGCAGGAGTGCTTGTAGTACCAAAGGTAGGAGTAGTAGTTCCAAATAGAGGGGTATTGGTAGAACCCAAGGCAGAAATGTTAGTACAACTAAATGCTGACTGACTTGATGCACCTAAGGTTGGGGAGGAAACAAAAACCCTGCTCCCGAATGCTGACTGTGTTGGCTGACTTGTGCTTCCAAAAGGATTTGTTTGAGTGTTCGAACCAGACTCACCAAAAGCAGGCTTTCGTCCAAAAAGATAAGATCCTGTCCAAAAAGAACACTAATAGTGAAAAAAAATTCTCAGCTTGTAAGCCAGAAAAATGGAGAAACAACCGCCATGGTATTTTTAAAAGAACAAACGTCCAAATTTGACTACTATTTCAGCTAGGAATTTAACTCTTAAAGTACAATAGCCTCGTGACTGAGTATTAAAGCAGAGGAACAGAAAGCGAATTGTGGCTAATATGCATACTTCCACCAAAGAAAGGTAAAAGGATTGTTAATGGAGAGGTTGACATTGATCGAATGAAGCAGCTAAAATACTTTACCAATGCCACTTAAGATAACTAGCACCAGCAAATATTGGGCAAAGAGTCATGTGAAGCTGGCGGTTGCAATCAAATTTGTTTTCGTAAAGCTAAAGGCTGGCTATGGCTAGTTGCTATTCTACTCTAGAGCTGAGTTATCTATCTTGACGTAACACAATAGGAATCAAATTAAACAACTATCTCTTGGCATTCCAATCTACACAAGTTTCCAGTACCCACGTCGGATAAAAGGAAAACAAAGCCATCGACCAATAATTAGCAAGTAGCACTCTGGCAACTTAACACTTTTTCAAGTCAAAGCTTCCACAACTAAAATAAAAAACCTTGTGCTCCAATAAAATCCCAGCAAGAACCCATTTATGAATAACATTGTTCAACACTGTACAAGCTTAAAGCCCTCTTTTGTACTGAATAAATCCTCTTCATTAGAGTGTTTTCCAGCTTTCACAAAAGCATTTGCTAACGTGGAGTTTGTACATTCCAAACTGGGAATTCTGTTACCACTGTGCTTTAACTATATGTTTTCCTCAACTTCAAATCAAATGTTCTCGTGGTATAGAAAAGCCTATAACACAATGACCATGACAAAAGGAAACTTAGAAGCATATTTAAAAAGGAAATTGCATGTTATATTTAGTTAGAATGACACAAATAGAAACGTTTGACTTGCATCCAAAGACCAGAACCCTATATATCCGATCACATTCAGTGGATTTAGCTGTTCTTTTGCCCCCATCATAACTTGGATTCAAGAATTTCGACAATCATGTCACTAAATGTTTAGCCAATTTTAGGAAAATCGTGAAATCAAATCACATGCCCGAATCATCTTAGGAAGGTTCTCATCATAATTGCCCTTATTCCATGCATAGGTACTTAAAACATAATAAGCACGCCTGCCCTCCTTCTGATTTTCCTTGAGCATATGTGCCATTTTGCATTCCTTGACCATAATTCAACTTGGTTGCCTTTTGGCTTCTGCCATGCTGATATCGCAGATTAATTGCTATCGTTCTTGCCTCTCAATTTGCCAAGCACAGAAAATTGAGTTCTGGAACAAAGTTCAACATACTCTTCAATTTGTCCCATGATGTCTGAGAACTAGGCTATCAAAATCCAATACGAAATATTCTTCCCATACCAAAGAAACAATGAGCGCCATATTCAAATGTCTATCTATATGTTCGTTTTCAGACGTTCCTAATGATCAGGAGGGTAATAACTGCAACGCCCAACATCACTAACCACCAAAACCTGAGGAAGAGCTTCCAGAAGCAGGAGTTGAAGATGCACCGAAAGCGGTTGTTGAAGTTACAAAAGATGATGAAGATGAAGCACCGAAGGCAGGCGTAGTAGAGAAAGGCGAAGAGCTTTGAGTAGCACCAGAAACACCAGTTGAAGTTCCACCGAACATGGAGGCTCCCCGTTAGAATGCCAAAAGGATTGGTTACGTTACTTGCCTGCCCAAAGTCTGGTTTTCGGACTCAAATGGAATGCTAGATGATTGCCCAAAAGCTGTAAAAAGCATTCAAGATTTGACATAAATATAGAAGGTGACCCTTCAAACTTACTTCTAAAGCAAGAAAAGCATGCACTCTTAACGAGGAAGAAATTCAGATTCCAACTTTTGATTTTACCCTCAAGACATCACTTAATTAACGTATTTTGAGATTTTTTATTTTTCAATTTACCAAATTTCAAGATTCCGAATCATTACAGTTCACGTTGTGTATCAATCATGTCTCTGAAAACTGATGACTTAACATCTGAACTATCTTCCACAAAAAAATATTTATATTTCTTTCCATTTTCTTTTCAATGTCATGGCATGCGGATTTTTTTTGTTCAGAATGAGGTTATTGATTATTATGTTCCTTACATCTTCTTTTTTCACATGAAGAATAACAAGTATTAATGCAGCTAATTATTTTTTTTTATTAATCTAGTGCTTTGATGTTATTATTGTCATTATTATTATTCTCCAATGTCAATTTACCTTTTCTGTTGTGCTAGTCCACCGTTTCTAGTGGATAATGTTGCACAAAAATGTTAGAGCAGTGGCATTCATGTAAGAACAAACTGAAGAAAGAAGATCTTAAGCACTATCCCTTCTTCTTTCTCGTTTCATAAATTTTCTTCGCCTATATTTTCAACCTTCAAGATTTAGTAATACGATAGTTGTTGACCAAACGGTTATGCTACCAGAGGGCTTCATTAGGGGTGAGCAACAGTCCAGGATTGACCCTGGATTGGCCCAACCCGATCAATCCTGGTCGGATTTTTAAGATGAATGGATTGGTCCTCAATTCTGAAATCTCTAACCCGATACTGTACGGGTTGATCTTCCGTCCTAGGGTGTTGGGTTGGTCCAACATGGACCAACCCGACAATATAATATATATAATAAATATTGCTATTTTTTTTACAAGCCCATTTTAATAAGTTTTAGCAGACATAGAAGAGCGACTTATCCTTCCTCAATTTCTCATTCACTTCAGTTCTTCCCGACCCAAACCAAGATAAAAGGCCTAACCTATAGGCCCAACATATGTTACGTCTTCTTTGGTTCTCCCAAGTTCCAACCCAAGTGTTCTTCACTTCTTCTTCATCAAACTCAGTCGCTCACAATTTCACAAGCTTTAATTTCTTGAGATCTCATACGCTGCTCGCTCACTCATCACTCACTCGCCTGTCGCTAATTTAGTGGTCCCGGGTTGACCATAGGACCGGACCAAACCAATAGGGTCGATCCACTCCTCATTCCCAAGCTTGACGGGTCAGTCCACGGTCCCAAAAATTGAGCACCAACACTATGCGAATTGGTCCTAGGGTTGAGCATGGGATCGGCCCAACCCGGACCATGCTCACCCCTAGGCTTCATCTACTATGTAGGGTATGACATATCATGGCAATTCTATGAAAGGGACTAGAGTCGCACTTGATAACTAAGTTGTTCGATTTAATTATTTGGAATTTTCAAAGTATTTGAATTTTGTGCAATGTTATTTAATAAGTCTGAATTGTTTTGCTAGGTAACAAAATTGGTATAAATTAAATACTTTTTGGCAGTTGATTTCTCATCTGGGCGGAGAGATGATGCTTTTTACTTAAAAACCTCTTAGATCATAATGTTGTCGATGTAAAAGTCTCTGCATCATTGATTTTAGTTCATATTAACAAACAATTTAATTCTTTTTTATAATATATGTTTGGTGCAAAAGGAGGAAGGTGTGAAGAAATCACCATACCCTCTACACAATTGGAATGTCATTCCACTTCCATAATCATGACGAAAGAAGAAGAAAAAGGAATGGGAATCCTTATAATGCTAATGTAATATCAATCATTTTGAGCTACTCATAAGATAAAAAGTGAAAAGAAAATACCACAAGTGTTTTATTTTTGGTATGACAACAATTTCAGTGTCATATTTTTTTAACCACTTGAGTGTCATGATTACTAAAAAATATTCATATACTATAACTTTCAATTAATCACTTGAGTCCATAACTTTTTAATAGCGTTCACTTTATTATAGATCTGACGTGGCATGGCAATTGTGTTCAATATTTCTAGAAGTTTATGACATTCAAATGACCGATTGAAAAGTTGTATAACACTTTGTGATATATATATATATATATATATATATATATATATATATATATATAAGGGTGAGACTCTCAAGTTAGAGCCTTGTGCAACAATTATAATACTTTTAGTGTCAATTTTTCCTAATTAAATAGTTAAGGAGATATCTTGACCTATAGTTGAAGTGATATTGTAATGTTTTCATAATATGGACTCCACGTAATTTTCTTTATTTTAATACGAAAAATATACGATTAGAATAAAGAAATAATGAAGGGAGAGGCGAAGGAGAGGGACAAAGATAATAGATAAGAAACAAAAAGGATTTAGTTTGTAAGAAAGTGGGATAATTACCCAATCAATCTTAACTTATTTTATATGAATTAATTCAATTTCAGACTTTTCAATTTTACTAATTTAGTACTAAATCTTTTTACGAAATTTCAATGTAGTCCTTATAATCAATTTTAGTCAAAAGTCACTAATGTGGCGGTCCAATTATCACTAACCATCTTACACTGCTATTGTTCTTGCTGATAAAATTGACCAAAAGGATTACATTGGAATATTATGCAAAAGGTTTACGATTAACTTGTCAAAATTAAAAAATTTATAAATAAACTATCATATATATGATAGGTTTAGAATTAATTGGACAATTCCCTTGCAAGAAAATACTCCTCATGACAAGAGTGATCTATCTATTGCAAAGTAGAGTCATATTGCTAAGTTATGAGACAAGCCCTAAGAAATATATTGTTATCATAATACAAAAATATATAGATAGGTTCCTTTAAACCAAGTATATATACATATATATATACTTATATATGTACAAGTATATATACAGTAGATATTCATAAATTGTTGTGTCACCACCAACTCATTTATATGTGGCAAAGTACGTATTCAAGATAAGTAAAGTATTATAAACAACATTATGAGTTAAGAAAATAACTAAAAAGTAGAAAAAACGGAAAAAGTGTCGTAACTTATATACGGAGCTCACTTTAGTGCCAAAACTTTCCGCCTGATCACTTAAGTGCCACATTGGAGAAAAAAATGATCATTTAAGTGCCAACTTGGCCAAAAAATGGCATGGTTTGTCGGAAGTGTCAAGTCATCATTTAAAATGATAAAAAATTAAAATAGATTTCACGTGGTATTTTAAATAAAAATTATATTCCATGTGTCATTTTTATTAAAAAATCTATTCAACGTAGCTTTTTATTTATTCGTGAGTTGTTAATTTTAAAAAAATGCTTGCATATCCTAAACATGATTTCTAATGCAGTGACATTTAATTATTTTCTATTTTTTAAACTTTAATCTAAATTACTATTACGTGGATTCTAACTTGAACTAATGAGATATGACGTGAACTTTAACGTAACTTATCCGCAACCTACTTCTAAGGACGAGTAAAAGAGAACTATAATTTAATTCAACATTAACCAATGGTAAGATAACTATATATTAAAACAAGGAGTGACTTAGTAGCTATTATAATGGTATATGTTTAGACTCAAACAGCACGCATGTAATTGCCCCATGCAGTGGTGTTAAGAAACATCACGGCTAAATGAATTGAACGACATACCATCTATGGATAGCAAGCTTGTCATACCAATTTCACGAGACGCCGTAACTGAATTAATTCGATTAGACTTTGTGATCGAGTCCTGATAGAACAGATAGCCCAACATCAATTAATCTCCTTATTTATGAGTCTTGAACATCCAACAATACCAAGCATCCTCAATCTTTAGGCAAGTGGAACCGTGAAGTGATGGTGGCTGCCTTAGCTCACAGTAGAGGTGGCAAAATGGGTCAAAGACCCATATTTTAACTCATATTTGTTAATGTTGGTCATAAATGAGTGAACTTAAAAGGTTAAATTGATCTAAAATTGGTCACTTAATAACCAAATGAATCTTAAATGGATTGTAAATGGGTCATAAATGAGTTATCTAATTAATTTTAAGTGTTATTAACAAATCATTTTAAATGTAATTAACAAGTCATTTTTAGACTATAAAAATTATGATATTATAATTTTTTAATTTTTTAAAAACAAAATTTTGATTATTTTTGTTTTCCCTTTTGTTTTTCCTTTTGTTTTTCCTTTTTTTCTCCTCGTTCCTTCTTTCTAAGTTGATCACTGGCCAAGAGGCGAGTGATGAGCTCACTAGACTCCAGTGATTGAAAGAGGCAAAAACAAAATATATATATAATTTCAAAAAAATTAGAAAAATTATCAAATAAATCGCATTGCATAAAATTATTTTAACAATACATTTTTTAAAAGAAATCATGAAGCAAATTTTCCTAGACTTGGTTAATTATGAAAGTGTTTTAACAATACGAGTCGAGTAAAGTATTATATGGAATGGGTCAAAACGAATCAAATGGGTCAATATGGGTCGGACCATTTTTTACCCAACCTAAACCCGACCCGACCCACCCATTTGACGCCCCTAGCTCACAATGGTGAATTGCAACTGTATGCAGTGCTGGGGAAGACAGTAAGTCCTTCAATGTCGAAACGCCGAGACTTGCTAAAGGCGCCATTGGAACTCAACAAGAACATTGGAATTACCAGAAACAACAAGGGTTACTATTTGTTCATCAACGCTCTCGAGAAATCTGGCAATAGATGTTGGTTGTCTATTTATAAAAAAAGCATAGTTGAGTCTTTACTTGAACCACGTATGAAAGATGTGAATTTATGGGTCAATTCATAAATGTTTTTTTATAAGGTAAGTAGTTGTATTGATCTTTAATCATGCAAAATATACAAGGCATCAGAGCCCGATACCACAAAATTTGCACTCAACACTGCAAAAGGGGGTGTGAGTGTAAGGGTGCGAAGTATCTAATGAAAGAGCCAACAGAAAGAGGCCTAAAGAAGGCCAACTGAAAGGTATAAAATGCCTAAACAATGGCAACCAAAAGCCTATGTAAAAGCTATCAAAGAAAAGGAAAAGGCCTAAATAAATGGCAACCTCCCTAGGAATACCAAAATACATCAAGAGAAAATGGAGGAATGAATTCCCCAATTGCGTTGAACCCGCCTATTCCTAGGATTGACTTTAACCATCATAATCAGCTTCGTCTTCATCGTATGGACAAAAACATCACAATTGCGGAACAAGGCATTATTCCGCATTTTCCAAATAATATAACACAAAGCACCCAATGCAAATCTAGCAATGCACTGATGGAAGTGATTCAACAATATATTTGGTCGCCCAATGTAAAGTATCAAATCAAGATCCATTCCTCCAACATAGATAACAATTCTCAACCCAAAAAGATGCAAGTTCAGAGGTGACTCGACAACCAAAATAAAGGTGGTTTATGGAGTCAGGTCTAGTATGACAGAAGACACAAGAAGCATCCTCTATTCTACCATAAGATAATAAGAATACCTGAGTGGATAACATATTCCGCGTCATCAGCCATAGATGGAACTGATGACTGGGAATAATAATTTTGTTCCATATGAGAGATTGCCAAGATACCCTTTGGCCCCTAGGTCAAACAATACTCCAAGTCGAGGCCACCGAAAAAGTATCAGAAGGATCACCCATCCATCGAAATGAGTCTGGCTGATCATTCAAAGGAGGGAGTGTCCCTCCCCTAGCATCCAACATTTCAAGAAGAGTAGACTACTGTCAATTCATAAATGTTAATATATTTTATTCTTACAAATGAAGACATTGGGTTAGGTGGGTATGATTTTGCTATAGCCAAGTGCGGGTGCATAGATAATTGAGCGATTATTAGGCGAACTTAGCACTTTGCGCAAAAGTGGTCCATAATAGGCTTTAATCCTCTTTTATTATTATTTATTTATTAATTCCGAAATTCTGATTTTCTACGCATGGATGTTAGATGTTCACAACCTTTGGAATGTGGTGTGAGTTTGGGCACAATTTTTGGAGAGTTGTGATCTTGTTGAAGTTGTGACTATTCATATATCACTTTTTCACCATGATTGTGTCCGAACATACTCTGATATTTTGTGACAACAAATCTATCATCACTAATTCTAAAAATATTATATTTCATGAAAGAACCAAATATATTATAATCAAATATCACTTCATGCAAAAAGTGCAAGGTAAAGGAGAGATAGATACTAGACAAAGCATGAAAGAGCGGAATATATATATATATATATATATATATATATACCGCAAGTGAAATTCTAGATACTTTAAAATATTTTTAGAGTACCATAAAAATTGGTCAAGGAGTGTCAAGAGTGATCTAGACTTCTCTTAACTAGTGGGTATTTGTAATTTGTGGTGTTCAAGTCTCCTAAGGAGTTGTTAGAACTTGTGATGCGTAACTTAACTTGCGGTAGTTGGAACTAATGGATAGAGATTGTCTAACATATTAAACAGAAGCAAATATATCTACTTAGGTCAGAGATAATTTTCTGAGAGTCGGTAAATTAAGGCTATAGAGAGTGTAGCATTAATTTTTTTTTTGGTAAGGTAAGTAATTATATAGATGTTGAAACATGCAAACTGTACAAGGCATTAGGACCCGGTACCACAAAATTTGCACTCATCACTAATAGGATGAGTGCAGCCTTATTCATTTGTGTATAGGGCCAAAAACACAATAAGCCATAATAAGTAGACTGATAAAAAAAAAAAAGAGTTCCTCCTCTTCCCTTTATACTATTGGTACTTCTGAAACATCTAGTGAAAGTTTCTTACCTTATTCTTATTATATCCCATTGCAAGTCTTGTCCCTCACACATACACAGAAGCACATTACCACCAAAATCTAACAAGATCAATATCAATTTTGCTGAAACAGTAAAAAAAGATTACAAAGCAGCTTTCACCTTCATATCACAGCCGACGCGCACCATGCTATATATTAGTTCTTGGCAACTGAAATTTCAATCCAGAAAAGAGAAGCCCTAGACACTTTACGATCCCCTCCAGCTTGATTGAGCTACGGTCTTTGCAAACTGAGAATTAGTTTGCAGAATCAATCTGCAAGGGTGCATGTGTGTGAGAAAATACTTGGCATTGGATGATAGAAGCACAAGAAAGAAATGAGAAGTTTATTTGACGGAAGTATGTATTACACATGGGAGGTAATTATTAGTTTTTTTTTTTGGTTGGTTTCTTCTATATACTTACACAGCACCATCAAGCCTATTTACAGGGAGATTTTCACCTGCATAAACCACTTACTTGATTGTCTTTTCTGCAATATCACAAGTCTTTATCCTGAAATTTATGTACTGTCCATGTTTCTAAAGAATACAAGAATCTAGAAGTTTTGATTTCTAGATTGGACTTGAAGTTCTTAAACTAGATTACTATTTTAATACTCATCCTTGATTCGTTTTCTTATGCTCCAAGCATGCTTCTCAAAATCTCTAACTTATCTGGTAGCGCCTTAATAAATATATCCACCACTTTATCTTAAGTTTTGCAACATTTAAGCTTGATTTTCCCATTATTATGTACTTCTCAAATGAAGTAATATTTGATATCGGCAAGTTTAGCTTGTCCATGAAAGACTGGACTTTTCAAGATAGAAATCACTGACTTGTTATCACATCATTTTGGAGTTGGTTCCGTCTACGCTTCTTAATGTCTTTAAAAAATCTTTGAAGCCATATTGCTTGACTATTGGAAGCTGCAGTTGCGATATATTCTACTTCTGAAATAGATTATATCACTGATTTTATTTTTTTAGGAAAGCTCAAGAGAATATTTCATAACCCAATGTTAAAGCATAGCCAATCGTGTTCCTGCTATTGTTAGATGAACCTACCCAGTCACAATTGATATATTCAGAGAGCATACTTGTCACACTTGGTTAATACCAAATGCCATAGTCAGCTTCTCATAAATATCTTAGAATGTTTTTAGTTAAGACTCTGCATGAAGAGTCATGAAGTATAATAGTAGACTTATTGCATACATAAATGTCTTGCCTTGGAGTTGTGAGATATAATGGGTCTTCGATCAATATTCCGTCTAGAGAAAGTCAACATTTTCTGCTCCATCTCCCTTTAATAGTTGTTACAATTGCTTTGTAATGACCCCTCTTGCATTTCGGGAAGTTCTTTGCATATTCCTTTTGCGGGATGAAAATTTCTTCACTTTGGTCAACCTCAATGCAAGGAAGTGGTGCATCAAGCCCAAGTTTGTCATCGAGAATGTGCTCATCTTTTCTTCTTTTCTTTGAATTCTTGAATTATTTTCTCAATGTTCCTTGATATATATATATATATATATATATATATATATTGAGATTATCTACATACAGAGGTGCAATGAGAGTGTCCGACTTACTTTAGGTCTTGATATAGAGCATTGGCTCACTCATGCTCTTTCTAAATTCTTACTCAATGAAGTATTCATATATTATGTTATACCACGTTCCTAGTGCTTGTTTTAATCTGCAAATGACCTTCTTGAGCTTTAGATCATTTTCTTCTTAGACTTGATGATAAAATCTCAAGGTTAGGCCACATATGTTTTTTTTTTCTTGGAGGCAAAGATCTTGACTTTACATCTAGTTGATGGATGATTTTACATCCATTTGATAGATCTTACATTCTTGTGCAACTAGGCTATGAGTGTCCGAATAGTATCAAGAAGAGCGACGGGAGCAAAACTTTCAGAATAATCAATGCCCGGTTGCTTTAAATATCCTTTGCCAAGAGTCTTGCATTATTTTTCTAAATCAATCCATCTGAATTGAGCTTTGTCTTATAGACCTACTTGATGCCAATAATCTCTTTATCTTTGGGGCAATCAATGAGCTATGCAATTACATTTTCTCTTAATCATTTTGATCTCTTCCTCCATGGAACTTATCCAAACTTCTTTGAATGCCTCTTCATAGTTATGGGGTGATAAAGTCAAATGTTTCATGAACTCTTCTACGAGGTTTACCCTTAGAATATGAGATTTTGGAGTAGATTCTTCTTGCGCCATGCCTCTTCATAGGATGGCGATGTTAAGACGTGAGTGATGGAATATGATGCTTCATCTTCTCCTGGCGTTGTTGACTCCTCTTGTGGTGAAGGTGTGTTTGGCAAAGTGACATGCTTCTTTTCGATCTTCTCTTTCTCTTAGCACATAGCTATCTTGTCGAACTCCACATGTTGATTGATCAAGAGCTTTTTAGTTTTAAGTTGTAGACGCCATAACTTTGGATTGGTCGTTGTGGCGAGGAATATTCCCTAGTCTCTCTTCTTATCACGCTGCTCCTCTTTTGGGTAGAGATATGGACGTAGCATAAGCAGCTGAACACTTTGAACATGCTTTATTGAAGGTTCCATCCGCCTCATGCTTGGACTAAAGTTTTATTTTGGACTGCTTTAGGTGGAAACCTGTTTAAGATTTAGATAGCCATGTAAATTGCCTCTGCTCTGAACAAATTAGTAAGGCATTTCTCCTTTAGCATAGACCTTGTCATCTCCATAACAGACTCCTTCATCTTCACAAAATTTATACAACTCTCTTGAGTTGTACTCCGTACATTTGTCGCTCCTAAGGACTTTGATTCTATGGTCACTTTTATTCTCGACGTAGTCTTTTGAATTTCCTAAAAATAAGGAAGACCTCCAATCTTTCTCAAAGAAAGGAGGTCCACATCATTCTTATATAGTCGTCAATGAATGTAATGTAATATGGATGAGTGTCAAGGTCCTCATGGGACCACATACATCTGTGTGGACTAAATCAATGGCATTTTAGCTGTCCGTGCACCTACAAATGAGAAGGACTAACATTGCCATTTTTTAAAAAGACATCCTTCACAAACATGAGAAATTCTGAAATAGATAGAAAGTCTCTCATCACATTTTTCTAATGAAGAGTTTTTAGCCCAACAAAGTTGAAGTCGCCAAATCTCCAGTGCCATAGCCATGACTCATCAACTTGAGCTTTCATGACTATATTTTTTGCATTTTTCCATCGAATAAAAAATTCTTTATTTGCCATTTTAACAGAGGCAATAACATTACTTTTACTTTCGTATCTATCATAGATAGTGTAGGTTTCTCCTTTAAAGTGTAGTGAATACACATTTTGTATCATTTGGCTCACATTGAGTCGATTTTGGCCAAGGCTAAGGACTAAATATAATCAAGAATATGTTTTGGTCATTTATTTGTTTCAACAGCAATCGTGCCTTTTCCTTCACAATGGCCAATGGGCCATTACCCAATTTCACTAGAGTTTTCACCGATGTATAAATATCGATGAATATAAATTAGTCCCACGTCATATGATTGCTACAACAACAATAGATGTACCACATATCATTTTTGACATCATTTGATACTTGGCATGCATTGTATTTGTTGTCTTTACTTTCTTTTTCTTTAGCATAGTTAGCTCAATAATTTTTTTTCGAGCAACAAGCTTTTTCTACACTGCCAATAGTAATCTTGAAACTAGTAATCTTTCTCCAAATGATTAGTATTTATGCAAAAACGGATAATTTCCTTTTTGAAAGGTCTACCCTCTTCTATTTTTTTTTTTATGAACTCCTTCCACCATTTTAATTTATGAGATCATATGTCTATTTTAGAATAGAAGGCACTTTCAACCAAATTTTCATCTTGTGCCATTAGTCGTTTTTCATATGCTTCTAGAGAGCCACACTAACAGAGTCTTTAAATCCCCAATTCCTTATACGATGGTGACAATAAGATTGTATTTTCTAGTAAGTGATGCCAATATTATTTTTCACGAACCTTTGGTAAGTGATTTCATCTCTATAGGCTCTCATTTGATTAAGTAGTTCGTTAAGTCTTCCACAATATTCTTGAATGATATTATAATTTTTCATTTTAGAATTCTCAAAATCCCTATTCAAAGTTTGAAGTTGAATAGTGCGTATCGTTTCCATGCCTTGGAACTCTTCTTATAGTATCACCCATTCCTTCTTTGCTGTCTTTGCTTCAAATATTCTCAACAATACCATTTCCCAGAGTGCTCGATAAATAACACATAATACCTTGCATCTTTTTGTGGTTGCTCTTTGGAAAAAAAAAATTGCACCTTCTTGGAAAGCAGCATGATCTCTTTCTACGATGTCCCATAAATCTTGAGCAATTAAGGAGGTGGTCATTTGAATAATTTCACTTATCATAATTATTCCCATCAAAAATAGGAACGGGAAATGAGGACGAGACGAAGCTAGCCATAGTTTTGATATTGGAAATTTAGGTGGGTGATTTTAGTAGAGTGAGGTTAGGACAAGTACCCAAAACTAACTGAATGAGCCTAGCTCTGATACTACCATTAGTCTGTGGAAGCAATGTCTAAGTGTGTATGTGTGTGAGGCAATGCTTGGCAAGGGACGATAGAAGCACAACCAAGGAAGGAGAAGTGTATTGGACTGAAGTGTGTATTGCTCATGAGAGGAAAGTAACAGTTTTTCTGTTGATTTCTCCTATATCCTTAGGCGAGCATCATCAAGCCTATACGGAGGCTGATTTCCGCTGGCATAAACCATTTAGACTTATAATTCTAAACCATGGAATTTACTTGCTGACCACGTTTCTAAAGAATACAAGAATCTATGAGCTTTTGATTTTTAAATTGGACTAGAAGGCTCTCGAAATGGATCACTGTTTTAGTACTAAGTCGTGACTCTCTAAAAAATGGGCTCAATCTTGAGAAATTACAGTTTTCTCACTAACTGGAAACAATAAAGTAGCTCTGACAAAAAAATGTGGAGCAGAAGATGCAATGGGAACTCCTGCCATTCAGAGATAGTTTGTGCGCGGGAGCATAAATTGACAGTTATTAGCAACGGATGGTGATGAATTGTCCTACAACCTAAGTCTATCAATTAATATATGGGGGAATCGTGAACTCAAGCCAGAAAGCTCAGGACAGGGACAGACCAGATTCTTATAGATTGCTAAGACAGTCATGTACTGCGATTCTGTTTTTCATGGTTAGTTTCTTTGGTCCTGAAAATACGGAAAAGAACAGCATATATGTAACTATCAGCTTGTTTATGCTTATTCAATTAAAGTCGCATATTTTCCCAACCAAAACTTTTGGAACTACAGAAAGATTTGAGAATGATCTGCATAAGTGATAGATTATTATGTTCGTGGCTCGGAAAGTCTATCCTACCTTTCCAGCTGAAGATCCTAAAACAGGTAAAATAATGGTGATTTAGCCTGTCAAATGTGTTCTTGACTTTATTAATCCATATGATATAGACTTGGGTGCTGACACTGAGAATCGATTATTGGGAACATTAAAAAAGGCTCATGCCTTGCTTTTCCACCTGCACATATATCGCGGATCTTTTTATTCTTGCAATTTAAACAAGATTTGACACATTGTTCTTGCTCTCCACGTCGTCGCATGGAGGATGTCGATAAATTCATATAAAATGAGGAAGCATTAGATGCCTTGTTAGTGCCATGGCTGAGAGAGGTAGATTGAATGGCTGGATGATCAGTCATCTTTACGTTCCCACTTAAAAGGGGTAAAAAAAGGAAGATGCCTACTGGAGGTTTTAAAATTGGAAAATACCGAGCTATGGAGAACCGACCCACATGAATGAAGTTGTTTGATAGAGCACATAACAAGATATTAAACGAGGAACTCGTGTGGAAAATACAAATAGGGCGTACATGAATGAGATTGTACATGTGAACCTCGACTGTTTGTTGCATGAGCCTGGGAAAAAGCATCCACAAAATAATCTCACTTTATTGGAAAGGATCAGTCAAAAGAAAGCACGGAAAAAAGAAGGGAAAGCAAAAGCTAAGAGTATAACCTAATAGACTAATGCAAAAATTGGTGGCTTGAAGCACTGATTTGATTCGAAGAATTTGCTCTCACTTGGCGTCCGCTTGTTCCAGAGGCTCCCTGCATATATAGAGCGACAGATTGGCTTTCTGTAGTTGAACATAAGCAGCTCTGAGTTAATTAATAGAGTGAGAACTTTTGTAGTTCGTTGCATTCCTTAAGAGTATCTGATTTGAATGGCTGAAGAGAACAGGAGTGACACATGGCAACCTTTCGTTGCGATGCTAGCAATTGAGCTTGCCTTAGCCGTAGCAAATGTGCTACTCAAGAAAGTGCTAACCGGTGGAGCGAACCCTTTGGTCCTCATCACATACCGGCAGTCTATTTCGGCCATTTTTTTGGCTCCAATCAGCTACCTTTTGGAAAGGTGAAGCTCTTACACAATTTTTCATTAGTCAAGATTATCCTTTACATATTTATTATTAGTTCCTCACGTTGTTAAATACTACTTAGACAAACCCTCTTCTGTTGCTAGTTATTCACCACTGAAGCAACTCCAACAGCTTCAACCCTGCTTTCCTCAGATTATTTTTGGGTACTCAAAGTAATGTACTGAACAAAGCTCTCTTGTTTGCAGGAATAACAGGCCGAAGCTCACGTTTAGAATTTTGTGTTACCTCTTCTTCAGTGCGGTGCTAGGGTAGCTCCATGCTTCAATCTGTTTTCTTTTCTTTTTTCTTTTTCCAAATATTCTGCTACTGGATTAAAAATGGAAATAAGTCTAGGGAGGTTCATTTAAAATTTTTGCAGGGCGTCACTCAGTCAATATCTCTTCCTTTTCGGTGTTCAACGAACATCTGCAACATTTTCGTGTGCGTTTCTAAACTTGGCCCCCGTCATGACGTTTGTTGTGGCCTTACCATTCAGGTACTGTTGAAAAACCCATCAATGACTCATTTTTCCACTTAGATCGCATGAAGGCGTGAGCAACATAACTTTCTCGCTAAAACTACCCATTTGAGCGACCTTTTCTTACAGGATGGAGGTTGTCGACAAACGAAGCAGCAGTGGAGTAGCCAAAGTGCTGGGTTCAATAGTATGCATTGCCGGTGTCTTAACACTCACTCTCTACAGAGGAAGCTCTTTGCTCAACCATCCACAGTTGAGTTCGCATGCTTTTAGTCCCGCTGAGAGGCTTAGGGCGAAGAGGAGCACGGTGAGATGGGTGATTAGCTCAATGGCATTGTTTTTAGGGACCTTATTGTGGTCATGTTGGTTCATTGTTCAATCCTATATTGGGAAATTATACCCTTGCAAGTACACCAGCACTGCCTTCATGTCCTTCTTCGGTGCAATCCAATCTGCTATGTTAGCAAGCTTGTCGCCAGGAAGGAGCCTCTCCGACTGGGTTCTTAAGGCCAAAGTCGAGATAATCACCGTCGTCTTTGCAGTAAGTACGCATCTCAATTATACCGAATGAAGATCGAACCTCAAAATCTTTCTTCCAGTGGAAGCTATAACTTTTGTTAGATCTATCTAGCTTTGGTTCACTGTTTGCTTTGCAAAACGAACTTAATTCAAACCTACTAGAAGAACAGTCGTATAGAAGGTTGTTTTAAAAAATAGGATTTTTGCAATCCTTTTGCGTGATCTCTTTCTACAAAAAAGTTTCACCTTCAAATCTTTGCATGACTTAAATTGGACTTCAGTGCAAAACTTTTTGAGTAACTCGTCGTGAACTTTGAGTCGATAGCCACAGAAAAGAGAGTGACGCGCTTGCGCCCTTACATTGCATCATTTCCAGATTTGTTCATGATTACCCTTCAATGCATGTTGCGACGCGTACGTCTAACCGAACCAAACTGTGTAAAACAAAATGAAAGAATCAACCATAATCTAAAGGAGTGAGAGATCCATAATTGTTCCAACACGATGCAGTTTGTCTCGAGAGTTCTCATAGAGCTCAACTTGATAAGTAAGGCAAGCTGCTGCATCTGTTGTGTTTCCCATGGGTTTTGATGCCAACATAAGATTATTGGTGCGACGTGGTGCAGGGAACGGTGTGCTCGGGATTGTGCTACGTGGGGATGTCATGGTGCGTCAAGAAAAGGGGTCCCGTGTTCACAGCGGCGTTCAGCCCCCTTGTTCAGATATTCGCTGCCATCATCGGCATCCCCGCCCTCCGAGAGCAGCTTTATTTCGGAAGGTAACCCCGAATCTCATCTCATCCCGACCAAGCGAAACCATTACATAAATCTCAATCTCTTTCAACTCACACTGCGACTTCTTCTTCTGTCGCGTCCGACTTTGGATGGACCAGCCTGCTAGGATCTGTCCTTGTGATCGTGGGACTCTACGTTCTTCTGTGGGGCAAGAACAGAGAGATGCACGAGCAAATGGAGAAAGAGGCACAGTCGGTCCAAGACATTAAGGAACAAGAAGCCAAAGTGGAAGTAGTCGCAGCCTAATTGTCTCCATGAAAGAATGTCACTTGTTCTCCATGAAGTTTTTCTTATTTTCTGGTCAAGTTCGAGTCGGACGACGGAATGGTTTGTTCGAGATCCGAATATGGCTTGTGACGCCTGTTCGTGATAACGTTGCCATTAGCATCGTCAAGCATGTAAACCTCGCCGTTCTTTCTAAGTAACGCCACTAGTTTCAGCAAATTTATACGTAATTGAATCTAATTCCTTATGGTGCAATGTTAATGATTTGAGGAGATATCGAACTTTAGGAAGCTTTTACTCCATGGCTGGTGCTCCCCGACGGCCAACGGTGGATCTCGCTATTTCGATAGCATAAATTACGTATTCATCTAATGACGGGCAATAAAATCTGGTGATCCAACGGTGGATATAACCCCTGACCACTTTGCCGGGCAAAAGGGCACAGTCCACTAGAAAAAGCCCCCGAACTTTAACTATGGTCTTTATTTTGTGAGATTACTTTGAAGCCAAAATTTTAACTTCCTAATATTTTCGTTCATTTGGCAAAATTTTTCATCATTTGCGAGCTCAAATTAGTAAAGGGATAACCTACTTCAACATTTTTTTTTTTGGAGGAGGAGGAAAGAGAGGGGAATTTAAATTAGTAAAAAAGTATAAGCAAGATTATAAAATTTTGGTGAGGAGGAAACGGAGGAGATTTTCGAATATACAAACGTAAGAACTTTCGTGTGATTGAAAGTCTACTCATTCTAGTAGTATTTTTTTGATAATAAAGAAGGCAACTATTAATGAGAGAAAATTACCCAATCAGTCCTATATAATTATACATATATCAATTCAGTCCTCAATTTTTCAATTTGGCTAATTTAGTCCTCCTTGAGAGAAATTTTAAGATACTCATTCCGGCCAACTTTCATATGAAACCAATGTGGATGTCCAATCATTGCTAACCATCTTAAGTGGCATGCCACCATGTCAACGATTTCCCATAAAAGTTGGTCCCTGAGCTACATTGAAATATTGGGCAAATATATAGGAATATAAATTGAAAAATACGACACCGAATTGGCATTTGTACAATAGATTTCGGACTAGTTGGATAATTTCCACAAAGTGTTGATAATTGTATAATTTATTACTGTAAATTTACATAAGTAGCTAGTAACTATTTGCCAAAACCCACCAATATTGTCCTTCAATGGCTAATTTTAGGAATCAAAATTTCGAAGCTATAAGAAAATTAATTTGTTTATATGTGCTTGATGCAATACTTCATTTACCTCAACCATCTGTTTACTTATATATGTTTTCCCTCTTTATAGCTTCGCCTAGCAATAACGGGCTTTTAAATTAACCTTCTTTAAATTGAAGAAGAGAGTAAGCATGAGTAAACACATATTCTTCCTTCTTCATCCCCTTCATGCTTTGTTCCCCCATTTTGTATAAAGGAAAAGTGGATCGAACTTTTTTTGCATCCTACCATACTTTAAAACTCTATCCTAAATTAAGAAAATTGTGACTAAATAAGTAAATAATAAAGCGTGAAGCTGAATTTAACAATTTTTGGTAAATATTTCGACATGCATAATATTGATGATACATGAGCTTATTTATAGGCTATTCTAGATAGCTATCTAAAGTAATAAAATATTACAATATCAAACTTAATCAATTAAAATCAATCAAGGAAGGTAACAATGTCTTTAACATCCCCCTCGGTACCCTTACACTCACACCCTTTTTGCAGTGTTGAGTGCAAGTTTTGTGGTATCAGGCCCTGATGCCCTGTATATTTTACATGGTTAAAGATCAATACAACTACTTACTTTACCAAAAAAAAAATATCTTTAACATCCCCTTCTAACTCAAGGTGGCATAGAAGATGTCAATTGGAGTTTGGAAAATAAATCTTGAAGATGTTTAGGTATGTGCCTTAGGGAAAACATCACTGATTCGATGAACCGATGAAGTGGGAAGACAATGAACAATACCACGAAGTATGTGAGAGCAATTGAAATGACAATGTATTTCAATATGCTTGGTACGCTAATGGAAAATATCAATATGTACAACTTGGATAGCACTTCAATTATTGCATTAAATGACCGTTCCACCTTCATGACAGACTCTCATATCTTCTAATAACCACCGCCATCAAAGAAATTCCGATAATGTATTAGCAGAGCGGAATATTCTACTTTCATACTAAATCAAGCAATAGTAATATGTTATTTACGTTGCCAGGGATAAAGAGAGTCCTGAGAAGAAGCATTAGCCTATGGAAAAGCAATGATTAAGACGGTCACCAGCCTAGTTAGCATTAGAATAAGCTGTCAACTACAAGGGTCGGTAGAAAAGTGAAGACCGTGAATTGAGGTACCATTCATGTAGCAAAAAATTCGAAGAATAGGAGCAAAGTGAGTCTTTCGCGGTGCAGTCATGAATTGATTTAAAAAAATTAACAGCATAAGTGATTTCAGGATGGGTAATAGTGATTATATGAGTAACTATCATATGAGAGTTATTAGCTATATGAATAATAAGTGCTTGAAAAGTTCATGTTTTATACTTCGAAAAATTGGAATTTGAGATCATGTGATTACAGCATGCAAACCCAAAGAGCCACAAATCATGAGTACCTAGGGGGTGACTAACAAAGCAAAAAGGCCAAGTATAAAGGAGTAAGAAGTACCGGATTCTTGAACAAATGGAAGAACTGTAGATCGAACATCATCTAATGATACAGTAACAAACGAACTATCAGAGAAATCCTTAATGGTAGCAGCTATGGTGGACGGGTTGCTTAGGTTGTAGCTGATAACTATTGGACGCATGATAATCAAGTCGACGACAATGCTTACAATAAGGCTTGCCCGTGAAGAAGATCCAGAAGTGGCAAGTATTGAATCTGTAGGAGTAGAGATTGATTAAGTAGCACGTTATGCCTTTAAAGTAATCAATCGAGTCTCTTTGGTCAACAATTTCAAGACAACTACCTCATATGACACAAAATATCGTAATTCACAAGTGAAACTTGCACAAAGTCAAGCTCATCATTAAGTACCTCAAAAATTGCATGACAAGCATACGATTGCGATATTTAGCAAAGATGCAAGCATCAAAAGTCTACTTCCACTCAGGCCAGAAAAAAGTTAGCTCCCATATAGCATGCATGAAAGATAAAAAGTTGTTGATAGACTTACTTGTCTACTGATGCATCCAATGTAAATTCCTTAACGGTTGATATTGATGAGAAATGTCTAATGTAGAATAACCACGAGCAATGCTTCCTTTGTTATACTTAGACAACCAAACTAAAGTCTAATTGATAAAATTGAAGTGTTCTGTAACCAAATGAGTATATGATGATACTTGCTATCCCACTCATCCAAACATCCAGCAAATATTTGATAGCCTCGCCAATAGTTTTAATAGGCTCACGATATTGCTAGAGAAGTATAGCCAAAGCCTATTTGTGCGTTTAGTTCAACATTTAAAATAGGCTTTGGGGCTCTAAAGTCTCTTGGTCAAATACAAATTGTGTTTGGTTCATTTTTTGGAGGGTTTTTAGAAGATACAATTGTATCTCCAAAACTCTCTAAAAGGCCTTTAGAATAATGCAATCTTAAAGGTGCTTTGAGATGTAGCATTTTCGGAATGATACTTCCTCAACTCCGGCAACTCCCCCCTCCGTCGCCTCTTGACGACTCCAACTCCCCCCCCCCCCCCCCCTCAGGACAACTATTGCCTCCCCCCCCCCCCTCACCCACATTCAGCAACTCCCCTACTCTACTGCCTCTCAACAACTCCCATTCCCCCTTGCCTCCAGCATTTCCCCCCTTTCGCCGCTTCCCAACAACTTTGACTCCCTCAGCCCCCCTCCTCCAATGACTTCCCTCCTTCACCACGTCCCGACGACTCGAACTCCCCCCACCCCCCACCCCCAACCGCAGCCTCCAACGACTCCCCCTTCCACTGCCTCCCTCCCTCCGACCCCAACTTTAACTCGAAAGAACTTAAAATTGACTACAAGAACAAAAAATTTCCAATTATATGTTTACTAAACAATATTTCCTTAAAATTGCATCTCAAAGTAATTTTCAATTGTATTTTACTAAACAATATAGCATGCATGAAAGATAAAAAGTAATTGATAGACTTACTTGTCTACTGATGCATCCAATGTAAATTCCTTAACGGTTGATACTGATGAGAAATGTCTAATGTAGAATAACCAAAAGCAATGTTTCCTTTGTTATACTTAGACAACCAAACTAAAGTCTAATTGATAAAATTGAAGTGTTCTGTAACCAAATGAGTATATGATGATACTTGCTATCCCACTCATCCAAACATCCAGCAAATATATGATTAGCCTCGCCAATAGTTTTAATAGGCTCACGATATTGCTAGAGAAGTATAGCCAAAGCCTATTTGTGCGTTTAGTTCAACATTTAAAATGGGCTTTGGGGCTCTAAAGTCTCTTGGTCAAATACAAATTGTGTTTGGTTCATTTTTTGGACGGTTTTTAGAAGATACAATTGTATCTCCAAAACTCTCTAAAAGGCCTTTAGAAGAATGCAATCTCAAAGGTGCTTTGAGAAGTAGCATTTTCGGAATGATACTTCCTCAACTCCGGCAACTCCCCCCTTCGTCGCCTCTTGACGACTCCAACTCCCCCCCCCCCCCACCATCCGCCTTCAGCAACTCCCCTCCTCTACCAACTCCAACCTGAAAGAATTTAAAATTGACTACAAGAACAAAAAATTTCCAATTATATGTTTACTAAATAGTATTTCCTTAAAATTGCATCTCAAAGTAATTTTCAATTGTATTTTACTAAACAATATAGCATGCATGAAAGATAAAAAGTAATTGATAGACTTACTTGTCTACCGATGCATCCAATGTAAATTCCTTAACAATTGATATTGATGAGAAATGTCTAATGTAGAATAACGACTAGCAACGCTTCCTTTGTTATTCTTAGGCAACCAAACTAAAGTCTGATTGATAAAATTGAAGTGTTTTGTAACCATATGAGTATATGATGATACGTGCTATCCCACTTATCCAAAAATCTAACAAATTTTTTATGATTAGCCTCATCAATAGTTTCAATAGGCTCACGATATTTCTAGAGAAGTAATGGCAAAGCCCATGTCCTTTTAGAAAACTTGATATTTTTTTAGCCCGTAAAATATAGTTTGATCCATTCAAGATGGTGTGAAAGGGTGCTAAAACTTCCAATCTATCCATGATATGCAGTATATTTGTATAAACCCATAGTATATTCTATAATGAATTCAAAGAAAACTGGCACTTGTAGAGCTGATATGGAGAAAATAAGGATATAAATAGATTCAAGACTTTGAAATACCGACACAACTGTGGCAACATTTTTATAACACCTCTTTAATTAGTAGTGGCTCTAATACCAAGTTAAGAATAAAACAGAAAAGTTAAATGAAGAATTGTTTGTATATTCAACGTATATGATACCGATGATACATGAGCTCTTTTATAGACTATTACAGATAACTATCCAAGGTAACAACATATTATAATATCACATAGAATAATTAGAATCAATTAAGATCGATTAAGAAGGAAGAAGAAGAAGAAGATTGAAGTGGGCTTCGTCCAACCTGGTTAGATCTTTAAGATCGAGACACTCTTTGACTGCATATGAACCTAATCTATTTCAGTCCTATCGACAAAGTAGGCCAAAAACAAAAAATAATGAAGTGGGCATCGCCAAAACCTGGTACATCTCAATATCGAAGACATCCTTGGATGCCCCGAATACACGTGAGCCCAGTACATTTCGGTTCTTAGATCATACGACTGCCAAGTGCGACCCATCGAGATCGAAGGCTCATATGCGTTGGGCTCAAGTAAGCGCACAACACCCTTACGAATTTTTTGCTCCTAAAGCCGCCAATGGATGGCAGAGATGGGCCCCACGTGGGACGCCGCAAAAAAACAAACCAGCCCACTGGAAGGCGCCCGAAACTGGAGGTCCAAAGCACCCACCGTCGTCGTCGTCAACTCGACAAAAACCAGAACACAGAGTCGCCTGGGAGTGCGAGCTTTCCATCCTCATCCTCATCCGCGTCCACGTCTGCGAGCAGGTATTAATACGCGCGAGCCGCTGACATCCAACGGTCGTCCCCGAGGTTTCAAAGCTCCGATTTGGGTTTCACAGCAGAGTCGAACGAGGTTACTCCACCCGCGAAGGAAAGGATCATTCAAGAAGAAGACAGAGACAGAGACAGAGACAGAGACAGAGACAGAGAGGATGATGATGGTGGCCATAGTGGCGGAGATCATGGAGGAGTACACGGTGGTCCTGGCGAGGGCGCTGGAGCACCTCTTCCACGAAGCGCCGCTCCCGCGGCGCGTCCGGTTCCTCATCCTCCGCAGCCTCCCGTTCGCGTCGCCGCCGAGGCCTCGCCCCGTCCCGGCGCCTGCTCCGTTCCCTGTCCATGCCGCGGCGTGATCAAGTCTTTCGTAGTTGTTTCTTGGAAAAGAGGGAGGGGGTTGTGATCGGTTGTGTGTGAATACAAGAAGAGTTTCTGTTCTTTTAGGCTTTTTGATTGATTCGTTCGTCCTCCTTCCATGCTCTGTTTCCGCTTAGCGATCGACGTTCCAGGGAATGAACGAAGGAATGAACGTTGAATCAAGCTCTCGATCTTGCTCTCCTCGGAAATCTTGCAAGAGTTTAAGATTAACATTCATAGAAATCAAGAACTCGACGATCCTCAAATGAGAGCGGGACTTATCACGATGGTGGCCGTCATTAAACTTGTTTGGATTATAATCAATCTGTTCATGGTTCCCCAGTAATTATCTAAATTGATCAGATTGCATAACGATTAAGAATGGAACATAGGCAGTTTTGTAATAAATACGTGTTGAGTAGGTAGACTAAGTAGGATTTTCCTAATTAATACTCGTCCCCCGGCCCAATCCCGTTCGGATTTGGGCAGGTTGGGTAATTCAGAAGTTAAGTAATTTTAGTGACATTAAGTAATGTTATTAGTCTCCATTTTTTTTTAATACAACGAGCCAGGTGCATTCAGAATATTACTTGGCGATGTATTAGACTTCATTGATTACGAATAATTTACTTTAATTTCTTTGGAGGCTTACTCATAAGTAGGGAAAATTACCAATCCAGTCATAGATGTCAAACTAATATTTAACTTTTCGATTTTTTCTAGTGCAGTCCTAAACATGTCAGTGAAATTCCAATGTAATTCTTTCAATTAATTATCATTGGAAATCGTTGGCGTGGTGGTCCACGTAAGACGTCATCTCGAGTAAAGCTGTCCACATCGGTGTGCCACGCGAGATGGCCGGCAGCGACTAAAGATCCACGCCAGTGATGATCGAAACAACTGTATTAGAATTTCGTACAAAAATTTTGGGTTATATTAAAGCTGAATTGACATGACGTGCGTACAATAGATTTATAATCGCTTTAGTCATTACCCCTCTTCATTTAGGACGTCAAACTTCCTTCTTTATACATCGTGAAGATGAGGTGAAAGTTTAAACGCTTTATTTCACGTGCATAATCAAAATAATTTCCCAGATCGAAGCTTTTCAGAGGATAGGCATTGGTATGATCAAGTCAACAAACGGATGCGTGGAGTCGACCTTTTCAACATTATCACCAGACTTTGCGCCATCTTGATGGTCTGAAAATGGAGGGTTTCGAAGCTGAAGGGACGGCCTTTGCCTTGATGTCAGCGGATTATTTGATCATTATTTTTCTAATTATGTGCTGATCCCTCTTTAATTTGTTATTGCATTTAAGTTGAAGTAGTCGGTACAATTTCAACAAAGAAGGGAAAAAAAAAGTCAGTCGGTACAATATGTATTTGTGATCGATGATGTCGACTTTGACGGAAGAATTTTCGATTTGATTGTGCTATATATTCAATCACATGAATGGTCATCATCCTCCGTTCTGTGGATATTTCTTGTAATGGGCCAAGTAAATCGGCTCTCAGGCTATCTAAAGATTGTCGTGATCCTTAATTCGATACATAATAACTATCGGTATCGATGTACAAATTATACTTCGTATCGTGCTCGAATAAGTAAAATTTCTTCGGTAAATGGTTGTGCGTTCGATTTTCGAGGTGAGTTGGTCGGAATCAATCTATGTCAAAAGAGAAAAAAAATTTTGGTCAAATGAGTTTTCCTAAAGTATCGATAGCTCTAGGCGCATAGACTAGGAATTTTAATTATCCGATGGAGATGACTTCCTCGAGAAGGCGGAGATGCACAACCACGGTGGCTGCCGATTGGTGGGAACAAAGCCATGGGTTAGCTGGCAGCAATCATTCAGCCGTGAAATTATAATGAATAGCAACTTCTAACCTAACATAGGGAGAAAGATGACATTAATTCCTTTATCATAAGCTTAATATTACGACTTGCGATCCATGTTCGCGTGAAGCTTGTGAGTTATATTATCTCGGAGTATGATGCGCTAAACTCAAGATTACTTATACTCGAACGATATGCATGAGAAAATTAGCTTACCTAAGAAAGTAGTCGAAATAATATGATCAATTACAATTTACGACAGAATATGTAGCACGACCATATAGCGAACAAAATGCGCAAGACATATATTGAGTCGTCGTACAAACCGTAGTTGTCATATCAAAATGAGTAATAATGAGATATAATAAACTGTCCATTGATATCGACGGAGTGGAAAGTCTCGTAATGGGGTAACATCGAGCATATCTCATCCGACATTAAGCTATAGTGGACAGATATGATCTCACCATCAATCAAATCTAATGTACATTTTGCTTGGGTTAGATAAAAGCCATATGAGCAGGAAGAAAATTCTATACCTAAGAAATAACGAAGCAAATCCAGGTCTTTCAACTCAAAATGACGACTTCCTTAAAAAAAAAAAAAAAGTCAAGACGAGGACTAGTATATTGTTTCATATTAGCAATCCGGTATTAATTACATCACTGACATGAAGCAAAAAGTAATAGAATGGCTCAATCGTTCATGGTGCCTATTTCAATCCTATGAAGTACTTGATAATCTATTTTACATGTAATCTCATCAATTAGATAGGATAACGAGAATTCGAGAGCGATCAAATTGAAATGGGGTTATGGTTCTTACTCAAATTGCTCGCCTTAAATTGTTTCAAGGTTCAGAGGATCCAATCTCCGAAATAAGGGGAAGTACTATGAGGCTTCACATTCAGGTTTCGACGTAACAAAACTCAACATAGTCTTTTCGCAGTTACGTGCAACTCAACATCAGTAATGATTCTACTATGGTGCCGCAAATTTGCAAGTCAATCCTAAGTGATTATTGTTCTTCATTGGATTCAAGACAAACTGCTTCATTAGATTGGGAAATGATGCGACTCTTCAATAAGAAAATAATAAGAAAATTCCGATCTAAATTCGTAAGGTGTTAGAGATTTAAGAAGTTGTTTGCGAATTTTTTTTTAAATTCCAATTGTATCCTCCTTTTAAAATTATATCGTCATGATTCTCTTTATCCACCATGAGAGTTAGCTATACTATTTCGAGTCACTTAAATATAATGTATGGTTTTTTTCGAATTGATGATCAAAGTTAGGTTGAAATTATTTTTTAATGTTTGTACATAAGAAGAGACAATTTCAAACTGGAGTAAGACATTAGGTGGCGGAGGCAGACTTATAAAAATTAATACGACAAAGCAACTATGATCAGTATCGGTACAAGAACATAGCAGCAAACCAAGGAGAAATCGAAGCATTCCTTCTTTCTTAAGCATTTCTTCTCTCTTTCTTTCTCCTTGACCCGTATAGGGAAGGTCAAGCAGTAGAGCGTTTCAGGACGAGAAGGAAGAAGGCGCTGATTCATCTGTTATCCTTGGCTCGCTTCTCTTGCAGGTACGAGCTTCATCTCTCGTTCTTTTGTTAATTGCGTTCTTCGCTTGAACTCGCACACGGTTCGTATCGGATCACTCCCCAGTCAAAGGCCCTGCTTCGTGCCAAGATGTGAAATTTCCAATTTGCTTATTGCATATAGTTTGATGGGTACTTGTCTTTTCGCGAAATTTCAACACTTGGGACATTGATCGCCTGATGAAACTATTAGTGTGGGTAAATCGGATGTTTTGGACATGCTTAGTGACTCCTTGGACGAGGGGGTTTTAACTTTTGATGTTGTTGAGGTAGTGGTGGTTCAATGGGGGGTCCGAGTCAGAGACAGTTATCGACGTCGTCGTCTCGCCTCTCGCCTTTGGCCGAGCCCTTCAAATTGAGCAAGCCCTATCAGCAGCAAGTTTATACTCACTCATCACAGACTTCAATTGACAATTGGCAAAGTCACAGTCCTTCTGTTGCCTTGGTCCATCCGTTTTCCAGTCTTGAATTGGATAGCGATGCACCAGGTGATTGCAGTTACTCTGTTTATGAGTTTGGAACTAAAGTCTCAGGCTTTCCTTATGATTATCAAGATTACCCATCTGAGGCATCCGGGGATCTGAGTGGCTATGAAACTTTATCAGTAATTGAGTCATCTCGTGTGAATTGTGGCAAAGACATTTCCAATCTGATCTGTGATGGCCAAATCAGCGGCGTTGAGGATGAGGGTACTCAGGATAAAAAGGGAAGCAGCATTGGCTGTCAGGGGAGCATTGTTGTTGAGGGGAAGAATGCTAGTGATTTGACTGCAAATCCGCTCTTTGCAAAGCAAGGTCAGTAATCTTTTTTCGAATTTAGATTTTTTTCAGTCCTGTTGGGTAGGCTGGATAGATGGAGGTAAGATATGATTATTCTTGTCCTATTCAGGGTTCGAGGATGCCTTTTGGATTGGAAATTAGGTCCCGTAATATCTCTCGCATTGATTGTTGTAAAATAATAGTACTGTTTGGTCAGTGATTACTTCTCGCTCGTCTTAATGGTGTTTCACTTGGCGCTAACTCTTGTTGACCGTACTTTTCCTCGTTATATATCTGTTTCTAATTACTAGTATGTACAGCAATGTCTACAAAGACTTGGATTTAGCGTTAACATCTGTTAAGCTAGTCCCTGTTATGGTGGATGTTATGGCTTGTCGCTCGTTGTTGTGGTAGCATTCGTCTAAACTAGTCCTTGTTATGGTATAATGGATGCTATGGCTTGTCATCATGGTAGCATTGCTTTGTTTTGGGAGAGTTGTCCAGATTTTTTTCAGTCAAATTTGTCCCACATGTTCAGAAAATCTGTTTTTGCCTCAGTCCTGGTAGCTAATTTGAAAATTTGCTTGTGAAGGAACTAGATTACTTTGTAAAGTTAGACAAAAGCAACCATGTACTTTAGTTTCAGTTCACGTCAAAATACCTGCGAAATTTAGTTTTTGAAAGTCTGTATTATATTGTTTTTCTTGTTCAATTCAAACTCATCAAGACTTTATTAAGGGCTTGCTCCTCTTTTTGGACCCATTCAGTGGCATGCTTGACTCTTAGCTACAGTGGTTGCAGATCTAAATATTAAAGGCCCGTTGTGTTTGGTTTCATATACCTCAGAGAACCTTTACGACATGTTATGCCACTAGGGTGCTACTAGTTAGGCCCCTGGTCTATATTTTGCCAATATTCTGACCCAACTATCTCGGCCGCTCGTCTTGAATCTTTAAATTTTGAGTGGCTTTTGAGGATCATGTGCAGATTCCTTTTCCTCACCTATTTTTGTTAATATTTGCCTCTGAATGGAAACAACTTCACTAGGTATTGGGGTGTGGACTGATGATGTCTTATAATTTCCAGGCCCTCATCAGCAGCCCCCCGACAGTCATAAAGCTTTTCATTTAGTAAATTTGGCTTTATCAATCATTTCTGGCTTGAGCAACAGCTCTCTTACTCGCATTTTTTTTTTCTTTTCAGCTGTGCGAGATAGTTGTTCCTCGATGCCCTATAACAGTGATCTTGTGAGCTTTTGATTTTTAATCTTTCCTTTAGCCGAAAAAATTATTTGTATTCTTGACAGTCTACAGGATTTTCTTTGCCATAATGTTTGTAGCGAGAAAGAGAAAAATTTGTGTGATGCATAGAGGGAATGAGAATTTGAAAACCAGTATGAGTTTGGTATTACTTTGTCTGCTCATGAACTTCTCTCTCAGCAGGGAATAATGCTTCTAAAGGATCAAAGGGATTCCGCAAAACTTTTAACGATCTCTGTATGGGTTATTTAGAAACTTTTGCGAGAGATGATCAGGTCAAATTCCAAGGGACACAGCAAAAAAAATCTGAATGTACCTCATTTCCAGTACTAGATCCCAGTGTCAGCCCCATAGAGCTTTCGGTTTTGTTGGAGCAATATTCCTCTACAACCTCCCAAGATAGCTACAGTCCCTTACAATGTCCAGTGGGTAGAAAAAACAATGATAATCCCAACATTGTTTCATCTGAATCTGAGAGATGCTCCTACCACTTTGAATCTCACAAAGAGAAAAGTGCAGATTCTCCTTTTCCAGATACAAATCATTGTAAAGCTCCGTGTTTTGGGCAAACAAGCATTGACGAAATAATTTCTCCCTCTGATCTTGCTGTTTCAAAACCTCAAAGTTGTAGTGGTACCGGAACATTCAATGGAATGGAGAAGTTTTCTTGTAATAGTGCATTAGAAATGGACTTTCCTGCTTATCGCGAGAGAGTTTCTACTATAAAAGGCGAGGAGAGAAAAAGTCAGAGATTCGAAATTGTCATGAATGTCGAATCCTTGCCTATAGTTCAATGCAAAAGGAAAGTTGCTGAAGGAAGTAATTTTGCCCAAGATTCTCTTTTAATGCTTGAAAAGGATGGCCTCAACCAAAATGAGCTTGACGAGAGTGATGCCGACGAAGATTCACCTTGTTGGAAAGGACTAAATTTTCCGCAACCTGTGTTTAGAGAATCTGAAGCTTCAGATCTTAAACTTGATGAAGCTGGTGATCGTAAACTTCATGAAAATCAATTGGAGGCAAGAAAAAGTTTGAATCCCTTAGCACCTGTCTTTGTTCCTCAAAATGTCGAACTTAAGTTGTGTCACAAGGAGATCAAATGTGCACAAAATGATTCCTTGCCTTTCCAAAACTGTGCATCTTCCGCTTCTATCCCATTGTCTGAAGTACAGACAATGCAATATGACAACATGGCAAGACTCCGCAGTTGGGAAGGACCAATGGCAATGGACCCTCGTTGCACAGATGATATGCAGAAACCTGCTCTGGAACCTTTTCTGAAGGGAAAGACAACTAGCTTCGCTAAGGTTGATTCTGGTCTCACATCACCATTTCTTAAGGAGGATTATGTTGCACATACTGGAAATATTGGAAAGGGAACAAATCTTGATGTCCCAGGGAAAGTAATTGATGATATTTCCCTTAACGATGCAACTGATGTTTCTGTCTCTGCGGTGGTGCATGTCTCAGAGTCAAAGTCACTTGAACAGCAGTCTTATTTAGGAGTTGGAGAGCCTGCTTACACTGCGGCTCATTCCAGTGAATCTGAACTAGTGTCCACATCACCAAGGACAGAAGTGGATGCACTGGTCAATGCAATCCATTCTCTTTCAGAATTGCTTATAGACAAGTGTGTGAACGGATGCATCTTGAGTGATGTTATGCACGGCAAAGTACAGGCTGTAATCAGCAATCTCTCAAATTGCACAAAACATAGGGAGAGGCAAAGGATATCTTGGGATATAGCAAAAGTTCCTGGGATTGTGAGCTTTTCAAACAAGTCTGCTTATGCGTGCATGGTAGGATTTGGTAGTTGTGTCATTTTTTTTTCGATCTCATATTTAACTGAAATATAAGCAGATAATGTTTTGGGGAAAGGAGATTTCTGACCTAAGAATCTGTATTTATGGTATTAATTGATCTAGAAATCTTCATGCCGGCTGCTTGGGCATGCTAATTTATGAACAATGGAGGAGCATTGTCATTTGCCAACAACTTTTCCCCTAAACTCTCTGGGGGGAAATACAGTTTCCTTTCGGAGAGGCAAAAAGATGATAAGTTTCTGACAGCAATATCCCTGTACTTCTAAGAAAATCACCAAGGATCATATTATTTTTTAGTTAGGATATCACTCTTACTTGACTGCATATTAGGCAATGATTTGATCTTTCTTGTAATGAGCTATTACACTATTCGAAGTACAATGAAATCAGAAGGTTTTTATATTGAAGTCTGCATTTTTTGCTGTTTTAAAGGGATAAGGATTGTGGTTTGATATGCCGGTCCAACTGGTACTTCTAGTCAATAAAGCTAAGATGTGGACTAGTCAATCAGCTGCTTAAACAATTATACAATGTCATGTAGTTGAAACTAATGATTTATGGGCTTGAGCTTCACTAATTAACTACTTGATGCAGAATACTGATTCAGTACTGTCAAATAAGGAGTTGCAGGATGGTTGTTCTCTGGCCAGCAATATAAGCAATGGGATGCCCCAGGTATTATTTGCTACATTTCATTGAACTGTATTTATAGACATTTGTCTTCACTAAGAGGACATAATACTATTGCTCGTGGTTTGTGAGGTGCAGTTTATTGAGAAGAGCATGGAAGCTGGTCACATTGAGGACCAAATGAGTCCTCAGACTATATTATATAAGAACCTATGGCTTGAAGCTCAAGAGGCATTACATGCAATGAAGCATAAGGCATTGGTGGCGCGTATGAAGTCCAAGACATAGATTCACTGGAGAGAACACTTAAGCTTCACTTCTTGGTTGAAGCTTGATTTTGCAGGTAAATCGGGTACTTGGTCATTTAATGTTAGACATTTTTGATAAGGTCACTGAACTTATTAGTTTTAATAATGTGATTGTGCTTGCAAGATAATTTTGACCACGTCATTCAATCAGATGTTAATGAATTAAGTAACGAAAGGCTGACTTGACAGAAAAAAAGACCTCACTCTTTCCACGTGTCATATGGCATCCCGGTGTTTGGTTATTCCAGTTGGACGGTTGATGAAATGAAATGGTTGAAATCATCTGGAAGTACAATGACCTAATTGAAAGTTTTAAGTTCAGTGACCTGATAGAATGTAGCCGCGAAGTTCGATGATTGTCTAAGTATCTTGCCCTGATTTTGCTGTAGGAGAATATGAGCCATTCTTTCACTGACCGGGAAAAGTCATTTGGAGACTTGAGAGTTTGTATTTTATCTCAGATGTTAGCCCTCTAGAGATGGTGGTGAAGGGAAACTACACATGTGAGACAACAAAACAAACTGTAAGCCTTGCACGAGTTTATGCGTGATTGTTCATGAGAGCATATGATTGCCCACGATGGCTCAAGTAGGCCAACCAGAAAATGCATGTTTTGTTTCATTAGAGGGAATGACTGCGTTTCTCTTTACATAGTATTTAGCCATGAGGAGTCATCATAAAATGGAGATATTGTGTGCTGTGCATATGTTCACGTGGGCATCACAGAGATGATCGTCTGAACACAGTATGATTGTATACACCGAAGAACTGTCTATGATAGTCTTGCGTAATCAAGGGATGGACAGTCCAGGGTTCAACCGCAGGAAAATGCCACCGCCCAAACCCGAAAACAAGAAATGAACATTACCACAGCCTCTCATCCAGTGTGCCACTTGTGTGTAGCAAGTTTACTGATGGGGCAGCCATCTGAGTCAAATCTAACTCAATCCACGTTGCTGTAGACGCATGCTGAACAAGAACTTATATCGTGAGTTTTATCTCTGTTGCACGGAGGGTACACTTATCAGTACATATAGATTGTTGCGTATTTGGTCATGCATTATTCCGCAAATATGATAGGACTGCAGGTCATCCCGAACGAATCACATCTCGATCATTGGTCTATATATGAGTTATGCATCACGATCAAGTGTTTAGTTAACCCCACCCATGGAAACTTTCCATTTCCACAATCGCGCGGTTTGCATGCACTCCATTTAGACCCTGAATTACATATGAGAGAAGCTTAAGGATTTTGTTAGATGTATCCGTTTCCAATGTTTGGTAAGTTCTACAGCCCATTGGACCCTCATTACTCACAGAAGAATTTGAATAGCCCATTGGACCCTCATTCATCTTTTGTCGAGATTGGGTTGGTGTTAAGTCTACTGCACTGTGGGTACAAGATTGAAAAGAATGCTTTGGATGGATGCCAGGGCATTGAGAAGGAAGGGTGCATAGAATGAATGAAGAGCTCATAAAATGAAATATTGAATGAAAAAGCGTAGCGTGAGGAGAATTCATCCATTCTTTATAGATTCTATTTTGGACATTTTAGCGGATATGTGTACTGAGATAATAACCGTTATTGGGATTGCTCATATTCCCCTTACAGTTCTGATAATCTTCCTGCGGGACAGCTTAGAGGCTTGACCGAGGATAATATGGCAGAAAGGTTGGGAGACCTATGTTTTGATACGGTCAAAGAACAAATTAAAACTCGACTCAATAACTTAGATTTTTTTATTGGAAAGGATTTTCATCTTCCCCCGGCCTTTGGTGATTTGAACTGGCAAGCAAATGGCGTAACGCACGTTGTCTATGTAATTTTTGTCAAGCCCTGACTGATACTCCCATATGTTTTAGCTCATGGGAATGATGCTGTTTGACATTTAACGCTCTCTACTATACTTTTGCACTTTTATCAAACCTGCAATTTGACACAGAGAGCTGCTGTGTATGCGTCTCTGGAGTAAAGGCGAAGGGGCAACGAAAAGTGCTTGACTGTCAACACTGCTTAAATGCTGCCCTTCGAGTAAATGGAGTACAAAAGTGAGGACCCTGAAACAAGAACTCGTGCCTCTTTCCCAGGACAATGGAAGGAGGGCTTCCCCTTTCACATGTCCATTGTGAATAGTTGATGCTCATAAGCTCCACTTTGTCATCAGGGAATACATCTTTAGGAATGAAGAAAATTACCTAACTTTCTTCCACAGCAGAACATGAATGGTTCATCTCAAAAATAATTTTGCGGGCAATAGCTCAAACACTTTAAACTTATCAAGCTAAAGAATGCACTAAAGCCGAGCGGATTATGAATGCAATCGTCTTGTCTATGAACGACCAAACTACTAGAGCCACATGTTAATTTTTTTGTTATCGTCTTGTTAAAGATGGTCCTGACATGTGGCCTTTACTTCTAATAACATGAACTTGCTCAGCTCTCATTGGTATGAACTTAATAACTTATGGAAAGAAAAGAGCAATACCGTGTTTAAATGGCAATAGAAGGAATGGGACCTTCGAAGCAAAAGGGAATAATTCCTTGGACTTCGACTTAGTGGTGGGATCACCAGTAGTCTCATCTTATTTGCTTATATGCTACATGCTCATTTTACAGTGAATGTGTAAGTCTAGTCTTAATTCAAGTGTCAATTTTAAAAGAAAATACAAGGACCATTTCGGATAAGGTTTTGAATTTCGGGTAAAAATAGGGGAAATACCGCTGCCATTTCACGAAACGAAGAATCTTCCCAAATGGCCGAAGCAATCTCCACACTTAGTTGTAGTTCAGCTGTCATGATGTCACGAACTGTCACAAATCATTACAGACCAGCTTTGTTTCTTTCCTCTTCTTCCCCAATGCTTAAAGAAGTGGGGTTAGAAGATGAAGGAGCCCTTGTCATGCAACACCCAGAGAGAGAGAGAGAGAGAGAGAGAGAGAGAGAGAGGACATGGTAGTGTAGTGACATCACTGCTTATGCGAGTCCCCTCAAATTGCTTTGGAAGGGTACCACAGAAACATTGCAGGCTTAGATGCCGAACGACCTGTTGGAAGTACAAGGACAATCCATGTAGCCTTCCACACAAAGAGAGAGCGACAGGTCATATGATCTTTGGGACCCTTTTTTAAAGACTTGATTAATTTGGCATCCATCTCTTGATAAAGCCCATGTCATTGTTTTCTGCCCCAATCAATATTGGAGGGGAATTCCTATCTCACATGGTCCATATGATCCATATGGTCCATACTTTGTGACCATTGTATCCATTTAAAACCAAAGTGATAACGTGACATAAATGCCTCAAAAGCATTAATAAAAGGAGGAGGAGGAGGAGAGTTGGGCTGAGACTGAGCAAGCCAAGTGAAGCAAGTGGCATGACAAAAAGAAAGGGAAAGATGCGATTACAAAATTAGGTCTAGTTGGAGTGAAGAAGACAGATATTGGGACAAGAGAAAGAGATCGATCATTGGAACTCAAAAAAATAAAATTAAAAGGGGAAGATAGGAGTGGGAAAATAGGGGGATTGAATAGCAAAACCGGGGAAGTAGAAGAAAGGAGAGGGGGAGACAGAGGAGGAGGATACCTAAGCACTAAAGTGGGTAAAAGGTGTACTTAGCATTAAATGAGTTGGAGAGATCGGGGTTTTGGGCAAATTCCGCCCCATTACATCCCCCTTGGTGGGTCAGAATCTCTCAGGTTACTTCATTTTTTGTTCATGCAGCTCCTCAGAAAACAAAGGAAGGCCCCATTCGTGGCCCTACATTGCCTCTTTTCCTCCTCCTCCTCCTTCTTTCCCCCTTCTACTCTCCACGAGGAGGCAAAAAAAAAAAAAAAAACACTTGTGAAAGTCGAAGGAGGAAGCCTGAATGAGAAGTGTGCTTTGTCCTCTTCGTCCAAATCCTGGATTGGATTTATCATTGTTGCACATCCTCTCCCTGAGGCCGTCCCACAGAACGCAAGTATGTGTATCTCGCATAACTTACTGGATGTGGGATTAACTAAATGCAGATAAAGAGCTTCAAAAGATCACAAATCGAATTATTTTAAAATAACCAAATATGTCATACATAAAAATAAAAAGTGATTCCACAGTATTCAATGAGAAACTCCTATCGATAATTAGAATTCCGTTTAAGTATGATAAGCGACGCAAAGGAGGATTGACAATCAAAGTATCGCAAGTTTTAAACATGAATACAAGACCTTGTCCTTTCTATCGACCTCATCATGTACAGGATCAACAATCGATCATATGGCTCTTGTATAGAAGAAAACAAAGTTCCTGGTGTGTTGTACAGGATCAACAATCGATCATATGGCTCTTGTATACATAGAAACAAAGTTCCTGGTGTGTGCTCCAAATCAAAGGAGAAAAGAGAAAAGAGCTCATGGTGTGTACGGGGATTGTATGGGCATGACCTGTAACTATCATTACCCGTCCCCACACATACATGTATACATCCATATGCTTATATTCACTTGTCTGTAATCGTGGGTAGTTGTCTGGGATCGGCTGCCCCTCTTTTTGCACTGTCATTGTTAATGCTCTGTCACAAAACCTCTCTCTCTCTCGGCCCCATAGTACTTTTGCTGCTGCTTCTATGCACTCCCTCCTTTCTCTCTTCGCTTTACTGATTTTCTTGCTGTGAGAGAGAGGCAGAGAATTAACGGTGAAAGATCGGAAGTCCTATCGAAACCAGCTCATCAGAGCCGCCCGATCTTTGACACGCTTGATGACACAGAACCCCAGGTCCCATATGGATACGCTGTCCCATCCTCACTCTTTAGCAACGTGGAATGTTTGGTTGGCGAATAATGGGGAAAAAAAGAATAAATAATAGAGATACAAATAATCTCTTAATGTGATTCAATACATAATATGACTTTTTGAATTTTCAAATACTCCACTGTAATATCTAAATTTTAGATGTTCATAAACTTTTAATTTGTTCAATATACTCCCTGAAATTTTATGATAACTATTTGAACTACTATAAAGATTGTATGATAATATCCAATGTTATTCTTCCATTGATTTCAATTCATGAACAATATTGAACATTTTCTTATAGTTAATAAACTAGTTTAAACATCCAGTGGATAAATTAAAAAATCAGGGATAATATTGCAATTTGAACTAACATTGAACAAATTACAAGTTCATAGATTGCATTGTACATCAAATTGAAGTTCAATGACTATTTGTGTCATTTTTCCGAAAGGAATGATGCCAAACCTCCATATTAAATATATCTAAAACGACACCCTGATTATATTAATAAGTTCTCTACTGGGCTCGTTTTAAATAGCTCAATGAACGAGCAAGAGTCTGAAACTTGATTAGGCATATATCGGAAGGAGAAGATGGGTGAAAAGCTGTAAACTTTCCTTCTACCCATTTGCCCTAGCATTGGGAGGTCATAACAAGGAGTATGGTTTCTTGTCAAGAATTCCATTTGACGTAATAGAATCATTCAGTCGAGCTCCAAAAAGAGCATTCAAGATGACCGTGCAAGGTCCTGATCGTTTTAGAGTGCATCGAGCACAACAAGGAAAATGGGATGCATATGATATCGGGCTGCATATGCCTTTTTAACCAGGGGGATGGTCTCGTAAATCAGACCATGTCTTGATTCATTTTTTCTAATCTCTCTCTCTCTCTCTCTCGAAGAGGAAGAGAGGTCCAAAGCAGGAAAGAGACAAGAAGGAAAAGGACATGATCAAAAGATGACAAGGAGAATCGCGTCACGGGGGAATGTGGGTGTGGTGCATTGAATACCCTAGGGGAAAAATATCAAAACGTGGTCCATGCAAAAACAATATTCTAGGAGGGGGAGACGTACATCGCATGCGTTCGAGTCCCAGAGAGAGAGAGAGAGAGAGAGAGAACGGGCTCTACACTGTGCAGATGAGGAGAATTTCCTACTTATTTTTCTTTATCGATTACGCCTACGAAAACCCTAACCCTAGAAGTCCTCTTGCTAGGTTGGGGACGCTTTCTTATGTTTGTGTGCTCGGTTCAGAGAAACGAGATAAACAAAGCTCTCTTTTCTTGTTCATTTTCTTTCTGAGAAGTGGGTTTTGGTGGCTGAAACGAGTGGACACACACACACACACACACACACACACACACACACACACGAAGTATCGAGACTGAGAAAAGGGAAAACCAGTGGGTACAAAAGTGTGATTAGAGGCCGCTTTCTTCAGTATTGGACTGAGTCATTGGAGGGCAGGGCAGTTATGGGGCACCAAACAAGAACTGACACAGCGAAAATTTAGATGTGCGTGTGTATGTGGGCTGATAATGATAACACTGGGTAGCTGCTAGTAATAACATTATTCAGTGGGAACAATTCACAGGAGTAGGGTAGACAAAGGCTCTTGGACAGGTTTGGACAGGTGGGGTTGGTTTTACACCGAAATGGATGGAATCGTCGGCTTGAGGAATTGATAGTTTAACCAATTCTCTCTTTTCTTGCAGATTGTAAATCTTTCTCTCTCTCTCTCTCTCTCTCTCTCTCTCTCTCTCTCTCGGGGTTGGATTGAGTGACCCATCAGCACCTTCCACCTTTAAACGTATGAACAGAAATTGACCACACCTATGCATCCACTTACAGTACAAATAAGCAGAAACAAGGACTTAGCCCTCGAGAAGTTTATATATACTGCAATACAACCCAATCTTGCAGAGCCTCTGGCTTGGAGGACAAGTACGGGAATACCTAGAACAAAGAAAAAGGAAAACAAGAAAGAGAAAAAGATAAAAGAAAAAATAAAAGAAGGTGCTTTTTTTTGGGTCGGCTTGGCACACCCTGCCACGTCTCCAACTACCCTTCCCACCCAAGAGCTGAAAGGGGAGGTTCTCAATCTCCACAGTCATTCTCATTGCCCATCACAAAAAAAATGGAATAATAACATAAAAGAACGAAGTAAATCAGATGGAAAAGCAGTCGATTAAAGAGGGCGTGGAATTGCGCAAAGTTTCGTTACGGCTGTCTGCTGGGGGGGGGGGGGGGGGGGGGATCAGAGCAGCCCCCTTGGCCATGCTAGTATAGGCTTAAACCCTCACCAGCAGAGCCACCACCCCCCCTATAATGGCCTCTGCCCTCAATCCCCTCTGCCCTACATTCTAGGATTTCCCCCCCCCCCCCCCCCCGGCCCCCTTCCTCCCTCTTCCCTTTCCAACTGGTCTGCTTGGACCCCATCCTAGCAATTATTTTATCTTATCATATTTATATCATCTGCAGCATATATCTGTATTCGTTTTCTGCATGTTTTGTCTTTTCCTAAAACTAATTTGGCTGTGGTGAGCTGTCTAAAACTTTCTGAGCATTTTACCAGTCTCCATCACGTCTCTCGTATGACCGTGACTCCGGACGCACACAAGGAACGCTCCTGGTTTTTGGATGGCCTAGAAGAAAGGCGTGAGCAGTGTTGCTCGAACTCAGATCTCGACTTGGGAAGATGGATGTGTACTTGTTGTTTGAGCAAATCATGAATGCCGTATTACCCTTCAAGTGGATTGACTAAGTGTTTCATTTGATTTGGATGCGACGGACCCGTGTTCAAATCGAGCACCTCAGTTTCACTATAGCGCCACGCTGTTTGCTATGAATGAAGCTTTGTCCTGGACGGTGGATGTGACGGTTTACGTCAATCATGAGGTTGAATGGTGGGCGAATAAAAAAGATCCCAGAAGTGATACCTATCTAAAAATGAGAAAGGAGTAGGGGGAACGGTGGCACTGGTGGCGTTGGATGACAGCCGATCGGACAACAAATTACATGATGGTGTTAAAAGAGTTAAAGAGAAAAAGGAAAAAGGCGAAGAGGACGAGCTGTAAATGGTCACAGACAGATTTTGCTTTTCATAGGAGCTATAGGGATTATATATGTTTCCTCTGCAAAGGACATGACATAGCCAAAATCCTGAGACCGTGTCGATCCTGCCTTCTGACGTGGATTTGGCCTCTTTCCTGCTTCATGAGACGTTGGGAAAACAAAAGAAATATGTGAAAAGCTTCCCTAAGCTTGAATGTCCAGCTAAAAGAAAAGATTCTCCACGCCCATGATTTTTGTTTGCGTCGTTTATATTAGTGAGTGGGCAGAATAGTGCAGTGCAATAGGTTTTTGCCATTCGTCCCAGGATTTGCGTGTTGGTTGATGACATCATAGCAAACAAAACTCCAGTCAATGACATTACTATAGTGACAAAGGAAAAAAAGAGCAATTATACCATTGCTTTTGTAAGCATTTTGCTCCTCCACTGATTAACATAAGAATTCAAAAGAAAGTCGTGCATTGAAAATTGTAAATCTTTATTAATGTTTATTTAACAAGTGATCCAAGAGCACTCGTTAATAGAATCCTTTAGCGCGTCAAGAAAATTCAAAATCATTAACGTGTGGTTCAAACCCAAAAGAGTAGATAAAAAGACATCACTAAATCAAGTCATTGGCGAGTCCACGTCGCAATTCAGCAGGATTACTGGATTTAGCCCCGGCATTAGGTGACTTCCAGAGCGGATTCAATCAGTAAGTGTTTCGAGGAATTTTGACTGTCAATTTGTCATCATGACTACTTGCTCGTATCCACGCGACTGAATGATCTTCACATTCATTGCACGGGAGTCGTTGGTGACGTGGTTCACTACACAAGGAACACCGACAGGTTCATCAATTGCCAACGAATGGCTTCGTTGCGGAGTGGTCGAAGATATCTCCAAAATGTCTGACCTAATTTGGGGAAAAAGACAGCATAGGAAGGGTGATCTTTCAGCATTCTTTTTTCCCCAATTGCTCACGACACATCATGTGTGGATCGATGATCGCTTAGCCCTTAACTGCACACGAGGACATCATACTTTAGATTTGAATCGACCAATGTCTTCATCGTCACTTCCCTATTTCTTTAAGGAGAGCTACGATCGACCCCTGCAAGACCAAAGTCATCTGATTTCCAACTTATAACCAATTGTGTTTCTTTTGATTTCCGTCTTGCATTTTTGGATCTCTTTTGTCTCTCTTTGCATATGTTTTATATGGTCCAAAGAAATTTTGATTTAGTGGTCAATTAAAGGCCTAAACGCTTATAAAGGGTTCCTTGACGAAGATAATGGGTGCAATTTATTTGCTGGCATACTTCGTCAGCGATATAATAGTAAAGCATAAGCCGATAGACGTATTATCGATTGACGTTGCATGTTATGTTATTTGTGCACATAATGACACTCTAGTTCTATAAAAGGGTCCTAAAATTTTGGGAGTGTCTTAAGTATATAACTAGCTAGATAGCTATGTTTCCACATCAATTGTGACTTTTTTAGGGAGATGGCTAGCGTGACTAATTGAGGATCAATTCATTGGATGTTCTGTCTACCGTTCGATAGGTAGACGATGAGAAACTAAACGAACGACTTGGAACAAGTTAGATCAGTCTCATGTAGATGGCCTGTTTTTTATTAGAAGTGGAGAATGCATGGATTTAAATGGGATCGCACGAACAATTTTAGTTACACCTCGATTCGAAACTCTCTTCTTGCCAACTTAAGAGGAGAAACACATCGAGTGTTGGAATCAAGTTGCAAGTTTTAAAGCTCCCTTTTAATTCTTCACATACCATCACAATATATGAAATATGGTAAAATGATACTTTTGCTTGAAGGAAAATTGTTTTCAGTAAATTGTTTCCTGACTTTTCGACGTTTGGCTTGCAAGAAACTAATTGATGCAGGGAAAACGCTTTCTACAGACTAAAAATAGTTAGCCTAAATTGGGGAAAGATTATTTTCCCTTCTGGCAAAATGAAAATTACTTTCCTTAAACCACCAAACAAATGAAAATTAATTATTTTCGTTGAAGATGATTTTCATGGAAAATATCTTCCCTTTAATATAAACTTTTCAGTAAAATAAACGCACCCTAAGTTGATTTAATTACTCATTCATTTGTTCCAACAGTAGTCCTTAAAGAAATTCTCGTCTATCATCTTGAAGCTGAACAATTTCTTTCCTAGTTCGGGTCTTAAGAGAACTATTTGTTATTCAAAATCTAAAATAAATGACTATTCATGTACTTTGGATGTTGTAACTCTTGTCATCTCATACACATATAAAAGCAATTCTTTAAAAACAATTTGGATGACATATTTGTTAATCAATTTACATCTTTCAAACCAATCATGCGACACTTAATTAAATACCAATTATCCAACATGACCTATATGACATGTTTGAGAATTGTTTCCTACACTTTAATCATGAAAATAGTGTCTAACATAATAAATGTGTATAAAAAGTATCTCGTTAACGGGAAACCACAAAATCGGGTAAATGAGTCACACAGCATGATGCAAGTAATGTCGGGCAAACCTAAATGGCCACATCGCATATGAATTGACCTTTTTCCGGATTTTGAATCAACTTCAAAATTGCTCTAACTCTAATTGATACTCTGAGCAACCTATTAATGGAGATATAGTCTGAGTTCTGTTTTCCCGCTTTTACCTAAGTAATAATGGTTATGTAAAGCATCAATTCAACCCCATCGGAGTATGCATGTATTGAGTAAGACTCCGTATATTGAAAGAGACATTGAGAGGCGCCACCTCGGTACTACGGACAGAAGGTACTGTGATTTGAGTGAGGAATCAGTCATATCAAACTTGAGAGTTTGATTTCTCAATCAACCGCGAATACATACCTAGAACCTCATGTTCTCTTGAACAACCGGGTGACTTCAAATATGTTTTCAGAAATGGCTGCTCTGTATATGTTCTTAGGAAACGCTTGACGTATACGCTCTGTGCAGTTTTCACACGCCCGTTTCATAACTTGAGCAACATGGAGCATCTCTGCTCTCACGTAGAAGATGAACGCTGAATATTTCTCGTTTAGGCCGTGATTGGTTATCCTGAAGTCAAGACTGCACCAAGTTGATTACATACCAAAAGTAAATATGTATTACGAAGTAACATGAGGGAAAAGAAAATCCAGTTTCATCTTTTTGTTAATCTTTTATTTAATACCTCAAAAAAGTGATAACACCTTCTTACTGCAGTCCTATTAATCAAAGTAAACGTGATAGGAAAATGATTATCTTCAGAAGATATGAGGAACAAACAACAAACGGTTCCAGGAGAGAATGTCTGCCTAATTACATCTCCATGATTAGATCAACTCTTGGGCTATCTCTTTCATCAACTATCCAAGATATGCAAATCGTCGATTGTTAGAGAATATATAAGCAACAATTGTTGATATGGGTGCCAGGTTCGTATTCAGAAACTAAATTAATTACATTGCACCAATGTCAAAACAAGATCTGAGGCAATTAATAAAAAGAGGAAATGTTGCATAGGCATAACCGAGCTGGTTCAGTCAATGATTCACCAATTGAGGAACAGATGATCAGGAAACACTTTTGGGAATCGTTTCATCTATGATCTGCTCATCATGATCAAAGAGGAATGCATGTCCACGTCCCTTAGCTAGTCATACACACATACACACCTACCAGTGCATATGCAAATTTCACTTCTCAGGGATCAGCAGAAAGAAGCTGCCATGGACGGACTTCTAGATTGCTTTTGGTTTGCTTCAGTTCAAGGAAAAATGATATGCAACCCTTATATATAAGCAAACAAGCTACGGTGTGATGAAAATTTGCATTGTCCTTTCAGGACACTTGCAGTTTCTCTTGTTTGGCCAACATTTAATCAAAGTGTAACTTAGAGAGTCACTTCTAAAGCATAAAGACGCTCACATACATGCATAGGCACTATGCTCTAACCATGCTCGTCTGTGAAACATTTTGTGAATCACATTATAATCTGAACATACAGCTGGATTATATATAGATAAACAAGATCATGGAGTCTAAAATTTCTAGAAATTCGGGCTAGTTGTATATGGATCATACGACCAGCTTGCCGATTAGGTCTCCCCGCTGTCACGACTTATAAAACTTCAACCAGAGAATACATATGCATGTGTACCGAAAATGATCCACTCGAGCTTTTCTCCAAGGTTAAGTTGCGGGCACACACGTATCCTATGCAAGAGGCAAAGACAACGTTAAGCAACAATATGCTACTACCTGGATTCTCACAAAGACTTAGCTAATGACTATGGAGTGTTGAACATATATAGAGAAAACCACTTGTTCTACAGTAGAGAAATTCGCATTGATGTTGAGAAGTCTTAAGATAACTAAGAATATTCAAGGTGTGGCTCAAGAAATACGTCGATTTCTATCATGTTCATTCGATGGTGATAATTTGATGTGATATATAGACGAGAAACTAAGCTATTGACTATGTTTCCTACTTTTATTGCTAACTATGAATTTTATCAGTGGCCAAATAAAAAGTGATAACTTCACCCTAATAATATATAAATATCTTATTTCTCTTCCTTTCGTTATAGAGAATGTGGTGGAATACTGGGAACAACTTCAAGTAGCAAAGCCAAAAGTTAATCAAGAGTTAAAATTGAAAAAACCAAGTCACTTCATAGACTAACAAAATAGCTGTGCTTGCGTGGAAATAGTGATGTTTAGCTGGAATATGAGTCAATGTTGTCTAAATCAAATCTATCACGCCTACAAATAGAGATCATCGAATTCAACCCAAAACAAATGATTAAGGTCTAAATCAATCAAACTAATCATTTGCCATAAACTCTTACACCATAGACGTAATATGCCTAAGCCTTTATTAGTTAAGAGGATGCTAATTTCTAAGCAGTGAGTTACTGCCAAGCATGTGTTGCTCAATCACTTGAAGTCAGACTATCAAGCTAATTTCACAATTCAGGGTAAAGATCAAACACGACTTCAGTGGGAAGCTTAGGAATAAAACAGCTAATTATAGGCTGATAAAGTGGCAACTAAGGATAAGTAGAAACATCACAGAAAAACAACTCTTTGACAGTCTTGCTTAGTAAGAAATAGCCTGGCAATTAAAGAGGAAGACCCCATTGATAGAAGAATTTGCGGTCCTTTTTTCTTAAAAAATAGAAGAAGGTTTATTTGCTCGCAAATAAATAATATGGTGATAAATAGCACAGCATCAATCAATGTAGAACTGAACATTGAGGCACAATCAGATAAATCAAGGAAAGCATGTGATCGTTGTGTTACGTAGAGTTTAGGGACTTCTAATTTTGCTCTTGAAGCTAAACACATTGATACGACAACAATGTCGTTGAGCTTAAATCTCTTGATAGTTACTTAAGTAAAAGAAAAGAGGGGAAATACCGAAACGAAAAGCGCAAATGTGGAAGAGTTGACAAGTTGGACATTCAAGCAATTAATAGACCACAGATGTTTAGCAGGCAAGAGAGAAAAAGGAGGAAATCCTTAGCATGAAAAGAGCAAGAAAGAGAGCAGACGATGAAGGCGAAAAAGGAAGCGGCTAAAACGGAGAGAGAGAGAGAGAGAGAGAGAGAGAGAGAGAGAGAGAGAGAGAGAGAGAGAGATTAAAGATAAATCTTACCTTTTAAAGCCCTCTGCAATACTTTCTCTGAACTACCTGCAGGCGTGCCCAACGAAGCAGCGACAAGATCAACAACCTACACAGTAGTTAACGCGCGCACACAGGGATCCCAAAAGTCCAAAAACCCAGAAAAAAATGAAAGAAAAAGAAAGAAACAAAAACATGAAGGAGAAAGAAACAAAATACAGAGAGAGAGAGAGAGAGAGAGAGAGAGAGAGAGAGGAACAAGACTTAAATGGCATTCAGGTAAGCTAGGCACTGTGACCTTTGAACCCAGGAATCAGGAAAAGTTGTTATTATTCACTTGAAAATAGCGCAGGGATAGAGAAAGTGAAATGTGGGAGAGAGAGAACGAGAGAATAAAGATCGATCATAAAGAGATGATTCAGTGGAAACCATAAGATGAATACACGTTGGGGAAAACAGGTCCTAATAGAAGATGGGAAAGAAAAGAGAAAACAAAAGTGACATAAAATCTTGGGCTGTAATTGATAGGATCTATCAAATGTCTCTCCATATTAGACTCTCTATCTTTAATGAGTTGATCATGAATATCATATATGTACATTATACACGAAGCAAAATGTGTTTCTTTCTATAAAAGAAAGAACTTTTCGATATGTAAGTCTTGAAAATGGTGGCTGCACAGTTCTTGATCTCCTTTCTGTCTCATTTGATGATGTCTTTCTTCACGGAAAACCCCAGATTCTCTCAATGCCCCCTTTCTCTTTCACACATCAAAACCATACCAAAACACAATGCCATTTTGGGGGCAATTTTTTATTCTTGCCCTTCAATGCCTAAGCCCTCCAATCCTTCCCAAATGCAAGAACTGCGGTAGATGATGAGCAATTACCAGTCCTGGTTAATCATATGAATTGACAACATAAACCAAAACCAATCAATGTAATGCCAATTTCTTTTGGGTCATCTTCTTCAAATGTCCAAGTCCAGGGATGATGGGACCGAAGCCTTTCCCTTGTTCAAGAACTCGGCCTGGATGGTTGGCAAGGGCGTACCGTTGTATAGCCTTGATTGGAGAAGAGGCTGCTGTGAAGAAGAGGACATTTGGTGGACTTGCGATGAGATTGGAGCATGTGATATGGAGGTCGAGGACAGAATGTCAGACTCGTCATCGGACTCCGAAACCGGGCACTCCATGTTCACTCCAAACAGCCTCAGCCTCTTGGCTGCAACTTTCCCTTGGACCACGGGTACTGAACTGAATACCACTGGTTCGTTCCCCCCGGCACCGCCTCCCCCACCTTGATGAACCTGCACCATCCCAGCGGACGCTTGCCTTGTGGCTGTGCCTGCACCGATGCTTGATCTGAGCTGGTAATAAACCGACGACGAATTGGGACAAGCGTTCAAGCTCACCATATTCCCATAAGCATAACCATAACCACTGCCACCTCCGTAACTATTCCGGTATGGACCGAGGTGCGACGCTTGCAAGTGGTCCCTCGCAGACATGTGCATTGCACCTGCAGCTGCCCCGGGCCGCAATAGCAAAGGGCCCCATGGGACCGCTGTTGCAGAGCCCCCGTGATGGAATGAGAAGTGGCCTGGGAGTTGGAAGGCGGCCATCGGGGGCGGGTCTGGGGCGTCAGGCCGCCGCCTCCAGTCGATGAAGAGACGGTCCTTGCCAAACTCTCCGACGCCACGCTGGAACGAGACGATGTCCCCAGCGTCCAGCTTCTTCTCCTTCACGAATCGGCTCCATCCTTTCGTCATCACATAGCTCTGGCTGCTGTTCCAGTAGGAGTACCGGAACCGCCATGGCTTCCCGTTGCGGTCCTCGAAGTTCAGGAGCAAGCCCTTCTCGTTAGTTGAGGAATCGAGCGGGAAGTACTTCTCAGCATGCTGCTTCGGGATGACGAGGCGATTGAGCTTGCCAACGTCACTCGGCGTGACGACCTTATCAAACATGTGCTCCCTCTCAATAGGAGGTGCAGGAGCAGCGAGTTTCGCGGCGGAGCTCTCGTGCGGACGCGAATCCTTGTCATCTCGAGGCGGTGATATGTTCATGAGCTCGGGCTTCGAGCGGCCGTCAGCTTCGCGGTCGAATCTGTGGGCTAACCAAGATCCCATCTGGTTGTCCCACTGGCCATTATTGACGTTGCCAACAGGAAAGAGGCCTCTCGTGTGTTGGTGATGAGAAGTGGAAGAAGAGGGTGAAGACGATGAGGAGGAGTAAGAGAAAGGGTTTTGCTTACCTTTGACAACCTGGGCTTCTTCGTACTCCACCACACCCTCTCTAAAATCCATGTCCCCCTCTCTTTCTCCCCCAAAATTTAAACCGATCTTCCAATTCTGGATCTGAGGCGAAGCAAACCGAAACCCAATTCTAGAAGATGGACCAAATCGACCGTAGACCCACCTTTGTTGTTCTTCTTCCAGAATAAAGATTATGGGGGAGACCGAAGAGAAAAAACCCGAGGGGGAGAGACACCGAGAGCTTCCAAGAAAGAGATGGAGCTTCAAAATTCTTGTAACAGTGACGCACCGCGGTTTCTGGTTTGACCCACAAGAGGACTCGAACACGAAACAAATTGGCACGTCTAAAATGGATGTCTCGAACGCTCACTCGCACGCACGCACGCACAGAGACACTGTTGAAGTTGCTCTTAGTGTTGTTGACCTCTTGGAAAAGTGGAGTTTGTGTGAGAAAGGATGGATTAGACACTCCCACGCACGCTCAAAGACATAGAGAGAGAGAGAGAGAGAGAGAGAGAGAGAGAGAGAGAGGAGGCTGAGTCGTAGGGTTGTGATTAGATCACAGGAGGTGCGTCCCTGGAAGCTTCTCAAGGTAGGCAAATTTTTCTCCTCTTCCTTCCTTGATTAAATTCTTTCTCTTGCTTTTAGATAGAGGGAGAGGGAGAGAGATTATACGTAGGACCTCATGTATTAACTGGTTGGGTATCATGTGAGCTTGTCCCTGTCATCTTCTTGAAGGAGGAGGGTGTGTGTGAAAGTGTTTATTTATGCAATTAATCGTGGCTATCTTAATCATTGGTTTCTTTTTGTTGCTCAAGTTTTGATTTTGCGATGAGGGCCAGCTGTTTCTTGAGAGCACGAGCTCGTAATCGGTAGCTTTCGCTCACCTTGGACCTGTTTCGGCCATTTCTTTTACTTATCCTTCCCATCTTTCCTGCGTTTTTCTAATCACTCTCTGCACTCGGCTTGACATTCATAAACAGTGCAGCAACTTGAGATTAATAATTGGCCGTCGTAATTCTGGCCATCCAACTGGGTGAACTCTTAGGGTTTTGACCTCATAATTTATTAATTTTGGGCAGGACCATCTTCTTTTCTTTTCTTTTCTTTTCCTTTTTCCTCTTCCCCCCATTTCTCTACCCTCGTTGGTGTGTGTGGCTAAGCAGATAGGAATGAATTGGATTGTAAAGCCTAAGGTCCCCCTGCAGATTCTGAAGCGTGCTGTCATACGAATTCCAGAGCCCATATTGTACTTTTAGTCACCCCCTATATAGGAGGGAGCCAGTCGAAAGAAAAATCAATCACTGCTCACTAGGATTCAATTCTTGATGAGCTAGAGAGCATGGACAGCATGTACCCACCCTAATTGCGGGTGCACAAAGTCGCATTAAATAAGAGTGGAATTCGTGTTTTATATATATGATTTTTCCCAAGGTTCTCATGTATACAAAGGGTTACACTTCGAAATGTATGGGAAGAATTTAGATATATGCCTAGCAATATGGAGAAGAGGGGTCGTGGTCCTCTTGACATCCGGTACCAAACCGGCGATTTGCTGATTATTAGATTTGAGTACATATCAATGGATGGAGTACTCTTTTTTCATGAGAGGAGTCTTACTTGATGCACGTAGTGTAAATAGCATGAAATATACTTGAAGACCAAAGTTTAAGTTTGGCTATTGTATGATGGTCGTATAAAAAAAATTAAAATAAAAAGTGTTCATTTCTTTATGTGGCTTAGTCAGAAAGATCATCATTAGCTTTTCCCTTAGCTGCACTTTTCTGCTGTTTAGTTTCAAAATCTTGCACACTGTCATTTCAAGACCGCAGATGTAATGTGCTTGAACCTAAAGGAGGGAAAATTAGACTATGCACTATCAGTATAAACAGAAATTATACATAATCGGTATCGATCACCACTGCTCTTTGTAAAAACTTTGTTTACACCTCCAGAGTATGCTAGAATTACCTGGGAAGAAAACTGTATTATACACCCTCTAGATTTCGTAGTTTTTTTATGATATTTCCTTTATAGAGCTATATTCCACGGTATAAGATGTACATTTTTGGAATTCTCAAGTTGCCGATCATAAACCATAAGTCTGAAAAAGAGAGAGAGTAGAGTTAGAGATAAAATAGGCCGAAAAGAAAAGAAAAGAGTTATCTACTGTAGGTATTGAGGAGGATTTTTGCAAATTTTCCGCTTTCCGTTTAACAAACATTTACATTGCTGTACCCAACGGTGGGTAGTTGTGTCGGTTAAGAGCCTATAACTCATCGCTAAGGCTATGAGTTCGAAACCCGCAATTGCTAGAGTCTTAAGGAAGGGGCTATAGTGTTGGGGTCCTATGCTAGTCTCTCCCGAGATATAGGGGCCTGACTCTTTAGTACCGTCCGGGCATGGGGGCTTGTGGTGGAGTCTTCGGTTATCAAAAAACAAAAAATCGACATTGCTACTAACTAGAGTTAGATATATTTGGTTAGATAACTAAGGAATTTGCGCTTCCGAAAGCATGATGTGTCATGTTCAATTCTTCCTCAACACGACTACTTGGGTTCGAGTCCGGCGAAGATAAACTCCGTCGCGTCTAAATCCAGACACATGACTGGTGCTGCATATTCCCTTTGAAACTCTTCTAAGGCCCAGCTATATTGTATTTCTTTGCTTCATTATCAAAGAACTATGAGTAATAATTGTTATACAGAAATTCATTGAGAGAGAGAAAGAGAGAGAATTGGGATTGTGAAGACGTGAGGAATGAGACTGTCCGTGTGGGTTCATTCCATGGCGGTGGAGATGTTTGTAAATTATTTGGATATATGAGTGATAGATGTTGCTTAATTTAACATATAGACTAAATTTAACGAGTCAACTGACCACCCTAGATGGAGGCTAGGGTCTCAATCTCCACAAACACATATAGAAAGTGTTCTTCTGAAGTCATGCTTGATTAAGAATAGAAATGTTAGGATCTTTAGCTTTCTATCTTAAAGAAATCGATGAATTAGGTAATCTTAATGCCAATTATTTTGTTAGGATAACAAATGTACGTACAGCTTGATTACCTTATACAATCATTATAATCTCAAGTGATTCTCTATATGAATTATTGAGTTATATCTCTTTAGGGAAGTTTAGTGGAAGAGGAGACATCAATAATGCCAAGGCTCCCCAAGCTATCAAAGTTAACCACTGAATTAGGCATCTTATCAGGGATTCTACGATTATAGCTCAAGGAAGCCGCAGAAGGAAATGCAGCCAAACCTATGCTGCTACTCATCAATTATTAAAGAACTTCGGGACCGTTCGGCCCGATCCAAATAATGTTTAGTGAAAGCCACTTTATTTCCGGCTAGAGCAGGAGCTTTGCTCTTGCGCGACGATTCATAATTTCATTTCATAATTCAGGCCAAAAGTGTAGCGACCTAGTTACCTAAAAGCTCATGGAATATTTTTGTAAGTACCGCTTGACCATTCAAGTTTGACCCTTTGATATGCACTGGCGATCCTGATTCAGAATAGTTTGCATGTAAGTGGTGAGATTAACAGGTGATCTCCAAATGCTCGGTTAGAAATTCTTTAACGCCTCAACCAACCGTGCCAACCCCATAGGGTTTTATAGATTGGAAATGTCCGTTCTAAAATTTCAAATTTGCATGGCTTTTATTAGGGCGAATTGCAAGTGACCGGTGGATCTAGTAACAAATTCGTCGCGTAGGAAGCGGAAGCTAAGGTACATCCTACTTTATTTTGGCCAACCGAAGCCGATAGATAGATCATGTTCGAGCCGGACGAAAACGCACCCATCACGCTATTCACTTTAGAAGGGCCATTGCTCGCAAATAAAACCATATCCCCCACGTGATATGATCCATCTGGTATCGTGGATCTTAGGATGCTGGAGGCAGTGTTGCAATCCCACCTAGCAAATGTGATCGTGACCAAAGAGTAGAATATTTAGCTAGTGGGTACGAAGTCATCGGATCGGGATGTTCGACCAACCAGATTTCACCCAAATTCCAAGTCCAATCTGTCAGAGTCCCATCGAGCATGAATCCAAATTATCTTCCGAAACCTCTTCCATCATTACAAAATCCTCCCTTTGTTCGGCCCGAGGCTCTATTTCACTGACGTATCTCAAAGTTGGGTTCAATAAAGAGGCCAAATGAATAAATAAATGAACAAACCCTTGATTGGATTCGGCTAGTCCAATCAAACCCTGAGTCCCAAATCAAACATGGAATTGACAAGAATGGGTGGCCAATCATTTAGAAGTCACAAAGATGCCTTTTCCCCCCAAATGTGAGCCTCAACTTGAGGGGAAAGAGCTTAAATTAATTCGAGACGTAGCAGCAACAAAGGCGCATACTTTCGTTATGGGGCGGAACCCAAAAGGGAGGTCGAGTAATTCATGACGATCACCTAACTTATGAAGTTGCACGATGGAGATGTGTCATCGCATTCAAAGTTTTTCTTTTATATCCACTGACCATGTGATATGAATCCGATCCTGAATCCCTCCAAACTATACGGCCCTTATATCCCCCTTGTTGTACATGCTCTCCCAATAAAGAGACAATCCAATCTCTCGTTCTTGACATTTCGTGGAGTAATATTAGTGTGAGATTTTCATGGGACCATTTATCAATTGTTCTAAAAATTTAAGCTAATAGATAGATGTGTGATTTATCACTAAATCACTCGAACATACTTGCTCCAAAGTGCGGAAATATGCAATTTTGGAGATAAATAAGAGTCTAAGAGATTTGAACTCGGGATTTCTCGCTTTAACGCTATCACCGCCGATTGTTCTATAGACTTAAACTAGCATATGAAGGCACGATCTGATATCCGAACACCCTATCCATTAGCACATATAAAACGAGTCACATATGCGTCCTTGTGTTCGTATGTGCTTAAAGATCAATGTTCATGCCGTGCAGATACAGGTCCGGATCCTATGCGATGGCCGATCGGGTACGCTGCGTCCTTCGTTTGCCCTTCATGATGGAAACTTCACCATGCATCGTGGGAAAAGCTGCGTAGATTCGCACGTGCTTCCGATCTAACTTTCTAGTCTACTTGCACACAGGCGACAGATGTTGAGCTCTAGCTCGAAGGGACAAAAGTTCAGGGAATTGGACAAATCTAAGCTGAGAACAGGGGGGAGGGGGTGAGCGATAAGATGGATATTGAATTTCACATGGAGATATCCAATCAGTAGAAATTGATTTTGATTAAAATTATAACGAACTTCGGCCGCCAGTGGCGGCTGTCAATCACCCACCAGCCCCCTTGAGGTTGTCCTTTTGCCTAGACGGTGCATGTCATGAAGCTTCCATTCATAGGCACATTGACTACTTGGTAAAATCTCAAATTCTTTACCAAAAAAAAAAAGGTAATGTCTTAATCCACATCTAAAACCTACGATTTGCATTGTCATTTATGTAAATAATCTTCAAATTAACCATATCGGGCATTAGTTATTGTCAAGCGTACGTATATGTTTTCAATCACCAATTTTCTCTATTGATTGCCTATACTCCCTATTCTACACTCACCCACAATGAAAGACCTAACTTAAACCGACACTAAAATATCGAGCCGACTCATCAATGATCCCCTTGTTATCACTTCTCCAAATTGGGCCACCACCCCTATCGACATTCTCTCTCTCTCTCTCTCTCTCTCTCTCTCTCTCTCTCTCTCTCTCTCCCCACCTTTTGCAAGGGAGAAAATATCAAAATAGTCTTGAACTTATTGTATCGATGTCAATTTAGTCCAAAACCTTTCAATTAAGTTAACCATATTTACATTTTGCAATTGAGTTCACTAAACGTTGATGTGGAATTTTTTTTGTAACAAAAATTGAATTATTGATTATTAATCATTCATTTCATTTTTTCCTTTTATTATGGCCAGCCTTTGCCAATTGCTTGCGAGGGTCGTAGCCCTCTCCTAGGCTCTTGCCTGTTATGGGCAAGCGCTGCCTCATCCAAGCTCTCTCTCATGGCCGGCAGGGGCTGCAAAGGCTCTAGACGAGGCCCTCATAGGACACAAAGGCCTCACCAAAGATCTACATGAGGGCTACCTTGCTTGCGGCAGTAGGCCAAGGGCGCAAAGACCCTTGTCAGATCTGTGGGAGGGTCGTGAAGACCCGGAAAATGAAAAGGGAAAAAGGAATAAAAAAATAAAATCATAGAAAAGAAAAGAAAATAAGGAAAAAAATTATTAAAAATATCCACGTTAGTGATGGACGTGCCACTTAGGGTGGTTTGTGTCTTCTTAGTTTTTCCGACGAAAATGTGCAAAAATGAAAATGTTTAAGATTAAATTGACCTGAACAAAATGTTTAAAATTAGATTGGCACCAATGCAATATGTTTATCACTTTTTCCTTACTTTCCCCACTTTTGCCGAGCGTGGCAGCTCTACGAAGGAGCCATCACCCTCCTAATCTAGAGGGCTTGATGCCTATGAATGGAGGTGGAGCCTCGGGCTCGGACTGAGGTCGCGATGTTCACTTCCTCAAATCTTCCACTCGACCAAGGCAATACATCATAAACTTCCATAAGAAATGATAACTTGAGAAGGTGACTGGAGTGTATGATGGGTGACCACATGAATGGCTTCTCGTAGCCCCAACGCACATGTACCGTAGGGACTAAATTTCAAAGGTAGTTCCCTCCTGAAAAATGACAATTTCTTAAGATCAAGCCAAGGCCATTTCGTATATCTGTTATTAGGGAATCGATAATTCCGAGACAAACACAGTAATCCAAGTCTATGCTAATTTCAAAGTTGAGGTATCATTCTTTAATTACCAATCTCGAGTGGAGTAATGCTGCTCTCGTCACCTCTTCTGATACTAGTGACGTTTGAATTTATCGAAGTCATCAAGTTGAGGGAACCATCCATGACAAAACATAATTAACAATTTCTAATCATAATTATGAGCATTTTGACTTTGGAAGAGACAGGAGGTCGAGTGGCCCTAATTTCTGAACAACTTGCGCTCTCTCTACGATGCCCAATTGAGCTTTTCAGTGCATGGTTTCCCTGTCTTGCATCTTGTAAAAGGCATTTTGATTGAGCACACGTTCCTGGACACTTCAATGAATACGATCACCTTCCTTCAAAGTATGAGGTTTTTCAGAACGAATTTAGGGGTTTCGAGTTTTATTTCTGGCGCTCCCACTTTTACCAACTTTCCTAAAGTTTTGTATGATTGTCCCTGCTTTTTGAACAAGTAGTCAAGCACAAATTGATCGGACCCAAAGAAATCTCAAGTTGATCAAACACCGCAAAATGACACTTAAGGGATCGGTCTGAAGGTTCAAAGTGAGAGTACATGCCACGTATTAGCTCAATGAGGTGCAATATTTGAGAAAACTTATCGATCTTCTACGTTAAGAGAGCTTGTCAAGTCTCTTTCTATTTTTTATGTGTGATGCTTACTAATGGAAAGTTGAGGGAGTCATTGCAAGTTTACTATGCGAAGTAAACTTCAATTCAGGACTCAATATATCACACATGAGCTTGTTGTTTTTGCCAACCAGTGTATTGAAAACCTCGAATTTTTTGTTTGGTGGGGGGTTTTTGATTTCGGGTACGTGAACAAAGTCTCCTTTACAAATGTTACCAGCCACCAATATGTGGTTCTCTATGAGGAGCTACTTATAGGCAATCTCTGGTCTACAAGGCAATCATAATTATTTGGTAATACCTATAGAGAAAATGTTAGCTACTACTTGAATAATTAATTAACATTTTTGTTGAAAAAGAAAATTATGAGGGTTGTCGTACCATGTCCCTGAAATTAAGACCGTCCTTTATTTACCGCCGTTCCTTTTCCATATCTAGGTAGTAATTACAAGGCTTAAATGCTCCTCATAAGTTTTGTAGCCCTCTTGGTTAATAGGCAGTGAATCCCTACATGTGTACATTAATTAGTATGGTACATTACATTGATAGGAATTATTTGGGAATAATTCAACATCTATACATATTTATCTAGCCCATAATTGTCACATGTACACCTATACAATGCCTCTCTCTCTCTCTCTCTCTCTCTCTCTCTCTCTCATAATTTCATATAAAATCTTTTTTTTTGGTAAAGGTAAGAAATGTATTGAGAAACTTTGCCAAACTTACAAAGGAGTAACCCGACACCACAAGTGTCCTATAAAATGCTTCATTTGAGGTGAAATCCATAAAAAAAAAAAAAAGGTCATGGGGAGCTATATTACAATGTTTTATCAACTTTTCTTCTTTTAGTTTTGGAATATTAATAAAAAATTTCGTATTTGTCAAGTACATTTGTCTAGCAAATGAGAGATAAATAATCTATATTACAATTTTTATATCACCTTTTCTTCTTTTAGTTGGGTAATATTAATGTTAATAATTCGTGTTTTTCAAGCGCATTTGTCTAGAAAATGAGAGATAAATCACCCTCTCTTTTTTGTGTGTGGCATCAGTTCAATTTTCGATCTTAGGGTTTTCCAACTTCTTTCACACCGTTTTTCTAACATGTAACCTTTACTAATTACTAAAGTTAACCATCACGTCGCTAAAAGCAATAACCGAAGCTTCAAATCAGCTCAGCCTACTCAAGTTTCTTTCCTTTTTCCCACTATTCTAATGCCAAGATGAGGGAGCAGAGCATCTCGGCATGCATGCGCACAGGTGCGGCAGGTTTTGATATAATCGATTCGTTGGATTGTTTCTTTGGTTATACATAAGATCTCTTCGAGCCGTACAAGGAAGACCGTGAAAGAATATACCTAGATCCTTAAGTCCCGACTTATCTACGTCTGATTATATGTTAAAAGAAGATTCAAGATGAGGCCATTAACGAAGGTAATCATTGGATTGACTCCATTGAGCACATGGCTCGAATGGGTATTTTCTTACGGCCCGGAATTAGCTGGTGATCGCATAGCTGTACATGGACGGTTGATAGACCCTCTAAAGAAACCTTCAACATAGAATAAGTTCAATCAGGTCAGCTGACACATGTAGTGATTGCTTCCTCTCGTTTAGGCCACTTAAGTCATTCCTAGCTAGGGTTAAGCCCTCCCTATCTTTAGAGGCCACTCCATTCCTCTCCCCCTCTCTTCACATTGTTTTTGCCCTTTTGGCCCCCCAAAAAAGACCCGCAAGTTCTTTGCAGTTTGCTTTCGTTAGCTGCTATTTCCGACGGCATTTCATAGCGAGTAGGGAACCACACCTAATGATGCCTTCGCCCACTAGCGCAAAATGGGGTTTCCTTTTGAGAATTGGGAAAAATCTTATCATTACATTATTACATAGACGAACTCAGTTCGGGATGAGATAGATCGATTTCTTTCATCGCGACCCTAAATCCCACGACTTTTTACATGGCAACGACGTCGCTCTCCGTATGTTACAATTTAAGGCGAGAACGTGGAAGATGGATTGTTTGAGCTTCATCGTTAGCTAGGAATTTTTAATTAATGAAAGAGGGGGAGGGGGGTTGAGATAAAACAAAACCAAAAAGAAAGGGAGGAGAAATAAAATAGGTAATACAAAAAGGGGGGTGGAGTTTGCCATGGAAAAGATGATGCATCGATGATGCTGAGTTAAGAAGTAGCTCGTGGGTAGCTATTAGGCGTTAGACACAGGACCACATGCTGGTCTCCCCCTCCCCCTCTCTCTCTCTCGATCGTCCCATTCCCATCCAAAACACCATCCTCTTCACTCCATTAGGACCACCAGCACCATGAAGCCCCCTCCCTTCTCTCTCTCTCTCTCTCTCTCTCTCTCTCTCTCTCTCTCTCCTTTCTTTTGTCTCTGTTTTCCTATTAAATTGTTTTGATGGGGGTGTGGTTGATTCTCCCATGTTATCAGCTTCCTTTTTGTTTGGTTTGGGCTCTGATGCGTTTCGTGGGCTGTACATATGTCGCTGTCGTTTGCATCTGAGCCTCTAGCTCGGTGCGGGGTGGTGCTGAGAGAGAAATATAAAAATGGAAAAGAGAGGGAGGGGAAAAGGAATGGGAGAGAGAAGTTGGTGAATAGGGAGGGAGAGAAAGAGAGGGAGGGGACGCACGTGGTGGTTTTTTGCACAACCCCATAGGGAAGTAAGTTGGAAGAATACCTAATGCTCGGACCATTTTAATTGTTCGGGCGATCAGCGCTGTCTGTGAAGGAATTAGAAATCGAATCAGAAAGATCATGGAGAAAGTGTGAAAGGATTGGAAATCGAATTAGAAAGATCATGGAGAAAGAGAGATAAGACTGCGCAAAAGTTTATCCCAGTAGAGTTATGCAAAGGATTTCATCATGTTTTGCGGCTGCTTAATCGTACCATAATTTCTCATACGAGCAATTGACCTAAACCCTAGGCCCATCATAACCCTTTTTATCTCACAATAAACGGACTCACTGGGGAGCAAAACTCAATGCATAAGGTTTACAAGTCGTTGATTCATGCTTTGGTTTCCTTAAACTCATATGAGCGTGCTCGGTATGTGAAACAAAAATTCTAGTAGTATTCACTAACTCCAATAGTCGGGAATCTAATTGGATGGGTTGGACGATTGAAGCCTTTACAGCATAGAAAGTATCCACGTTGCCTGTTTATGGAGCTTGCTCCTTTTCACGACCTCAGATTCAAAGTCAAACACATGAATTAACTAGTTTCATGAACTGAAAAATTGCACAAATATCAGTGCTTCCTACCGCTCCTCTCCCATTTACTTTAATGTACATAGAGTTCGAACGTTGAAAAAGCTGACGAGCAATACGATGTTACCCTATAGAAAATGGTTAACTCGAGTCGGAACCCAGCCCGGGTCTTCTTCGACACGTAGAGCCCACCGATCACAAGCTCGACCGCGACGAGGTTCGCCCCGTCCTGTCCATGCCGGAGCTCAAAGCGCAATGGACGGGCCTGGCCCGACCTGCTTCCTTCCGGACCCTATCCGGTGGAAACTCGGATCATTCTCCGGGGAAAGAAGAAAGTGGGGAAAAGTTTTAGTCAATGGACAGTCCTTGTCCATGGATTTTGCCACCTGACTACCATTTAGGCCCATCACCGTTATTGATCCACAGGCCCAAATTCGAAGTCGGATCGGGCCGGGTGGCTTGACCGCCCCGTTGCCGACGCGGACCGCCCCCGCTTGCCCCCATCCTCTTTGTTCGGTGGAAAATATTTAGGGTTTATGAGCAGGTTTTGCAGGGCTTGCCTCGTTACCTCCGCGGAGAATCAGCAGACGCTCCCCTTCCTCACACAGAAGAGAGAGAGAGATACAGAGAGGGGGAGGGAGAGAATGGACTCGTTCTCGTCACCTTCCAGCGGTTCCTCGTCTTCCCAATTCTCAACTGAAGATTTCATGGACCAACTCAAGACCCAGCTCGCTCAAGCTTACGCCGAGGAGTTCCTTGAGGTCAATCTCTGTGCGTGTGTGTTTGCTGTGTGGTTTTTTATTGGTCATTGTCGTTGATTTCGTTCCCTGGGTAGCATTCCATCGTGCGCTAATTGTGGTGATGCTGTGCGATCTACTTTACGAGCGTCAGTCTCTGCATGTGTTCGCTCCGCCGTAGGTCTTGGGGTCATCCGCTTTATTCCATTGTCCGCATTAGTTACAGCTTCAGTTTGTTGGTGAAGAAGTTGAGTCTTTTTCTCGAGCTTTCGATCCGGTGATGGGGCGACTCCCTTCGAGCATTTGATCACCTTATCTCATTCAAGCTTCCCGTGGCGGAGATTGATGCGATACGTCTGTGCTATTTCGTTTAGAGTTTGTTACACTTCCGAAAATAGAAGTGTTTGGTTGCAAAGTAAAGGTATAGAAAAGGGGGTGAATTTGAAAGTTATCATAGTTGGCCTTTGATAGTGTGGTTCTGTTAAATATCAGGCTTGATTTGTTTCGCGGGAAATGAATAATTTGAACAGCATTTTCCAAAAAGTGATCTTTTGTATCGCTTAAAATAATAAGTCAAAGAAATATACATTCGCTATTGATTTATGTTTAAACACCTGATGGAAATTTCTTTCGTTTATTCATTTTTGTAAGCGATACAAGTGGAGCCTCGGCGTGGGCTTCTTTCTCTGACTCTTCAACAATGTGCGTACATGCATCCTGTTTGGTACTTAGTGCCGCATTTAGAGTGGTTGGCCGTTTAGAGTACATAATTTGTCTATGCTTGCCAATGCTTGGAGTCAAGTGGACATTGTGGACAGAATATAATTTCTGCCATTAGTTGCTTAACTTGAGCAGAGCTACATAGTTGTTTTGAAAGGGAATTTTTCAGAACTTTATTCTCCCTTCCTTCATATGCTCTCTGGACATGGCTGGGTAAATGGAATCAAACCAAGATGATGAGCTTCTGAATCTGAATTTTATGTGGAATACACACATATGGTTTTCTGAGTTCTCTGTATGCTTTGTCTATCCCATTTCTTCATGTTTCTTTAAGAGCTTGTGACTTTTGTGAGCATAGTACCAGCGGATTAATTCGGCTACACTCAGATCTGTAGTTCGTGTTAAGGTCTGATGGATTGAAATACACAGTATATTTCCAGAAACTCTGTATAACTGGTGGAGTATCTGTTCCTCCCAGGGAAGTATGCTCTCTTGAGTCTTATCTGGATTTATCTTTACTGTGCTTGTAGTGTAGATGTTGGCATGCTCTGGTTGTTTTGAAATTTAGTCAAATGGTTACTTTTACAACATCTGGTTGAGCAATTCATTTATTTTTAAGTGTGTAACTATTTTTCTAGGAAGATGGTTGACTTTTGAGTTAGTTAGTTGTCCATATCTTTTTATGATCATGAAAAGTAATAGAAGTTCCTAGAACTAGCAAGGATTATCTTCTTCAGGACTTGCACTGAGGGAGCCATAGTGCAAGGTGCACGTTCAACAGGGCTATTCTGCCTCGATGAGGAAATTACATATTTGAATGTGTTTTGAAATCAAGTGTGCACTTAGGTTAGTTTGGTGTGGCTGCAGTAATGTGTCTTTGGAAACACATATCTTGAATTGCAGCACCTTGAATCAGGATGAGGGCATCATATAGAGTAGCTGTGGGGCGTATGTTAAAGACTTTGTAAATGTTGAAGCACATATTTTCATGAGTAGCTACTGTAAAGAAGTTATGCCAAACACTCTCTACTTCTAAAAGAAGTTGCATTCTGTCTTTTGGCACTCAGTTCATGCAAAAGGTAGTAGAAAGCATATTACCAACAGTAAGATGAACCTAAATATGGGTGGACCTGACTTATGGAGGAAGAATGATTGAAATTCAAAACATTAAAAGAAGGTAAATCATGGTCTGATGATGTACTTCTTTTACGAAATGACCATCAAAGAATCTTTAACTCGGGGAAGAAGGCAGATGGAACATGTAACATATATAGTGCCATGCACTCAAAAGTTCCATCTTAGAATACTCACGATTTACTGGTGGTGAGAGCATGTTAGATTGGTGCATGTTTGTTGTTTGAATTATTAAGTTCTTCAGTGGGCGGGAGTTTCTATTGGTTTTAGTGGTAGATTCATGTGTGCGATTAATTAGTACTTGACTGTGGGTGACATTGCCGTTGTGGTTGTATATGCTGCCACTAAATTTGCTATTGGAATTATGTCTGCTTTGTGTTCTTATTATTCACGTTTTTATTTTCTTCATTATTTGTACAGACTGTTCGGGCAAAGTGCTTTGAGAAATGCATTACTAAGCCAGGATCAAGTTTGAGTGGAAGCGAAAGTAGCTGCGTTTCTAGGTGTGTGGATCGCTATATTGAGGCCACCGGTATCATTAGCAGGGCTATGTTTAGTGCCCCGCGGTGAAATTTTGCTACAGATTTTATTCTTGAAGAATGTTGAGGTTGCTATATCACCAAGTCCTATGGTGCAGGAATCAGTCTTAAAATGGATATCCATTTTACCGGAACATTTCTCATTTAGATGACTTAGATTCTTACATTTTAATTCTCACCCATGAGCGAAGCACATTCTGTACTCTAATCTATTTTATGTGAAATCAAAATTTTGAAGCTTAAACGTTGGTGCTGGTTGATGTTCTTTATCATTTGTTCTTCTTTGACAAAACCTCATCGGAGCTAGTGCTAGATTATGAACTAAACACACTAAATAGTGGTTAAAACACTACTTCGGTCAATGCATCTAAGCCATTGGTGAGCATTCCTTCAGACCTGTTTTGCCTCACTCTTTCTTCTGGCTTTCATGGAGAAGTGATCCCTCTTTCATCTTAGGCTGATTTCTAGTCCTTGAGCAGTTAAGAGCTTGATTGAGAACCATTTAGCTTTTCATTCTCTATGTTTGCATCCCCTCCATTTCATCGATGTGCAGGTTAATTTTCTCAAGTTCCTAGCTGCTACCTCTTTCCACTAATCTACACCTGACTAGTATTGTGCATTAGGCCAATTTGTGAGTCAGTATACCTTGGACTGGATTATGCATCCAAATTGCGCTTTATAGTTATTATCACGAGGCCAACTCTTTTGAAGCGAGATTGCCCTCCATCTTGAATGATTGAAGGATTTTCCTTTCTTATTGTCTAGCTGCATGGAGCTCAGTCTTAGATAAAATTCTGCTTCATAGACATGAACATTGGTGGTGTGATTGGCTCAGTGGAAACTCAAGATGTCCATTGTAAAAGGGCATTCAGAGAACTGCACTCCGAGGTTTTTTGCTTGACGTCCCACTGGTTTTCGAAGCTGCTGGTGTCTTTTAGGAGCTTCCATATCAGGTATTCTTAGTTAGGGGTTTCAAAATGACCCAGACTGAACTGGTTCGAACTGAACCAAGTTTCGTTTTTCAGGGTCGGGTCTTTTTCTGGTTCGGTTAATGGGAAAAGTTAATAGCAAGAGAGTTCAGGTATCATGATGGTTCGGACCGAGCCAAAACACCTCTTTTAGATCTGGAAAATGAAAACGCTTCTGCTTCCAGATCTGGAAAACATCCTCCAAATCGATCGTCAGACTTCATTGGACTGCTCTCTCATCTTCATTACATATGAAGAGCGTCCTCTCTCACGCATTTATCACTCCCTGATCTCTTACGATTCCTCACTACACAGACAAATCCAAAGGCGGTCTCAGAGCCTAAGCAATGGTCTTGCAGAAAGTGGAACAGGGAAAGAAAAAAGATAAAGCAAACAAGTGGAGAAGAATTCGGTGGTTTTTGGAAGTGGTGAGATATTGGATTCTTCTTGGACTGACCAGTTTTTTGTGAAATTCAAAGAAAAAAGAAGAATTTGAAGCTAAAGTTGAATTCAAAGAGCTAGCAAGTAGCAACCTCTCTCAGTGGTCGAGGAGTTGGAGCTGAAGGTGAGCCACTCGCCGTCGAACAAACAGACCTCTTTCACCTTCAAATCCATCCTCAGCGGTTTGTCCCTGAAGCAACACCACGACGATGCTTTCTTTCTCCTTAAATGAAGGCTGATAGTGCTTCTCGAAGAAATTGTTGAAGTTGAGATTTATTGAGAGGTAATGGTGAAAATATTTACTTGGCTCGGGTTCTCCGTTCTCTCTACACTCTTGAGAAAAACTAAGAAGCTAAGAAGTAGGAACTGAACCGTGATTTGTCTTGTCGGTGCACATCCCTTATGGTTCAGTTCGGTTCAGGTTTCCAGCAAGACCGAACTGTTGACGCCCTTTCTCACTCTTCCTCTGGAGAAGATGCCTATGTTGTTAGACATCGACAATGGAGGCAAAATCTTAAGTACTGGCGCAGGTCTGAGGCTTTGCATATTTCTGGTTCACATTAGCTGTATCTTCCTCAAGCGTCAACAAGTCCACTTCTGGAAGCGCAGTCGAAGGCTTTTCTCCACAGCCTCTGGTCTTGAGCCGTGGCCTGCAGGTTCAATCAGGCACATTGACTCGAGCCATTGACTCAAGCCATGAAGGTCCCCGTTTAAGCTCGTCAATGGACAATATAGAATCTGCATCTTGCATTTTCTATTTTGCTTTCAAATTCTATACTTTTTAGGAGGTCGAAGTATGGTCAATGTCGCTGTTTAGGTGCCCAATGGATGCATAAACAAAGGTAAGTCGCCATGTGAGCACTACAGCCTTGAAATTATACGTTTCTTCATTTATTTTTACGTTATTTGTAGGCTTTCTACTAAGCCAACAAGATAAATATTGATAGATGTCTCAGTTAAATGCTTTGGACGATGGCCAGTGTTGGTTTTGCCTGAAAACTCCGGTTCACGTCTAAGCTACGATAAAGTCCTTACCTAAATGTCATCAGATCAAGTTTGGAGGGACCAGATTATGCAATGAATCTATGCATTCGTGAATCTGGAAAGGCAGCGTTATATATCTTTACTTGCATAAGTTTGAATTAGAATTGACATTTCAAGGCCCTTCAAGTCAGATTTGAAGGGCTGACCCCCCCAAAGAAATGTCGGGTTTGAAGACATTATCTGGAAGAAGAAAAGGAAACGGGACTACATTTTTACCTCTGTCCATATCACTCTTCGAAAACTAGAAAGGTAGTTCTCTAGAAGAAAATTCCCCAAGGACATTGCTTGGTCGCCACTCTACCTCAAGTAGGTTGAGCCTTGATATTAGGCTGATTCATTGGAATGAATGCTTCTGGAAAAAAAAAAAATGAGTGACGGAGTTGCGCACCGTCAGTAACTTTCACCTCTGTTCCTTGGCTAACGTAAATTAGGCTCTTTCGTTGTTAGAAGGAAATTGACTGCGATCATGGATTTGGACGGTACCTTCTGCTCCTGGAGATATCTTATGGAAGTCGATGTTACCCATATGTAGGTGAAAAAACAGCAGACTGCCATCGCGCTTCAACGAAAAACAAAGTCATATCAATGGCATCGGCATGTTTGGTCTTATATTCTGCAAGAACTTTATATGTAACAGGTCAGTGCCTTCTCGCTCCTTGACGCTTCATCTACATAGGGGACATTCCAGATTTTTCTTTTTTTACGTTCTCGTCGAAAGCCCTGCCTCGCTTGCATTGTTGTTTCACCTCCAAGCTCCTGAATTTTCCTTTGCCATGGCCGGTAGCCTTTGCACCATCTTCTGCAATAGACGGGCACTAGAGGCTTTTGTGGCGCTCCCAACTATTGTTCAACGTTTGTCCGGCGAGCACCATTCCAGCTTTGCTGTGAATTCTGTCGTTAGCGGCCTTTAGCGAAAGTCGACCCCAAGGCTGCATTAAGTTCTTACCAATCCGAGCTACACCACCTAACGCAGTCATTCGTGAGCCCAGTCGCCGGTCTGATTAGAAGGTATCATATTCTAGTTAGGTAATTATCTAATCTAATCTAATCTTTGATTTGATATTTTATTTTATAATAATTTGATCTTGAATATTTTAGACATTATCTGATAGGATTTTGTCCACTAAGATAAAACATAATCATTAATTTGGTCCGTGAGACGACGGACCATTTTTTTTTTTGTTATTGTCAATAATATTTTCAAGCCGAGCAAATGTTCTATCAAGATTGTAATATCCGTTAATTTAAGACACAAGGCAATGTATTATTTTTTTTTCAGATATCTTAATTTTTTGTTTGAATTGACTCCGTGTCATTTTTGCTATGTCTTAAATTGTAATTAAATGGGATTACCAATTTTGGAAATAGAAAAAAAAGAAGAAGATTAAATAGTTTCATAGTTGAATTAGGACTACATCTTTGGTTAAATAAGAATTTTAGATAGAATCGCATGTTAAGATAAGTTTCCAAGTTAAGATTAGATTTGGTTTAGACTATTTCTTAATTTAAACTGAATAATATCTCACCTTAGATTATTTTTATTTTCATTACTATTTAATTACGAAAATTTATCCAAATTTTCTTATGATATGTTAAGATTGCACATTTAATTTAGGGTCTTTTTGAATTCTATGTCATTTCAACACAAGACTTAGATTAATTTAATTTTGTTGAATACCATGATAGAGTAGGCCATGTAGACTATAATTAGGTTCACATAACATACATTGCATATAGCTTGGTTTTTCTAAAAATCTCAAATAAAATATTTGCTTAGAAACCACGATTAAGATTACGGGTGAGCAACTTAGACCATCCGAATCGGGAATCGTCCGAACTAGCCCAAACCGGCTGATAAACTGAATTGGACCAGAAATGTTGGTTTGATCCCCGTTCCCAAAAGTGGAACTGCTGTCTGGGTGGTAGGAAGGCCAGACAGGATCAATTAATTTTTTATATTTTATTAGAAATAAAGATGTAAAAAAGTAAAAAGAACTCAATTTAAATATCTAAAGTTTTAATCTTTACCCAACTTTACAAAATAATTTTTCCTTAAAAATAAGTAAAGAAATTCAATTTTTTTTTAGAATTTTTCCAATTCCCAATCGGTCCATTAGATTTTCTAGGAGGTCTGATCCAAGACTTAGGCGGTCCGGTTCACTGTCCTAGAGACCAGGAACTGGTCTCATCGGTCCGATTCCTGATTCTCGCGCGCGCCGGGGGGGGGGGGGGGGGGGCTGGACCACCCTGGACCAAGCATACTCCTAGTTAAGATAGGCATAGTTTTTTTTTTCATTTTTGCCTTAGTTTTTAATTCATTACTTTGCACAATTTATCTAAATACTTTGGTTTATTTTAGTGTTTATTTTATTATTCATGTACTCGCATGAATACCTCATGTGTTAAGTTATTAAAATAAAATAAGTCCAAGCTACCTACAAAATTAATATTTTTCAATTAAAAGAGATAATTACTGAAAGGGCACTAGATAATCTAGCGTAACCAAGTCCTCGAACTCACAATCTCTAGTTCGTAAGGATAACGTACAACTCTAAGTACTTTACATAGATTTACAATCGATTCAATTGGTGATAACTCCAAATGAAATCAATCTTGCATATTAAGAATCTTAACCTAAATCTCAAATTGATATGGGTTTGGGATAGGTTAACTTAAGTCAAACTTAGTAATTCATTAGTCAAACCCTCGATGGCACCACTTTAAGGGAGATTGTGACAAGGGGCAATTGTCTTACCATTGAAAAATAAAGGATGAACCGAATTTTAGTAAATAAAATTTATATATTTAATGTAGGAGATTGCCTTACCACTCAGCTTGGAGCAAACAACAACGTGAGTTCAAGATATATAAAATAATCATGTGTGACAAATGTACAAACAAATGCTTTGTAATCGATATCGTATTATACCAGCAGGATCCATTAATAATATTTCATCACGTCCATCACACATATGCAAGCAAATGGCGTGTCATTAAACTTAGTGGCTTATTATCATACAAATATAAGTTCATGGTACAATAACATAAATTCAAGCAATACAAGATTACCATGCATGACAAACGCAACGATCAAATATTCCTTATTTATTGTTGAGACATGCTAATGAAATCCACTAACATTAGTGCATAAGATCATTCATATGGAAACGGATGACACATCATTTCATGATGAATATATAGTAAATTATATATGAGTTTATTACTAGCTCACTGCGCATATATTGTAAACACTTGTAGGGCATCCTAAACAATCTCTCTCGTGTGTGCAATTTGGCTAATTCGCACCCTCTTACCACGCTAAAAGCTTGATGGCAGCTGCTCTTTACAATCACTCCCCACCTTTAATGGATCAAGTCTTTGTAGGCCCACCGGCTTCTGCCTGGTTTGTCCCCAGACCACACAATTTTGTAGCTAAGGTATACCAAAAATGCTTCCCCCTTCGCGATGTGCTTTGTTCATTCATGCCCTTTTACCATTTAAGAAACTTGCCAAGAGCTATTCGTTGTTTGGACTCTCTTGTCTCAACAATTGCTACCCGCTCTCATTGGACCCGATCATTGCAGGCCCGTCAATTTATGTTTGTTCCATCCTTACAACTTCTAAAGGGGTTCCCGCTTTGGCTTCCCTCGAGACATTATCTACTTTGACCCATTCTTGCGACCTTCCCCGATGGTGCATCACTTAGTGGGTTGGCAAATAGATTATTATGATCAGATCTAACTAGACTCTTCCAAGCCCACACCAATTTACAACTTAGAATTTAATTCATTAGCATACAAGATATTTTCATTTATGAGTCCTCACTAATCTATTTGTGATGGGTTGATTAGAAATTTATATAAAATATTTGTCGAATATTTTACCTCTACAAATCAGAGAATTTGGGATCGAGAACTTAATTACGTTAGATCAATCTAACGCAATTTCAGTAGCTTTTATTTCATGACAATACTTTAGCAGGCAATTTAGATCAATTTTAATTCTAAGGTTGTCATGTGGATGCGCAAACATTATTTAACACTCAATAATGAAAGCATTACATAAATTGCAGAGGTAAGGAAGTGCAGACTTATCTCGAAAGCAATATAAGCATCTACAATGTTAATAGAAAAATTAACCAATTATCCTAATATGATTTTTAGTAAAACATATTAGCAAACAATAATTTTTTGGGGCTTTCACTATATTTAAATGAAATACAATGAATTGCAATGCATGAATTATGCAATTACGCTAAATGAACGATGCTAGTAATGACATACATAATATTTGAATTAACTTAACATGGGACAACATCTATTTTAATGAACTAATTCCAATGATGTACGACATAAGCAAGCATATAATTGGTGAATGTGATGCAATTTCTAGCCTGCAACCTATATGAATAAAATTCTAATGGATTTAATCTAGTATGAAAAAATATTACATGACATTTTAATGATTAAATGAAGCTAGCATGCAATTCTAAATTGTTGACTAAGCTTGATCACATTATTTTAGACAAGTTTAATTATTAGACCTAACATGCAATCTATGTGACATGCAAGACTAATTTAATTAAGCATTAGTTATGCGACACATATATTAAATGAAAGACATGCAATATGACACGTGAAATTACGACATGCAAAACGGCATGTAAATAAGATGACTTAATCTAGAATACAATATAAGTAACATGTGAATAGATTTGACAAACCTAGACATTTAATTCTAATGCGATGAATTTTTGGTGTTTTTATGGGAAATTCGAAATAAATAAATGGCATATTCTAAGCATGCGTTCTGATTCAAAATGTTATCTAATCTATTCTAACAAATGCAGTTTTTGATAATTTTTATGAAATTTGGAATTATTCAAATTTTATCCTAAGAATGCAGTCTAGATAAGGAGGAACCGAATCTAATCCTAGAATTATATTTTTTTTTATCATTTTTATTTGAAAACTCTGAAGAAAAATCTATTTTCATTTGAACCTAAAACCTAGGTGAATTAGGAATCTAATCTATGCTATCTTAAAATCCTATTTAAAAAATTTACAATATCTGTATTATCATAACATGCATTCTATGATGGATAATGACCTAACTTTCTAAAAAATATTTTTTGGTTTGTATCTTTTAGGAAGCAAATTAAGTAAAAGATAGCAATTGGCATTTGCAATTCAATTAACATTGTCCGCCAAATAAATTATCCCCAAGAAAGTAGTATTCACAAAAAGCAAAGGAATTGAATTTAGATAACAGAAAATCAAGGCTTGTCCCACATGGTGTTGGGAGATGCGGAAGATTTTATGTTCCTTCACGGGCCGGATCTCGGGATGGAGATCAGCCTGACAATTCAAGTCACGTTGTCAAATTAAGAAATTACTTCTCTAATTTAAAGAGTACATTTGGAAATTTTATAGATAAAAGTTTATGCAATCTTTTCTAAGTTTACTTTGGAAATTAACCTAATCACACTAGGCAACAAATCAAACAATTCAAAAGATCAGAGGGAAATGACAACTTTCCAAATTGGAACGACAGACAAATTGGGTAATGGTGAACAGCGGTGGTGGGAGTGGCGCACAAGGGAGTCTGACGGCAGGGTTGGCTCGCGGCTGGCGAGCTAATCGAAGACAGGCTGCTAGAGGGTGAGGCAGCGGCGAGCGGGCTAGAGGTGCGAAGTGTAGCAAGCGACAGTGGCCCAAGCCGCTGCGGTGGACGGCAGAATGAGCAGGTGTGCGCCGAAGCAGGTGGTCAATAGAGCGGCGGTGAACCTAGGCAATGTTGTCACGAGCAATAGGGAATGGCGGCTCGAGCGTGCGGAAGCGAGTGGCAGACAGCGGCATGGGCAAGGGGGCTAATCGGCGGTGGCATGGCTCCAGACTGTGGTCGACTTGGTGTGGGAGGGAGGAGCAACGACGCAACGGAGCAGGGTGACGACGTGAGGGTGGCCGGCCACAGTGGGGGAGGAGAGTTTTTTGCCCTTGTTCACGTATGTGTTTTTTTCTAAGTATGCTCTGAAATTTCTAATTGCCAACCAAAAATCTTGAGGTATAATTAGGTATATATAGGGTTGATCTTTTGTAATTAAAGACCTCGAGTTTCTGGTTTTTTCAAAGTTGACCATAAAATCTGGAAGTTCTTTCGATTGAGTCCTCATATGGCCAAATTGCACACTTTTTTTTTTCTTATTTGGGGCTGAATTTTGGCCAACCCCTTCCTAGAGGGGGCTGGCCGAAATTTCTAGTCTTTTGGGCTAGAAATTTGCAAGACTCAACCTAATTTTAGGGCTCATTCTAATTAATTTTAGGGGCTTCTTCCAATTAATTTTAAGACCTTAATGGGCTAAGTTTACTTGAATTAAAGCTAAAACCATCCTAAATTAAGGGCTGAAAAATTCAGTCCAATCCTTGTAGGTGCCAATTGAAAATTTCCGGAGTGCAAGCCAGATCCCCAGAACTGATTTTAATATATGTCATTGCCAATTCAATACTAAATGCTATTGCGAATGCTTAAAACTATATGTTATGCAATGTTTACAATATTTTAGCTCAGGAACTAAATAAAATTCTGAGAATTTTTATGCAACGTGAATTCAAATGGATTGTCAAAATTTAGGTGTCAACACCCATAATGTATTTTACCCTCATAGTTTTTATTCCTTCACTAGAGCCTTATTGAAGCTTCACCAGAACAGTGCCGCTGCTACGCTGCGCCATGCCGTTTGTACTCTCGTTGCACGAGTTTCTCTATGTCGCAAGCTCACCGCAAATCGTCTTCGAACTGAGAAGTGAGTTTACGTCATACTCCTCAATTAGGACTGTTTAAACCGCTTTAAAGATTCAAAATGTGCACAAAACTTCATTCTCATTTCTTGGTACTAGGATGCTGTCTTGGCGTTTGGGTCTCGCCATGTTAGCTTCATCATATTAGTAAACAAGAGTTTCATTAAATGTGCTAAAAAGATATTGCGCCGAAATGTGTTGGCGAAATACCTTTTGTGCCATGGATGAACAAATCGATCAACAAAGCATCTAAGGGGTCTTTTACTAAGGATAGGGGTGACATTTAAGGAAATGGATCTCCTGTTGTAAGAGCAGGGATGGCATTCCCTCTTTTCAGCCGTTTAATCTAAATAAGACGGCTGAAAAGGTTTCCAAAAAAATTATAAAAAAAATATTTTTTGCCAAATTTTTTTTTAGTGAGGGTCGTCCGATTTGAATCGGACGGCCTTATTCAATGTCAGGGAGGGGTCCCGTGACGTCACGTAAAGGGATCTAGATCCCTTTACTGAATCAACGAGAATTGTAAAAGTATTGAGATCAGATATATCTTCAACCATGTATAAAGGTATGAAATATAATATAAATTGAAAGTAAACTGAATCATTTGTGGTCATTGATTAATTGATGGTGCTTTGTACAAACTACAATTCAAATACTTATATCTACTAACGACAATTAACAACAGTTACGAAAAAAAAATCAAATACATCCTACATAACTCATAAAATTCAGCAACTTGTATTTATGTTCCGTTTGTTTAGCAAAAAAATAATTTTCGGGAAAATATTTTCCAGAAATTGTGATGTTCAGGAGGTGGAAAATAACTTACCAAAAAAAATATTTTCCAATTAAGTAAAACCATCCTTTTAAAAATGGAGAAAATATTTTTGTCACTCCCCGAACCCGAGTACTTGACAGTCCTCGAAATGGACCTTACCAGTACTTAAATTTTTCGGTAATCCCAGGTGTTATCGATTAATCAATTATATTAACTAAAGATACAAAATTAATACATAAGAAAGGCAACGGACTATGTTAAATAAAACTGCGACCAAATCCTGAGGCATTTAATTTAATACAATATCATCAATAAACTGATCAAATATCTAAAAAGAATCCACAAATTATCAACATTATTTATTTGTTCAACTAAAAGGATAAATGCGGAAAATAATTTCCTCACAAATAAAAATCTCCTAATTAAAATTAAATCGACTATTGTCATCTGGCTGCGCCTCCTGCTTCACCTGTTCTTCGAGGAGGAGCTGCAATAATAGGACCTGAACAAATAATTTTAAGATGAGATAACTCATCGAGTTTGCCCCCTACTTCTTAATTAGGTTGATCTTCACTGTAGGGTCCCTAACCATATAATTAATTTAATCCTCACTTCTCACAACCCATGATCTTGTTAAGTCACTAAACCCTTTTGATAGATTATTCTCCAACAATATCAATTTCTAAGATAATCTAACGTAAAGTCAATTATAATGAGCACCAAAAATTAAATAAATAAATCACATTATGAAACAATCAATATCCACTTGCAATTAATAAATCAATCTCAATCAATCGAACAACAAAAAAAATATTAAATAGACATCCACAACTAAACCATAAGCAGATTGAGATAATTTCTCAAAGTAACTAATATCAACTGCATGTACCTACCAATTAGGGATTCACCCAGGTCCCTAAATCGAATCCAGAGTGTTCGATTCTATCAACTACGGGTGACATCCCTTAATTAGTAGCCACTTAGCCAATCACGCAATTTTTGGAATTTATTCCAGAATATTGCAAATTACCTAAAATCATGTAATTTAATCTTAACTAAGTAAAACAGAGTAAATACTTATAATTACCCGAATATCAATCCAATCCATCACTAATAATGATTTGATACCATCGCATCTAATATTTCTCACATCTTTCTCTAAACTGCCAAATTTACACTTTTGCCCTCGAAATTTCCGAAATTACATTTTTGCCCCTAAAAACCCTAATTAGGTTATAACAGGACAAAAATTAATATATCATCCACAACCATTCCGAATTTCCAAATTACCAACCCGCCAAACTAATATCTACTGAAACCAATTTAAAATTCCTTTCCTAACCAACCATGAACGTCAATATGTCCCTAAATCCCTAATTGGACCAAAATTAATAAAATGTCCCTAATTTCTTGTAATTATAAACTTGGCCCTCAATAACCAATAATCCAATTAACTAAACTTAATAACTTGTCAATTAATCCTCTAATTATTCAATTTTACAATTCAACTCCTAAATAATTAAATTTACGAAATTACCCCGATTTCAATAAATATCTCTAAACAAGCTCTAATCTCCAATTTAATCATCAACCAAGTCGAATCATCACAAATTATAGCTACTAGAGCAATTAACAGCCCTAATTAGGAGTTAGGGAGCAAACTCACCTAAATCCACGTTTTGGCGTCTGATTAACCGACGACGGCAAGTTTTCTGGAGAATAATTCGGCGACGGTCCGGCAAGCTAATTGGTGGGCTAACTGGAGCTGTTGAAGAGTGGGCCTATCTCTTAGATTGGGCTGGATCAAGGCCCATTGTGACTTGATTTGGGCCCACAGAAGCTGGTTACAGCTTCTGCTCCTTGGGTCTGAGTAGGGGGGAAGGCATGTGAGCTGTGGGACTCCACTGCTGTGAGCTGAGGACGGCGTGAGGCGAGGCGAGGCGACTGGATGGCGTCGACGACGACGACGGCGTGGTTTGTCGGCAGCGACGGCGTGGCTCAACGGTGACTTGAGTCACGACGGTGTTGGCTCCCGGGTTCGTCGCAAACCTAATTCAAACACAGCTGGAAGTTCAGAGGCAATCCTAGATGAATTAAGGCTACCCACACAAAATTGGAGTCAACAATCACCGATGAACGTCCAAGGGAAGTGGAGGAGTATTTCTCAAGCGACGGCAGCGACTGGGTCGGCCCGAACAACCCACGACGAAGGCGAACAGATGCAAGGTTCCAAAATAGGGGAGTCGTGCATTGAGCCTTGTCCAAGACCACAAACAGCGACGAAGACGGCCAAAGGCTGAGAAAAATCTTCGTAAGGCACGACGGTAAGTTTGAAAGCTCTCGGGTTCGTGTAATCGCTCTCTTAAATGCGTCGAGGAAAGCGAGATCCATCGTGAGTAAAGGCGGCTAGGGTTATTTCTAGAGAAGTTCGCGCGAGAAGGACGCGGAATCGGTTGAGAAGAGACGATTGTGGGTTGACGCGTGGCTAGCCGTTGGCGTCAACACAATTCTCTCAACGATGCCGCGTGGCGGCTAGGGTTTGCAGAAAAAAGGGAGTCGCGTGAGGAAGACAATGAACAGGAGAAGGGATGTGGGAGGCGTGGGAGGCTTGGGGTGGGGTCCACGCACAAAGAACAAAGGAAAATTAAGAGAATAGAAGAAATAGAGGAATAGCAGAGGAAAATTGTGGGAAAAATTGGAAATAGACTATATTCTTTTCTCATAAATCCAATCTAATTATTTTTTTAACTAATACGCAAAGTTGGGCTGTTACAATTGTCCCTCCCTTAAGACATTTCGTCCTCGAAATTCACATCGCTAGTCCCTTCAAATAGATAAGGGTATTGGCTCCTCATAGCTTCTTCACTTTCCCAGGTCGCACCTTCCGTGTCGTGATGTTGCCAGACTACCTTGACTAGGGAAATCACTTTATTTCTCAAACGATGTTCTCGGCGATCTTTAATTCTAATCGGTCGCTCCACATATGACACCTTGTCATCGACTTCTATCTCCTCGAAGCTTAGTACATGCGAGGGGTCAGGCTCATACTTTCTCAGCATTGAAACATGGAAGTCATTGTGAATATGCGCCAAATTTGGTGGCAAGGCTAGACGGTAGGCTGCAGCTCCAATCCTCTCTAGAACTTCAAATGGCCCCACATATCTAGGGCTCAACTTGCCTTTCTTGCCAAAACGTGACAATCCTCTCTTAGGTGACACCTTCAAGAAACATGATCACCCTCTTGAAACTCCAAAGGTTTACGTCTCTTATCAGCATAGCTCTTATGACGGCTCTGAGCTGTCTTCATCCTACCCCTAATGACCTTGACTGCCTTTACTGATTGCTGCACTAACTCTGGACCTGTGATTTTTTGTTCTCCAATCTCCTCCCAACAAACTGGGGTTCGACATGCACGACCATATAAAGCCTCATAAGGAGCCATTCTAATGCTCTGCTATAAAGTATTATTGTAAGCAAACTCCACTAAGTGCAACTGATCCTCCCAGCTGCCCTTGAAATCTAAGACACATGCTCGCAGCATGTCTTCTAGAGTCTGGATGGTCCTTTCAGACTATCCATCTGTCTGTGGATGATAAGCAGTACTATACTGCAGTTTTGTCCCTAAAGCGATTTGTAAGCTCTTCCAGAAGGCGGCTGTGAACCTCGGATCACGATCAGATGTGACTGTCACTGGTACTCCGTGGAGTCTAACAATCTGTCGAACGTACAACTCAGCCAATCGATCTAAAGCTAAATCCTTACGTATTGCAAGGAAATGTGCAGACTTGGTCAATCTATCCACTATAACCCAAATCGCGTCATGGCCTCGCTGAGTTCTGGGTAAACCTGTCACAAAATCCATTGTGATATGCTCCCACTTCCATTCTGGGATCTCTAATGGTCTTAATAAGCCTTCTGGTTTGCAGTGCTGTGCCTTTACTTGCTGACACGTCAGACACTTAGCCACTTGTTTCGCCACATTAACCTTCATGCCATTCCACCAATAATGTGGCTTCAGGTTCTGATACATCTTAGTACTTCCAGGATGAATGCTGTAGTTGCTCCTATGAGCCTCCGCCAACAAATCTTCCTTAAGTGCAGCATCATCAGGTACACATAGCCTTCCTCTAAACTTTAATATCCCATCCTTGGAGATTTGGAAGTCCGATTTCCTCTGTTCCTCACTTCCCTAGATAATCTTCTGAAGAGTTGGGTCAAGTGGCTGTAAAGACTTAATCCTTGTTTGAATCTGCGGTTCTACTTGTAAGGTGGCCATTAAGCACGCGAGATGACTTACCTCGAACTTAAAGTCAAAATCCCTCGCCTCTTCTAGTAAATGTCATTCCTTCGCCATCAAATGTGCTACCGATGATTTACGACTGAGGGCGTCAGCTACCCTATTGGCCTTTTCTGGATGGTACAATATATAACAGTCATAGTCCTTCAGCAACTCCATCCAGAGACGTTGTCTCATGTTCAACTCCTTCTGAGAAAACAGGTACTTAAGACTCTGATGATCCGTATAGATTGAGAACTTTTCTCCACATAGGTAGTGTCTCCAGATCTTGAGAGCAAAGATGATTGCAGCCAATTCTAGATCATGTGTCAGATAATTCTTTTCGTGAGGCTTCAACTGCCTCGACGCATATGCCACAACTCGTCCATGCTGCATCAAAACACACCCCAATCCTTGATAAGATGCGTCGCTATATATCTCATAACCACCTAGACCTGATGGAATCGTCAAAATTGCTGCAGTGGTCAATCTCCTCTTCAACTCTTGGAAGCTCCGTTCACACCTATCTGTCCATTCAAACTTAGTGTCCTTCTTCAAGAGATTAGTCAGTGGTGCCGCTATACTCGAGAACTTCTCCACAAAAAGACGGTAATAGCCAGCCAAGCCTAAAAAGCTCCTAATCTCAGTCACCGTCGTGAGCCTCGGCCAGTCTGACACCGCTTCAATCTTAGCTAGGTCTACTGAAATTCCTTACCAGAGATCACATGGCCCAAGAAGGCTACACGACCTAACCAGAATTCACACTTGTTGAACTTGGCGTACAATGCGTGCTGTCGAAGAGTCATCAGTATTATCCTCAAGTGTTGTTCATGTTCCTCTGAACTCTTCGAGTATACCAAGATGCCATTGATAAAGACTATGACAAACTGGTCCAAATACTCCTTAAAAATACGATTCATCATATCCATAAACGCAGCAGGGGCGTTTGTCACCCCAAACGGCATCACCGTGAACTCATAAAGACCATACCGCGTACGAAATGCAGTCTTAGGAACATCCTCCTTTCTAATCCTCAGCTGGTGATAGCCAGCCCTCAGATCAATCTTAGAGAATACTAAGGCTCCTTGCAACTGATCAAACAAGTCGTCAATCCTCGGTAGGGGATACTTGTTCTTAATCGTCACTTGGTTCAGTTGATTGTAATCAATGCACAACCGCATTGACCCATCTTTCTTCTTCACGAATAATACCGGTGCACCCCATGGTGATGCACTAGGGCGAATGAATCCCTTGTCCAGTAATTCCTGCATCTGGACTTTCAGCTCCTTCAGCTCTAACAATGACATCCGATAGGGAAGTTTGGAAATAGGTTCCGTACCAGGGGCTAGTTCGATCACGAACTCAATTCCCTCTCTAGGGGTAGTCCTGGTAGTTCTTTTAGAAATACATCCGCAAATTCTCGAACTATGGCGATTTCTTCAATTGTCGGTCCCTCGATCGACATGTCTACTACCGTGGCCAGGAAACTCTGGCACCCATCCTCGAGTAGCTTCACTGCCTCGAGGGATGAAATCAACGGCACAGAAGGACCTCCTTTACTTCCTACGATCTCGTAACCAGGACGATCCAATGGTTGGAACTGAATCACCTGATTATAACAATCTACCGTGGCAATCTGCTCCCTCAACCAATCCATTCCAACAATTACATCAAAATCAAACATACACAATAGTGCCAAATCTATTACCCCTTTCACCCTACTAATCACTATCTCACATCCTTTACACCCTTCAACTGATAACATCCTACCTTTCATGGGGGTGCTAACACTAAGGATGGTATTTAACGGTTCCAGTTTCAACTTAGCTAACTTAGCAAATTGGGCTGCTACAAACGAATGGGTGGCTCCAGTATCAAATAATGCATAAGCTGCATGTTGGTGTAAGGAGACAGTACCTGTAATCACTCCTCCCACATTCTGAGCCTCCGCTCGATTAACAGCATACACCTTTTCTTGAGCTGGGAGTCGCTCCATACTGCCCTGGATGGCAAGCTGTCCCGGGCGTGGCAGTGGCTGTGCCCCAGCTGGGCGACGTGGACAATCTCTCAGTAGATGACCTTTTTGGCCACATTCGAAGCAAGCTCCCGTCCTCGTAGGGCAAGTCTCACTCCTGTGGGGCCTCCCACAATGCCTGCACCTGTCCTCAGGACGAAATGGTGGCTTTCTAACTCCGCTAACCCTATTAAGAGGGATAGAATTCCTGTATCCTGTCACTGGCCTCATTCCCTATCGACGATTATCCCTTCCTGCAAAGAACCTAGAGCTAGACGCAGCTGCTCTCTCATTCATATCCTTTTCCACCATCTTTGTTTTATTTAGCACTTCCTTATAACTACGCAAGTCAAAAGGCGCCAGTTGAGTCTTGATTTCGGGTTTTAGTCCATCCCGAAACCTAATAGCCGGTTCTACTGGGTCCTCGATCAGTCTTCTGCCATACCTCGACAATTCTGCGAACTTTGCCTCATATTCATCTACTGACAAATTATTCTGGCGCAGCCTCTGAAATTCAGTCATCTTCTAGTCCCTTGCAGCATTGGAGAAGTATTGTTCATTAAAGGCATCTACAAAGGCATCCTAAGTTGGTGCTACACCTTCAGGGAACACAGTTTCTTTGGTGGCCTTTCACCAGTAGTTGGCATTACCCTCTAGCTGATATACTGCCAACCTTACTTTGTCTGCATCGGTGCATTTCATCACCTCAAACACTTTCTCCAAACTTTGAAGCCACAAATTAGCGGCATCGGGATCTCCTTTTCCAAAGAACTAAGGAGGTTTTAACTTTAGAAACTATTCTACTTGCTCCAGGACTCTTCGCTCCTCATCAACACCTTCAACTGGTGTAGGGACTAGGACCTATCTCTCATCCTCCACAGTGACTTCAACGGTTTTTGGAGCAAAGGCGGCGTTTCTCATCGCAGTAATGACAGCATTTATCGCGGCAGTAATAGCAGCCTCTTGATTCTGAGCCTGTTGTCGAACCTCTCCTCGCAGGTCCTCAAGGGACTTCATAATCCCTTCAACTCAGGGATCTCCTTGGGTATCATCCCCTCCAACTCTAAAGCGACCAATGGTCACTCTTCTCCTCGGAGATCTCTGATTCCTATCCATACTCACGATCAAACAATCTTGGTTCCAATATTTCAATAATTTCGTAAACAAAAAGATACACGATAAAATCATCATCAATAAAGACTGAGTAACACTCAACAAGTTTGCTCAGACAAACGATATACATACAAACCAGTAGCATGCGATACACATACATGCTCATATCTCATAATTACTGAGGCAAGCGATACGCATACAAGCCCCTAGCGTGCGATACGCCTACACGCTCATCAACTTAACTTCCACGGCAGGCGATACACATACCAACCTCTAGCGTGCGATACGCATACACGCTCTCAACATGTCTTTCACTATCAGAAGTATGCAATCTCAAACAAACAGGGTCAAATGTCCGGCTTTGCTGCACACGTCTCATACCATGTCAACGCAGCTAAACATAAGACCACAACACTCAATCAGACAAATACAATGTCAAACATCCGGCCTTGCTGCACATGTCCGGATCATGCCAACTTGGCTAAACGCAAGACTATGCATTTTCTGATACACATTCATGTCTTAAATATACACATCCCATACCGTGTACAATTAAGGCATGCATGTGACATATAAACAACCATATAAACAATCATACATGGCACATCAATTACAAACAATTATATTAATTATAAATTTACCCTAGGAATAACGTACCAAAACCTTATCACTCCAAATTAACCCCGCTCTGATACCAATTCAACAACGAGCTGTCACGCCCCGAACTCGAGTACTGGATAGTCCTCGAAATAGACCTCACCAGTACTTAAATTTTTCAGTAATCCCAGGTGTTATCGATTAATCAATTATATTAACTAAAGATACAAAATTAATACATAAGAAAGGCAGCGGACTATGTTAAATAAAACCCCGACCAAATCCTGAGGCATTTAATTTAATACAATATCATCAATAAACTGATCAAATATCTAAAAAGAATCCACAAATTATCAACATTATTTATTTGTTCAACTAAAAGGATAAATGCGAAAAATAATTTCCTCACAAATAAAAATCTCCTAATTAAAATTAAATCGACTATTGTCATCTGGCTGTGCCTCCTGCTTCACCGGGTCTTCGAGGAGGAGCTGCAATAATAGAACCTGAACAGATAATTTTAAGATGGGATAACTCATCGAGTTTGCCCCCAACTTCTTAATTAGATTGATATTCACTTTAGGGTCCCTAACCATATAATTAATTTAATCATCACTTCTCACAACCCATTATCTTGTTAAGTCACTAAACCCTCTTGCTAGATTATTCTCCAAATAATTCGATATAATTGTCACAATATCAATTTCTAAGATAATCTAACGTAAAGTCAATTATAATGAGCACCAAGAATTAAATAAATAAATCACATTATGAAACAATTAATATCCACTTGCAATTAATAAATCAATCTCAATCAATCGAACAATAAAAAAAAATATTAAATGGACATCCACAACTAAGCCATAAGCAGATTGAGATAATTTCTCAAAGTAGCCAATATCGACTGCCTGGACCTACCAATTAGGGATTCACCCAGGTCCCTAAATCGAATCCAGAGTGTTCGATTCGATCAACTACGGGTGACATCCTTTAATTAGTAGCCACTTAGCCAATCACGCAATTTCTGGAATTTATTCTAGAATATTGCAAATTACCTAAAATCATGTAATTTAATCCTAACTAAGTAAAACAGAGTAAATACTCATAATTACCCGAATATCAATCCAATCCATCACTAATAATGATTTGATACCATTGCAGCTAATATTTCTCATATCTTTCTCTAAACTGCCAAATTTACACTTTTGCCCTCGAAATTTCCAAAATTACATTTTTGCCCCTAAAAACCCTAATTAGGCTATAACAGGACAAAAATTAATATATCATCCTCAACCATTCCGACTTTCCAAATTACCAACCCGCCAAACTAATATCTACTGAAACCAATTTAAATTTTCAATTCCTTTCCTAACCAACCATGAACGTCAATATGTCCCTAAATCCCTAATTGGACCAAAATTAATAAAAATGTCCATAATTTCTTGTAATAATAAACTTGGCCCTCAATAACCAATAATCCAATTAACTAAACTTAATAACTTGTCAATTAATCCTCTAATTATTCAATTTTACAATTCAACTCCTAAATAATTAAATTTACGAAATTACCCCGATTTCAATAAATATCTCTAAACAAGCTCTAATCTCCAATTTAATCATCAACCAAGTCGAATCATCACAAATTATAGCTACTAGAGCAATTAACGCCCTAATTAGGAGTTAGGGAGCAAACTCACCTAAATCCAAGTTTTGGTGTATGATTAACCGACGACGGCGAGTTTTCTGGCGAATAATCCGGCGACGGTCCGACAAGCTAATTGGTGGGCTAACTAGAGCTGTTGAAGAGTGGGCCTATCTCTCGGATTGGGCTTGATCAAGGCCCACCGTGACTTGATTTGGGCCCATAGAAGCTGGTCACAGCTTCTGTTCCTTGGGTCTGAGCAGGGGGAAGGCACGTGAGCTGTGGGACTCCACTGCTGTGAGCTGAGGACGGCATGAGGCGCGGCAAGGCGGCTGGATGGCGTCAACGACAATGACAGCGGCGTGGTTTGACGGCAGCGACGGCGTGGCTCAACGGTGGCTTGAGTCACGACGGTGTTGGATCCCGGGTTCGTCGCAAACCTAATTCAAAACACAGTTGGAAGTTCAGAGGCAATCCTAGATGAATTAAGGCTGCCCACACAAAATTGGAGTCAACAATCACCGATGAACGTCCAAGGGAGGCTGAGGAGTATTTCTCAAGCGACGGCGGCGACTGGGTCGGCCCGAACAACCCACGGCAATGGCGAAAATATGCAAGGTTCCAAAACAGGGGAGTCGTGCGTTGAGCCTTGTCCAAGACCCCAAACAGCGACGAAGAAGGCCAAAGGCTGAGAAAAACCTTCGAAAGGCATGACGGTAAGTTTGAAAGCTCTCGGGTTCGTGTAATCGCTCTCTCAAATGCGTCGAGGAAAGCGAGATCCATCGTGAGTAGAGGCGGCTAGGGTTATTTCTAGAGAAGTTTGCGCGAGAAGGACGCGGAATCGGTTGAGAAGAGACCATCGTGGGTTGACGCGTGGCTAGCCGTTGGCGTCAACACGATTCTCTCAACGGTGCAGCGTGGCGGCTAGGATTTGCAAAAGAAGGGGAGTCGCGTGAGGAAGACAATGAACAGGAGAAGGGATGTGGGAGGTGTGGGAGGCTTGGGGTGGGGTCCATACACAAAGAACAAAGGAAAATTAAGAGAATAGAAGAAATAGAGGAATAGCAGAGGGAAATTGTGGGAAAAATTGGAAATAGACTATATTCTTTTCTCATAAATCCAATCTAATTATTTTTTTAGCTAATACCCAAAGTTAGGCTGTTACAATTTTCCTCTCCCAAAAGGAATGAAAACGTTTTACAGTCTTTGAGATATGCTCCTTATGGTCTGCTGGGACTGTAACAACCTCCCTCTTCTCTTTCCTCTTTCCTCTCTTCCCTCTCCCCATCCAGTCGAACTCCTCTCTCTACCTCTCCATTTTCCCTTCCCAATATATTGACATTTCTCTTTCTTCCCCTCTCTTTTCTTTCACTTCTTCTGCACGCCTCCCCTACTGACCCCACCATTGACTGTCAACCTCTCTTTCTCTCTTTGTGGCGGTGGGAAGGGGGCCCACCAGCTGGCCTCTCGTCCAATCTCTCTCTTTCTCTCTCTTTTTCCTCCTATGGACGCGAGGTCTTCTTCTTCTTCTTCTTTCTTCTGGTCGTTCTTCATCCCTCGCGGCCCAACCTTGCCGCTCCTCCACGCCGTGTCTGCTCCTTCGTATCGCCACGTCTGCCGCCTGGAGCTTTGCCCTAGCTCACCGCGACGCCACATCCTTTCTTTCCTTCCTCGCATTTCTTCCTCTTCGGCTAACAGATGTTGCTGCTTCCTTGCTTCTCCACCTCTGAGCTCCGCTTTCTATCCGCCAGTCACCGTTGACATCGCCCTTGAACTCCCGTGTCGTCGTTGCTTTGCAGCCCATATTGTTGTCTCCCCTTTGCAGCTTGACGAGAACGACGCCACAAGAAGCCGATTAGCCCCGTTCTCCACCTTGTTTGGCTGTGGTTTAGCTCGCAGTCGACGAAGGAAGTCTGGAAAATATTTTTTTCACCAAATAGGGAAAAATATTTTCCGGTTCATATTTAAATTTCAAGCGAACACCCGAAAATGTTATCATTTTCCCGAAAAATGGCTTCCTGGAAAATATTTTCCGGAGATGCTGTATTTTCCGCAAAACGAACGGAGCTTTAGAAATGATTAGACTATTTAGCTACTCGGCGATTATTTCTTCTCCACTCTTTCACGCCCATCATAATTAGGTTTTTCTTAAGCCCCTCGTTCCACCACTCAACGATTGCAATTATGCATGTTTTTCAGCCCCTATCATTAGTGGCTTCTGAGTTCCACGATCCTATAATCTAATGGTTTTGGTGATTTCACCCCTTCGCGGCTGCACCCAAAGTTGGAGACTCCATTACATAAGTCGTATTAGTCGTGGAGTCGACACTCAAAGCCTGATTAGTCATGGCCTTGATGGACTAGGCCAGGCCTAACTTACTTATGCTCGTGTATTGGGACTTCGTCTTCCTTCTATATTTCCCGCCGGTTGAAACTAGCTATCTTGTCAATGAATTGTACTTTCTAATGACCGTCAACACTCGGCAAATGTCACCCGTGCTTTGTTTTACCCGGCCTCTTTAGCCCGAGTCGACACTCAAAGACTTGGGTATTATTTTAGTGTAACAAGTAGTGCTTAATTTAGATGAGGATGGTGGAGCAACGACAACAAATGACCAAGCCGATTGAGACGGTGACTCCAGAAGGCAAGAATGAGTTGGTAGTGCCCGCTCTAGAGGGGGATGGTCGCTTTAAGCGGATACAGAGGACGATGGGGAGAGTTGCTGACTCAAGTTCACATGGGATCAATAAATCTCGTGGTCCTTTTTCTAGGACAATTTGTAACAAATTAGACGGATGCAGACACTGTGGGGGACAACTTCACCCAAGTCATTAAGGTGCGATGAGGTACATGGGAATCAATTTGCCTTTCTTTAAGTCTAGGGGGTCCCTTTGCAAGTTGATTGGGTGTAAGGCTTCGTTATAACTTTCTTCAAAATAAGGGAGGCATGTAAATTTTGAAAATTTTTCATAATCTCATCAAGCATTATCGTAAATAAAAAAAAATGAGCCACAAGCTTTAGTTTATTTTGCATTTTTGTCTTGTATATTACAACTTGGAAATTATACATCATGATTTGTTTTTATATAAAAAAAATATTCATACAATAAAATTGATTAAAATTCGACCCAATTAGCAATTATCATACTAATGCACCAATTTCAAAATGGTCTAAGCTGTAGGTAGTATCCAAATTCCAAATGAACCAAAATATTTTTATTGGAGTGAGCATGGTTTTAAGGTAGAATCGGAAATTTAGAAACCAATTAGGTTCCATGTCTCAATGTATGTATAGTAGGTTCCATGTTCCAAATTTTGAGAAATCTATCTCGACAAGTAAGTTCCACATTCCTGGACATGGAAGTTGGATCTTGGAACCTAGAATCTAAAATAAGTTTTTGTGTTTTTCTTGATTTATGTTTCTATGTGATCTTGCAATATTTCAAAGTGTTCAATAATGAGTGGTAATATGAATTACTAGTCTGAATTTTCATTATTAGGGATATTCGTAATTAATTTTTTTAATATTTCATGTTTTTCGTGTATTTAAATGTGAGTTGTGGTTAGTGAATTATGGACATAAACGATGGTCATTAAAAACAATAATTCATTATAATAATTCAATTAAAAAATAACTAAAATGTGTTAGACCCTAAAACCGACTCTAGAGTTTATGACATGATAGGTTTTTGGTTTCGGGATATGTAGGATAAGTTTCAAACTTTTAAAAGAAATGAAAAGAAATACTTGACAGATAAATTTCAAATTTCAAATAAATTTTATAAGGAATTAAAAACTGTTTATGTTTAATTTCTCTTGATATTACTTTTTCAAGTTGCCATTTAAAGTGTATCCGTATGGGACCTGGATCACCTAATGTTGGTACGGAACACGGCAAGTGCCGTGGTGATCTCAAGCGTCCGATTAAGATTAGACGGTTGAGATTTTATAAAATAAAAAATCAAAAACAAAAGTAAATTTTTTTTTGACTTTTTAAAAAAATTTCTAACCATTCGATTCAAATCGAATAGTTGAAAAGCTCCTCACGTCACTACTGTCATGTTCCGTGTTCCGTACACACGGGAGGAATCCATTTCCATCCGTATGAGCCAACGATGGGATCCATGCCGACCTCAAGATATTTAAGTTTTTGCTGCTACTCGTGAATATCGTGTCAGTTTTTAATTGTCGCAACGCATCAAAAGGTGGTTCACTCCTTTCTCTTTCGACCTTTTCAACGTTAAACTCGAAACAAAAGAGCTCTCTCGTCACCGTCATCGTCGTTCCATCTCGCATCTCGTCATCCCCAAGCCGACGTTGGGCCCACCAGTAGGAAAGAAGACAATGACAAGCGAAAGTCTTCGTCCGCTTAATTTAAACAGCTCTTACCTACCGCGCATGACGTGGGCAGACAAGCGTAAGCACGATGGCGTCATCTTGGAGATCATTTATGGTCAAAATGAGAGAGGAAGAGTACGTTGTCTTGCTTCCTCGAGAGACTAATTCCACAAAGGCTGAGTTAGGGCAGGCGACGGATTCACTTACGCAATCGCGATCTTTTCTAGAGGAAGAGTAGGATGAAACTCAATGAAATGAATACACGAGACATTAGAAAGACTTTTCCTAATTACAGGGGATGATGGCCTGAACACGGAACTAGTAGCGGGCCGACTAGGATTTGTGCATTTCTTCCTTATCGCATAGCGCTTTGATGAAACGTGTGAAGAAGCAGTGGGCAATTTATGTGTGGCAGGCAAACTGAATCGAGATGAGCAGACGTCATTAATCACCGCAACATCCACCATTACATTGAAGATCAGGTCGGCACCGAAAAGGGTGACTAAAAAAAACAGTCGGCAGCTTTTAGAACTGAACAGATGGCAAGAGAGTTTCTTAAAAGAATTAAAAGACTTCTTGATTTTCCAGCTCGTTTTTCTAGATTAACGTTTCCATCGTCCCACGTTCCTGACTCGGTTCTTCCACGGCACCTCCTCAAATCTCATCGGCACAACCAACCTTCTCGTACATGTTGGGTAGGTGTAAGCGGAACTGCCGCGTTCGACCAGCTCTTCTCTATAAAAACAAAGACCAGCAAGATCTGGGTCCAGCAAAAAATATATATAATTTGCAGTCCTGAGAAATATGGCTCCACCTGCCACTAAGCTCTTGCTCACTGACCTCGCGTCCGGCATCGACCGCGTGCCCGACAGTTACATCCGGCCTGAGGATCAGCGCCCGAACCTCACTGAGGTCGAGGCCTCAGATGCCTCCTCCATTCCTCTCATTGATCTGCAAGGCCTCTTTGGTGCCCAGCATGATGATATTATCAGACAGATTGGTCAAGCATGTCGGCAAGATGGTTTCTTTCAGGTACCCCTTAAGTATATTACGCTGCCGTTTCGCTTAAAAATGCTAAATCAGCAAAGGAGTGTCACTTAAAACTTGATATTTGATTACCCCGTTGATGAGTTTTTGCTCCCTTACGTGATTCTGCTCGACGATTCCTTTGGCAGATCAAGAACCATGGGATACCGGAAGAGATGGTGCAGGCCATTATGAATATAGCGAGGGAATTTTTCCGGTTGCCAGAGAGCGAGAGGTTGAAGAATTACTCCAATGATCCGTCGAAATCGACCAGGCTTTCGACTAGCTTTAATCTCAAGACCGAAAAGGTGTCCAACTGGAGGGACTTCTTGAGACTCCATTGCTACCCTCTTGAAGAATACATGCCTGAGTGGCCTACCAATCCTCCATCATTCAGGTAATAAGCACAGATTCTTCTCATCAGGAGGTTCATTTATTTTGACTCAAGCGTTTAACATTAAGAAATGTCTTCTCTCTCGATTGGGATGGCTTAGTAATTAGAAAATGAGCTTGCGTGTCTTTATAAGATGCACAATGGGCTTAATTATTCCCACACGCAAGTAATTTCTACTAAAGTCATACGATCAAAACTATGGCTCGATCTTATTTGATCCATGAGGTTTCTAGCTACTTCATGGGCCCCAAGATAATTGCCATATGAGGTGGGGCTTCCTTCTAAATAATGAAAACGGGAAATATGTAGACGCGCGTGATCTTTTTAATATTCAACCGTTGAAGATTCTCGTTGATCGGATTTCACAAGCCTTCTCCATTGTAGTTTGGATTGTGAAAAGGTTGTTCACTGTAGTTTCTCAAGTCCGATATTTGCGCAAACGAAAATGATACCGACATCTAGAATCTCTCGACAGAAAATATGTAGGACCCAAGAAAATAGCGGGAATAGCACGCTTTTCACCCGACAGACAGTACTGATTCAAATAAAATGTGGGCCAATCACAGCTCAGAAAAGGAAGCTGTTGCTTTCTACTGATTTGTTGTGTCTGTCACGTAGTGGAGGCATGAAATGGCCTACATAAGAAGTTGTCGATTTTTTAACCGAACTTCAAGGGTCTCGGTCAATGTAAACCGCGGACACACTTTAACTGCATTGCTGGTTCGATCTTTTTTACTGGCAGGAAGGAGGTGGGTGAGTACTGTGCTAGAGTAAGAGAACTGGTGCTCAGACTGTTGGAAGGCATATCAGAAAGCTTGGGCCTTGAAAGGGAATACATAAGCAAGAACTTGGGTAGGCACGGCCAGCACATGGCTATGAACTACTATCCGCCGTGCCCACAGCCTGAGCTCACTTATGGGTTGCCTGGCCACACCGACCCGAATTTAATCACCATCCTTCTTCAGGACGACGTGCCCGGTTTACAAGTCCTTAGGGATGGAAAATGGGTTGCTGTCAATCCCATACCCAACACCTTCATTGTCAACATAGGAGATCAAATGCAGGTATTTTGGGAACATTCTTTTAAGCCATGTCCATGTATGATGTCTAATCTAATGAGGAGAAATTTGGTACAACAATTCATAAAAAGTGGAAGTAGCGGATCTTTTAGCGTGATACAAGAAACGAAATTGGTATAATTGTCATGGCCGATGCAGATTGATTCCATCTTTTTGCACAAGTTCATCATTTGTTTTTCTAACAAGTCCAAGCACATTTGTTGCTTGAATCAGGTCATTAGCAATGACAAGTACAAGAGTGTACTTCACAGAGCAGTGGTGAACTGTAACACTGAGAGAATTTCCATCCCGACATTTTATTGCCCGTCACCAGAAGCCCTAATTGGACCTGCTCAGGGCTTGATTGACCACGAACATCCCCCGGTTTATGGGAGCTTCACTTATGATGAATATTACCACAAATTCTGGAACAGAGGACTCAACACTGAATGTTGCTTGGACATGTTCAAGATATCCTCAACTTAAGTGATGCACTCAAGATTGATGAACTTAGAATAAGCTGAAATTTGGCGGGTCGCACATGTTCAAGACATTATCACCGCTATGCTATGATTGACGTCATACTTTCGCGTTTTAGAATCATTTACATGTATTTTAGGATTTTTTTTTGTTATTCTAGTGACGTTTTCATAATAATTAGGTTTCTCATTATAAAATTTCTTATTGTAATAAAGATTTCCCATTATAATTAGGTTTCCTAGTATAATTATGTTTCCTATTGTAATTGGGTTTCTTATTTTAACACCATATAAAATGGTGTTTTAGAGTTTTGAAGATTTTTTTATACTTTAATTTGATAATCAGACTTGAGAGAATGATTTATTCCTTTATCAATTCTTAATTCATTTTTAACCATTTTTCTAATGTGTTTTGGCATCAATTGGTATTAGAGCACAGGTTGTTTGAATCAATGATTGAACAAAATCGCGTTGGTTGAGGGCGGTGAGCTCGAGATGGCTAAGGATGTGGAGCTGTTCCTGAAGCAGATGAGCAGCCTCGTCTAATATACCTGCAAGACGTAAGGCGAATCCAAGATTTGGAGCAATAACTTGTAAAGGCAAGGTTGAACGTTCAATCAAAAGAAGAAGTGAAATCTGCAAATCCAAGGATGTCAATCCTTTCGGGGTTCTATATCATAGATGGAACCAAGGAGTACGTCCTACAAATCAGTCCTCTTCATATAATCTCGAAATGAAAATTGAGGTTCTTAGATTTCATGGTAAGGCTCATTCTGATGAGTTTATTGATTAATTACACACAGTAAAGGTGGATCTTGTTTTTTTTTTTTTTTGATAACCGAGATGTCCGGGCCAGCTTGCGCACACCCCAACTATTCCTCGGGGGAGACTAGTACAGCAACCTATCGCCATGGCCCCCCACTTAAATCACAGACGCTTCCCTGGAAAATCGAACCCAAGACCTCAACGAAGTCCAAGTTCGCCTTAATTAGCTAGGCTACCTATGGGTAGGTGTGGATCTTTGATATTAAGGATTTGACAAAAGAGCAAAAAGTTAAATTGCTAGCTATTAAATTACAAAAATATGCCTGGATATGTTGGGAGCATGTGAAAAGGCAGCATGCTAAAGAGAGAAAATCAAAAGCAAATTGTTGGACAAGATGAAAAATTATTGCATAATAAGATTTTGCCTACTCATTATAGGTAGAAAGCATTTATTGACTATCACGATGTTAAGCAACAACAATTAAAAGTTAAGCAGTATATCAAGGAATTTGATTGATTGCTGATGCATTGTGATATGGCTAAGGAAGACAAGCGAAACATTGCTAGATATTTGGCGAACCTGTGGTATGAAATTTATGATGCTGTCCAATTATAGTAATATTGGACATATGAAGATGTGTGCAGGTTGGCCTTAAAAGAGAGAGGTCAATGTACAAGGAAGAACGCAATTTCAAATTCCAGAATCAATTGACAGACAAAGAATCACGAAAAGCTATAAACAAGCAATGTTTCAAGTGTTAGGAGACTTGGGCATTTTGTTGTTGATTGTCTGAACTGACAGATTTATGATAAAGGCTCGGTCAATGATGAAACTAAAGTCGAAGAAGAGAATGCGAATCTAAAACAAGAAGAGATTATTTATATTGATTCTGGTAAGTCATTAGTCGTTAAAAAAGTTTTCAATGTTGTGATGGTGGACGACGAATTGTGACTTAGAAATAATATTTTTCATACTAAGTGCACTAGTGGAGGAAAAGTATGCAACATGATAATAGACGGAAAGAGCTACGAGAATGTTGTAAAGTTGGGACTAAGAACGAAAGATCATTCTCTACCATATAAGCTGTCGTGGCTTAAGAAAAGGGATGATGTGAAGGTAAACAAAATGTGTCTCAATGATGAGATGTGGTGTAATGTGGTCCCAAAGGATGCTTGCCATATTCTATTGGGAAGGTCGTGACAGTTTGACAAAAAGACCCAGCATGATGGATTCAAAAATACTTACACCTTCAAGATAGATGTTTGGACCATTACTCTAACTCCTTCAAATTGGAGAAAGGAGGTGAGAAAAAATTTGTTGGTTAGGTCAAAATTTCAAGAAGAAGCAGTAAACACGCTTGAACTTTTTGCTGTGGTGGTGATCGAGCGAAATTCTGATAACAATTCTAAGATTCTTGCTCAAGTTCTGCTATTACTTGAGGAGTTTGTTGATGTTGTACTAGAGGAGATGCCACTTGGATTGTCACATGAGAAGATTAATATCAACAACAACAAATCAGATTTGAGGGCGAATCTTTTTCTAGTAGAGGAGAATGATGCACTCAAGATTGGCAAACTTAGAATGAGCTGAAATTTGGCAAGTTGCATGGAAACAAACTGCTCATTTAAGTTCACCGTTATGTTGCGATCGTGTCATACTTTCACGTTTTGGAATCGTTTACATGGGTTTTAGAGTAATTTTTGTTATTCTAGTGGTGTTTTCATAATAATTAGGTTTCTTATTATAAAATTTTCTATTGTAATCATGTTTCCTATTATAATTATGTTTTTTTTATAATTACGTTTCTTATTGTAATTAGGTTTCTTATTTTAACACCATATAAAATGGTGTTTTAGGGTTTTGAAGAGACTACCAGCAACCCAGACTTTAAATTCTTTTGGAGGTGTAAGGCCATGGGTTTAACACATTTATTTTTTGTTGGTTTTGTTATTCAATGAAGCTAATGAGGGATCCATTGCACTTATGAAATTGGCAATCTCTACATTCTCTGATTGGTCGGGCTTCTTCCAAACGCCAACAAAAGCGAAGTATTCATTGTTGGGGGCTCTAGTGAACTTCAAAGCTCCATCATCATATGCTTGGCTTCAGGATGGGCTCTCAGCCTTTGCGATATCTAGGGGTAGTAGTGGTGGCATCGAAATTGAGAAAGGTTGATTGTGTTGATTTGGTGAATGCGATCAATAGAAGAGCTCAATCTTGGACCCAACGTTTCCTTTCATTTGCGGGTCGCCTACAACTGATCAATCAGTTCTTCATGCCATTCAAGTTTACTGGTTTAACGTATTTATACTACCTAGTTCAGTATTGGAAAAAATCGAGAAAATTCTGAGGCAATTTCTATGGAAATGCCTTAATCTAGGGTTAGGTGGTGCTAAAGTGGCTTGTAGTAATGTTTGTCTCCCTAAGGAGGAAGGGAGTCTTGGGAGGTGGCGTTTAAGGAAAACAATAAAGCCATTATGCTAAAACATGTATGGTCTTTATTTACTAATAAGGAATCGTTTTGATGTAAATGGATTCATTCAACATTTTTAAAAAGATAGAGTTTTTGGGTGGTACATAAACCAACTTTTTACTCGTGGTCATGAAAGAAAATCCTTAATCTTGGTCTGGAGTACTGACATTTGTTCCAATGGAGTGTTGGAGATGGATGTTTGATTTATTTATGGTTTGATTATTGGCATACTCGAGGCCCCTTAAATCTACTATTCACGGATCGCCAGATATACTAGTCGAGCTATGCTAGAGAATCGAAGTTAGCCAAGTTTGTAGAAAGAAGGAGGCATCCTTCTACCCTTTTTGATACGTTGACACTCTAGGGAGAACCACTCTCAACGTTGACCAATGAACCAGATTTTTTTTGATGGATGGGGAATCCTTTTAGGGTTTTCTCGACAGTTTCGGCTTGGAGTATTATCAGACCTAAGGGTCAAACTATGCCGTGGCATACATTAATTTGGGATAAAACTTTTATTCATTGACATCAATTTCATCTTTGGCTGATGACCCGTAACAGGCTACCCATCAAGGTATTCCTATTATCCTATGGCAGAATTCCTGATACAAATTTTGTTTTCTATCGTGGTAGACTGGATTTTATTGACCATTTACGTTTTGGATGTCAAGTCACATCTCGACTTGCTTTATTTTTGGTTGGGAATTGTCACTTATCTTGGAGGAATGGTTCCTAGTCCGAAACACTTTTCTGAGCGGCAAACTATATTTCAAGTAATTGTTTCCAACGGAGTATTGCAAGGTTTGCTTTTGGTGTATTATGACATATCATTGGGAAGACGCGGAATAATATTTTGTTTTGCAATTGTGATGTCTTTGTCCCTGCAATGAACAAGAAGCTAATCAAGATGGTCAAAGATAAGACTAGGACATTTCAACATGTGGCAGACACTCTCAGGACTAGATAGATACAGTGCAGTTGAGGAATATATCCATCTATCTTCTTGTGATTGTATTTTGTGTCCTTACTGCTTTTGGTTTGTCAATGTTTAGGCTTTTTCTTATGTCTCTTCTGGAATCATGGTACCCTTTCACTCAGTATAGCCATGAGCCATGTCAAGTGAAAGTTTTGTGGTACTGGGTTTCTTTGCGTTGTAAATTGGCTAAAAGTATAAATACAATTACTTGCTTTACCAAAAAAAAAACTTTTTAATAATTTGATTTTGACAATCACACTTGAGAAAATACTAAATTCCTTTTTAACCAATTTTCTATTACATTTAGGCATCATTAAGGCTTATTTAAAACTTCTGAATGATTCAAAATCGGGTCTAAGATAAGCATTACAATATTTCAATTTCTTCAAGGTTGGTGGTGGCATGATGTCTTCAGCGAAAAGTAAATACTATGAAGATTTGAAACGATATCTTTTTTTTAATTGAATTTAATATATCTAGGGTAGCTGGAAAAAGTTGACTATGCATGTTTTGCAGTTTATGCCGTGGTAGTGTTAATATTGAGAAAAATCAGTTTATACCTTACATACAAATTGTTTACTGTCAACTACCCTGCTTATAACTTATTTAGGGTCAACTTTCATTGATATCAACAGTTATAGACCTACAATCTCTAATTCGCCATGCGATTCGTAGTCAATTTCTAGTTCTATTTCTTCTTTAAGAACTCAAGTTAAGGGTTTCTACAGGGAAGAAATTATTTTGCATACTAGTCATAACGTATAACTATCATATGCAAAGAGGTTAAGAAATCAGATTTTCAAAATTCAAACTCCCAAATTTAATGTAACTTTGATTTAAACGGGTGAAAACTGTGGGGACTTATAATTTTGTCTATCGACAAAGTTGTTGTTTTTCGATGATTGATATTGAGCTAATGATAGGACTTTCCAACTGCATAAGCATCCATATAGGATCCAATGAAGGGTGTTAAAGGAGGAAATGGATTCCTTGCCCAGGGTACGGCCTAGGCGGGGGATGACCGGGTGTTGTTCCCTACCGTCCGATCGGACGGTGGGGACCAAAAAGTGCTTTTAAAAAAATTAATCGGACGGCCCCCATTAACGGCAGGACCTAGTCACCTGCCCATCTCGACAGGTGATCCGGATATGTTATGGGAAGGCAATTGTGTCTGGACGATGGAACAGGTGGACCCAACACTCAAGAAGCTATTATGTGATTTTTTATCTTTCCGTCTTATATACCTTAAAAAGTGTATCATAAGTGATGTCAAAATACTTGAAGAAAGTATTTTCATGTCATATTCTTCTACAAATGGATTTCCATCATGAAGTAATTACACGTAGATTGATTTAATAGTAGGGAGAAATTTTCATCTCTACATATGTAATGATGATTGGCTAAAGGTTAATATCGTGAGTCTCAATGAATATCATTTCTAGCCGCTCTTAGATTTCTAAGTACAAAAAATGCCGTATTCATACCAGAACAATTTGCTTTGGCTAATAAAACAAACTTGACCTTCTCTTTTTGACTAGTCATGATCTTGAGAAACCTACCAAGGTTTCCTTCATTTAGATGAATCTATTGGCCTAATTGTAGCGTCCAATTAATAAGTTTACCTGTAACTGTAAGTCAATTGTTTAAATAAATAAATAAAAAGGAAACGAAGGGAAGGAGAAAAAAATGGTAGGTAAGTATGAATTCAAGATAAATGTACTTTGACCACCAATGTGGTAGGCCTAGTCATAAAAGATCACTTGTATCCCCCGTGATCATGAATTCAATTTACTTGGTGATCAAAATTCTGAACAGCTCGTGCTACATTACCTAAACATGGCATACCTTTGTATGGAGGTATATCTTGATCGTTACCGTCTTGATGGGTCATAGCTAATTCACCAGGTGGTGTGAATCTAAAATTTTATAGTTAATGTGAAACCATTATGATAATGCCCAAAGGGAGTCATTAGGGGATTGGCCCATCCTTTGGGCCCTTTTTAATTATTAAGAATCCAAAATTATATTTCTTTTTTTTTCTCTTGTCATTTTTCATTGATTTAACAGCATTTCATTTGTGTTTATTAATAAGTTAATAAAAATTAGAAAGATAATGAATTTATTTTATCCAAGGGCACGAGCACAAAGGATCATGTAACTCCTTGAAAGCTCACGAATCGATTGAGTCCAATCCTTTAACATGTGCATGTAGCTTTGACGTGGAGTAGTTTGTAGTAGTTGGTGCATATGAACAATTGATCTTGAGCAGCATGTTGCTTCTGCTCTTTTTGGGAATGGTCTTGGCCACATCCTCTTCTAAGGTCAAAAAAGCAAGGGATGTGGTTTTTTAGTACTTCAGTCCACGCTGAGCTGAAGTGCCAACAGCATCATGGGATCGTAACTCTTACTTGGGCTAGTGTCCTCGCTTGGGCTACGCCATTGGGTTGGCAGAGTGCATGGCGAATCCCTCATGATTAGCAAAGAGTTCGCGAGCAATGCCTATGCACACACACTTGTGTCCAAAACTCGACCCAAGGATGATCGAAAAGTCATCCAAAGGCACATCCTGAAGGGGAGCATCCCTCTCCACCCTCCAATCTTCATGGAGCTCTGCTTTGCTTTCAATCTATGATGCTTCCATCCTTGTTCTTCATTGGCTCTTTCGGCACTTTTGATATTCACTTTAAAAATGCGTATCAATGTAGGCATGCATTTATATAAATTCCATTATGTGATTTGTGTACTTTTTGTTTGATTTTTTTTCTCTAAATCTCAGACTCTGTATATGTTGAATACAATTTGTTTGAAGCTTTCTTCGAATGTAGAACTTCATACTCTGTTTGAATCTTTCTTCAAGTCCAGAACTATGCTTATGTTGAGCATACTTTGTTTGAATCTTACTTCAAAGTTTAGAACTTGAAAAAAAAATTATCTTTGCCTTTTTACTATAATCAATTATGAAATATCGATAGATAAAACTATTTAAAAGGATAATATTGAATACATTTGTTATTGATATTATTATTGATAATTTGAGAATGTATTTGATACCGAAACGCGATAAAAAATCAACTAAAGAGGAATTAGGATTTGATAGAGAAACATTTCGTTTTCTCAAGTATGATTATCAAAATCAAAAGAATATCAAAGTCTGTCTTTCGAAACCTTAAGGGCTTACATGGTAACGTTTTTATTTCTTTCAATTTCTATTTGTTTTGTTCCCCGAAACAAAACAAAAAAAAAAGAACAAAAATTCATTTTGTAACGCCAACTTATTTTTCTATTCCCCGGAATAGAAAAGTAGCCAGGGAATAGATTTGGAAAAGAAACATAACTTCTTGTTCCATGGAACAATTTTTAGAAATAAGTTAATTTTCTTTTTTATTTTTCTTTTGTTCCTATTTCTTACTGCGGCTACCTCCGGCTGCTTGGAACCACTGTCGACTGCTGATCTGCACCCCCGCACCAGCAATTGCCGGCCATCACCTTACTTTGATTGCCAGCCGCCTCCGCCGCTGGCCACCGTCGCTGACGGCTGACTGCTGGCGCCAGCCACCAACCGCCGCCACCCGACAACTATCTGCCACCGCCGACTAGCGGCCGACGACCACTCTCCGCCTATCATTGTCGCCCAGCCTCTACCCACAGCCCGCAGCAACACTCGACGACCGACAGCATTTGGTACAAGAAGAAAAAAAGAAAAAATACAAAAATTTATGGATCGTACCAAACGCATTCCTATTCTTTTTCTATTCCAAGAATATAATTTTTGTGTAGTCATCAAATGTCTTGTTTTACTCAGAAATTGTTCCGGCGAGTAGAAATAGAAAAGAAATATTTCTCAAAAGAAATTATTTTCATAATAGAGATGTTACCATGCACACCCAAATATGCCATTTTATATGGTGTTAAACCTAATTACAATAAGAAACATACGAAAACGTCATTAAGATTACAACAATTGCCTTAAAAAAGGCCTGAAAAATACATCTAAATTACTCTGAAATGTGAAAACATGACGTCAATCACAACAAACCAGTAAGTTTTGATTAGCGGCATGTTTCCATGCAGTCGACCAAATTTCAGCTCATTCCAAATTCGCCAATACTAAGTGTATCATCATCTCCTGCTAGAAAAAAATTCACCCTCGAATCTATTTCATCTTTATTGATATCAATGTCCCCAAGTTCTACCTCATAGGTATTAAGGTGACAAATTTGCTATATTAAAAGTCTTGGGTGCATTATATTCACTCAGTAACTCAATCTTATAAGCATTGTCAATAATTTGCTCTAGAACTCTAACTAGTCCATCAACTCTAGGTTGCAATTTGTCAAAATCTACTAACTGAAAAATATTCTTTTCTGATGTGAATCCACACTAGATCACCCTCTTTGAAAACAACTCTTTTTCGGCGTCTATCCACTTGCTACTTATACTTTATGTTCTACTTGTTGATCTGGTTATGAACTCTTGAATGCAACTCTTTAATTTGATTGACATGTTGATCTACATCTAAATTGAATTACTTGTGAACTAGCAATGGTGTTGGATCTAGAAAAGTAATTAGATTATGCTCATGGACTATCTCAAAAGGACTCTTGTTTGTAGTTCAATTTTGTGATCTATTATAGGTAAATTCTACATGAGGTAACACCAAATCCCATTGCCGTAGGCTATCTCCAATCAAACTCCACAGCAAGTTCCCTAAACTTTGATTGAAAACTTCGGTCTATCTATCAATCTAGGGATGGTGAGAGGAACTAAACTGTAATTTGCTTCCCATGTGCCTCCAAAAAATGTGCCAAAAGTAATTTACAAACTCCACATGACGATATGAAGTTATAGACTTGGAATTCCGTGGAACTTAAGATTATTTCAATAAGAATATGTTAATAGATTATTTCAAAGGAACGGAAAAAAACAAAGTGTAATCATAAAATTCAATAAGAATATGTTAATTTGAAAAAGATATATTGTTTTGGATGATTTTGTGAATATTAAACCCGCAAATTTGTACTTGCATAATGTTATTATTTTTAAATACATGAATTTAAATTCGTAGTTCATCAAATGATAGATTTGATAAGATATGAAGATATCCGACTTTAAATCCGCAATTCACCAAAAAGTAGATTTGATAGAATATGAGGATATCCGACTTTAAATCTATAGTTCACCAAACAATGAATGGGATATGAAAAAATTCATGGATTTCTTATCCTATCCTATCCAGTCCTATGTCATTTAGAAATTCGGACGACCAAACGCAACCTAAAAGTCTTATTATAGGGAATAAAGTTAGCCATCTTCAAAAATCTATTGACAACCGCCATTGTGGAATCTTTATTTTGCTATGTTCTTGGCAAGCCCAAGACAAAATCAAGGCTGACATTCTCCCATGGGTCATCGAGAACAGGTAGAGGCATATAAAAACTAGCATTGGTACCCTCTAGTTTTTGCCACATGACATACTCTGCACCTCTCTACAAATCAAGTCACATCATGCTCCATTTAGGGCTAATAAAAGTTCTCACACGGCAAGGTCATTGTCTTAGCCACTCTAAAGTGCCCAAATAGACCTTCTGCATGACTCTTAGAAATAATGGATTCCCTTCAAGAACATTGAAAAGTACACAGCATGTTGCCTTTACAAAGAGAACCTTTTACAATCAGATTACTGTTGAAAGGGCTCCATTTTGCGCTTCCTCGAAATATACTCAAATTAATGATCATCAACATACAAATACTTGAAAGAATCAAAGCCCAAAACTCTCACTTGCATTATAGACGGCAGAGAATGTCTTATGCTCAACGCATAAGCTACCTTATTTAGCACTTTTGCCATATGTTTAATAGCAAAATTCAAAACCTAAAGAGACTTCACTCACTTTGTATGCCTAACATTTAGCTTATGCTACCCATTAATGTACTTCAAGGTCTCATAATCAGAATATATAAAAAAAATCTTTTGAGATAACTTCTTGGCATAAGTAGAATATCTTATCTTCGCTTCATTCAACTTCTCACTATAGAATGCCGCATGCTTATTTCTCTGACTAAGATGTGATATCTTGTTTTATTCATTTTGAAAGGTTCATCTCTTGTGACTCACATACAGCTTTCTGGTTGGATACAAGATTGACTATCTTTATTGATTTGGATGCGTTCCATCTTCAGAAGGCAAGTATATCTGGAAGGTATTTACTTATGGAAACCAAGATCCTAATTGTATGGGCGAACAAGATTGACGCGCTTTCATCGCAATCCTCAATCGACTCGAGATCTCCTTGAATGATTATGTCTAACAGGTAGATTGAAAGAATTCTTTCGGAAAGTGTCAACAGTCAAGAATGCATGAATGAGTATTTAAATGAGGTATTTCTAGTCTTTTGGGACACTGGTAATTGAGAGAAAAATTCCAAAGTTTGAAATCTTACATCTTACTTGTCATTTACTGAGCTCAAATATTGTACATGAAAGAGAGAGATTCGTAGTATAGCTTCATGAGAGTAGAAAATACTATTCACTGAGAAACTCTGACCAAGATTGTAATTCTCTTTTGATTTATAGTAAAATCCAGCCAGTCTCGGCTGTTAGTGTTGGAGAGTGGACGTAGGCTTAAAATAAGCCGAACCACTATAAACTCTGTGTTCATTCTCTATTCTCTGAACTAACTTATTTATTTTGTTTATAGTATTAATTGCTTTCATTTGAATTCATCGTATTATTGTTCTTCTAACTTAAGTTCCGAAAGAAACTATTTTCACTTAGTTTCGCGAAAGTTTGTTTTTACACCTATTCACTAAGGATGATCGGTTCCCCGGACAGTCTAATCCCCCCTGGGAACCGGACCGATGGCATTGGTCCCCAATCTTTAGGATCGAGGACCGGACCGACTAATCTTAGAGGTCTGGTTCTTGGGCGGTCCAATGGGACCGGAAAAATTCAAACAAAAATAAGGACTTCGTCTCCCATGTAAACTCTTACAAAAGGAAGCCCATTAATGAACGGATTATGCGTACTACAAGAACAAAGGAATTCACGAAAGCAATGCAATTTTCTTATTCAGAATCCGTACATCAGCAACAAAATTGCATAAATCATCATATATTGTCTACGGTCCTAAGTTATTTTTTCATATGCTTATTCATTGACCTTGGACTCATAACATGGTATCACAAAGGGGCCAAAATTACCTAGTCAACAAAGCAAGACAAAGCGAGGGAGATGGAGGTAATTACCGAGCGCGGGCGCAGGCGCGCGCGCGCGCGAGAGAGAGAGAGAGAGAGAGAGAAAGAAAGAGTCTTGAGCATGAAGAGAGGAGGAGGCCAATTAGGGTTGTTTAGTTGTTATGGGAAGGGCCGAGGGATGGAGGGAGGAACGAGAGAGATAACTCAGAGTCAGAGAAAGGGAAACTTTAAATTAGACCGATTCTAAATCCGGTCCATGTGGTCCGATCCGGTCCGATCCCGTCCTCCCAGGAACCGGGAACTGGACCATCACGGAACCGGTTCCATTTTTTGGAACCGTGGACCGAACCAAAACTCCAAAAAACAGAACCAACCCGGCCGGTCTGGTCCGGGCGGTTCTCGAGTTGGGCGGTCTATTATGTTCACTTCTACTATTCACCCCTCTCTAGGTGTCAATACTAGCTCTATCACGCCCCTCCTCGTCCATGCCTGAGCTCGAAGCGCCATGGACCAGCTTGGCCAAGCTGCTTCCTTCTGGACCTTGCCCCATAAAAACTCGGATCATTTTTTTGGAACAAAATTAGTGAAAATTTTTAGTCATGGACAGTACTATCCAAGGATTTTGCAACCAGACTGTTTGGGCCCATCTATTGATCCACAGGCCCCAATTCAAAGTTTTGTCGGGTCCGGTGGATCCCTCTCTCTGTTTCTATTTTTTTTTTTTTAATGAATGTCCTTGTGCACTGATATTGCTATGATGATAAAAATGAGTAAGTCCTTAAAGTACTCCATCGTATGAAGTCTCATTCAGACTTTTGCATCCCTCGAATATTAAACAGGGAGAGTGTAGAGTCAATTTAAGGGGCCTGATACACATGCCTTAGGTGATTAGGGAGGTCTAGATAGGAAGTGTGGACTCTACGTCACTAGAGAGGGGCTATTGCTGGGTGGAGTGGATCTTTCTCTCTTTTTGTTTTTTCGGTGGATTTCTTTGTGCAATTATATTGTTTTGATGTTGTGTGATCTACTTTATTAGTATGAGATCTCTGAGTCACATTCACTTGATTCCATTATCTGCATTAGTTATAGCTTCAATTTTGTCAGTGAAAAAGTTGGTTTTGTTCTTGAGATTCCAATCCGATGATGGGAGGACTATGTTCAAACATCTGCTCTTCTTATCCTAATCAATCTTTAATTGGCAAATCTCATACAGTTCTTGAACTTTATTCTAATGTGCAGTGTAGTTTCTAAACTTTAAAATTGTTCAATATGGTATCCGGACTTTTAATACATGTTCATTGTGATCTCTGATATATGTAAGAATACTCAATATTGTCCATCAATAATTCAAGTTCGGGGCCAATTGCATGGACTACACTGAACATATAGCAAAATGTCAAGAATCATATGGGAATAATTTAAAAGTTTATAGATTATATGGTACTTTAGGACAAAATTTAGGAATCATATTAAATAAATTAAGAGTTTAGGGATCATGTTACATGTTAAATCAAAGTTCATGGATGTAATAATCCCAAGAAAAAGACTAATGTTTGGTTGCACAGAAAGATCGAGAAAAATGTGTGAACTAAAAGGTTATCGTAATCGGCCTTTGATTGCCTTGTTTTATTAATTCTCAATGTTGCCTTCTTTCTTTTGGCAATTTAAGTATAGATTCCCCACGCACGGGCATACCTGGATCCTGTTCGTTACTTGCTGCCAAGTTTTGAGCGGTTGGCTTTTCTGGTCCAAAGTGCGAAACATGTCTACACTGGGCAATACTGTCTCTGGAGTCCAGTGGACATTGCGGACTGAATGTAGTTTCTGCTGTTAGTTGCATAGCTCGAGCAGGGCAACCTAGTCTTTTTACGGAACTCTATTGTCCCTTCTTTCATATGCTCTCTAGACATGGATGTCCAAATGGAATCAAATCACGGTGATCAGCTTCTGAATCTGAATTTAATGTGGAATACACACATACGTTCTTCAGAGTTCTCCGAATGCTTTGTCTATCCTATTTGCTCATGTTTCTGTGAGAGCTTGTGACTTTCGTGTGCATGGTACCAGCGGGTTTATTCAGCTACACTCTCGGATCTAAACTTCATGTCGAGATCGGATAGATTGAAATACACACTAAATTTCCTCAAACCCTGTATAGCTGGTGGAATTTCTAATCCTCCAAGGCAAGTATGCGCTAGAGTCTTATCTGGTTTTATTTTTCTATGCTCATAGTGTGGATGTTGGCAAGCTCTGGTTGTTTTGAAATTTAGTCAAATGTTTATTTTTACACTATTTAGTAGAGTAACTCATTTCATTTCACGTGTATAATTATTTTTTCAGGAAAATGGTTGACTTTGGAACTAGTTATTTGTCCACATATTGTAATGATTATAGGGAGTAATAGAAGCTCTTAGAAGTAGATTGGGATTATCTTCTTCAGGACTTGCATTAGAGGAGTCATAGTGCAAGTTCAGCAGGGGGAATGTGCCTCGATGACCAAATTACATATTTGAAAGCGTTTTGAAATCAAGTGTGCGCTTAGACTGCTTTGGTGTGGCTGTAATTACTGCAGTAAAAAGTATCGCACCTGCAAACAGGACGAGTGCATCTTTAAAATAGCTGGGTGACACAGTAGCTGTTGGGTGTTTGTTAACCGCCTTGTAAAAATTGAAGCTCATCTTTTCATGGCTCTAGCTACTGCAAAGAAGTTACACCAAGCACTTTCTACTTCTAAAAGAAGTTTGCATTCTGTTTTAGGGAACTCACTTCATGCGAAAGGTAGTAAGAAGAATATAACTACCGGTAGAATGAATCTCCAAGTGGGTAGACCAAAGATATGGAGGACGAATGATTGAAATTCAAAACATTAAAGAAGGAAAATCCATGGTCTGATGATTTATAGTTGTTTTAAGAATTGACCATCCGAGAATCTGTGACTCAGGCAAGAAGGCGGATAGAACGTGTAATAAATAAAGTAAAGTGTACTCAAAATTTACAGTTGCTTGTTTTCTGTTTGAATATCAAGTTAATCAGTCAGTATGAGTTTTCATTGGTTTTAGGGGTAGCTTCAGGGGCGATGAATTAGTATTTGAATCAGGGTGACATTCTCCTAGTGCTTGTATATGCTGCTACCGATTTTACTTCTAATATTATGTTTCTGTTTTGTTATCTTCTTATGATTTTCATTTTTTTTCTTTCATTTATTTGTGCAGACTGTTTGGAGAAAGTACTTTGAAAAATATATCACCAAGCCAGGATCAAGTTTGAGTGGAAGGGAAACTAGTTGTGTTTTTAGGCGCGTGGAATGCTATATTGGTGCGACCACTGGTATCATTGGCAGAGCCAGGCTTAGCACCCCTCTTTGATGTTTCGCTGCAGATTTTATTCTTGGAAAATGCTTAACGCTGCTATAACACTAGGTCATATGGTGCAGAAATAGTCTGATATCAGATTTTCCATCTTACCGGAACAGTTTCCTTTTAGACGATTTATTAGAGTCTCCCTTTTTAATTCTCACAGGTCAGTGAAGCAGAGTCTGTACTTTCATCTATTACTTGTGCAATAATAGAATTTTGAAGCTTAATAATTGGTGCTGGTTTATTTTCATTATCATTTGTTTTTCTTCAACGAAACCTCATCAAAGCTAATACTAGAATATGAACTGAATACACAAAGCAGCAGTGAAACACTGCTTCGGTCAATGCATTTAAGCAATTGGCTAACGTTCCTCGGAACCCGTTTTGCATTATCATCTCTTCGTTCTGACTTCAATAGAGAAAGTAACCCCTCTTTCATCTTAGGGTGATTTGTAGTCCTTGAGCAGTCAAGAGCTCGAATGAGAGCCAATCAAGATTTTCCTTCTATTTTGCATTTCTGCCATTTCTTCAATGTGCACGTTAATAACTTCAAGTTCCAAACAAATTACTCTTTCCACTAATATGCACCTGGCTTGCAACTGGGCCAATTTGTAAGTCAGTATGCCTTAAACAGGAATAATGCACCCAAATTGCGCTTTATAGACATTATCGCGAGACCAGCTCCTTTGCAGCGAGATTGGCCTCCACCTCAATAGTTTTGAAGGATTTACTTTCTTGTCTAGCGGCACGCAGCTTAATCTTAAGTTGTCCTCTAGGTCTTTGCCATGATCATTCCGATTCATATCCGCCATGTTATATTCAGAAGGCAGATCATAGCTTCTGCCTGATATGAACATCGGTGGTGCAATTGCTTCATGGAACTCAAGATGTCCATTTGATATCCCACTGATTTTTAGAGACGATTGTGTCTTTGAGAGCTCCCATATCAGGTGTTCTTACTATTCCTCTGAAGAAGAAGCATTTGTTCTGATTAGAAGACATCTTCTATGGAGGCAAAATCTTAAGTATTGGCGCATGTCTCAGGCTTTACATGTTTATGGTTTATATCGACTGCATCTCCCCAAGGATTCATGGAGAACCAGAGGATAGAATTCTTTGTAGGATTTGGTGAAATCTTTGATGATCAACGAGTCCATTTCTGGAAGCACAGTCGAAGGCCACAGGGAGGAGCAGAGTTTTCTCCCCAGCCCCTGGTCCCAAGCCATGGCCCGCAGGTTCAGACAGGTGCACGCAGGAGGAGCAACAGTAGGGCCATTGACTTGAGCCATAATATGTCCTAGAAGGTCCCGGTATAAGATCGTCAATGGACAAAGTAGAATCTGCATCTTGTATTTCCTGTCTTGCTTTCGAATTCTATGGTTTGTAGGAGCTCAAGTTATGGTGTATATCGTTGTTTATGCGCCTATAGTTACATAAACAAAGATCAGTCACCATGTGTTCGCTATAGCCTTGGAAAAATACGTTTCTTTATTTGATTTCACATTATTGGTACGCTTTTTAAGAAACCAGCACGAAAACTGACGTTTGATGTCTCAATTAGGCGTATTGGATGCTTCCTAGGTTGTTTTATTTTCCTGAAATAGTCGAGTTCATGTCTAAACTAAGATAAAGTCCTTATCTAAGTGTCATCAGAATAATATAAGTTGGAGGGAGCAGATTATGCAATGAATCTAGGCTTTCGTGAATCTAGAAAGGTAGCCATTTGGTGGACTAGTTAATCAAACGCGTTATCTCTCCACTTGCAAGTCGAATTCGAATTGACATTTCAAGGCCTTCTAAGTCAGATTTGATGACATTCTCTGGTTGAAAAGAGGGGAATGGGAGTACATCTTCGGCCCTTTCCGTCATCTCTTTTGGAAAACTAGAAAGGCGGTCCTTCAAAAGAAGATTGCCCAAGGACATGGGTTGGTCGCCTCTCTAGCTCAAATAAGTTAGGCCTTGATATTTGGCTGATTCGTAGAAATAAATGTTCCTGGGAAAACAGAAAACCATTCTACTGGAGCGGTGCACTGTCAGTTTCTTCACCTCTGTTCCTCAGCTACATAGACTCTTGCATTGATAGAAAGTAATTACTGTGATTACGATAATTGATATTACCCTTTTGTATGGGAAAAAACTGCAAACCTTTTTCTTGCTTCGACGGAAAACAAAATCATACGCTATTGACATGATCAGTTGCATATTCTGCTATGACATTACAGGTGATTAGGTCATTGCATGTTACCGTATTCACTGCAGAGTATTAAGGGCATGTCATAAACAAGTAAAACCGTAGTAGTTACCATGTAGCGTGTCATATGAAAGCCATTTTCAACAACTGATAGATGATTCTCTCTCTCCTCTCTCTCTCTCTCTCTCTCTCTCTCTCTCTCTCTCTCTCTCTCTCGAGGAGAATGAAGAACCGTACCGTCCCTATTACATTATCGACGAGCCCTACTATCTCCAATATTTTCTACCTACACCTCCAAGATGCGTCCTTTCCAGGTCGGGCCTAAGGATGAATGCAGACCCACGTAGACTTCAAGAAGTCTTTGCTCTGTCCATCCTCTTACCAATCTATTGGGCATCATAAAAAGATACGAACCATCTATTCTTTTCAAAGCCTTACCTAATTAATCAATTTCGTGATGAAAGAGTAGCTCGCGTGTGATCGTAAGACAAGCAAACACTCCTTCGACGTTATCCATTTTACTTTTACTCATATACGCGGGACACCTCAATACAAGACGATAAGGACGTTCAATCAAGATAAGGCTGTCGTCCTATCGGAGCAAAGCATGATTATGTCAAAGTTTCCTTCGATTAATAAGTTAAGTGTAAGCTTAAGAAGAACAAATTGAATTCTTTTGCTTCCTCTGGGAACCATGCACACCGGCGTCAAATATTAAGTCCATTATGGCGAAAGCCGCATGACTGACGAATTCACTTACGCAATAGGATGACAAGACAACCGCGTGCTCGTAAGAAAATGAATGGTAAGAGTCAAATTGGTGAAGTTCTGGCACAAATGAGTGTGTGCATCTCGTTCACGTAACCTTTTAGATCAGCAACATCTCATGAGACACATTCACTTTTAACTATTTTTTTTGATAACTTGTTCCAAGTAAGTTTCCTAGTTAGAGTTGAATTCCTAATTTGAACAGGTATTCTATTTAGAATTCAAATATTTTATATATAAGAAGCGGATCTTCTTTGTGAAGAGCATCCAAAAGGCGGCTTCTTTATGAATTTCACCTTCAATCACTTCAAGATGAACTTTTGGCTGTGATAATCAATTGTTTGACATGCTTTACATCCCGAGTATATACAATCATGCCAAGCTAGTGTTAAGATTTTGGAAATTCCTTTATAATACCATTGTGTGAAGTATTAAATGTATTTCAAGGATGGAATTACTTAGAGTATTTTAGCAGCTCAAGTGTTATTGTAATCTCCATTACATTGCTCGATCCACTAAAAAGTTATGTGCTTTCCTCCTTGTGAAGTAGGTCCCACTAATCAAATCACATATATTCGGTGTCCTATGTATTTTCCTATTCCATTTATTTCATCGGTTGATGTCTTGTTTTTCTCAATAACGTGAATGTATTGGATGTTCGTACATTCCTTGGCACAGTATTCACTACAATGTCAACACCGAGAAGGCGTTTCGCTGGGGGGACCTCTTAAGACTCTGTTGCTACCTATCCTTGTCAAGAGTAATCGGATGAGAGTGGCTTGCCAATTCTCCAATGCCGAAATGCAATAGAAAATTGGTTAAACAAAAATTAAGAATTGATAGAGAAACAAATCATTCTCAAATGTAATTATCAAAAAAAAATATCAAAAAAGTATGCTACTTCGTAACCCTAAAATACCCTTTTATATGATGTAAAAATAAAATAAAAATTTAATTACAATAGGAAACCTACTGATAAAAGAAAACATGATTACAATAGGAAACTTAATTATTACGAAAATGACACTGGAATAATAAAAATTACCCTAAAAGCTATGTAAAAAATTTCGAAATGCGAAAAAACGATGTCAATCACGGCTCGGTAGCAAGTTTTGGTCAACAGCTAGTTTCCATGCAACTCGCGAAATTTCAACTCTTTTTGAGTTTGTCAATCTTGAGTGCATCATCCTTCCTTGCTAGAAGAAAAATCCGCCCTCGAATCTACTTTGTCATTATTGATGTCAATCTCCTCAGGTGGCAACCCATGTGTCATCTCCTCCCATAAAACATCAAGGCAAAATTTGGGTAAGAATTTGGGAATTGTCATCAAAATTATGTTTGATCTCCACCACGGCAAAAAGCTCATGCGCATTTACTATTCCTCAAATTCTAACTTAGACAGCAAATTATTCTTCGCCTCCTTTCTCCAATTTCAAGGAACTGGAGTAATGGATTGATCATATCTCTTGAAGTTGTAAGTATTTTTGAAGCCATCATGCTGGGTGTTTCTATCAAACTGCAACAACCTCCCCAATAGAATATGACAAGCATCCATTAGGACCACATCACACAACACCTCATCGTTGTAAGTTTTTCCAATTGCAAACTGCACAAAACACCTCTTGGTCACTTTTACTTCATTCCCTTTCTTAAGTCACGACAACTTGTATGATTGAGGATGATCTTCGGTTCTCAGTCCCAACCTCTCCACTATGGTAGTGGACACCATGTTCTTGCAACTCATTCCATCTATTATCATGTTGCATACTTTCCTCCAATAGTACACTTAATAATATAGATATTATTTCTCATCCATGATTCATCATCCACCATCTCAACATTTAAAATGCATCAAACGATTAAGGACTCACTGAAATCAACATAAATAATATCTTCTTGTTTTGGATCTGAATCCTCTTCTTCGACTTTGGTTTCATCATAGACATGATTATCAACAAACGTCACAATATGTTGGTTCAAACACACAACAGTAAAATGCCTAAGCCCCTGACACTTGAAACACTTCTTATAGCTTCTCAAGATTCTCTGTCTGACCACCAATTCTAGAATTTGGTATTGTTGTTCTTTCTTTTACATTGACCCTCCACTTTCAAGGCCAACTTGCACACACATTCAGATTTTTAATATTGCTTAATCGGAAAACATCAGATGTTTCATATCACAGCTTTATCAAATATCAAGCAATTGTTTGCTCATCTTCCTCAACCTCATTATAACGCATCTGCATCAATCAAACTCATCAGTATACTACTCAACTGTTAAATCTCATTGTTTGATATTGTGATAGTCAATAAAAGCCTCCTCCCTATAATGAGTAGGTGAGAATTTATTTTGCAACAATTTTCCATCTTATCACAATGGTTCGCTTTTTATTTTCCTTCTCTAGTACGCTGCCTTTTCACATGATCCCACCATCTCGATACATGTTTTCCTAGCCTAATAACCACTAATTTAACTTTTTGCTTCTCAGTCGGATCTTTAATATTAAAGATCCACTCTACAATATGTAACCAATTAATAAACTCTTTAGGATGAGTTAGGAATCTCGATATTCATCCCAAGATTATGCAAAGATGATTGCTTTACAGAACGTACTCCTCGATACCGTCTCTAATCCAAAACCCCGAAAGGGTTAAGATCCTCCTTCCCTTCATCATCGGATAGATATGCAAATTCCACTCCTTCTTCAAATTGAATATCCAACCTTACCTTTGTGAGTTGTTGCTCCAACTCTTGGATTCGCCTTCTTTGTTCTTCAATTTCTATATCTCGCAATCTCTATTCTTTTGCTTCAATAACAACTCCATGTCCTTGGCCTCCACGAGCCCGCCATCCACGACCAACGCGATTTCGTTCAGCCATCGATTCAACCAACATGTGCTTTGATATCAATTGATGCCAAAATGCTATAAAAAATTGGCTCAATAGGAATTAAGAATTGATAGAAGGGCAAGTCGATCTCTTAAGTACGATTATAAAAAAATCAAAGTATCAAAAAAATTATGCTTCTTCGTAACCCTAAAACACCCTTTTATATGGTGTATTACAATAGAAAACCTAATGATAACAGAAAACATGATTACAATAGGAAATATTATAGTAAAAAACCTAATTATTACGAAAACACCACTAGAATAACAAAAATTACTTTAAAACCAATGTAAACAATTCTGAAATGCAAAAAAAAATGACGCATGTCATGGCATAGTAGTGAGTTTTGTTCAGCAACCCATTTCTGCACAACCCACAAATGTCATCTCATTCCGAGTTCGCTAATCTTAAGTTCATCCTCCATCGTTCAGATCATAAAAAAAGGTGTTACACTTTTTAATAATTGATTATCACTCCCAAGAGTCTGATAAACAAGTCTAATAAAAGTTAATCTCTATTATTAGGGAAATTCAAGTGTGCCAGTGCAATCTACCAGCAAATGTCAATTGTCGTTGCCAGTTCAATCCCTTTGGCTAGTAGGAAGGAGGTGGGTGAGGATTGCACCAGAGTAAGAGAACTGGTGCTCAAACTGTTGGAAGCCATATCATAGAAGCTTGCGGTTTGAAAGGGATTTACATAAGCAAGAACCTGGACAAGCATGGTCAGCACATTGCTTTATGCCATGTCCGCAGCCGGAGCTCACTTCCGGATTGCCGAGCCCACAGTGACCAGAATTTGATCGCTATCCTCCGGAGATCACTCGCAGATTGTCGAGGCCATCTTGCCGGAGCTCACTTATGGAAATCGGTTGCTGTCAATCCCATTCGCAGCACTTTCATTTCAACATAGGAGATTAAATGCGGGTCTTGGCAACAACTTTTGAACCGTTTTTAAGTTTGAGACTAAGCTAACGAGTTGCTCTTTTAGCTTAGTAAAAAGAAAAGCAGAGGTTGAGATGGAAGTTGCGCATTTCTTAATCAAGTGCTTGAACTTTATATTGGTGTTAATCAGAGCTAGCTTGTCTGCCTGAATCGATAAGAGTTCAATGTGAAAAAACTTTTTAACAATACTGGGATGGAAAATTAGACCCTAATCATTGAAATTTGTCATCGCAAACATGCATTGAGCTTTCCGCATCCGATTTTGCCAGCTCGATACTAAACCATAATCAATTAGTTTGTTGTTGGAGGGAATTGAAATTAAAAAGTTATATAAGTTCAAGGACATAATTACGTAAATCAATAGCTCGGCTTGGGTTTGAGTGTTGCTTTGGCATGTTCAAGACAACCTTAGCTTAGCGATTATTAGAAATTAAAGATAAAGAAAATTGACATTGAAAGATTAAAAAAAATAAAGAAAATAGATTGTTTATTGTTGCTCGGAATGGAAGGAAAGTGAAGTTGAACAAATGATTGATATCTGAAATGTTTTGTTTGCAAAGAAATGGAAAATGAAGATAAAAATGAACTTAATGTGAAGTTACCAATTTCTTCCTGCCAGCAAAGATAACAACCAAATTTTATTTTGTAAAAGGGAAGGGTGAATTCGAGATTGTACACATCTTATGACAGTATAGTAGGTTGTAGATTTCATATGGAAGATTAATGAAAACCACTTGGTTTCCGATTAAAAACAAGTATGGACACGTTATCCCTCGTTCACAATTTGAACTTGTTGACACCAAAAATTACCCCCAAGTCCCTGGCCATTGACTCAAACTAGAAAAGACCGCAAAACATGGTTGAGATAAAATCAACTCAGTCGTTTTGGTCGGCAACTATAGATAATTGACAATGGCGATGAGAAGTTGCTGGCTGGCTATATAAGAGATTATCATTAAGCATTGATTCACGAAGTGTCAAGGTAAATGAAATTTGGTTCAATTGACAAAAGAACAAAAGTTGAACTGAAGATCAATAAATAAATGAGGATATAAGTGTTTAAGTTGTGGAGCTAATAATTTCTACTACGTACAATCATAACAACCCATTCAATGGTAAATCCGGTACGATCACCAGTTCATGAACCGGAAAATCTAAACGCCACGGATGATAATGGTCAGAAAATATTAGGATGTATAACCATCAAGGAAGAGAAGTTTTAGCTATAGGAAAAACTGGCGACGTGAGGTGAATGACAAGACAATGATCTTTGAGTAGTGCATGTTTCGGTAATTTTTTTGTATATACATGCTGCTTAATTCTAGAGGCCATATTTGTTGCTTTTATAATCATGGTTAATCATTACTAGTCGCTAAAACTGTTAGGATTGTAATTCGAATAAGGGTTCGCCAATCAATTAACAAGTACCTGTTGTTCAATTTTATCTTCTCATAATTTTTACATTTCAATAGTTTCTTACATGATTAGCCACGATTGCATCCAGTATTCATATCTTTAATTTTCTCATCAATACATGTTTCTTGTTCAACAATTATCAAAGAACCTGTTATATCTTTTGTCAATTTTCATTTATCGATTTATATTTTGACATCTACTTGGTCAACACTTTTCAGCAAAATATCCTTTTGGCATGCCTGTTGGGACTTGTTTGTTGAACTAAGGTAGCTATATCATGGTGAACACCAAACACCAAAAACAACCAGCTGTGCTGCCGGTAGCAACAAACCAATACCACGAATTGGGAATGAGGGGTTAATTTTTGGGTTGATGTATTAAGTTCACATGTGATGAATATATGTCGTTATCCCTTGTATAGGACAAATGATAGGGATGCAAACTCTATATGAGAAAATAAATTCTCATTTCTCTACCTCAGTTTTAAGGTGTGGATGATAAGGGATATGGAACTCATTTTGCCATTTCATAAATCTAGGTGGTCCCTTTGCAAAATTTCTAAGGTACAAGGCTTCCCTATGACTTTTTTCAAAATAAAAATGTCATGTAAATTATAATTATTTGTGGTTTAATATCACGGAAAATTTAAAACCGGTACACCTTAGTTAAATTTATCACAAACTAAATTTCAAGTCATCAAAAAATTTAAATTGATATATATACTTGAGTTAAATTTATCCTAAATTAATTTTTGGATCACAAACCACCGCCCCCAAACCAATACACTTGTAATATATTTACCCCACACTCATATGGATTTTCACATTGACTTGTCATGTCAATTAAGTTATTGCAATGTGCCATCCAACTCGGCAATTTCACAATTTAATTTTAAAGTAGTTAATGGAGTAAATATGCCACGAGTCAGTTTGAGCTTCTTTGGTAGCCCATAAATTAGTTTGGAATAAAGTTGTCACAAGTGTCGTAGTTTGAGTTTTTTGTAACCATAAATTAATTTTGGGAATATTGTTATAAATGCACTAGTTTGAGGTTTTTTGTCATAATAATCCATAATTTATTAGAATAACTTATAGGGACAATGACATAAATGGTCCCCGAACTTTGATCTCATGTGCAATGTAGTTTTTGAACTTTCAATTTATTCAATGTGATCCATAAGCTTTAACCCAATGTGCAATATAATTACTGAATTTTCAATCTATTCAATGTGGTCCCTCAACTTTTGGTATAGATTCAAATTAGTCCTTGGACTATATGAAAATACTCAATGTGGTCTTTTCATTAACTTAAGTTCAAAGACCACATTAAACATTCTCATATAGTTTAAGAGCAAGTTTGAACATGTACCAAAAATTCAGAGATCACATTAAACAAATTCAAAATTCAATGACCAAATTGTACAATTGGTCAAAGTTCATGAACCATATTGAACATATAAAAAATTTAGAAACCAAATTACACATTAGATTAAAGTTCAAAGACCATCTATGTCATTGATTGTGAGGTTTTTTTAATCAAAAAAGTTCAATAGCAAATATGGCATCTAGTATATTTCACGGGGGGCAAGCGGCCCCACCGATTTCTTTTTTCCTTCAATCATTGGATATTCTCGTGAGCAATGGGAAACTTTGATTTGATTTTGCTTTTTATTTGACATTTTGACCCTCACAAACTTTGGCTTGTTTCGCATATCGTCTTGCATTCAAATTATGCTTGGAAATATAAACTTTCATTAGCTTTTATACAATTGAAAAATCATAAAATGAATTAATCAAATCGAACTGAATAGCACTATTATATTAATGCACCCCCGTCAAATATCAGGAGTAAACAAGATACAGATAAACCAAAACACTAGGATTTGTCATCATATTACTCTCTTCGGCTCTCAGTTGAAGTGTAATCTACAGATTTATAGACAGCGGGATGAAATTCCTGCCGACCTCGAGATAGGGAAGATCTGTCGTCGCCATCATCATCGCTGCATCTCGAAAGCTCCATTGGGACCTGCCAGGCTACCGGTCCAAAAGAACCCGATGACCAGCAAAGTCTTCGTTGGCCTGAATAAGTACAGCTCTTACCTGTGTAATCTATGACGTCGGCGACCCCATGTAAGCATCATCACGTCATCATCTGTAACGGGCTCGTGATTAATCGCCCTGCGGCGGAGATAGGGTTGGTGACGTCCTCACTTACGTTTAGCATGATCTTACGCGCTATCAACTTGTTGGTCGGTTGGGCAGGTAGTGCACTGAGTGGCCCGAATCGATCATGTTTTCTCTATAAATACAAACACCCACTAGTTCTGTGGACCGCAAAAAATATATTATTTGTGGTGCTGGGCAATATGACTCCAGCTCCCACTAAGCTCTTGCTCTCCGACCTCGCGTTAAGCATCAACCGTGTGCCCGACAATTACATCCGACCTGGGGATGACCGCCCGAACCTCGCTGAGGTCGAGGCGTCAGATGCCTCCGCCATCCCTCTCATTGATCTCCAAGGCCTCTTTGGTCCCGATCGTGGTGATATTATCAGACAGATTGGTCTAGCATGTCAACAAGATGGTTTCTTTCAGGTACAACATTAGTCTATTACACTGCGGGTTCGATAAAAAATGCTACATAAGCAAAGGTTGTCACTTAAATCTTGATGGATAAGAGGATCCCATGATGAGTTTTTGCTGTCTCATGTGAATCTGCACAACGTTTTCTTTGGCAGATCAAGAACCATGGGATACCGGAAGAGACGGTGCAGGCAATCCTGAATGTAGCCAGGGAATTCTTCCGGTTGCCGGAGAGCGAGAGGCTGAAGAATTACTCCGATGACCCGTCAAAATCGACCAGGCTTTCAACTAGCTTTAATGTCAAGACCGAGAAGGTGTCTAACTGGAGGGACTTCTTGAGACTCCATTGCTACCCTCTTGAAGAGTACATGCATGAGTGGCCCACCAATCCTCCATCATTCCGGTGATAAACAAAGCTTATTCTAATTACGTGGTTTATTTATTTTGATTCATATGTTCTATATTTAGTATTGCTTACTCCAATATTTCTTTTCGATTGAGATGGCTTAGTGGTTAGAAAATCGACTTGTGTGTCTTTATAAGATGCACGACGGGTTTCATTATTCTTATCATCACACGCAAGCAGTGTCTATTGATCATCTGTTCAAGTAATAGCTCGATCTCATTAGATCCATAAGATTTCTGGATATTTTATAGGCCCGAGATATTTACCATATGAGGTGGAGCTTCCTCCTAAATAGAAAAACAAAACAAAACAAAACAAAGAGGGACATATGTAGGACGCAAATGATCTTTGTTGTTTTCAAACGTTGTAGATTTTTGTTGATCATGAGGATTTCGCAAGCTTTCTCCTGTGAAACCTTGGAAAGTTAAGAGCTTGCTCATTGTAATTTCCAATTGACATTAGCTAAACGAAAAGATAGCAAGATCAAGACTCTCTCAACAGAAGAAATGTAGGACCCAAGAAAATAAGAGCATACTTTTCACCAATAGATAAAACTGATTTAACGGGATTGTTAGACAATCAGAGTGCAGAATAGAAAGTGATACTTTCTAATGATTCATTATGACTAACACGGGGTCAAATTTTAAAAGAGCCTATTTTAAAGTTCTCGATTTTATTTCCCAAACTTAAAGAGTCCCGGCTTGCTGGCGCGCATTAACTGTATTGCCGATTTAATCTTCTTGACTAGCAGGAAGGAGGTGGGCGAGTATTGCACAAGAGTAAGAGAACTGGTGCTCAAACTGTTGGAAGCCATTTCAGAAAGCTTGGGACTTGACAGGGATTACATAAGCAAGAACTTGGGCAAGCATGGCCAGCACATGGCTATGAACTACTATCCCCCGTGCCCACAGCCTGAGCTCACTTACGGGTTGCCCGGCCACACCGACCAGAACTTAATCACCATACTTCTTCAGGATGACGTGCCCGGGTTACAAGTCCTTAGGGATGGAAAATGGGTTGCTGTCAATCCCATCCCCAACACCTTCATTGTCAACATAGGAGATCAAATGCAGGTAATTTGGCTGCATTCTTCTGAACCATGTCCAAGTATGAGATTTAAGCTAATGAAGAGGAGAATATGGTCCAATACATCATAAAAACTGGAAGGAGCGACACTTTTAGCTTAGTACAAGAAACAAAAATTGCATAATTTTTCTGGCCGATGACAATTGATTCCTCCATTTTGCCCAACAAGTCTTACAACTGCACATGATTGTTGTCTGATCAGGTCATTAGCAATGACAAGTACAAGAGCATACTCCATAGAGCAGTGGTGAACTGCGACAGGGAGAGAATCTCCATTCCAACCTTCTATTGCCCATCCCCAGAAGCCCTCGTTGAACCTGCTCTGGGCTTGATTGACCATGAAAATCCTGCGGTTTACAGGAGCTTCAAGTATGAAGATTATTACCACAAGTTCTGGAACAGAGGACTCAGGACTGAGTGTTGCTTGGACATGTTCAAGACACCCCCGGCGTAGGCTTTATTTAGAACTTCTGGATGACAATAAATCAGGTCTGGGATAAACATTACCATGCGTCTATTTGTTTAAGGTTGGGGGTATAATATTATCAGGAACAAAGTGATACTATATAGACCAAATAAAAGGTCACTTTCTGCAGTTGGGTGTATTATATTTAAAGTAGCTGAAAAAAAAGTGCTCAGGCATGTTTTGCGGTTTCTGCCATGGTGGTGTTGGTATTGAGAAAAACCAGGTTGTCCCGTATAAAATAATTACTGTCAACTCTCGTTAATATCACAAGACATAGATATACAATGTCTAACTCGCAACACAATTTGCAAATCAATTTCTAATTCTTTTCCTTCTTTAAGAACTCGATTTTAAGGGTTTCTAAATGAACAAAGCATATTGCGTACTGGTCACATCCTATAATAGTGATAGGCAAAGAGGTTGGCCCATACGTAGTCAGATTTTCAAAGTTCAAACGCCTTGATATAGTATATCTTTGATCTAAATCAGTGAATATTGTAGGGACTCATAACTTTGTGTATCATAATTGTTCTTGCGATGCTTGACATTGAGTTAATGATGTAACAGAATAAGCATCCATATAGGATACGACGATGGGTGTCAAAAGAAGGCAATTTTATTGTGAAGATGGCACAATACTTCCAAGATTCTACATTGGGCACAATACTCAAGAAGCTATTACTTGATTTTTACAAACCGATGTCAGAATATTTGAAGAAACATATGCCCAGAAAGATTTTCTTCTACAAATGGATTTCCATTATTAAATTATTGAATATAGATTGATTAAATCAACTTAAGGAGACATTTTATAACTTCTATGGAAATCTTCGTCTCTACATATGTAAAGATGATTGGTTAATGAAAAGCCGTTGGTCTTGATTAACGTCATTTTCTGTCCTATCTCAGATTTCTCAGTATGCCCAAAATTCCATCTTCATCCCAGAACTCTTTGCTTCGGCCAACAAAAAGCCTTGATCTTCCTGACTTATGTTGAGCTCGAGAAACCTACCAATGTTGCTATCAATTAACTGCATCTATTGGCCCAGTTCTAGCGTCCAGTCATAAGTTTACCTGTATCATTAAGTCAAATCTTCATAATAAAACCCGAAAAACAAAGGGAGGGGAAATAAGGGGGGCAAAGTCGTACTTTGACCGGCAAAGTCGTACTTTGACCACCAAACATCTTGTATTTTGGTGAGGCATGATGGGCTCCTCGGATGGTGTGAAGCTAAAGATTCCTGACAAGGTGTAAGACCTTTATAACAGTCCAAAGAAAGTCGCTAACGAGGTAACCGCCCCTACCGACTTTTTTGAAGATTTTCAAGAAAGGAAAAGCCTACTTTGACTCTTCTTTTTCCCCTATTTTTTGCTTGTCATGCACACGTGACTTATAAGTGCTGTGTTTGTGCGTAATAGGGGTGATCGGGTTCATGATAGGTAAATTTCATATCTGAACCTTGTACCCAATCTTATTATAATCAGTTCCTTTTTTTTTAACCATATACCCGACCTTATTTGCATTCGACCCTATACCCGACCTACCATATTTTCCGGTCCGATTCCAGAATTAACCTTGTTTATAGTGAAACATGTTTTGCAACCACCCATACTATGCGACTTCGAATTTATATTAATACGCGAGAAAACGATATGATTCTTATAATTTATATTGAAACATTTGGCACTTATAATTTTTTACTAAACAAAAAACTAAGGATTCACAAGATAAATTATCATAAACAAAATCATAAGGTAAAGCAAAATCCTAACATTACATCTACATTAGCAACAAACACATATCTAATGTTAATCTCATTCTCATAATACTAAATGAAGTTTTTCATTTGTCTAAAATGATTAACAAATCTTTGGTGCAAGTATAACTCCTCCATAAGTGGAATTAGGCGAGCAAATCCACGTGGTACAAAATTTCTGACAAAAACCTAAAATTCATATATAAAGAAAAATCAACAAGAAATCATGCTCTAGAGACATATGCAAAAGTTATGATTTAATAAAGTCTATTTACTTACAAAATCGAAGTTTCTACTAAATGAAGTTTATTTTCCAATGATCGCGTTTAGGGTTTAGGGTTTAGGGTAGGTTCCAGACCTGCACCCTGTACCCGACCCTGTTATAATCGGTTTCTCTTTTTTGGACCTTATACCCCAATCTATTTGCATCAGACCCTGTTTTCCGGGTGGGCCGGTCTGAGAACCGGGTTTACTCGGTCCAGTTGCACACCCCTAGTGCGTATGAACAACTTAGTTAAAAAGATATTGAGTTGCTTTTATAATCCAAGGGCACAAGCGTAGAGACTCGGCTATCTAAAGAACCATATTGTAACTCTCTGAAAGCTCATGAACTGGTTGAGTCCAATCCCTCTAACATGATCATGTTGCCTTAATCAAGATTAGCCTTTCGTGGAATTGGTGCTTTCGAATGGTTGGCCTCAAGCAGCAAGTCCCTGACCTCCTTTGGAACGGTCCCGGCCACATTCTCTTCTATGGTCAGAAAGGCAAGGCACGTGGGTTCCCAGTACTTCAGTCCCCGCTAAGCTGCAATGCCGACAGCATCATGGGGTTGCGAACGCCCTTGGGTTGGCGCAGTGCATGATCAATTCTTAAGGAACGGCAAAGAGTCCGCTGTACCACACGCACTTGTCTCCGGAGCTTGATCCAAAGACGATCGATTCATCCAAAGATACAGCCGTGAAAGGGACCATCTCTCTCTACGCTCCAATCCCAATGGAACTCCGATCGCTTCGTAGAGGATATATGGTGCATCCATTGCTCGTCAAGTGTCCTCGTTCTTCGTCGGCCCTTTCGGCCCGTTTTGATTATCATTTTCAAAGTACATGCAACCGTAGGCAATTGTTTTTGTCTACATTGCAATTATGAGATTTAAGCACGTTTTGTTTGAATTTTGTTTAAAGTGTAGAACTATATGCATATGTTAAATTACACTTACATTTGAATATTTCTTTAAAGTCTAAAACTCATTAAATATCAATGATTAAATATAGACGGACTGAACATATGAAGAACTTTATATTGAAGACAGTCATTCCTTATAATTTGAAAATGAATAGTAATTGATACATCGATATACAAGGTCCGAGGACAATGGGCCTCTTCAGCTTATCTAGCCCCCTCTTAATTGAGATAAGTTTATTAAGGTAGGATCTATTTTGTAATGCTTGAAACAACAAATAATCAACTTGTGCTTACAATTGCATTCTATGATGAGACGCAGTCCGAAAAAAGAAGTTCATATCAAATACAATTCATTTTTGGCACATGAAAGTAAACAATTACAGATCCATGGTCATGTAAGGTACAAAAATATCAAACTCGTGCATGGATCGGATAGCTTACTAGCGATAAGTCCATATTGAGGAAAAGTGATTTCAACTTATCGTAAAATAGTAATTCATCATGTGGTTGATGACTTCTTTAGTAGAATGATAAATTTCAATGTGTCCGGAATTACTGGCCAGGAAGATTTATTAGGAATTTGTAGTAAAAAACTTCGTATTCTAATTACAAATTTCTCGTGGTGAGTAACTATGATTTTCCAATTATTGATTGCCCCTCCCCCAATCCCATTCCCCCTCCGCTGCCCACGTAGTTCTTCTAAATTTATTTATAAACCAACTGAACTGGTGGCCCAATGGGCTTACTCTAGGTGAGATACATACAATCGGCTTTTTTAGGCCCATTAAGAAAAAAGGGTAATATGCGAGCTGGGTCTCCAAATTATCGCCTATGACATTTTATTAAAGTTATATTTTAGGTGAAAAATAAATTCTAAGCTAATAACTGGACACATGAATGGATCAAAAGAAAAGCCATTACCTAGAGCAAGATCGTGTTTGAGATATGAATCGTAATAAACGCTTAAAAGAAAGAAGACTTTCTATATTAAGCTGGCCAGCTCGAGGTCTCGGACACGAGAGTTGGGCCCGTCCGGTGAGACGAGTGGCCGGTGTCGATGATCCAACTTAGGAGAGAGAGAGAGGTATTTGCCACTGCCATCGGCTTTCGGAAGAAGTGGGCCGACTTAGGAGCACTGACTAATGTGAAAGGATGAATCCTTTTCCATCGCCCACCCCCATTTAGTACCAAAGAAAGGAATGTGGCGGAAAAGGAACTGCCAGAAGGAATGAGTGCGAAATGAGGAAATCGAAGGAATGTTGACGAAATGAGACGTGGAATGGTACGAGCACGTGTACAGAAATTGTGGCAATCCAAAATCAATTGACCCTGATTTCAGATACGCACAAGACGTGCGACAAGCTTGTTTTATTCCATTTAGGATGCTCGCTCCATTGTTAAAAATTCTACCTAGCAACAGAGCGAGTCCCGGCTGAATTCGCGATTTCGTCCCGGTCCCAGCCCTCTTTCCTCATATGCTATATATCCATTCAGTGCCAATTCTTATAGCACGTCCAAAAGTCGCGAACAGGGGTGGTGCACACTGCATTTTATGTATGGCGAAAGACTTCATGTTCACTGCACAACTAAGAGAGATAACACTGCATTTTATGCATGGTGAAAGACTTCATGTCCACTCCACAATTTAGAGAGAAACTACAACCTCGATGTTGATCCAGCTGAATTCCTCAAGGAAACATAGCGTAGGTGCTATCATGTTTTGATCTAGAACAGTTGACTCACCAGATGCTTGCAACATCTCCACATATGTTCAGTGCATTGATGCCTAACTACAGATGGCCGTCTCGCTGGCCCAACATCTACTCACGCTCTATTTGAATAGTGACATGGCTGATGTTATACTCTCTTCTGATGTAGTCAATAACCTTGTTCAGCACCATGTCCGCATTGGCTTCGCGCTTTATTTTAACATGGCAAGCCAGCAAGACTTTCCCGACTGTTATTGCCCAGATGTGCAACTCATGCGCAGCAATCACCTCGTCCATCTCGCAGAGACCCTTTTCGAGCCTCGTGGCATCAATCTCCCTCGGTGTGCTCTCCATGAGAACCTCCAAAATATTCCGAAGCATTCTTATTGTGGTGCCCAGCACAATTACTGAGAATATAAGGGTGCATATCAAATCGATAATCTTCCACTCAGGCTTATACCATATGACCGCTCCACCAATCATCACGCCAACACTTTGAATCGAATCTCCTAGCACGTGAAGATAAGCACCCTGCACATTAATGTTCCATTGCTTCTTCTGTTTACGCCCACTATCTTTCTCATTATTGATATCACAGCAAGCCTTGAGCAATGGCTCGCTATGATCTGTTCCATGGCCATGATGATGATCGTGCTCATGATGGTGTTCCAAAAACTCTCCATCTTGATGGTGGTGGTGATCATCAGATGTGACTCTGGGTTTTGGGTTATGTCCAGCATGATCCTCATCATTATGATCATGGCTTCCGTGGTCATGGCCATCTCCACCATGATGATGGTCATGACCATGACCGTGACTGTGACCATGACCGTGATCATGACCCAGCAAGAGAGCCATGGTAATATTAACCACTAAACCAAAGGCAGAAACAACAAACATAAGAAAGCCCTGAACTTCACCTGTATCATGAATCAGCCTTGCAATGGCTTCATATACGAGAATCCCAGCAAGAAGCCATATCATTTGAATAGACACAAGGGCACCAAGAATCTCAATCCTGAAGAAACCATAGGATTGACGAGGTGTTGCCTCCCAGCCCGAAGCCCACAGAGAGAATAAGGATATGGCAAATGCAGCAACGTCAGACAATAAATGAGCTGCATCTGTTAAAATTGCTAGACTGTTCGCTTTGATGCCTCCAACAACCTCTACAGTCATGAAAATTATGCAGAGGACAACTACCACCAAAAGTTTCCTCATAGATGCTGAACGCTCCTTTGCATCTTGAGAACTGCCATTAGAATCTGAAAATCCACAAGGTGCCTCACCACAAATTTTTATTCCGCTTATGCCTCTTTCTGCTGGAACATTCCCACAAACTTCAATTATATGTCCATGTTCACCAATCCGAGCTTCCATCTAAAAACAATCCCAGAATAATATGTCAAAGGATTTAATGCAAATGCCAAGTATTTCATTGAACATATATACCAATAGTATTGGTATGAAACATGAGTAGTCCGGAAGAATCTCTAGATAAAAAATTCACACACATGAAGAACAGATTAACATACAGAAGTGTGATATTAAACGGTTGAATAATAAGATAAGCAACTTACATGGTCAATTTTAATTGTAATGTGCCAAATAATAAGCCCCATGCTACATAGAATCAAAGAATAAACTTACACCGCATTGGCTGTACCACTCTTAAGGAAAACGGCTCGTACCCTAAAGCTGAAAATAAAAGAAAGAAAAGGCAAAATAGTAGCTTACCCTAAAATTCCAGTCTAATACCAAAAAGACAAGTACATTACGGAAACTCATCATTTGAATTTTCGCAATTCCTTATTCAAGTGCTTCATTCTATGAGAAGCGCTAAGTCTGATCTTAAAAGGCATCGCAATTTAATACCTCCACAATCTTTCATCATATGTGAGTTGTCCAAAAGACAGATCCCAAAGTACAGGGAACCCTCAAATGCCTCTCACTGAACATCTACAATTCTAGTTACTTCAAACCAAAGCCATTGGGCATACCATCATGACACACAGTATCTAAATCCATGCATAGAATTCTCAACACATACGTCAATGGCCCAAAGATCGCCTCCCCATCTGATTTCCTCACCTTCTGACTGAACCCAAACCCAACTGGAAAGCATATTAGTTCCAGATAACTGGGAAAATTCTGCATGTGGTCTCTAAAGCATAATACCATAATGCAGCAACATACTCATCTAGTTGTCCATTCTTCAGAAGCATGACTTGTGAACTACTATTCAATGCTTCCAAGGTTCTACATTACAGAAATGTATCTACTTCTATATTGGCCAAACCACAGCCTGCAACTATTATGCAGCAATCAAACTAAAGGAACAGTGTTCACTGGTATAGAAGTATGGTTATCTTTCTTTTTGCTAACCTATAAGTTCATTGATTTTAATGATGCAAAAATTAGTAGCATTGCATAAGATTAACTAGCGAGTGCATAACTGAACGAAAAGGTAAGCAGGAATTTAAGTCAAACAAAAAATTGTTAAGCTTGGAATCTTAGGGATGCCTTGACAAACATAAGGATTGTATGACTAATTAACACCACAGCATACTAATTATTTTCAGCTCTACCTAAAATGCCACGGATAGAGTACAAAACGGGGATTCCCACACTGGACACTCTTCTCCCCATCCCTCTCAAGTATGTAGAATGCTGCATCCTTTTCACAACATATCAGATGAAACTCTACAATCCAGCAGATGCGAATCAGACTCGATTTACTTTTTGTAATCCCAAACAGGACAATTAAACACTTTCCAAGATTCTCCAGCATCCATGTTGCAGACTAGTCAGACTTCAGATTGGGACACTTAGAACTAAAGAAGATCATCACTCACATCCTTAAAGAAAAGTTTCAAAGCCAAAAAAAAAAAAAGATCTGAGACTTGCAAAGATTCAATAACAAAGAATTTTGAGCAGATGCAATTAGTTTGACTCAAGCTAAAACTAATACAGCGTGGTGCAAAATGTACCATCCGATAGGCCCAGACCATGACCAGGTCACTTTCAGAAGTTTTACCCACTTTTCACTATATTTTAATCCTCCTGTTTCTTTTCAATCATCCTCCGCTTATGCTGTCATTATGCTAAACATCAAAGCAGAGGTTCCTCAAATGCCATGCATTAAAGTAGAACCAAAAACTCAGAACGTCCGAGCTTTAAACTGAATAGATAAGCAACTTCGTCCAAAACACGTTGACTCCAACTCAGTAGACTCTCAGGGTCACCCTACTAGACATCAAAAAGAGCACGAGCGACACAGAAATTAACTGCCATTATCAACCATCCGAGCAACAATCACACTGAGATTTGAAGTGCCATGGCAAGTATTAAACTCCACTCTCTCTCAAGTAAAAGAAAACGCCACTCAAGCACGTAAACTAATCAAACACATCACGATCATAGAAATCCATCCCCCCACCCCCCACCAAATTGAACGCACTCCTCGACAGCTTCCTCCCCTTATACCAACACCGAACCAAAAATTTATGTGGGAAACCCCAAAAAGGGCCCGCCATGTGAAGCAAATTGACAGTTAAAAAAAAACCACACAGAGCAATGAATTTTCGCGAGTTCCAACAAACAAAAAACAACCGCAAAAACAAAACTTGAACCTATGAATCCTCTATCGTCGAATCTCCATCAAGCGTGCGCACAAACACCACAAACAAAAAACATCAAAAAAGAAAAAACCCATGTCCGCAACCAGGAAAAGCCAACAGCACCCGCAAAACTGGACGCGAGCAACTCCTCAAGAGAGCGAGAGACGGACAGAATCACGCGATGCATCAGCCATGCAAAGAGCCCAAAAACCCGCACGGAACCTCCCCAACCAGAACCCATCGAAGCAAAAACACCCACGGTCCCAGCCCCCCCCCCCCCCCCCCCCCCAAAAAAAACGAAAAGGCAAAGCTCATTCTTCCGCTTCAGATCGACATACAAAACTCTCTCACAGCGCATTTGCAGAACAAGCCACCGACCGAATCCCGACAAAGAAGGGATCAAACCAAAACTAGAACACGTATGAAAACACGCGAGGAGGAGTTGAAGGGAAGCGACCGGCGGCGACCTCGCGAGGCAAAGGAGGTTTTGGCTTCGGCTTCCGGAGCGAACGACCAACCGTGTTCTCGTCGTCTCCTCGGAATTCTACGGTTATCTCGACTCTTTATATGGATGCGGACAAAAATCCCGACGGCGACGTGTCCCCGGTATTTATAAATTATTTATTTCCTTCTATTTATCTGGATTTATTTACTTATTTATGCAGGGACAAAAAAATTAAGAGATTAATAAAATGAGAAAATATTATTTTTTTAATGATCTTATTTAATTCAGGGGTGGGGTAAGTCTCACGATGGAGATTTTTGTTTGGTAGTCAATGAATGGCAACAAAAATTCCTGAGGGAGCAGGAGAATCATACTGCCTCGAATTTCGGGCGATTTTCAATTTCTAAAATTTGAAATCAGTGATAATCAATTCGGTTCCTGATTATAGATGCACATAAAATTATCCGAATTGATCTAGATATGAGTTGTTGTGTTCTTTTTTCTTACAAAAAGGCCCGAGAAGAGAACAAACACGACGTTCATAAACAAGCTTGCATTATGCAAGAATGTTACATTCAAGAATTCGAAGACACCGTTGTTTCAAATCTCTTCTCTGGTTTCGATTTTCCATTCGCCGCTAGGGATTAGGAAAAGATGGAAAAGAAATGATATCGTGCTTGCTTATGGACCCGCCCAAGCACCAAACCAGATTGGTCACTCTGGTTCCGGCACTAAAGTTGAGCCAATTATCTATTCTTAAATTGGAGAAATTACCATTATCGTCCAATTACCAATTCCATGACGGAACCTAACCCGCAGTGGACCCTGTGGCCCCTAATTAGCCCTTGTTGTCCTACTTTTGCTTGGCTTTTTGTTGGGAGAAATATTGGTTGTATATTATAGATCCGGCGACAAATCTTGCTTTTTCTTTCTTTCCTTTTTGTGAACAAAAGATTTTGTAATTTTGATAGGAGGAAAACAGAAATGCTGGGGCCAGATGATATTTTATCTGCAATGAAGTGCAAGGGGAGGATGAGTCATCTTCTTATCTTCAAAAAGTATAGTTAAATGGAAGAAAAAAAATAATTAATATCCAACTGAACATGATACGTGGCATGTTATGAGAATAACACGTGTTCTTGGAATTGTAGTAACGAGTGTGTTTAAAAAGTAAACAAAATTAAGGATCAATAAGATGTTGAGACTCGTGGTAAATAATAAAAGCCAGCAATATAAAATGTCAAGGAGTTGATTCTGATTAGTGATTTTGATATTAAGAGATGGCAAAACATAAGATGCCTCGATCCAAGAATGGTGATGGCGTTTTGGAGCGTTGCACTTTTGGCAAACGGAGTGGATGCAAAAGAAAAGTGACCCCCCCCCCCTTGTGATAGGTCCCGAAAATTTTTACCATACATATAATACGCGTATACGTACAGGCACATATACGGATTTGAAAGTCCCGAGAACTTGATTCGATTGGAAAACCTCACCTCGACCCTGTTTACAATTCGGTTAGTCAAATGAGGAACGCGGATATCTAGATTCGCCAATGTCTATTTCGGAATTGTCAAGAAGTCGTCTTAATTTAATTTTCTCATTAAAAATGTTGGATGATCTCATTCTTTACAAGCTGGCAAATGTGCAGGCCCGTTGTATGTTATGCCGCGTGTAAAAACCATGCATTTATCCACAGACACGATACGTTTTGTGAAATAGTGACCCGCATATAATTGAAGGAGAATAAGAACAATGGAGACCCATTGAAAGTGTAAGAGGTAGTCTTTATGTTATACAGTAATCAAGCATAAAGGGAATATCTATAACGACAAATCTCTAGATAACCTTAGAGAACACCTAACCGTTGCACTAATGCTTAAGAAAGAAATAACAAACAAGCTACGAATATGCGTATAATAAACAGGACAACAACGCAAAACGGCCACGAGATGAAATAATGTGGATTTAGACTCTGAAAACGACCTCGAATGTGCTCTACAATACAATGAATTTCCGTAATTAGTCTGACGGACCCGTCCTTACCTTTCTCAATGGCCTACCTCTTCAAGGACTACTTACTAGGTGTTTTCGTTAAGACTTCGGTATCTGTCTTTGCCATCTCCTTTCTTTCGTTCCGGAACTCGCCCTTCGCATGACTTTAGGTCGTCGTTCGTGAGACGACATGCCCTCAATTCTTTGATCGTGGAGATCACAGAAAGATGGCGGAATGCAAACGAATGATTGTCGGATGAATCTAACGGGGAAAATCTACGGAAGGGTCGTGTGGATCCGAATCGCATGAAGCCAGAATCACGACATCTTGCGAAGAAAAGCAGGGGGAGCTAACCCAAAGTGTAGAGTAGTAAGTACGTAATTCGTGGTGCCCTGAGGACCAGTGCAATCTTGCAGAATCCGATGGAACAAAAGAGATAGTCATGGAGAGATAAGTGGTTGGTGACACCCGGGAATTCCACTGACGGATAAAAGCTGCTGTGAACTTTTTGTTGTCGGGTCTGATGTGTTGAATTGAAAAGTATGGGCTCCAAAGGTTGGGAGGGAAGAACCATCAAGAAGTGGGCACTTCTGGCAAGTTATAATTGCTCCCTTGGCTCGTGATTGAATATATGTGGCAGACATCAATTTTGACTTTACTCTACCGAGATCTTATAGGAGTGATTCCCTCTATATATAAAAAAGAAAATCCACAAAGCTGTGTTGAGTGTTATTTTGCCTCGAATTTTCTTTTATCTCTTGAAATAAATCCAAATTTTATTTTGATTCCAAATTTTTCGACATCGAATAATCACCATTGATCTTTTCAATATGTCATGTTATAATTATTCCTTACAAAGTGAGGATATTGATCAAGACGTAGATTATCATAAGGTACTTTTGACTAGTTTTGATATCAATAAGTGTAAGTAAGATAGCAATGCTTTTTGGATATGTAGGCATATTTGAGGTTAGAGTAAAAGTTTGTGGTTTTTCATGGCATTAAAAAGGAAAGTTTGAAAAGAAATTGAAGTTTTGCAAGTTGTCACAGAATTAGGCCTGTCCACTTATGCCTTCTGTTGTATTATTTGCAAAGTGGGTCATACACGATGACGAGAAAAGAAAAGTAAACATCACCCTTCATCTAATGAGGTTCCCTCTCTAGCCATCATTTATTTAGTCGACATTGTCTCCATGATTCCTGAAGTGCACGTGCAAAAGGGATTCAGAGCTTGAATATCTTCAGTCGCCATGTTTGAGCTTGCCTGTTCTCTGCTGTCTTGCCCGTGTCTTCGTACATATGAGAACCACAAAACTGCTCCCTTTAATCTGGAAGAGTGCTCTTTTCATGGCTTGTTGCCTCCTTTGTTTGCTGAGAGTGATAAAGGGCTCAAGATATCCATGCCATGGAGATGACTAACCTTCAATGTAGTGGAGCAGAAGAAGAGTGTGTTCTCGAGAAGTAGAGAGAAAATTTCTCGAGAGTTCAAGAATGGGAGTTAAGCATATCTTGATGTATGCGTCGGAGCATATGCGCTCAATTTTTGTGGGCCAAGGACCACGGGATTCAAAGGTTTAGATGGATAGAATGGACCCCATTTAACACAAAAGCAAGCTTTCCAACACACATTACACGAACTCCACTATACAAATTTCAAAAGAGAGAGCGAATAAAATGTAGATATATCCGTCGAAATTGTTGAGTAGGAGTCAAATAACTGAGGCGTGAACGCTAGGTTTTCCAGATTTTCCTTTGTAGTTTCAAGCGAAAGTTCATTGACATATACTTTACAGGATGAATAAATTGGTTCACGGGCATGGTAATGGCTGGCCCGCACAGCCTGTCCATGTGGGGCTAAGCTTGGACACGACAGCTGGCCATATCGATGGGGTCGGATCAGTTTTGGCCGGCCCGAAACCCGTTAATTTTTCGCATGAATAGGTCTGGAGTCATGGCTCTCGGCCATCTTTCTTCATGTTTGGTCGGTCGCTGATATAATAAATCGTCTGATTTTTCAGAAATCTTGTTTGGTAAAGCACTTGATATAAATGTCTGAAGTACATGTTCTATTCGATTACACGCACGGGATACGTCGGATCAAATCAAATCGAAGATCACATAAGATGTGGATAAGAAAGTTCTTGCAAAAGAGGTTGCAAACCTAATCGCTTAGCGCAACTGGAACAGCGATCGCCGCCAAGACCACTGCCAGGTGATCAACGTCAGTCTGAGATTGGTGACCACCGTGTCCTCCCCGGTTACAACGAAGAAAAACCAAAGGTAACTTGAGGAGGGCAAAGGGAGGTGTCCTATTCGATTATGTTCCCTGTGACTATGAACGAAACATAAAGTTTCTATTTGTGCTCCTTTCATTTCAGGAAAACGCCCACCCGGACAAGCACCATGATCAGCATTTAAACTGTGGATGAACGAGACGGTATACATACTTGAATCTACATCATTTCGCTACAACAAAAGAATTGAGTTACAAAAATTCACCGAGGGCGGGATTTTGGAAAAGCCTACGATGCCCGACTGCAAGCGCCATGAAGGGAAACTTACAGCAACAGAGAATCATACAAGTTCTTTCTTTTTGGGCTCAAGAACAGGTGGGTCGATATCGATACCCATATTAGCTGCCGTACCTGCTATTATTCTCATCGCCGATTCTATAGTTGTGCAATTCAAGTCTGGCAACTTCTCTGCAGCAATCGCACGCAGTTGGTCAATTGTGATCTTCCCGACTTTCTCCATCTGTGGGTCCTTTGAACCTTTCTCCACACCTGCATTATCACCTTAGTCAGTAAAAGCTGAAATTTCATTTGCAATTCACAATGAAACGAAAGGATCTAGTTATTTAATTACTAGCATGAGGAATATGGATGCATCCATGGACCCAAACTGCATTCACACAATGGAAACCACGATAATTACCCTCACTAAAGTCAAACTTTCAATCATTTTTTTCTGAATGACCAGGATAGTTACCAAGGTTCTAGCAAAGTGAGAATGTGCCTTTGACTGATACAGTTATTTCATAAAGATGTTCTTGTTTAAGAGCAGAGCCAATCCTGATCTTGCACCGAGACAAGCAGATTGCACAATAGAGTTCATTCCCAAGAACCGTTAAGAGACTTTTTATCTCTCTGATATTAACAGAATTTCTACAAGAGATTGCACCAAAACGGACACGTGAACCCACTTTTCTCCTAAGCCAAAAGGAGAGGCTCACGTTTTGTTATCACTGCCATACAAATCAGTCCTTTAACATGTTACAAACACCCGTCACTCTCAAAGTGAGAGCTCAAACCCAACAATCTTCAGAAAACAGTCAAGCATCCAATACTAAATTTCTGAATGTATGCGCCAGCACGTGCTCTGCTGAGGTGCTTTGCATTAGGACACCCCAGCATGCCGCCTAATGACAAACTCATGGACCTTCCGAAGATTATAGCTTTTCTTGCCTCTACTAAATGTTTGAACCAACTAGAAAGGCAGATGGTGTATGTCAGAGTTTACTATTTTATAAAAGTATTAACTCCATGCCAGCGCTCAACCACAGCGATACAGATTTTACCATTACAAAAGGCAAATCAGAGTATAGAAGGCACTTGCGACCATTGCTAACCAAAAGATAAAGGTAAGGAAGTTCACTACAAGAAACAATCTCCTCATTTCGCAAAGACTGACACATTCACTCAACTTAATGGATGACGAGCTAATCTTGTTTCTACATCTTTCAAATTTCTCCAGACTGAAACAAGCAGAAGTCCAATCATTTGAACTTCCATCGCTGCACACAAATCTAAATTATCTAAATGTACCCTTCACTGTGACATTAAACTAATTAAAGTTTTGTTTTGAGGTTTTTTCTGCCATAATTTTGATATTAAACTAACAAAAATCTGAAGCCACTTAGAAATAAAGGACTCTCAAAGAAATACAGAAGCCACAAAGTGTCTCAAGATCAATTTTATGCAAATCGGTCGTCCTCAAAGACATGCCAAGCTGTTGGCAGGAATAAGCTCCCAGAATTTTCAAACAACTAATTTGGGAGAAACGTGTGTAGCTTTTTTACAAACCACAGGGAACAAAAACTAAAACTGGTTACATTCAGACATTTAAGTGAGACTCAACTGGTCACAGGTTGGACAAAAGCCTTAAAGGGGCCCAAGCTTTGCAAGCAATATAACTAAAGCTAACTCTATCATCATAGTTCAACATCTATCAGTCATGGATGCTAAGAAAAAGATATGAAACAATCGCAGAACCCTCTAGTCAACTCCATAGTAAAGAAGAACAATCTAGATTTCTTCACCCAGCTAGCTGACTGAATGATGAAGAGATGCAAGACTCAAATTCAAAACTAGACTTACAAATATGGCTTGACAAGGTTATCAATTTAGCCACCGTTGGAAAATGTGCTCTTAGATATGCCTCGGACTTTGGCAAAAGAATATATCAAACACAAAATGGACTTACTCTGTGAGTATCATTAAGAAATCTTTCAATGACAATCTACCTAGAGGTATTTCTTTTGCACCTAAGCATATTCATACGACATTGCAGGGAAATCAAAGTATTTACCAACTTAAATTTGCACCTTACAGATCACAGCACAAACAACATAGGTATTTGCCCTTGCAGCTTCAATTGATTCCATTAGTGTAGGTTTCCCTCCTAAAGTGTTTATGGTCATACTTCCCCCTTATTTTTTTGTTATTGCAGGAATAGAATTAGTCGTCATCAATTCAACATGCCATATCTTTAAGTAGGATCAATGATCAGGAATAGCCGAATAAGCATATCAAGCTTGCAATACTGGAAGATGTAGGACACATGCTTTTATGAGTGACTTACAATGTTCGATAAATGGGTCAAACTGAAATGGATCCTTAAGAACCCTTAACTGTACGACTCCACTATCAATCCCATAGACTTGAAAATCGGATCACCCAGTTTGTATTAATTTGCAACAATAGAAACAGCCCCCAACTATCTGATATCTGCTGAAAACTGCTTAATTCTTAGCATAATTTTTCACCCCCTTATACCCAAATCCAGCGTCCGCCATCAACACTACCACCAAAGCAAACCAAAACCAACGATAAAACATTCATGCTGGAAGTTAATTTTGCTTTATGAATTTCATGAACGTTAATCAATATACCAACGCTGAGTTTGTTAAGATCCTACATGAGCTGACGATAGTAAATCATATTTGATACAGCAAGCAGAGGACATTGGTGCATAAAGAGGCTCGCAGAAGGGCAATAATCTTGGTGCCTATCATACCTGCAGCCTTAAGTAGCAGAACTGAAGCTGGAGGGGTCTTCAAAATGAAAGTGAAACTCTTATCCTGCAAGAAATCACGGGCATCTTGTACATTATATCAGCGAACTATATAGTTCACCATACGAGCAATGACATGCCACAGACCCCAAGAGACTCACATCGTAAACAGTGATTTCCACGGGAATAACATAACCGGCTTTATCGGCGGTCTTGACGTTGTAATCCTTGCAAAAGGCCATTATGTTAACACCCTTGGCACCGAGAGCAGGCCCCACAGGAGGCGCAGGAGTTGCTTTCCCAGCTTCCAGCGCAAGCTTTATCAAACCAACCACTGGAAACTCAACAAGCCAAAAGCACAGACATATAAATATCCGTAAGAAAAGAAGAAGAGGGGAAAATGAAGCACCATAACTTGGAAACGAGACCAAGGACATACCTTTCTTGGGTTTGCCACCGGGTTTAGGAGGAGCCATGGCGACGACGGAGAGGGGCTTCCTGGCCGGAGTTTGAAGTGAGGGACGCGTCGTGTTCAAGAACGGAAGAGGAAGAAGATTCGATTTTGAGGACAAATTGGCGGTGGGCGATGGCAAGAAGGAAGTGGGTTGGTGAGGAACTCCGTTCTTGGGACAGAATTGGGAGGGCGAGAGGCGGTGGCACGTCGAGATCGAGGACGCCATTGCTAGCTGCTTGGTTGCAGAGAAGTCCCGAGCGAGACAGAGGCGAGTCGAAGGATACGATTATCCTATCCGATGCCATGCTCGTTGCCTTCGAAGTTTTGAAGCTTCGAAATAGGGAGGATCAGACGACGTCGTCGAAATTGGGATTATTATTTGCAACACTATTTTCGAATTTATCCTTATGGTAAAGTGGCCTCTTTTTCCATTTAATGCATTCAATTTAATGAAAAAGATTCCTCCTTTTCCCCAAAAATTTTTCTTAAAAAAAGTAAAAGTTAAAAGAAGATATCTCAAAATTTTAATCTGAATACAGAAATGTAAATATGGTGTGATACTTTGTATGTGTGATGAAATAGACCTTGTTCACCAATTATGTGACAAAGAGAAGTGTCTTTGTCTACCCAAAAAATAAAAATTAAGAGGAGAAAATATTTAAATATCGACATGTTGGGTATAATTATATATATTATATATAATAATTTCATAAGTAATAAATAGTAAATTTAACTCTCAAAGAGTGTATATATCACAAATTTAAGGAAAACTAGCCCCATTAAGCACTATATGTCATTTCATAGACAGACCTACGCGGCATGCTAAAAGGCAATATACAATTGCACTTAATTAGTACTTATTGTAGCCTTTACAATACCAATGTGTCATTTCACAAAAAATTAATGATTTTGAAGATATCTTTTTAAAAATGGTTATTCGTGTCACTTACAAAAGATGAATGAATTTGAAAAAATTTATCATTTCTCACGTAAATGTTTAGGCACAAATTATTGTCGATAATGAAAACATTATCATTAACTAATTCTTTTAAATGATAGAAGAAATTATTTATAATAAAAAAATATTTTCAAATTATCTATTTTTCGTAAAATAAATTGTCAAAGTCTGTCAGCTCGCTAGCCTCAAGCAAGGTCGAGGCATACTGTTAGAGGCCACGATATTTAAATGTAAACAAAGAACATGGAAAAAAATTTCCCCTTTCAAAAAGGCGGAAAACATTTTTCTCACTTTTGAAGGTGTTTTTTCCATTGGTGAAAAATATTTTCCTTAACTATTTTATTTTTCATGAAATGAACGCCGAAAAATTAGGAAAATATTTTCCTGGAGATTATTTTCCGTAAAACGAATGAAACCTTAGCAAGGCAAACTATGAACTTAAGGTCAATAGATGCCCATTGGCCATTTTCTGATTGGAAGACTCTACAAATAATGAGCTTGAAAGAATAGAAACGATTGTATATGGCTCTGCTTATAAACCATATGCATTACCTAAGATTCATATGCGCCCGGAAAACCAAGATTTCACTTTTATTCGCAGAATTTATTTCACTATTTGTATTACTTGCTGGCTTTAGGTGAATGGCACTAAGATCAATACAGAAGAAATACAAGTTGGAAATAAAAACTTTTGGGAGGTTTGAAATTATGGATTTCACTATTGCCCTTGTGGAGTGCTGAAAATCTAGAAAAAAGGATTTATTTTTGTTATGAAAAAAAAGTTGAAAAAAAAAAGATGCAAAATCACACTACTTTGAGGTCCTCGAAGACTAGGGTTGAGCACAATAGTCACTCGGACCAGACAGGACTAGCCAGGTTGGTTTGGTTCTTTAGAGTCTTGGTCCAATTCATGGTTCCTAAAAATAAAATCGGTTTTCAGTTCTTGGGAGGGCAAGACCGAACCGAACCACCTGGACCAAAATTAAAACTAGTCCAATTTTCCTTTTTCTGAATTCCCATTTGAGAATCTATCTTTTGGTCTCCCTTGAATCTCACTCCTCAGTTAGTCGAAAGTCGAGACTTTGCTGTATATATATATATATCTCTCTCCCCCATTGGATTACCCAGCAAGCCAACCGGTCTGGTCCTAAGGTTAGTCAATTTGGTCCTCGGTCCTAAAAATCGGGGACCAGTTCACGGTTCCGAGGAGAACCGAACTGCCCGGGAAACCGATTACTCCTATCGAAGGTGGTTCCGGCGTGATGCCTAACTATTCAAACGAGAATAATCCCGATGCGTGGACTTTCCCGCCTGCCTGAAATTGGGCCTTTGATGGGCCGCATTGAAATGGGCAATACGGGCCCATTTAGGCCGCAGGCCTTCTCTTTGTGCTGAACAAGAAAAATCACTTTTATTGGGCCATGCACAACAACATCAAATTGCCGCGGGTTAGACATGCGCGTGGGCCAGGTAGAAGTTTTCATTTAAAACTCTGACTCCATTAACCAAATGGATTCATCTTCAATTTTTCTTTTTTACATCAGCAAAATATCCACGTCACAGCGCCAAATGGATGGCACTTCCACCTCTAACATGTAAATTAATACGCGCACAATAAAAGAGATCAGGATTTTTATTTTTATTTTTCTACTATGTGATAATAAAAATCAGCAGCATCATTAGCTAAGCAAGTGGAGCCAAGAATAGTGGCGTCTCCAGAGAGGCAAGCGGGGGCGGTGAGAACTGCAGTCATTCTCATCGTACATAATACATTACATCTAGACACTGCGGCCTGCCTAATGGAGTCGATGGAGGTTCTATATATCTTCTTAGGATAATATAGTTTCTTAGTTTAATGCAATAAGTATCATAGGATAACTAACGTTAGGATGACGATATCAAGAGCCGTCTCACTCAATAGTATAACTAATCTTGCCTGCCCATGACATGGATTGAGGTCCCGTTTATTCGAAGAAAACTTAATTCTTGCGACGCCTTGTTCGGATGATGGAAAGTTAATCGACTCACCATAGACAATCTTCATGGACCGAAAACAACAAGCTTTACATTGGAAGGATGACGACTTCCCCTTTTGACAACAAGGAATTCACTTCTTTTGAAACCATCAAGCTTATTTAAAAAAAAATGAGCATTTTAATTGAAAACGATTTTCGTGAGAAGAATTTTCCTTCATCGTGAAATTCCCGGCTAAACAAATGCACCCTAAATTCGCATAATACGGATTGGGCTATTCGCTTTCTATGGTTTCCTGCCGCCTTGTGTACTCTCGAGTCTTTGAAGTTCATTGTTAACTTAGGTCTGACTCGTGAGAGTAAGAAAATAGAAGAAAAAAAGAACTTCCCTGAAATGTGTCTTATTAAAGTTTTCATGTCGAGCCAAGTCGGCACTTGCCAAAGTCGAGGCTGGCTAGGTCTTTTGACACTGAAATAGTTGCCCAAAGCATGCCTATTAGCCCTTCAGGCCTCTCGAGCTTGGACATGATAATTACGCAACTATAGTTAGATTGGATCTAGAGCCTGAAAAATCATTGCCCGTACGCGTCCATTGAACATATTTGATAAGTGTCCCCTGAAAATATTCTTCAGGAATCTCTTTCAAAAAAGTACGAAGTTTTCTTTATGGGATAATTGAAATGTTTCGCCCAACCTCGTCCAAATTCAACTTTGCCACCTAGTGGCTAGCTTTGACGGTTCAACAGACCGTCAGTCGCTCTCAAGCCTTCTAAATTATGAATTTTTGCCAGGAACCACAGGAAATACATCAATATCACATCGACTAAAGTAATATGGCAGCGAGCTGATAATTATATACGAATGATATGAGGTTTTGATTATCGATTAAGATTAACCTATACATTTTAGACTCTATTTATTTAGCGAAAAAAATGAACGATTCCGAAAATGTTTTATAAAAAATCGATCATTTATACCGTTTGATGTAATCAGTCAATGAAAAATATATTCAATTCTAAATTGTCTATTTTTCGTGAAATAAGTCCAAATACATGAATTCATCTAGAAACCCTAATGAACTTCCCCCCGAAACACTGGTCCCCCCCGGCGCAATAAGCAGAGGCTCTGCTCACATGCTGCATCTTTCTGTCTGTCTCTGTGGGGTCACCGCCGCACGCTTGAATCCAAGATTTACTTTAAAGCTCATCTCGAGAAACAAAGAGAGAGCGAAGAGACAAAAGACCAGAGAAAAAGTCACGACAAAGACGAAGACGAAGACAAAACTACGCTGCTGCTTCGTGGGTCTGTGTACCCGTCTCTCTTTGCTTTCCCTGTGTGGCACATGCCGAGATTTCCTCAAAGGAAGAAAGATTCCAACTTTATTGTAAATGAACTCCACTTAGCATTGCCGTCTCCACCATTACCATTGTTCCAAAAAACCTTCCAGACCCTTTTCCTCTTTCATAAAAGAAAAGCTCCGTCACCCTTTCTCTCCTCCGTTTTCAATTCACCATCTCCTTCTTTCTCTCTGTCTTTGTCTCTCCCTGTTTTTTGACATGGATGCGGCTTTCACTTACCTGGGCATGAGGATCGACCCCAGGTGGATGACCCTCAAGTCCCTCAAGAGCCTCCTTTTCCATGCCAAGATCGTGCTGATTTCTTCTATCGCCCACCTGGGCCTCATCAGATTTCGACAGCGAGAGCGCGCGGAGGAAGAACAAGGACCGCACGCGCTGGACCAGTCCGGCAACTCCGTCCTCGTGATGGACGGCTCGACGCCGGCCCTCGTTCCCGTCCACGTCCTCGCGTCCCAGTTCAGGATCAAAGTGCCGGTCCTCGAGTTCGGTGAGCTTCTCGCCAAGAGCAGAGCATTGCGCGGAGATGACGGAGGAGAAGGAGGGGGAGGCGATCAATGCCGAGAGAAGGTGTGCGCGGTGTGCCTGAGCGGGATCGAGGGGAGGCACGCGGTGCGAGAGCTGCTCAACTGCAGCCACGTTTTCCACAGGGAGTGCTTGGACCGGTGGGTCGAGGAGAACCAGGTGACGTGCCCTCTCTGCCGGTGCTTGCTCTTCCCGGCAGCAACCCCGAGGCAAAGGAGAATTGCAGAAGCTTGCGGCTGAAGATGATGAAGAAGAAAAGGATGGGATCGAGTTGACTCACTTATGAGCACTGGCTTGTTCCTATCGGACAAGTGGAGTGGTTGTACATTAATCCACGCAGACCGGGGATTCCATTGGATTAGGACGAGTACTTGCGGATTCACAGGAACCGTTTGTAGCGAGACCTAGAGGGTAGTTCTTGACCGTGCATCGGTTGTCGCAAGAGAAGCTCGAAGCCCTCTTCGGAGTGATCTGTGTGGCTCGCAGATCTGTAATTCGAATGAATCAAATTTTCCTCTCTCTCTCTCTCTCTCTCTCTCTCTCTCTCTCTCTCCCTCTGAGCGCATTTCTGCAATTCCATCTTCTTCTTCGACTCCATGCCGATGCGAGCGCGTGGATTCATGATTTGGCCGTTGCCGTAGTTAATTATCGTGGACGATTCAAAAGCAAGCCAAGAAAGCAGTGGCATCATAAGCGGCCACTAGGCACGTGCTCTGGTGGCCGTAGGCGGGGTTGGGGCCGAACTCACTGGTCCAAAACCATTGACAAACCATTGACAGATCAAGCGATGTTTAAAACTCACGCATGTCTGGCAAACTGGTATCAAGTGGATGTCAACAAAGATTTTTAAGTCTCCAACTTTCCCAAGAAACCCTCATTGAAGTTCTTTAATCTTGCTGCGCAGAGCTTATCTCATCTAGTCACGTATCGAGACTTTAAAAAAAAAAAAAAAAAAGAAGCTTGAGCGTCGATTAACGTGTGGTGTTGGTCGATTGCTTCAGAATTTCGATTTTTGGGATGAGCTGCTGAGCTGACGAAAAATTCAGATGCAGCTGACGAACTGAGATGATAACACTATCTCTTCAAACTCTTCTGCTCAGTTACTGTTTGGCAGTGACCAACATGTATTTGAGGACCTGCTTGATTGTCTCTGTAGTCACCAGATTACTAGTCACGACTCTCTCGTTTTTCTTGACGGTGCGTGCGGACTTTACGTGATGAAGGACTTGTTTTATTCGGCTAAGTCCGTGGTAGATTAGTCGAGCGCGCCGTGCAATCTGTCTTGTTTCGCGACTCCATTGAAACTAATGAGTCTCGATCGTTAGCATCATCCGATGAATCAAACACTTCCAACCGTCCTTGTTAGCCATAGCCGATGAGCAGGGGGAGCTCTTGCTTGCCGTCCGTGGTAGGATTTATTCGTCCGACCCTCGTCGGCCATATAGCTAATAGAAGGAAAACCCTATTCAGCCATAAAGCGTGTGCTATAAATCTAAAGGTTCTCCATGGCTGTCGCGATGGAACTTCCTATAAGAGTTTCGATGCGACTCGTGTCTAGGTCGTTCCTGCCTGGCCCTCTTTGATACCTCATAGGACAAATTATTGCCGATGGCCATTGCTGAAGGACGCATGACCATCTGGCGCTTTCAATTATTTTCAGAGCATATAGTTTTTTGGGGGTTGACCATTTACGTACCACATTTGATTTAGGTGATGGGGGTTGAGAAAGATTAGTTTATTGGTGACCCAACTATGGGGATCCCAACTTCCTTGTTCTTGTTGGACCAACTTGAGGAATTCCATTAGGAGTTACGGATGAGTTAGATCAGTTTTAGAATGCATCTAAGAGCTACCTGCCTCTTAAACTTGAAGAGTGATTGCTAGAAGGGGAGGAAGAAGTTTTGATTTATGAAATGACCAGTTTGTTGAAGATGGCCGCCGGCGTTTTTGTTCATTAGCATGGAAAAAACGAAACATTGCGCAAAACATGTTTGAAAAGTTATGGCTTTTTTGTGCTAGTCTTGAATTTATTAGGGTTTCAAACGGGTTAGGTGGACCTGCTCTAGAAGGGATTTTTGGCTTGGGTCGAGAAGAGCAAAAGAGGTGCTCCCAATCCCTCTTATCTTTTCTGCTTTGCTAATCTTTTCCTCTAAAGATGGGACGGGAGGCGGCGGGCACGCACGGGAGGATCGGAGCTACTTAATGAGCCGAGTGGTCGATGGGTCCTAAATTCACTTAACTGAAGAATGAAATATTCTTCGATGTTTATCATTTCATTTTACTACAAAGAGTACGAAAAATAATATTTCAAGTCGGGTCAAAACTCGACCTCAAAACACTAACATGAAACACGCTCATATACCAAAAGGGCCATGTCTCCGGATTATCGGGATTTCAGTTTTTTATTTTATTTGCATCCTACTCCTCATGTTGAAATATAATTGGTTCGATTTAATCAATCGTCTCATGTTGTTTTACTCTATGAGTTGATTTTTATATATCAATCTTTAGTAGCTCCATCATTGATCTATTTTAAAAAAAGGGTGTGAAACAGTTGAAAATACAATAAGAGTTCTTGGCCGACGGGCCAATCAGAGCAATGCGTACGAAGCAAAGATTTGCTGGCGTCGATAAACCCAACTTTGGACTCTGCATTTCCAAAGCGTCGCAGTCTGATGCGCTCGGTCGTCCATTCAATTTTTCTTCTTCCTAAGTTCTTCTGAGAAGTGACGTGCGTATCGAGTAATTTCCCCTGATTGAAAAGTAGCATCATTCGTTAAATCCTCTCTCTCCTTTGCAGCCGACCCACTTTTGACAAGTCCCAAGACAATTGTCTTTGTTTTTATGTTATGTTTATAATGTTCTTTCAGTCGTTAAACGACGTACGAAACTGAGGGACCATGGTACGAATATGCTCGTTACGTCTTTCCTTTCCGGGGGGGGGGGGGGGAAGCCCACCAACATGTACTGTCGATAAAGTATTTGGGGGTGCCTACATTACTTAATGATCATGGCCTTTGGGAAGGACTTAGAGGCACTTATGTCACAATTGAGATAGTTTGGTGATACAATTCTAGAAAGTTTTCTTGGGCTAAATTTGGCATTTCCAAAATGGTTGTAGCCCAATGCAATTCCCACCTAACATGTTCATTTCACGAATGTTATTCCAGGGTTAATAAAACTTTTTCTTCTGTTCTTCTTCCAATTTTGCTCTAACTAATGTTTCTGTATTCCTATTTTGCGGTCACTCTAATGTTCATTGTCTCTTCCGTGGACCAGATGCACCGAATGTCGCTCATTATTTTGGTCAACTCGATGTGAGCCCAAAGTCGACGGTCGTCGAAGGCCGAAGGTCGAGGACCGATGGTCGTGGTTTTGTTGAGCAAGAATTAGAAGGTTGAGACTTGCTGAGGGTCATGTGAGGCTCGCCGGTGACCGCGGAGGGTCATTCAAATTTGAGTCGCATGACCTCATATGAGGGTCGCCTATCCAAGGCCAAGCAACTCTCGACATTGCCTCACCCGATCTCTTCAGTAGTTCGATCTTCGCCGGCTTTGATTGCTTCAATTGGATTTGCTTCCACCATTTTGCAATCATTGACACTAACAGTCTCCATTCTCTTTTTTTTTCCTCTTTTATTTTAAAAATTGCTCTACCATAAAGCCTTTAGTCTAAAGCAAATAGTGTTTACCAAATGCTAATCATGCTTCATGAAAGCTCTTTAATTTAAAGTCATTTGCATTCACGCAAAGGCATTAGGCAAGAGCTCTCTCAAACATATCGTCATCACGTCTAGCATCATTTCCCATTCTCTGTACATCTTTTAATTTTCACCGCTTACGTCCGAACTTCGCCCAATGCATTGCACATTCAGAATCTTCATTCTGACCCCAACTCATTCCATCAAGATAATTTCCAAAAAATTCTGAAACATATGGATATCAATTGGTACCTAAAATTTTCAATTTTGCACTTTTTAAGAAGTTATCAATGTAGTCTTTTTAGTAAATTTTCATATAAAAAAATTGTCAGCAAGACGGTCTTGTTAGCTCAAATTTTCTTATGTGATAAGGCCATTGTTGATGTGGATGATTTTTACAAAACTTTTTTCAAAAAAAAATATCCAAATTTTCCCTTTTCTTTTCCTTCTCGACCAATTGCGGATGAGTGTGGCCCTCCCTAGATCTGGTGGGGGTAGCACTCACCCAAATCTAGCAAGGTCAGGAGGGCAGCCTAGCAAGAAGCCTACATTCACATTAGCAATTGCTGATTAACATTGATCGAAATGATTATATTCATAAACCGTCAAAATATTTAGGATTGAATTGGCTAAAATAGAAATTTTTAGTATTTGTTTAGTAATTTTTTCCATGGTGATCCTCACAAGTTTCAACATGAGCACACACCGTAACCACGTTGAAAAAATAGTTTCGTACGAAGTCACCTAGAAGGAAAGAACAAAGGTATGAATACTGAAAATTAAATTTATTTCCTCCCCGCACATATCTTTCTCGTAACAAAGTTTTCTGCGTATCTTAAAATTGTCACTGATTTATCATTATTATCAACATTAAGAGGATGTTGTTGTTACTTATAAAAGTAAGAGATTAATGAAGACACATAATTAATGATGACACATAATGAATCTCTAACTAAGGCTGATGTTAAAAAGTTTGAAGAATTAGTGGTGATTTTTAGATGTCTCAGCAAATTTTAGATTAGAAAGAGAATTGGGGATTTTTTTTAGATAGAAAAAAGTTATAGGAAAAATTGAGACTAGGCCTAAGAGTTGGTGGCTTTTTAGGGAATTGGAACTTAAGAATAGAGACTTTTATTTCTATTGATTTCTTTATTTAAACTAGTAGCATTCCGATTCCTTATGATGACTCTCTCTCATGTTATCCGTGTATGACTTCATATCAAATGACATCTTATTTAGCAAATTACCAAAAAAAAGTTATATATATATATATATATATATGTCAATGCAATTTTAATCTTTGTAAAAATTGGCTAACTTAATCCTAAAATTTTTGATGATTTGTCAATTTATTGTAAACTTTCGATTCTACCAACTTAATCCTAAAACTTTTAACAATTTGCAAATTGAACAATTTCACCTAATTTTGGCTGAAAATCACTAATGTGGGGATCTACTTAGCATTACTTGTTTTATGCGGCATGACTAGCACTGACTTGATCATTTTTTTTTTAAATTTTATGAATTTGTTTTTTCCTTTTGTTTTTTTTCCTAACTATTGCTAGCCACAAGTGAGGGTCAGTGACTCACCTTACTGGCCATGAGTAGGCCCTCACCGGCCACAAGGGAGGGGCTACGATGCCCTCGCCCAAACCAAGCAAGGATGTCACGGCCTGCATTGGCCAACGAGCGATGGTCATAGCTCTTGCTTGGATCAAAGCATGGAGGCGCTCATCTTAACCAAGTGAGGGTCATTGGCCCAAGCTTAGATGGAATAAAAGGAAGAGAAAAAAAGAAAGCAATCATAAGGAATAAGACAAAATTTAAAAATATCTACATCAGTATCGACTTGTAGGATAACCGGCGCACCGCCATATCAATGATATCCAATTAAATTAACCGAAATGATTAAACTGACAAATTAGTAAATGATTTGAGATTAAATTGTTACAATTGAACTAAATTGATAAAAAATTAAAAGTTTTAGAACTTAATTGATTAAATTAAAAAAATTATAACTAAATTGATATTAGTATAATCAGTTTAAAACCTCTTTTTTGTGGCTAATTTCCCCCGTCTTATTTTCACATACATACTTATGACTTGACTCTCAGTCCTCAGAATTCCGAAAATATGCTCCTTCTCAGTCTAGATGAAAACATGGCCGTGTACGATAGAAACAGATTGCCTGAAGTAATATTGTCCGCACTGCAGACAATCTTGGCGCTTCATTGATGGCCCCCCATTGATGCCCCCTGCGCTACTGCAAGCAATCCGGTTCCGTGTACGACGGGCACGCTGAATGCGACAGCCGCGGATAACATCAATGACGTCGTCGGCGGAAAGAATTCCCAGTTGAGATAAACAAGCGTTGGTTTCAATGATTGAAGTACGTGTTTGCGTGTCCCGTCCCTGAAATCTGAACGCAGGACCAGAGCTCGAGCGTTTTAAAAACCCTTCGGCATGGCATCTACAGATTCCTTTCACGCGCGAAACCCCTCTGAAAACGGCATATACTCCACGCAATGCGAGACCCGACAGACATGTCTTCACATCGAGCCGACCGCAATAGGAAGTTCGCGACTTGCGCACGACTTCGTTAAAAGGCAACATCGGGGTCATCGATCACCGGTCGCTTGCACGAACTGAGATGGCCGACATCGTTTTCGTTCGGTTATCTACTCGCCCTTCTTGGCTTCGTCGTCTGATCCCGACTGAATTGTTGTGTTAGCGATGCATCAGACGGTGACAGCTTCGGAAACTACGTGCCCAATCTGGAGCTGTAAATGATGAGATCTGTTTTGTCTATTAGCTCGTCCAATCCCGATGCCACCCTACAACCCTCCAAGTTTGTGACTCCTATGTATACATGATCTTCATCAGCTCTCAATTGTCACATTCTTTTTGAGTTGTGTCTTCATGGGATTCCCTTGTGGAAGCATGAGCCTGCCCAGCTCCTTCAGCTACATAATAATGTTAGGCCTGCTTCGCTACGCAAAACTCATTGCAAGGGTGATACTCAATAGGCCGAGTTCCGAGGTGGTCTCGGCGGATCATGAGTTCGACGTGTCCAGCACCGGATTTCACGAGTTCCCGGCGTTCTGGCCCTCCCCTTCGTTAGTTCCAGCAACGGCAAGCGTTCGGGCGGGAGGACGGAAGAGGCTTCCGGTGGTAGAGTTCGGGGATTTCGTGAGGAGATCGAATCTGCGCCTGGACGAGGGTGCCGCCCTTTGTGCGATCTGCCTGCAGGAGATTGAGAGGGTGCACGAGATCAGAGAACCCACCAAGTGTCGTCACGCGTTTCACAGAGAGTGCCTGGATGGGTGGGTGGATGAGGGGCATGTGACTTGCCCTCTGTGTAGGGCTGCACTTTTCGAAGGCGAGGAAGAAAGATCAAGCGTCGGAGATCCGTGGACCACAGAGACGAACACATACATCTTACGCGATTATTAATCCTGATGGATCTGGCACACGGCCATGGATACTGGATGAAACAAGATTACTTTTCAGTCCAGAGGAACATCTCGGAAGTTGGAAAGTCTGCTCAGATGAGAAACGCAGAATGAATAAGAACTAAAGAACAAGCTCGGGGTCCGAAGGTGACACACACCCTTTCACGTCGAGTTTCAATTCTAGGAAACAGAACTGGCAGAAAGGCATATTCAGGCGTATGTACATGTACCGATTAGCAAGTAAAAGACCCAGGTATTGATGTCCTTGATGCAATTACGCAACATACATTGATGACTGATGATGCTGGTGAGAAAGAGGGACCGTGAGAGGGATTTTATTCCTGGAGTTGTAGCAAAATTGCAAGGGGAAGCTGTTTTGCTGAGTTAGAGAGAGAGTGGCAATACCACATCGCTCTTTCAAAATGGGATTATCCTTTGTTCACCCATCTATTTTGTTCTTGTAACAAGCTGATCGTTCCACCAAGCACATCGAATTCTATTCTAAATCCTTCATCATAAGAGATCGACGAACATACACCCAGCACGCACCCAACAAAGACCCAAGCTCAGAGTATGAAAAAAGTCTTAAGAGTCAATTTTCATTTCCACTGGAAAGAAACGAATGCACGACGTTACAACCGAAACAATCCGCGGCCTAACCAGCAAAAACATACAGTTTCAGTTTCTCCTTCCTTTTTCCTTCTTGCTAAGGACATAGAAAACACATGAACAAAACACAGCTCGAGCCCTGCACAGACCCCCCCCCCTTCACCCGCCGAACCCGTAGAGCGTACGCCCCTGCCTCTTGAGTGCGTACACGACGTCCATGGCGGTCACCGTCTTCCGCCGGGCGTGCTCGGTGTAGGTCACGGCGTCGCGGATGACGTTCTCGAGGAAGATCTTGAGGACGCCCCGGGTCTCCTCGTAGATCAGCCCGCTTATACGCTTCACGCCGCCCCGGCGAGCGAGCCTCCGGATGGCGGGCTTGGTGATGCCCTGGATGTTGTCCCTCAGCACCTTCCTGTGCCTCTTCGCCCCTCCCTTCCCCAACCCCTTGCCCCCCTTTCCTCTGCCCGACATATTCCCAGCCGGAATGAAGCTCGCACGGAACTCGCAGCGAAGGAGAATGGAGCCGCTAGATGTGTAAAGATCGGAGCTTTGTGAGAATGTTCTTCTGGGTGATTCAAAAGCTTCGGCGGGTCTGTACTTATAAGGAGGGAGGGGTTTGAAAATTTTGAGGTTTTGGTTTTGCGCGCGACGAGGCGCCTGTGCCAGCTTTTGAAGCGGTTGTCGTGCAGTGAGTTCTGGTCCGTCGGATCGGAAGCACATCGACCGATGGGAGGGCGCGATCCGCGTGCGCTGGGCCAGTTTAATCTGGGCCGTTGAATAGTAGGGATCTTGCGGCTGTGTTAGAGGTGGACGCTGCTCCTGGATTGATGACGTGGGAGCACTCAAAAATCTGACTTGGACGGTTGGAACCGGAGATGATTGACCGTGCCTTCAGAGAAAATAGCGGGTGGTCCAAAACTCTAAGTTGGTGTGATCCTCAATTATTTTGGATGCGACCATAATGCCAACCTCATTTCCAAGCTCGTACTCGCTCTCAGAGAACTTTAAGAACTGAAGTTGTTGTCGTCAAGGGCACGCACCCGCCCCTCAATCTGATCCAGATCATCTAATCCTGTCAATAATGAGAGGCCATTCGATTTGAAATCGAACAGCCTTCATTATTTATTTGAGGGGTTTAGGAAAATGGATCGCTCAACACCTCTACTTCACTCCTTTTCTAGACCATTACCCTATTCTGCTTTACTGTCCCGTACTGTTGCGCAAGAGATGGCCTCAATGTGCTTCACTGAAGCGACTAGACGAATGGTCACTCGACGAATGTCGAAGTTGCAAAGAGCGCAGAGTAGCAAAAACCTGAGAGCGAAGAAGGAGATTCAAAATCGAAAAGCATTTGTTAGAGAAGAAACAGTTTTTGCTTTTTCTTTTGCTTCCACGAATGAAAGAACGAAGAGGAGACAGAGAAATAAATGTGTGTATAGCAGAAGAGACGGAGCGCAGGGCTAGCGTGTGCAGGCTACGAGAGAGAGAGAGAGAGAGAGAGAATTATGTTTCGTGCATAAATTGCTTTGTTGGTAAGTTAGCCCTACACCTCCTTGTTATATCATGAGTGGTCGGGGATCACGTGGACCTGCAATTCCTGGACAAACCAATATTTCACCAAAGCCGCTATCGCATACAAGTGTCCATGCAAGAAAATATTGGGTAGGCCCCATTCTCCACGTTAGTGAACGCACGCGATTGTTTGATAGGTCCCGCTTGTCCAAAGATTTCAAAGTCCCCTCCTCTCTCTCTCTCTCTCTCTCTCTCTCTCTCTCTCCTAATACTCGTTTGATTGCGTTTGGTAGTCCGAATTTTTAAATGAGATAGAACCGGATAGGATAAGATAGTATAACAAATATATGAATTTCTTCGTATCTCATATATTATTTGGTGAACTACGGATTTACAATCGAATATTCTCATATCTTATCAAATCTACTGTTTGATGAATTACGGATTTAAAGTCGGATATTTTCATATCTTATCAAATTTGTTATTTGGTAAACTACATATTTAAATTTAGATATTTTAAAAACAATAACATTAGGCAAGTACAAATTTGCAGGTTTAATATTCACAAAATCATCCAAAACAATTTATTCTTATCAAATTTTATGATTACGCATTGTTTTTTTTTCCGTTCCTTTGAAATAATCTTTTGGGTACCCCCTTCAACATCAAATGTTATTAGAATAACCTCAATTTCAATATAATCACTCTCTCTTACAAGTTTTTCATTTGTTTCCATTTTGTTACATGTTCAATACCTAATCAAACAAATGCCCAATTAGAACAAAGTCAAAAGTTCATTCACTTTTTTTTTCAGCTATTACAATGATGCAATGACAATTAATCACGTTAACAAACAATCTTTGAACAATTTGTATTTATAAATAAAATTAAAGTTCATCGCTTTCGTAAAATTTTGATGTGAATCGGAGAGCTATGATGAGAAGGTTTCGATGTCGATACTTTGGATAAGAGTTTTATGCTAAACTAAAAATGTTTATTCAAAATGGAAAATCTAAAATTGGTTCAAGACTTATAGAATTAATACTATATGAAATAAATTGTGGTCAACCACCTAGACATTCTTTTTATTTATTTTTATTTATTTTTTTAAATGAAAGTTTGAATTTTTGATAAATTTTTTATAAAAATTTTTATTTTTGATTTTTTGATTTAGTATTTTTTAATTAGAAAAAAATGGGCTTTGGACCGGGTCGAGGAAACTCGATCAAACTCTTTGACCTAAACCCAACAGAGGAGTTGGAGTCGTTTATGAGTGAATGATGGAGAAAAAAAAACGTAGAGTTTTATGTTTCGGATAAAAGAAATAATATATAATCTTATCACACCCTCCCCCTCGGGTTTTTTTATCCGGTTTATATCTCTTTTATGTCCGACCTTATCCTATCATAGACATCTATCAAACACAAGATAAGATAAAACATATCATATCATGATTTTTATGCGATCGACCAAACGCAGCCTTGAGATTGATGGGCCGTATTTGTCTTCATCATCTATGGAGTGCGTGTGATTCTCTGTTGTTACCTCTTTCTATAATCATATTTATAAGGGATAGTGATTTAGATGGTTTTTAAATTTTGACTTAATTTGTAATGTAGTCCCTAAACTTTTAATTTGATCGGGCAGTCTTTGAACTTTTAAATTATTTAATGTGATCCCTAAAATTTAATACACGTTCAGTTTTATCCATAAATTATGTGAAGATGTTCAATATTGCCATTCCATTACCTAGAGTTCAGAATTAACATTGTATATTTTCATATAATCTAGGGGTTCAATTGAACATGTATTAAAAGTTTATGAATCAAGTTGAACAAATTAAAAATTCAAATTCACATCTAACAAATTAAAAGTTCAATAAATTTATATTTGTATATTGCGTTGAGGTTCATGGACTATTTTATATAAATCTCAAGATCGTGTAATGTGCAGGGTGAGCTTGTTCAAGATGGTTCTTTATATTGGAGATGCTTAGGTGATTCCTCGATTGGTTTTCAATTTTTTTTTTTGTTTAATTTAATCCTAAAACTTTTCAAAATCTGTTGGGGGTGTGGTCCTTTCGTGCAATTGAGCGCCTGGTCATGCATTTTATTTCCAGCTATTATTGCCACGTCAGCGGTGATTGGGCAGAAATAGCGACACGGCTTGCCATCTCATTTCTTTTATTCCATATGATATGTTTTCCTTATCCTTTTTTACAATTTCGTGTTGAAGAATGGATGGTTGCCTGGCGTTTTCTTTGGCGCCAGCGCCAAACCCAAGAGTCAAGCTGTAGTGCCCGCGCGCACAGATTGCAGTTTAGAAGCATAAGACCTGACTCTGTGACATTTTAGCCAGAGGCCTTATACAGTACAATTCCCCTGGAAGTGCAGCCCTCTTCCTTGGGCTGGTCGAACAATGTTCGCGAAATGAGTGGCGCAGAACATCTCCACCGGATGCGATGCTTACACATCGATTTCCCGAAACATGATGTGGAGTTTCTGACAGGAGGATGAAACTTTTTTGGTGGAATGTGGATGACGATGACTCATTTCCTAGCTCTAACAAGCTGGGAAAGCGTCTGCAAACTAACAAATGCGGGCCGATCGGGACAAAACAGCGAGCAGACTTCATGGATGCATTGAATGCCAAATTGGGGTGGGCGATGTTGAAAGAAAGAGATAAACTGAGGATTACAGCCATGGAAAGTTGGAAACTTATACCTCCACAATCAATTCTTCCTTGACACGTCCTGTAGCCTTGGGATTAAAGGATTTGGAAGACCATCGCGTCTAGCAGGTGAATTTTGTGCCAGGGAGTGTGCTATGGAAGAACAGTGGATGCTATACTTGCCCTCTAAAAATCAGTGAACTACTCCAAGAGAACGGCCAAATCGGGATGCTGATATATTAGGACAGCTAATCTCTGATGTCGCAGTGAGATATATCTTGAAAATCAAAGTCCCAAACTTTCCAATAATGGATCATCTCATTCCGGTGGCCTGATAAAATGGGGCAATCATCTGTGAATGCTGCCCCTAAGGGTGTCATTCGATGTAACTTTAGCGTGGTGAATACCGCTTAATTTGGAGGGGACCTACTCATGAAAGACACAAGTTGCGGTTATGGCATTTTGCGGTGGGGAGGTTCCGTGCGGAACAAACTTCCCGCGTTTGACATTGGAAACAAAATCTGACCTTTATGTGAAATGAGAGCAGAAACTGAGCTACATATACTACTTGAGCGCCATATTGCCAAAATTGAGCGGAGGAACAGTCTGTGGAGGATTAACTTGGAAGCATGGTCTGCTGCAACAATCCAGGAATTCTTGAAACTTCCGTACTGTCATTCCAATAAACTTCCAGGGAACAGAGTGGCCAGGACATTTACTTTCGCTGCTTTGCTCTCTGAAGAAGTTACGCGAGCGCATGCTGCGAAGGTCCCTCACAAAGTGAAGGTGAATCCTAAAGATTTTATCACGATGATCAATAGCTAGGCCCCATTTCTTTATTCAAAAAGAGAAGTCTCGGTGGACGCGAATCCAGATCGCGATGGCAACACACTTTCGAGACCATGAGACCCTGGAATTGTCAAATTCTACTGTGATGCAGCGTGGAAGGAGGACATTGGAAAGGGTGCCCTCGTTGCTAGAGTCCATGACGGAGGCGTGTATGCAGCTTGGATCAGAAGAATGAGAACCCAGACACCCTTGAAGCGGAGAGGGAAGCGGCTTGGACTGCGCATTGCGTCCCGAAGTGCCCGAACCTTGAAACATTCCAGTTTAAGGGAGATTGTCAATCAATTCTGCTCGGTGATTTCGGCAACAGCCAAGATTGTTAAATGGCGACTGCACCATCTTACTGGCGATTTGAAGACTGGTTTTTCTCAACATCATTCAAGGAAGTTTGACTGGATTTGCCGTGAAGCTTAGAGTTATGCTCATAACTTGGGAAAGCTGATGCTTTTTGACAAAGTTAGTGATGGATTTATGTTTTGGATCAGCTTTATGACATTGTAGTCGGCTTCCTCAGGCGACGGAGTTCATAAATTGCCGTCGTCCGATCCATGAAATGGTTGATTCTCGTGATCGAGAAAAACTGAAGGAAATAAATTGCATTTCCAAGCCCTTTGCCTGTCAGTCGACTTTCCACTTATAAGAAGCCTCGAGTTTCAGGCTCCATAAGGAAACACTGTCCTCTATGCTTCTGTGCAACTTCACTGCGACTTGCATTGGTGTATTCTCCCATGGCTTTCCCTGTTACTTTGTCTGCATACCTTTGGTCCCGATGAAACGGAGAAAAGAAAGTGGCACGATAACTTTTTTGTTGGCAAATTTAGTAGTGACGCGCCGTGTCGGTCTCCATATGTAATTGGAGTACGTTTTTGGCAAGTACCGTTCTTTAATTGATGGGTTATAAGGTGTAGAAATCACATATCTCGAGGTTTTAGTTGAGTTCGCATGTTGATAGATAATCATAAAAGTTGCATCCGACCAATTAAAGGGACGGTGAAGAAATTTTGCCAATCGAGGTAAGAGGGATTGGTCCACATTGTCGGTCACGAGCTCTGCTTCCTCAATTTCGATGCGGTTTTGCCGGGAGTTGACTTGTTTCCCTTTCCCTCCCGACCCATCATCCGTTCTTGTAATTGTTAAGTTCATTGCGATTCAAGCAAGATTGTGGCTTTAGGCATCGTTTCCTCTTCTTCTCTCTCCCTTAATCCCTCCTATCAAGCATGTTTTGTCGGAGCACTTCCTTTGTATCCTCAGAATCCTTCTATCTTCTCTCTCAACCCTCTTATCATACCAGGTGTTTGAGCACTTCGCGATGCCATCCAATTTGCTTTGATGGATTGAGAAGCAATGGAGAATGGGGGTGAGGAATGAGAATGGAAAGGGAAAAACAATGAAAGGATGGGACTGGTTAGGATTTGGCACACAACCATGGTGAAATAGAGAGTAAAGAATGAGAAAAGAAAATCGAGACACAATATTTTGTCTTTAGTTCACTAATAAATTAGAGCTACATCAAGCAAATTATTTTATTATAACCGATACCTCGCACTTCTTTATAAACATTCGACGGCTATTCATTGGCCCAAATCCAAACTACTAACAAAATATAAGCTCAAATTATAAAAGTGATGTGGTATCGCAGGAGCAATGTCCGCTACAACCCCCGCCGAGCCACCAAAAGTGCTCACTAAGAAACAGGACTTCCATATCTTATTTTCGATGTGGAGTATGAATCACATTTTAATAAGAGTGAGAAAGCGTACTTGCAAGGCTCCACGGCGGAACTCCTGGTACGCTGCACCGCCTCCCAAATCAAATTGTCTTTCGACTTCTTCTCAGCCTCATAAATTGAACGGCCCCGTGTTCTCATAACAGCGACGGCTCACCCCGTGGGGCATTTGCATTTGAAATTTGGCCAATGAAGATAGGGGCAATCGAGTGGGGGACCTCGAAATGTCCCGAGTAATGAAGAAGGGTTTGAACAAAGTTTGAGGGCGACATCGCCATATGAACATCGCCTGGAGATGCTCTGACTTCTACAAGCCCCCATGGGACCGATCACCCTGGATATATTAGTGGACCATAGTTCCGTCTCTTTCGCTTAATACAAGCGATCTGCAAAACATTTTTGTTCTTTTGAAAGCGACTACTCATATCGCTTATAAAAATAAATGAACGAAGGAAGGAAGGAAAGATACTTCCATCGTTTATGAAAATATTTGGGCATAAATTGCCATCGACAATGGAAACATTAAGTGACACCAAACGATCTTCAAAATAAACGGATAGATGCGATTCATTTTCACGACACTATTACGACCCTTATTTCGAATGAACGAATAATCTCGATCTCGGCTCCTCCCGTGGAAACCCTTCGAGGCTCGTCTCGTGTCTCCCGGTTTCCATGAATGATGTGATGATGATGAACGTGTACGAGAGCATGTCAAAAGTTCAGAAATCCAAAGCTGAATTCCTGGCATTCTTAGGTCGATTCCGGAACAATGCGAAATGAGGTCATCTCGATTGGGCTTCGTCAACGTACCACTTTATGCTAAGCCCTATTGATTTATTAGGTGAATACGTCGGCTCGAGATTACGATGGTTCGTACCTAACTCATTTGGTCAACCAGGGCGGTATCGCATTGCAATCTTTAAATGCAAAATCCCTTCTAGCGTTTGATCAAATCCACGGTTTTATCTTGCACGGAAGAGCCATACGTTTCGTAATCGCATCGCATCGACCGACTTTTTTCTACGCTAACCGTATCCACCCAAATAAAAAAGGATAGGCAAATGAGTTTCCGGTGGGAGTCGTTATCTATTATATTTGTCTTAATTAAGATTGAGGACAATGACAAGGTAGAGTTTATAACATGCTCCGTTTGTTTCACGGACATGGTTAGAGTAAATTTGAAATTTGCTAATTTTTGTGTGTCAATGTTCTCGTGTTATGTCATGTTGTAGCGTATCTAAAATGGTCTTTATAGACTTGTCTAGGATATTCACTTTAAGTGCATAGACTATCCCTTTTTCTTTTTTTTTGTAATTCAGACATAGTTAAAATGAACATACATTGAATAACTTTTGTCAAGGGGTACTTTAATGTCTTGTCTTGCTGTGCCATCTTTGAAATTGCATTCATGCGCATGTCACGAAAGTTTACTCTGTGCATGCAAAAAATCATATGTATTTCCAGTGATTGGGTTAAGATAAGCCCTAATTCGTAGTCTTTTTGAAGGCCATCCATGCCATCTCCTACAATAGCAAGTAGAAATGATCATGAGCTTGGTGTTGTGAGTTCACTTTGAGTCATCTGAGCTCGGAGACCATTCGGGAACGAGAGCTCGTCCAAGACTATTCAATAACGAATCTTGCTCGATCCAAAAAGTTAATACATGTGGCTTTTAGTGATGGGCAAGTCTCAGCAGCAGATCAGACTCGAGCTTGGCTAAACTCACGCAGTGATCATCTTTGATGGTGGAGAAAAAAATTCGAACATATGGTGAGAAAAATCACATCTCAACAGGCATTCTTTTCGGAAAATGGTACATGAGTATCTCATTCAGAAACATAACTATCAAAACCTAATTGTTCTATTCATACAAGTTTAAAGATATGGTTTTTTATTTTATTGTTTGTTTTACAGTTTTAAAATAGTTACTCCTTGATCATGACAATAACACTGCCTAGATTGACCATTACTTTTAGTTTTTGCTCAAACCAAGTCTTGCTCGTGTACTTTGACTTCTTCTTCTTCTTTTTCAAATCCAGAACACCCAAAAGCAAGATTTAACATTAACCACATAGATTCACAGCACATCTGCAATAGTCTTTTAATTTATCTTAGTCATGAAATGAAAACAAAAAGTGTATTTTCGCTTTTGCTCAGTAGATTCAACTTCGATATTGGATGGACGTATGAAAACACAATGTTTGCTTGCTACCCACTAAACTTATGTTTGCATGTATCAATCTATTTACGGAAAATGGTAAATTAATCTTGATTTTCACCCAAAAATTTTAAAAATTGATGAGAGTAGCTTTTCTTGTTTTTACTGAGGCCCTATGGCGAACTTAGCCATACCGCACGCTGTCAAATTATGTTAGGCTTGAACGCCAACTAGAAAAGTAGGTGGCCTTCCTTTTCTGGGTTCACTGGGGTTTTCCTCCTGAAGGTGTTCGTGGATTTGAAACGCCAAGACCAACTACGCAGGCGATTTCGATCCCGCAGATGAAAAAACGAAGTAAGAGTTCTTGAGAGGGTGAATTGTTGGTTTAGCCCTACTTCAATGTAGACGGAGTCTGTTTCCTTCCTATTCAAGATTCCAATCGAGGACGAGCGCATTTGACTTTAGAAGAGCAAATAGTTCGTGCGCCGTCCTCCCATCAATCAAATCATCTTCACATCGATTGACCAAAATGGCCGTCATAATTCATCGTGAATCTTTTTTCCGCAATTTAACCCTAATTCTATGTCGGTCTTTGTCATCTTATTCTACGAAAACTTAGGGGACTGCTCCCAATTATTTAGAATTTAACTCGGTCTTCATTCTCCACATTCATGGGGATGTAATGTAAGGGTAATGTCAGGCACAGTTTTGTGATTACATTTTTGTAGGAGCTTCATTGAAGAGAGCCAAAAGTACATTATCTAAAAAGCAACTCTCTTTTTTTTTTACAAAAGAAAAATGACACAAATGGTCTTGTATTTTGATTACCTATACAACATTAGTCCTTAAACTTTTAATTTATTTAGTATGATTTCTGAATTTTAATTTATTATGCATTGTGGTAGGAGTCGGAAACTTAGACAGCCTGGATCGAGAACCGCCCTGGCTAGACCAGAAGTATTGGTCCGGTTCCCAAAAGTGAAATCGATATTCGGTTATCAGTTCCTAGGAAGGCAAGACTGGTTAAATTTTTTTATATTTTATTAAAAATAAAGAAGTAAAAAAGTAAAAATAACTCAATTTAAATCTCTAAAGTTTTTATATTTATCCATAATTTTTTTTATATAATTTTTCTGGTTCCCAACCGATCCATTAGATTTTCTAGGAATTGGATCGGACTAATAGGTCCAGTCTAGGACTTAGGTAATCCGGTTTTCGATTCCAGGGGGAAATTGGACTGCCTTGGATCATGTAGACCCATACATTGTAGTCCATGAACTTTTAATTTATTCAATACGATTCTAGAATTTTTTATACATATTCAAACTAGTTTTCAAACTATATGGAAATAACTTAAATTAATGTAAAAATAATAAATATATAGTTTAGAGATCAGTTTGAACATGCACTAAAAATTTAAGGATCATGTCAAATAAATTGAAAGTTTAAGGATTACTTGCATATTGAATTAAAGTTCGTGGATTATGTTGAACAAATTAAAAGTCAACGTAATATATTATACATTTAGCTAGAGTTTATGGATAATTTGTATAATTATTGCCAAAATAAAGTCTAAGTATAGTAATTTGCAAGAGAAAACAACAGGTGACGAGTTTTTCTGTTGCTCTAGAGGGAATTGCATGAAGATAAAAGAAGAAGAAGAAGAAGAAGAAGAAGAAGAAGAATCCAAATATTAAAATCCTAAAAGTGAAAAATTTGTGTTACCTAATCAATGAACTAGTAAAAGGAAGGAAGCAGAGACAGGAGCAGACTCGAGTGGCTGCGTTGATTGAAGACGAAGGGGCGTTTTGGGAAGGTGGAGAAATAGTTGTCCTGACCTTCGCCGCTCCAACTTTTTCTTTCTTTAGTCTTTTTCATCTCCTCGGTTACAGTATAGAAGTTAGAACCACCCAACCCTGTACAGAAAATACAAGCATCCCATCATTCTCCCAGCGAATTTGATTGGGTTTGCGAGGAAGCATAAATCCACAATCCCTTTTTGTTATTTTTTTTTTCACTCCCATCTTCATTTCCATGTTTAGGACAAGAATCAATTCTGCCACCGCTTGAGAGACCCTATAGTTTTGTTCATTGCAGTAGTTGGTGTTGGAGTTGCGTAGTGTGTTTCTCTCTCTCTCTCTCTCTCTCTTTCTCTTTGAGATGGGGTCACTTCTTGTTTTTGTTCTCTCTTTGTAACGTTGGGGACGCCACCTCTCCTCCACCACCCATGGGAAGAGAGTCCCGACATATAACAAACGAAAAATAAGAAGAGGGAAAGCTTCCTTAATGCTGAAGCTTTTCTGGTGGGGAGGGAAGAGATTTGGGATGGGTCTTAGCAGACCTCAAAAGTCTGGCGGAGTTTCCACCAGATGGGTTTTTCTCTTCTGCATTGCCAGCTTCTTCTTGGGTGTTCTTGTCGTAGACAGGTTCTCCCTCTCTCCCTCTCTCTCTCTCTCTCTCTCTCTCTCTTCATGTGTGGGATCTGGCGTTGAATGAATGATCAGCTTTTCGATTTTGTCATGGGGTCTGAAACATGCCTCCTTTTTAGCTAAAATTTTGGTAAAGAATTCCAGCTTATTTGCAAGTTGGATGAACAGATTTGGCTCTCAGAGTGCGCTTTCCAGATTCAAGGTGTGCCAATGAGCTGAATCTGCCCTCAAGAGAGAAACTTTTGTTAATCTGGTTGACAATTTTCTCTCTTTTTATGAATTATTGAGTCACCTTTTAGTGGTTCTTGGTGATCTCCACATCAGGTTGCATGTCTTGCTTAATGCAGAGATTTTGTTTGAGCGAATGACCATCTGTGTTAAAGTCATATGTCCAAATTCGGGGAAACTTGTTTTCTGGGTGGAACTATCGCATGTTTCATATGCATTGACCGGTAAAGTTATCCTTTTGACGAAATCGAGACTTGGTCATATTGCGTGTATGAGAAACTTCATTTTGGGGTTAGAGAAACCTTGCAGCTGCTGAAAAGCATCTTATTTTGTTCAGTAAGTTTGTAAATGAAACAAAGCGTATCACACTCTGACGTGCTCATTTGCCCTTGTTGGAGAGAGAGAGAGAGAGAGAGAGAGAGAGAGAGAGAGAGAGAGAGAGTCAAGGGTTTAATGTGATAAGCTAGGTTCAGCTGCTGGGAAATTAGAAAGGAGAGTTGTCATAAACCGTTATTCTAGAAAATAAAATTTTCAGTACATAACATGGCTGCCAAATAGGATACACTCTGGCATTTGATCGTTGAGTTTGTGGAATTGTGACATTGATGAACTAAAATTTCTTCCTCTCTTTGTGGCAAGGGTTGGCAGTAGGCCTATACTGTAACGTTTTAGCTTAATGGAATCAAAATATATTTAGTTTGGAGATTATTGTTCAGTTCAACTTAGAAATAGAACTACTCTTGAGGTTCTTTGTTTTGAAATCAAACGAGATATTTCTAAAGGTGAATTGGGATGACATATCTGGAAATGAGGGTCTTATAATATCTATCCATCATGGTTTGAGGTTGAGCAGCAATAGCCAATTCCAAACTTAGTGATCATAGAGCAAGTTCATAGTTGGATCTAGTAGCATGTGATGCGTGGCTATTAAATTGGGACTCACTTAGCCTCTATGACATTCATGGAAATGGATGGTTGATAGAATTCAAGTATTTGTCAAATTTAGTAATACCGAGGCATTGATTTCTAAAGCTGTTACCTTTGTGACAGTCAGTGAACACTTGGGCAAATATCACAAGACTCAGCACCATAGAGTGTGAAATGTAGTTGAGAAGATCCCTACTGAGATTGCATAAAGAAGTACATAATGATGGCGAATGATGCAATTAGGAGTTGTAGAGACATGCATCAAATGCTGGAATCTGTATGGATAATATGTTGTTGATAATCTGTATATAAATGTTGTGTGTAGCTGAAATGGGCATGGCATCTCATCTTCTGCCATTATTCTGCTTCTGCAATCTTCAGACTCTTGAGTTCACCATGTTGGATATATTGGTCATCTGCCAAATTTGATCACTCGTATATCTTCCATGAGCAATTTTTTGGTTTATCAATACCTTCTGGTTTTAAGTGGCATTTTTATTCTGATTTCTATATTGAAATATGAATGATCTGCGTATGTGTGTGCAAGATTTTCTTTCTTTGAGATAAGTTAATTTTATGCTGGTTTAAAGTACTGAATACTATTGGGTAGTGTTTGTTTCACAAGCATTAACGATCTACTCTTTCATGATCTTTAGACTATGGTCAATTCCTGAGCTAGCCGAGAAAGACGAGGAACCTACGCTGGAACATCAATCAAGTACACTTCATCAAACGGTCAACTGTGACACAAAGGTAAACTGGGAAATCGAAATTGTTAAAAGTCCCTTTTTTCCATCTTAGCGGGATTAGCAAATGACACTTGTTTTCTATAGCAGGAGGCTTCAGTCCAGGCAGGGGACATCTTTTCTCAAGTCTCACAAACACATGATGTAATCATGTACTCTTTCTGCTCCCTTCCTCTTATGTTGTAGGCTTCAATTTCACTTGTTCATGGAATTTAAGATCCTCTCATAGCAACTACATGTTTCAAATGACATAGGACATTAGACAAGACCATCTCCTCTTTAGAAATGCAGCTAGCTGCAGCAAGAGCTGCCAAGGCAGACAGTGAGGAAGAATTGCAAGTTAATACTGAGTTAGGGCCTGAACAGTTGAAAGACCGTCGCAAGTTTTTCTTTGTCATGGGAATAATTACAGCATTCAGTAGCAGAAAGCGAAGGGACTCAATCCGTGACACCTGGATGCCCAAAGGTTTGTCCATAGAATATGCATTGAGTAATTCCAGCATAGACTTTATCATCATTGAATGCATATTTAAAATTGCTGTCATTTCACGCGTATTGTCTTCTCAACTCTCCTTGTGCAGGAGAAGAATTAAAGAAATTGGAACTTGAGAAGGGAATTATCATGCGGTTTGTTATAGGACACAGGTAGGTAGGTAATAGACAAAGTTTTTTGTCATACTCTGTATATTTGGCTTCTTTTTAATTGTGAGTGATATTTATGGTGTCCAGTGCCAGTCCAGGGGGTGTTCTCGATCGTGCTATAGATGCTGAAGATGCACAGCATAAAGATTTTTTAAGATTGGTAAGTTACTCTCGTGTGTTACCATCACAATTGCCTAATACATTTTAATAATAAGTAAATGCTCACAATGGAGGATTTACATTGAATGCTTTTTCTTCATAAATATGAGCTTGTCAGAATCAGTCCTGCGAAAGACATGCTAGAAAGTGAAAATGCCACGATGATTTCAAAGTAAGGAGTAGTCTCCTTATAATGATTATGAGAATTCAGTTAGTTGTATCTAGATGGATTTTCTTCTAGGAAAGATACATGTTTGTAAAACAATTGGTGCCTATTTGCAATAGTCATGCCACTTTTTCAGGGTCTAAGTCACATCTGAAGCTGTTTAGCTGAAAAATCATGAGCCATGCCCTCGCTGATTATGTTGCAGAACCATGTGGAGGGGTATCATGAGTTGTCCTCAAAGACACAAATATACTTTTCGACAGCTGTCGCTAGATGGGATGCTGACTTCTATGTGAAAGTGGACGATGACATACACGTAAATCTTGGTACTGCATCAATATTCTAACCTAGGTTTTCAAACGCTGCGTCTCATATTTTTTCCTTACAAGGAGATGAAGAGAATATGTATTCTTGTAGGTATGGTTGGTTCTACATTGGCCCGCCATAGGTCAAAAACTCGTGTGTATGTTGGATGTATGAAGTCCGGACCCGTCCTGTCACAAAAGTAAGTGTTCAAAGTTTTAAAAGTCTTGAGCATTTATGGTGCACTTTTTTTTTCATTTTCCTAAGGAAGCTCTTTCTTGCAGAGGAGTGAAGTACCATGAACCAGAACACTGGAAATTTGGTGAGGATGGGAATAAGTACTTCAGGCATGCGACAGGACAAATATATGCAATATCCAAAGATTTGGCTACCTACATATCAGTTAACAGGTAAGCAGCTGTTTGATTCCTCCTTATCATGCGTCTCCCCATTAAAACTGTGATTCCTTACATTTTTTTTTAATCTGTTGGTAGACACATACTTCATCTATATGCAAATGAAGATGTCTCTCTGGGCTCTTGGTTCATTGGCCTTGATGTCGAGCATGTGGACGACCGAAGCCTTTGCTGTGGAACTCCTCTTGGTAAGTAGTAGACTCTGTTTTCATATGTATCTGCAGTGAGATTTGATTGTCCCACCAATTGATGGCCACGGCTTGCCATGCCAGTTAAATTGAACATAGATACAAAGTTCAAACCTTGTTGTAGGGTTCACTAAGTAGTTTCTCAATCTGATGTGCTTATAATTCCTTCCATAAGCAACGATAATTTTCTAGATACTAGAACATGTAAGAGCAGTACTCGTGCTCTTGCAGTTCCTTTGTCATGGGAAGAACAACAAAGGCAACTCCTGTTTGTCTGTATAAATAGCTGTCTATATTCATTGGTCAATATATCTCTCATTGAGGTAGTAATTTCTCGTTCTTTGGTTTTTTGTTTTCCTGGCCAACCATCCTTAGGCTTTTAATAATTCTATTGGCTGTATAGATTGTGAGTGGAAGGCTCAAGCAGGGAACCCATGCGCAGCTTCATTCGACTGGAGTTGCAGTGGCATCTGCAAATCCGTGGAGAGAATGCAGGAGGTGCATCAACGATGTGGTGAAGGTGATGGAGCTATTTGGCACACTAGTTTCTAATAGTCCCTTCCTTTATCTTCTCTCCATTCACTTTTTGTAATATATTTGTGCTTTGGCCGATGAAAATTAGTGGGTTTCAAACCGACACCATCTGCCCCGATTTTTGCATGCCTCGGGCCGGTTTGGTAACATTGTTAAATTAAATTGTTGCACATAGAAGGTCCTCAAGAGCTAGAGAGAAAAAGGGTTGGGAAATCTGAATCTGAAAGTTCAAAGCTCCTGTTTGATAGACACGAATCGGTTTCCTTTCTTCTTTCTTTTGTTTTTGCTTTTGCAATCATATGTGATAAGCCTCAGAGAAAGTGCATCCCGGTCATGTCGTACAGTAATGTGTTTGATGTCAATTCGAAGAATGCACACGGACCATAGAAGCAAAATTTGAAAAAAGGAGTTGGAGGGTGGGAATTTGACGACATAGAATTTGTTTATTGAGCATTGATGAATTCATTGATGTTGATAGAAGATGGTGCCACTGCCAGCTCTCATTATTTAATTACTGGCGTCGTTGATGTCATTATTATAGTTATGCAGTGGCCTTCGTTTCTGTCGTCATACGATTGCACCGTTCGTGGGTCCATGCCGGCGACGATACATCAAAGTATTGGCAAAACAAAGTTAAAATTGCCCTTCCAGAGTTGCATGGACATTAGTATGCATGTGGACTTTCTCTTCTCCATTCATATATGGGCAAGAATTCATACTTGAGCGGTGAGAAAGGGTCAATCTCTTCACACGTCGACACGTTTTCGAAAAGGTCAACAAGCTCTCTGGCACACATTCTTGTTAGGTTCTTTCTTCACAAGCATGTTCAACAATAGTCCACAAAGGAGACTTGGTTAATCAATTGACTGATTAGTTAATTTACGTTATATGTGGGAGAACAGTTGGTGAAAAATTGATGTGATGAGGAGAAGTTGGCTATATCGATATGGGAACGGAGTAGGAACACAAAGGAAGTGCGGGGGGACAAATTTCCTTGGTCTAAATTGAGAACGTGAGATGATTGAAAGCTCGAATGAAATGATCGGGGCACACCGGTCGACGATCTTCGAATGTTTCACTGCCGGTAGATGACTCCTATGTCTGGCCATTTGTGATGACGTTGGTTATCGCAATTCCGCGTGAGAAACTAGTAGGGATAATTGTTCAAAAAGATTAGAAAAATATTATAAGATGACTTATTCCTAAACTATTTTAATTTGATCAATTTGGTTTTAAATTTTTTTGATGATTTTACAATGTAGACTTTGCGGTCAGTTTTGACAATAATTTGCTAATATGGTGGTGCTAAGCGTTCATGTGGCACGGTAGCTATTGACGTCGATAAATTTTACAACTTCCCTTATACTTCTTGGCTCTCTATGGCCGGTCCCAGTGAGGGCGAGGCTGCACTTGCCTTTGCCCAGCTGGTCGATGGAAAAGGATACGTATGAGCTCGTCCCTACTGCCACGCTCGAGAAGTTGATAGCCGTTTTTTTTTGGCTCTTCCCCTTTTAACTCTCTTCAGACTAATCAAAGATAAGCAAACCAGTTTGCCAATCATTGATGATGTTGGAGAGTTTATTAAGGCATAGCAGCCCTCCCTTACGCCTGGTCGTTGGCCATCGCCGAAACCGGCCACACGGCGAAGAGCAAAGGAACAAAAATTAGAAAAACTTCAACAACAAAAAATTCATAAATATTGTTCATGTCAGAGCCGGCTGTTTAGCCGTCATGCCAAGTATGACGAGTAGTGACCATGTTGGGATTTTCAGTCAATTTTTGCCGTAATGACTATATTGATAAATCACCAAAAAATTTAGAGTTAAATTGATCAAATTGAAAAGTTTAGGATTGAAATTGGTCGTCATACAATATAATAGGTTTATAATTTTTTTATTTTTGAACGATTTTTTCCAGAGTTAAAAAGTACTTCCCTCCTCTCCTCCAAGGCGAGGTATAGAATTCATAATCCGTGCCCCATGTCGACTCAGAACTCCGCTGTCTGCCCCCGACGCTGGGGCCGAGTCATCTGTGAACTATTCATCGCAGCGCCACTGAAAGAGTGGAGGAAATGGGAAAATGGCGATGGCGATGGCGATGAGTGAGCGATGGACTTGGAAAAGTGCCTTCACGATGCGATGCGAAGTGCCCTTTATCTCCAGGAAAAGCGTGCTCGCTCGTTTCGTGGCAGCTACTCATTCCTCTGCGGACTCTCAAAAGCTCGGAAGCATCAATCTGTGTCGTCTGGGTTCTTCTGCGCAGGTGCGCTCCCGCACCAGAGGATGAGGGCGTGCTTGCCCCTTTCTTGCTTTAGTGCTCCGTCCCTCAGTTGCCATCACAGAGTTTGACCTCCCAATCTCTCTTTCAATCCCACCAAAAAGTAAAAATAATACGACATAAATAAAAGAATCAATACCAGCAAAAACTCTTGTGTCACAAAAAAAAACCTAAACACAAATATTCACAACTTTTTTTCCTATCACGAAAAGACTCGTGTTTATATATCGGTAGCTTTAATTCCAGTCATAATATATTTGTCATACCATTACAAATTTGGGTTTCTTTTACTATATGCAAAAAAGTTTAAGGTATTTTGGGTCACTATAGGTAAGTTTAGGGTTTTTTAGTGACACAAAAAAAATGTTCGGAATATTTGTATCATAATGGGTACAATTTGAGGTTTTTTTTTTTGTGTGGTATTAATCTTTTAAGAATCCCTTATTGTTCCGATCAATCCTTGTACTTCATGTTAAGGCGTGTGATTCTTTTTAAGATTTTACATGTTAATCGTTCTTATAATTTATATATTTCTTATCCCCTGCCTATTAATGATCTATTAATTCAGGGTCTTTTTTTTTCTTGTGGTTGATTGATAAGGAGGAAATATCCTTTTCTTAAACATCATCTCTAATTTACACAAGTGGAACAACTCGTGATGAAGAGTAGTTTTTCGACTCAAGTGACATTGGTAAATGGTAATGTTGACTCGATGTCTTTTGAAAAGAAGCTTCATAAAACAAATTGAAAATGCTTCACTTATAGAAATTGTTTTAATGATACTCTATTCTATCTTTTTATACTAAATAGAAAGATTACAATTGGTTAAATCACTATTTTGTTTATTAATCACCGTTCTTTCCTAAATTTTATAAATATAAATATAAATTAGTCCCCTAAACTTAGTATATGTTGATTCTCGCCTCTCTTGCTAAAATTGTGGCTCCCTCACTTATAAAAGGGAATTGAGGAACATTAAAGACATTCAAATCTTTCCTTGCAAGAATGATCGAAAGTTTTCATTGCTCCCCAAAATGGGGAAAAAAAGATATGTCGATTAGGGTTTGCTTATTTCAGAAAATCGACGATTTTAAAAACCCTTTTCTAGTGATAACCGCTTGCATTGATTACAAAGACGAATTAACAGAGACGTGTTCATCGAGCAAAGAAAAATGTCTAAGAACAAATTGTTATTAATAATGAAAGTAGTTTCTATTGGTCAATTTTACTGAGCCGCACAATCATCTTTACAAAAAGTAATTCATGAATTATTGATTGCGGGTAAAAAAGGGAAAAACAAACGTTTCTCCTCCGTCCATTCCGATGGGTCCCGAGCATGTCGCCGTCGCCACACGGGAACTTCGGGAAATATTAAGAGCACGATATGCACGAGCAAAGCCTGGAACAAGAGAAGGTACAGTTCGTGTGGGACAAAGTGCTGTGGCCCATCTTGGGAGGTCAAGAATAGCACTCGGAACTCTCTCTCACTCACTCGAGAAAGTGCACAGTCCACTCGCGACGCATGATTAAGAAAAAGCAGGGTTTTCACATGTCTTTAATTCAAATCTGAACAGCGATCTGTTTTCTGCATGCGATCCAGCAGAAGTGGCGTTCGGTTCATGCACGGTGCACTCAAAGCCACTCTCGAGTTGGCGGGGCGGTGTGGTTCTACTGTTTGGTTTTTGCCTTATTCGTGCAATAATGATTGGACTTTCGCGATCAGAATTCACCCCGCGATCAAGACGATGCACGTGAAAGGCATCGGTTGAAAGAGACTGCTCTTTCTGCGAGTCCGGAGAAGTCCAAGATGAAGGGTGTTTGAGTTCTAAGGAACACGATCTGTGCTGGCGTGAAACGAAGAACGAAACGATCTGGCGTGAACAATGTGATCGAGAAGCCGTCGCGAAAGTTCTGAAACTTTCGGTAGTGAAACATCACGGGGGCGTGTTGATTCATGAGATTCCTTATGGAGATATCGTCTAGGTGTGAAAGAGAAGAAGTCGGCGGAGTCGGCTGAGTCATCAAGAAATTTTCAGGTCAAAATTCAGACGTCAACTGTTCAAATTCCACGAATCATGTGTCAACCGTTTTATGTGAAGGCCACTTGTACGGGCCAAATGTCCGTACTGAACTGGTTAATAGGGTTTGCAGTGTTCCTTCATGGACTTCTCGGTAAACTGAGTCTCGACGTCCTTGCCTTGGTTTATAAACAAAAAGAGAATCCTTAGTTTAGGATTAAGATTAAGAGCTGATCTAATGTGATAGGCTCACATAAAAGAATAAAAGGTCGAGTGAATGTGTCGAGGGTGGAACAACGATAATCTTTCGTTGGGTGTATGCTTTTGTAAATGAGAAATTGATCCTAGAACTTAATTTTTTTTAGTAAAGGTAAGTCCAATTAGACTAGTCATGAACTCAACCGACTTTCTAATCTCCTCATGTTGTAGTAATGGATTTGTGTTGCGCTTTGGCTTTACAAAAGTAATGAAGAAAATACTAGGGTTTTAAACCATTGAAATTCCGGTTCAAACCATTGACCCCTCTTCTGTCATTCATCACATTAATAATTCGAAGCATATTAAATCATTCCAAGCAAGAACGGAAACTTGGTAGTGGGAAGGCATGGGACGTAGAAAATTGACAAACTGCAAGGAATTTTGGATGGCGTTTCATGCCAAACACATCTTAAGGTCGCATGGTGTACGAATTGATATCCAATAGTCGGACACAATCACACAAAAGTGAATACACGTGATATGACCCTCACCGAAAATTCAGCAATCCTGCCCAAAAATAGATCACGATTCATTGCATCTCTATCGAACTGACCATGGAACCATTTGTTTCAAAGTTTTTGACTTAATCAAAGGACAATATGATGTTTCTGAACATCCCCTTTTACGTGGATATTCATATTATAGGTTAAGATAGAGAGTTTCGGGCATGCACACTCGATGATTGTAAGGTGAAAGAGTGATTTGGACCAATAATGCATAAAGAAAGATTTTTATGCATGCCCTAATCGAACGTCTCTTTGTAATAAGCCACTTTTTACAAGACTTTCGCCGAGCAGGACGGCCCGATCCGGTAATCCAGGGGAAAAGTGCTTTGTGCTTTTCAATCTCCTGTATAATAAATTTCATTAATCAAGAGCTAAGATTAGGGATAGGATTGCGATTTGCTATAGAATATGGACATGTGAACCTCGCCGCACACTGTTCTTTACTAGGCCCGACTTTCTCCCTTTGGCGGGTCGGAATTTGGCTGGAGTCCTAAACATTGAATTTTCAAACTGGAGTTGCTCGACCATTGATAATTTCAAGGATTGAAAGTCGAGAAGCTATTAATCTATTAGGGTTTGGTGCTAATACTGGGACTTAAGAGAAATATAATAACAAGTCTTTGGCAAGTTCTCCATCGTAGCGTTTCCCTCACCCTTGTCGGTGCCAAAGAATTTCCTCTTTGGCAAGTTTTGTGAAGGAGTAAGGAGCTCTCCATTTAAGGGGAAGATTGATATGCCAATCTAGCCCATTTGACTAGATTATGCGTCAACATACTGCTAATTTTGAATTAATTATACAAATCTAAATTGTAATATCGCCCCTACCGAAATCGGGGTGCTAATTAGAGAGGACAACACGATAACAAATTTAGTTTCGTCTCTCTTATTTGGCTATTCAAATCACGAGACCAACGAATTTCGATATGAGATCGCAACGTGGAATCTTCAATCCATGCACGGGATGGCATGGCGAGAGGTGTGCTAGTGACCGTGCCCAAGTGGAGGCGAGATTGGGGATGGCGGCCGGCGAGTGCACTATTACTTGGGTAACTTTTAAAGGAGGAAGGAGGAGGAAAACCAGAGAAGGGAATAACACACATCAATTGTTGAGATTAAATGAGCTGATTATACTAGACTTTCATCCATTTTAAAGGGTTAAATTCCTTCTTCCTTTTAATGCCATTAATTTTCTTTTAGGAAGTTCTTAATACGCCGGATCAAGATCAGGCGATTAGCACGACGTTAATCTCGGGTGAAGATGAAGACCGCGTCGGGTCAACCGCAGTGCTCATACTTGATGGTGGGGAGTTGATGAAGATGATGGTGATGGTGATGGTGATGGTGATGGTGATGGTGACGACCCTCGAGCCGATCCTCCACACCTAACGCTTTCCGTGTTATAAAATTACACCAACCTACTTCGTTCCCATCTCGCGTTCGGATTCCGTCCTTTGTCTCTCTCTCTCGTTCTCTCTCCTCTCTTCGCCGCGAAGTTTTCATAAGATTTAAGAATTCCTCTCTCCCTTGTCCTCACTGTTCAACGTCAAGCCGAGATGTTCTACTGACGGAGAGAGAGAGAGAGAGATTGCAAGCATATGTAGAGAAATTCACAAAAGATACGGAGGGAAATCCCCTGGACCTACGGTAATCCTGGTGAGACGTCTATCTACCGCTTATCTCGAAACCCTCTTATCCGCAAAGCCTGACACTCTTTTGTCTCCGTTCTCTTCTTCCCAATCTCTCCCTCCCGCTCTGCAACATCGAATCTTTATCTCTTTTGGTCCTTGTTAACTCACCGCCTCTCCTTTTCTTTATTAGTCCATACACAGTACTTCGCCGGTGTACATCCCTTTCCTTCCCCTAACAATAATTCATTTCCATTGCCGGTCTGGTTGGTGTTTAGGGTTTTTCTTCCTTTCCTTATCTTGAAACCCTCGAGAATCGCTGCGCCTAACGCTTTATAATTTCGATTGATTCGAGGGTTTTTCTCCTTCTCCTTATTTTTTTTCCCAATTAGTTTTCTTCATCTGGGTGCTTCGGATAATCCCCATCTTTATCGGTTTGACCGTTTTCGGAGCTTGCAATGGCATTAATTTCGATTTTTTCGGAGATCTTGCAAAGACCCACGATTGGGGGTGTACTAGGCGAGCTCATGTTTTTCGTGGCTCCTGTATGGATTGCTGTCATTGTTGGGGTTTTGGTTGGATGGGCGTGGAAGCCCAAATGGGCAAATCTGGGCAAGGATTTCTTGGATTGCCCCAAGGAGAATTCTTCGGAATCTCCCATGTCGTCTTGCATCAGTACGAGCTTGTTTCCGAGCTTGAGTTCATCGAAATTGCAGCTGACGAGATTCATTTCTTCTGGTGCCGACGATGGGGTTGAGAAGGAGGCTTCTGTTGTGCCACCAGCCAAAAGTTCTGATTGCAGGTTTGTTCTGAATTAGCGTTTAGTTTGTGTGGTTGCGAGGTTTCTATGCGTATACGTAGTTGCATTTTAAGTCAGATGATGTTGGGGAAAGGAGATGGTGTCTGGAAGTCAATAGTGATGTGTGTTTGTGTTATTCTGGCAGTTCATCACAGTGTGAGGGAGAATTGTCGAGTCTCGTCGGGGACGATGATCTAGAGCATATATGCCGGCTTGTTGACGTGACTGATGGAGGTCCTGCTTGGATTCAGATGATGGACCGATCCACACCAACTATGAGTTACCAAGCTTGGCGTAGAGATCTTGAGGTAGGTTTAGTTTTCATTTTTTCATAGGCTTTTACATGCTTAATTGTGGGCAGACAAAGTGGATGCGATTCTTAGTCGGCATGTGGAATTTATGTATGTTTGTTTGTTTATGCGGTTATGTTAATGATTTAATTTGGGTTTGATGGGTTTATTAGAATGGGCCTCCGCAATACCGCAGTAGGACTGTTTTCGAAGACGCTACTCCTGAACTAGTGAGAGATTTCTTCTGGGACGATAGTTTTCGACCTAAGTGGGATGATATGCTAATTCATGCTACAACCTTGGAGGAGTGTCCCACTACAGGCACAATGTTAGTGCAGTGGGTGCGCAAGGTTAGGAAAATTTTTGTCTTCTAAGATGATTTTGCTGGGGCCGATTTGTTGTGTTCTCTAATGATGTCTTTTGTTATGTTCTGTGGTCCAGTTTCCATTTTTCTGTAGTGACAGAGAGTACATCATAGGTCGTCGAATTTGGGAATCAGGAAGACTGTATTATTGTGTTACAAAGGTATAGTTATATCATTCGCTTTGATTATTTTTGTTAAAAGCACTTAATGCTGCTGTATCCTTATTCCATCCATCCATTTTTCTTTTGCCTTTACATCGGCAAAACATTGAACTCTCAGCATGTCTCACAGTTTATGTTCTTTGTCATGGTTTGTTCCAGTGCTGCGGCTTTCTTTGTTTAGCTTTATGGTGGCTTTTTTTTTGGAGCCACTAGCTTTAACTATATGTTTGAGAATTATAATGCATGACCAGAAGTTGGAAATACCAATATGAAAAAGAGCATAGTCTAGGCTATTTCAAACAAAGATGACTTTGATCTCTTGCATCTAACTTCACTCCAAGGGTAAAGTTGGGTAGAGATGCAATTCAGGTGCAGATTCGGAGAACAGCCTTCTTGATGTAGCTCTTTGTTCATCCATTGTACTTTTGTCCAATTTATTCCTGCTGAATTAAAGTGCAAACCCTGAGGCTTGGATCTTGCATCTTGGACATCTGACCTAAGTTTTGCCTGTTGTATAATGGCTATTAGGTTGTACTGTGTTGCTTCATTCCTTCAATCTGCTTGCCAGGTTATGTTCTACTATTGATGTGCTGGCAATATAAAGGACATCTGATGAAGTCTTGTCTTTGGCACGTAATGAATCTTTTAGTTTCAACTTTGAGGAAGTTCTCTCATCATTCTCCATATGGCTACCAACGAGACATTTGCTTTAGACTCTAGAGTTAGATCAGTAAGAAATGACAAGTATGACAGCAGGTATAGATTTATCTTGGAAGAGTGGAAGAGATTTAGGTATGTTAACAACCTTAAGAAGGAGGTTTCCTCTAAGCAAATTTAAATTATCGTCTTATGAGTGCCAAAAATTGTTTGCATGAACCTGGGGTCGGTGTACATGATTGAAAGCAGCAGGGTTTACTATTGAGGCACAAGTAGGTTTTATTGCTGCTGATTTCGAATTGAATGACAGCTGCTTTATTTGTGTTGATCTGTGGTCAACTTGATTTTGATTAATTTTGGCTTCAAAATTCACTGGATCACCATTTTCTACTCTCTATTGTTCCAGGGAGTTCCCAACTCTGTTCCCAGGTGTAACAAACCAAGACGTGTGGATTTATATTATTCGAGTTGGTGCGTTCGTGCAGGTAGTTTTTGCTTCCTGGTGGGATCTGATCATTTTTGTTCTTTGTTTATTGCAACACACACAATTCCAAGTAACTCGATCCAGAAATGAGCAGCTGCTGTTTTTGCTCTACTGGGGGAAGCAAAGGGAGAGGATAAACTAGGAGAAAAAAGAATACAATGAGCAATCACATTTAGTTAATATAATTATAGAGTTTATGGGACTTAATTGTGGTCTCCAACCTTAGTAATGACCCAAACTTTTCCTTGTTGAATAATGCACAGTTGAATCAAAGAAAGGTGATGGGCAGCTTAGTGCTTGCGAAGTACTGCTCTTCCACCACGAAGACATGGGCATACCCTGGGAGATTGCGAAGCTTGGAGTCCGCCAAGGTATGTGGGGAGCTGTGAAGAAAATTGAGCCTGGTTTGCGGGCATATCAAAAGCAAAGATCCTCTGGGTCTCAGCTGTCGCGCTGTGCCTTCATGGCCCAAATCAATACAAAAATCAGCTCGGACTACCTGAGAGCCCTGGAAAGTACTGTCGGGAATTCATCCGAAATTGAGCACCGCGATTTGTCCGAGCAGCATCCTGGGAAGAACATACCTAAACTTATAGTCATTGGAGGGGCCATAGTCCTCGCATGTAGTCTCGATCGGGGACTCTTGACCAAGGCAGTTATATTTGGAGTTGCTCGAAGATTTGCTAAATTGGGGAGGAAGTTATGATTCAATTGCTTCTTGAATTACACCCTGGTGCTAATGAAAGTCTCGGCCGCGGGAGGTGAGAGATTTGTTGAGATGGCCGGCTGTATATGAGAAACCCATGGAGAAGGACGATGGGGCCGATGTATTTCATTCTTTAGATCATTTTCATTTGGTTAGCCGTGAAGCAAATCCTCTGATGGGGAAGCGATGATGATACTCGTGTATTGACTGACAAGTCTTAATACCATTGGAGCAACATGTACTTGCAAGAATAACAAAGAATTGTGTTCAATTTTTTTAAACTCTGTTGCATTACATGAGAAAACGGTTGCGGAGAGAGTGAAATTAGACTCTAATGTTCTTATAAGAAGATCCTCTGAAGGAGATTGCCTCTTAGGGACTCTACCATTTCGAACTCTCCATGTTCCGAGGAAGACACGGTTCAACGAATTGCACGTCTGGATACTGAATACTGTTGGGAAAAACAAAGAGCAGGGCCTACCTTTGGAGAATGAGAAATTGCAAGAGTAAGTTTTGTCGACCTTGATTCATGACAAGCTTACTCGTCACTGAGTTCTAATCCAAAAGATCGTCTAATGTTCACATATTTTCTCTTTTTTCTTTTCATCTACCAGTACACCATACTAATCCCGATCATGCCGTGCTTCGGTCGTGCGTGTTATGCTTTCTTTGATATCTTTACGCCAATTGGGTTTCGTACGGTGTCCTTGGGACAGTGTTTGATCATCCCTAACATAGAGAGACCTCCATCTTCCAGGGTATTTCTACAAAAACCCTGTTGATCGACCCCTCAAGATTGGTGATGGTTGGATCGTTAAAGTATAACTTCTGTCGTTTATTGATAACTTTTACAGTGTTTGCTTCCTCCACCTCCTTAGCACGCCTATCTCGATTGTATTTTTCCATCTCTCTCGTGCCAATTGATGCGCCACCCCATTGCCTTTGTGTCGGTGGCCTGCGACTGACGTCCATCGGGCCTTTGCTGTCCTCCTCCTCCGTCATCTCCCAAAACTGATTCCGGTGGCTTTTCCACGGCTATCTTGACCTAATCTTCCTCCTACGGTATGTGTCGCGTTACCATATACTATACTAACGTAAGCTTTCTCACTTTCTTTCCCAGTGCGCGATGGTTCTATCGGCTCGGCCTTTTCTAAATCCACTTGGAATTGGACTTCTTTGGTTTATCTTGGGCCTTGCGGCCTTTACTTCCTTTAGCCCTTCGGGCTCTAGTTTATGTACGCAAACGATTTGCATGCTAGTCCGATGATGGATATAGTCTTTATTTTCTTCGGGAAAAACAAGAATGTGGCATGACAAGATCATAGAAAGTAAGCAAAGACAGTGGAACAAAGGATGCATAAAAGTTACAGAAGAAGGAGAAGAAGAAGATATAGAGTAAAAGGGTCTACACATGAGGAAATCATCACTTCCAAGTTACCCAAGCGTGGGTTTCTTCTGCCCCGATCCCCAGCACTTGGAGAAGAAGAAAAGAGAAGAGAAGAGAAGAGGAGAGAATCGGTTACCGTTGCCAAAACAAAGAAATCTTATACCGCAGGAGTTCTATAGTCAGCCCCAGAGTTACGCAATTCAAATCTCGACCGCCTAAGAGAAGAAAAGCAAAAAGAGTCCCCTGATTCTGTGACGAATCAAACTTTCCCGTCTGGAACTGCGTATGCTGATGATGATAATGCTCTCAGCGAGAGACGATGGTCTCGAAGCAGTGAATCCCGTCGAGCTCCGGAGCGAAACGCAGGAACCTCTCCACCCGCCTCTCCATCTCCCGCTCCGTGACGTCCTCGCGTTTGCTCTCCGTCCTCGGAGCACCGGGCGCCCTTTTTCCGGGCCGGAGCGGGGAGGGATCTCCTGGGACGGCGACGGCGACGGCGCCGGCGCTGAGCGCCGGAGGGACGTGAGCCTTCACCTTCACGCCGAAGAGCTCGGCGAAGAGAATTTCGAAGGAGCTGAATATGGAGTTCATGGTCGCGCTTTCTTCTTGCTCTCGTCGGTGCACTGCTGTTTCTTGACGATCTCTGCTTCTTGAATGCAGAGAGAGAGAGAGAGAGAGAGAGAGAGAGAGAGAGAGAACTTGTTGGGGAGTTTTGGAATGATTAGTGAATCGGAGCCTTATTATTTCTTTATATAATGGGGAAACGGAGACGGTTTAATTTAGGAAATAAGTGCTGGGTTTCCTCTTTTAATTCGCAAAATTATATCTCGAACCCAAAAAAGAAAAAACAAATTCATAAGTTGTATTTTCCCAAATTCTGCATCCCATGGGATCGGTAAAAAAACTTACAAGCAACCTCCATTTGGACAAATAATACACGAATTTTTATTTTATCATATCTGTTGAACCGTCGAAATTATTATTTTCCGTTGACATTGTTTCAATTGTCGACTCCATGAGGCAAAAGAGTATATCTTCTTTCGAAGGAATCTCTCATGTTTAATTTCTAATCGGGGCAAAGGGATGAGAAATATACAAAACGAGAAAAAAAAATCGATTGACTGAAATATTGATGATACAAAAAATACATATGAATATGAATAAAAATTCGGATCGATGCCTCGAAGAATTCCAAACTAATACACCACCAACAAATTTGTCTGGAATTAATCTTTCGACTGTTGAAAAGCGGATGATGTCCACTTATAGATTTGATCGACAAAAAATATGAAAATATTGAGGACTGAGTCGACAAAAGCGCAATGAACTTGAGACTTTTAGACGATCTTCCGGTTCCGAAACCGTGGCGTGCACGATCCAAGTTCACAGTGCGAAGATTCTTGTGATTCAATAGCGTTTGCTCGACAAGAAATGCATATTTTAAGCAAACGAAACCCGACTGCCTTCCCAAGAGGCGGCTGAGTATTTTATTAAAAAGAATGACTATGTTAGAGAAATTTGTGTGCAAATGCAACTTTCCTTGATTAGCAAGGAGCTTGGCCCCCCATGCTCATGGTTATCACAACGACATCCATTAATGGCAGATCACTGGTTAAAGAATAATTAAAAAAACTCCGTCTGCCTTTACGCATTCCACCATCTTACGTCCCAAACATTTTCCATCTTCGAGTCACTCCACCGTCGAAGAAGCTCCAATCAATCGACATCAATCCAACGTAAGATGAAAAAGATCGTCATCCTTTACAGGATCATGCGAACGAATGATCTTCGTAGGAAGGAACTTCTTCACCGATCATGCGAACCGGGAGATGGGGCAAAGACCCCACGGAGTTATTCCTTGCGGGCGAAGGAGGTGGACGACGGTCGGTTTGCTTTTCCATTTGTTTTGTGACGAGCAAAACTGAACGTGACGGTAGTCCAAAACGAAATGGGGTACGCCAAAGGATTCGCATGAGCTGCACGTCATGAAGGATCGACAAGCAAAAGTTCCTGGGATCCATGTTGGGCTTTAGGGCGGGTCCAACGCTTTCTTTAATTAGAAGTTGGCATGGAATCTCGGGAGCGACTTGGAACTCACGGCTTCAAGCTGCATGTGCTATGTATGTGTGTGTTCTGTGAAGATTGGTAGAGACTGGTCTTGCAAATGACCCAAAATTTGAGGTCCGGCATGACCTAATCGATCGACAGATGGGAGCTTGGCCTCCGAGGAACCTGACCGAGCCCCTCCGCGGAAAACACGAAGGGCGGCCGGGCCAGCCACCGGATATAGGAACACGCCTCATGAGAAAGATCACGTTACGCTAGAAACCTAACTTGTACTTACGCTAGAAACCTAACATGTTCTTTGTCCGACTTTGAGCTCGGAAATGAAAATTTCCTGATTCAAGTAGAATTCCTAATCAAACGGTTTTCCAGTTAGAGAATATCTCTTAAAAAGAGCTTTATTATTTTCGATTCAATTCTCGCTTATTTATAAGAAGTAGATGTTGTTTGTGAAGGATATCAAAGAGGAGCTTCTCCTTATGAATTACGCCCTTAAGATATTCGAATGTGTGGAAGTCAATTTAATCTTGCGAGTAACATTTGTGAGTTCTTTTGTCAAGTTTAAATATTATTTGTTGATAAATTATGGAGCTAAGCGATGTGTGGGTTATTGAGTGTAACTGGAGATCGAAAAATACTGAGAGCTTTTGAGTGACTAAAGTATGATCACAATTTCCATCGTAGCACTTGATATATAGTAAAAAATTTTGCTACACTTCCAACAAATATAGGTCACCTGATCAAATCATGTAAACTTGGTTCCCATTATATTCATTTTTTAATCAGTACATTTTACTATTCTTTTTTTGGGTAAGGAAAGAGAGCTCCAATTTCAAAATAGTACATTTTACTATTCAATTGTTTGCTTCTGCAACAAAATCATGAAGCATTAGTTAGTCATTGTGTTTTGGAGGAATTTTCGACTTGAGTGCCGATAGGTGCGGGCTTTGGAAGATGGGTTAAAATATGGGTCACTAATTAACTCATTTATAACCAATTTCTTTGGGTTTTATTTCTTGCCGAACTTATTTATGACTCATTTAGGGGATTAAAAAAAATGAGTTACACGTGTGAAAAATCTGAGCCACAAAATGGGTATGGCCAGCCCTAATTCCGAGTCAAAATGGGGTGTGACAAAATTGGAGAGCGACGCCAATTTCATTCGACTTCAAAGCAACAAAAGGTGTGCTCGACACGAAAGGAGTGACGCCAATTTTATTCGTCTCTATTTGGTGGTTTAGGGTTTTCCTCGGCCCAATCTCCAGTGGGCCAACCCAAGGCAGTCGACTTCCACTTCCTCAAGACTTTTGGAGATTCAAGACCGACGAGCACCGCTGGGGTTTCGCGGCTGCTCCGTCGAGTAGCTTCCAGATTGAGGAGTCCCGGTGCACCCGGCTGAGAAATCCTCAGAAACCCTAGAACTTCAAAATCCATGGCGGCGACAAGAGTTAGGCCTGGGGATCGAATCAGCACCTTGCCGGACGACATGATTCGCACTGTCTTCCAATCTCTTAAATTTCCAAATATGATCCGCTTGACTTGGAATTGTTAATTGTCCCATGTTGCTGCTATTCCACCTGAGCAACAAATCAATGTTGGTCATTTTCAGTCAAAATCGGTGGAATAGACTCATTTGGTACTAATGCAAAAGATTTAGGATCAAAATTAATTCAATTAAAAAGCATTGGACTAAATTGATATCAATGTAATTGATTTAAAACTTTCTCCGTACTCTAATCTTTCAAAAGATGAAACGGAAATGATGCCAACCTTTATAACATATCTCATCCGCACGTTGCAAGATGATGCTTGTTGGTTTGAATAGCTTGCGAATTACAATTCAGAACCTCAGGAAAAACATTGATCAGTAATCCCGACTCAATTCATACCAATACGTAACTTCATTAAAGCTCCAAAGTCTTTCTTTTGGGCCAAAATTCAAATAGTGACACCAAAAAGATAATCCCTATATAACAAATGTGCTGCTGATTTCATAAGGGTATTCTACTCTTTTCGAATAAAAGAACTTCATGAAATGGGCATTGATATAAATCAATTGCTTACTCTACCAAGAGGTTGAAAACTTCATCACCTCTCTAGACGGTTCGAGTCTTGTCAGTTTGTTCCCTAATTTCTTTTGATTTGAGCTGTGACGCTTACTTTTGCTCTCAATGCACGACAATCGATATATAATTTCATATGATATTTGATAGATTTGTTTTATTTTATTCTTTTATCTTTTCCCTTTATTTAACCTTAATTTTCATATTAGCTCTTAATGTAAAAAAGTAACTCCAAATATTCTCGGAATGTCTTATTTCGATATCACGAGGTATATTGAAATAGTGCTTATTTTCAGTTCATAATTTAGTAATATACGCTAAAAATCTGTCTTATCAGGATTTCTCAGTTTTTTTTTCTAGGTTTTCTTTTTCCTGTTACAGATAGTGATTTCTCTGCTCGTGTAAAAGCAGGCAATCTTTCTGAATTTTGAGATTGCTGAGTTCTTCTCTATTGTGCTTACGCATGTGCCTGTGTGCCTTGTTGCTGAGTGAGCACATAGATTGCATCTTGATACGTGACAGGCTAATTCGTGAAGAGGGAGAAACATGGACTGACATGCATTCGCTAGGAAAACTGGCAAGTTTGTCCATCTTCTGCTCTTTCATGAATTTATGTCGCCACACGTATATCCTTCCTCGTGCATCGTCCATGCCGTGGGGCAGCAGTGTTCGCACTCATCGTGTCCTTGATCACCTACATTCATTTCACCTTTGATCCTCATATATTGCAGTCCCATCCTGTCTCTCTTCTCTCTCTATGAAAGCTTGTCATCGCATTGCTAACTGCCGCTCCACTGTCCGCCTCGCCGCTGCATCGCCACCACTACTGAAATCTCTCTCTCTCTCTCTCTCTCTCTCTCTCTCTCTCTCTCTCGTTTGGAACAAATTTGAGGTGGCAAACCTCAACCTGATCACGATCACCATGAATCTGAGATTCTCTACTATTAAGGACCTCAATCCCACGGGCGCCCCACGAACAGAGACCCTGCTAAAGGGTAACCGATTCATCAACCTACCGCTCCCTAGTGGTTCCTAGAGTGGATATGCACTAATTTCTAACTTGACGTTTTCCAGCAAGTTCTTTCACCTTGAGCCCTCGTTATAAATGCTGCTCGGTCATTTCCTACATCAAGTGTCTTATCACATCATCCATGCAAGGACGCCGTAGAGTCCTTTTTCCCGTGCTCCAATCCATAGGTAAACTGATCGATATAGTTCTGTTGGCAAGAGGACGTGATCGTGCATTATCCCACGTCCTAGATAGAATATCACAGAATAAAATAGTAATGAAATAACGGTACAATGGCATCTAGAATTATTGAAGACACTACACTGCACAACTCTCCCCCACCAACCTGCCCAAAAACGCCAGAAAGAAGTGCCAAACAACTACAGTTCATCGCCAACGAAACAGGAAAAGGCTACCACTCATTTCACATTTACACATCCCACCCACTTGATTCCCTACTCTCTTTCTCTCTCTCTGTTCCTCTGCAATTTCTCTGATGAGATGGACCCCAGTGCAGTGCCAATAATAGCAAGTGATAATCTCGAAAGCAATCGCGCTCTCTCTCTCTCTCTCTCTCTCTGTGCAAGTTGTGCTAGGGCAGGACCCGACGGGGAAGATTTGATGGTGATGCACTATTGCCCCATGAATTCTCGGAGCTGGTTTACAAGAAAAAAGAGAAACCAAAAGTCTTTCACCTTCTTTTTAGGTACCCACTTCGTTAATTCTTTCGATCACCCAGTTCGATAGCAGATGGATTCAAAACTTCAAAAGGCGAGCTTGATCAGGAACAGAGCCAAAAAGAGACTTGCCGCACCTACTGATTGGAGTTCATCCTGCACACACAATACACAAAGTTTGGTTAGCCTAACGACCAAAAAACTCTTTTTTTTGCTTGAGTCAAATCAAAATACCGAGAAAAGAATCTCAACCCGTTCTCTTAAATCTAGTGTCATGGCCGAATTGCCCCAAAAGGAAGGATTATGGCAACCGGCCATAAAGCTCCAAGAACCGATGCATTAAATCCAATTGCAAAATGGGAAAATCTAGTGCAAGTTCAACTTTTCAACATTTGAAGGAACCTTCGCATTAGCAAAACCTAGCCCCAACGACTACACAGAACTTTTGTCACAGAACTTGAAAAGAAAAAGAAAACACCCGTGTTCAATTGTTCATGCTTCACAGAGTTAAGATCAGAAGTGAGCTGGAAACACAAACAGAGCAAACGAGCTAAACTGCAGGCAGCTGGGTTTACACCAAAAGAAAAGATCTCAATCTTCCACGTTGGTCGGTCAGTCCTGCTAAAGTGCTTGGACAAATAAAGAAATAAAGAATCGGGAACATCGTTAATGTGACGGAGGCGCCTCGTCCAAAGGGCGAATCTTTCTTTACTTGGACGATGAGCCTTCAAGTATTTTACTCGGATCATTTACGCTTAGCATCTCTAAATCTAATCTAGAAGTACAAAGTTTCCACCCAAGTTTAAAAAAAGAGAAAAAGGCGGAAAGTTGACAGGAGCGGCATTCATTCAAAGAGAAGTTGCACGGTATAATGAACTTAGTTTAAGGCATGTGGTGTCAGAGATCAAGCAGCTCTTCAGCTCCAAAGAAAGCCACATGCCCCCCAATTCAGAAGTATCAGATATCGTATCTCGAACACCGGATTCAAGAGATAAGTAATGCTCCACGAGCACCTAATAATAATGGAGTTTCACGTCAGTGGACAAAGCCGAGATCTCAATCCTGATCTCCGACTATTACGGTCTGACATCGAGGAATTCTAGGGGCATGCCTTCCCAGAACAGGAGAGCGTCGTTTGGTAACCCAAACAAGAGATCACTATGATGAGAATTATCTTATTTCTTGTTTGTTTGTGCACTCTTCGATTGGATAAGTCCGGATAATACTTGCTATAACTTTAGATAGGATAGAAATGAAATGCAATTAAGGCCCTCTTTTGATTTTTTTTTTCCCATAGTGCTTAGAACAGAACTATACTCTCTTGTTTCCCAATTTGGACAGAAAGTTAAAAAAAGGTACATGTCCGACTTTCCAGCCAAAACGACAAATACTATATATTTAAATTTTCTTAAAAGGTCAAAAGGTTTACGTGAAAATTAAAAAGAACGCATCTTCCTCAAAGACTTAATATAATTTCTTTCCAAATTGAACAGAATGTAATAAGATAAATGTTGAGAAGCAAATCATTGCCAAGACTCACCGCGCCGGAGGAAACGGAAAGGTAGCCAATCGGTGCTGATGGCGACCCGTCGGAAGCGCTCCCGCCCCCAACGGACCCTCCAAAGCCCGTCCCATTGCTTCCCCCGCCGCTGCCGCTGCCGCCGCCGCCGCCAAGCATGTACGACGGCGTCCCGTCCGGCTTGAACAGCCCGTAGTTCCTCTCCGACGTTGGCCCGGGCTTCATGTTCTCATTGAACAGCGCGAATACATATATGTTCAGGTCGCAATTCGGCCTCATTGGCGTCCCCTTCTTCTGCTTCACAATCTTCATCAGGTTACCATTATACTTCTTCGCGTTCTCCGGCGTCGCCCCGGCCTCATTGCCATCGCCCTTTGATGGCCACCCCGTCTCGGACACGTGCACCGTCATGTTCGCGTACCCGACGGCAGCTAGCGCCGAGTGGACGGCGTCGAGCTGGGCGAACAGCATGTTCTCGTAGAGGAGCCCCGTGGAGGGATCGGTGATCCCCTGTGACGACTGGAAGAGGACGAAGTCGAGCGGAACCTGCTTCGGGTTGGCCTCGTAGGCAAAGTAGGGGTAGGCATTGATCAGGAACGACGACCCGGTCTTGTAATGGAAGTCCAGGACCTGGCTCACGCGGCTCACGAGATCTCGCCGGAATTTACCCGTCGACGGCGGGTAGGAGGTCTCGAGGATGGCCAGCGAGTGGGCCGTAGTCACGGTGACCTGGTTGTCGAGGCCGAGGCTCGCGAGCGCGTCGTGGACGTTCCTCATTGCCGGGATGAGCAGGTCCCTGAAGCACAGCAACAACAAGACCGACCATCAGTTTCTTTTTTCCGAACAAATTTGTATACAATGTAGCGAATTGACATGTAAGTGCGGTCAAAAACTGATGCGGGAGTGTCAATTCGACGGTCCTAATGTCAATGATACCTGAGGGAGGTGTCGTTGGAGGTGAAGACCTCGTTGCCGACGGCAATAGTAGTGATTTTGGTGTCGGGGAGGAAGGACTGGACGTTGGTCTTGACCCAGGAGAGAGCGTTCTTGGGGTCCTTCATCTGGCCCAAGAACTCGTTGCCCAGGCCGATCGTGAACTCAACGCCCGTGCGGGCGAAGGCGCATAGGACACGGGGATCCGCGTCGTAGAGCTTGACCCGGGTAGCCCCGATCGACTTCACCAGCGCCACAGCATGGTCCGGCGGCGGCAGGTTGTTGGCGATCTGGCCGTAGTTGATACCGATGGGAGCCGCCATCACCGCCGGGGACGCGAGGCCTGCAAGTGGAAGCAAACCGATCAAGTTGGAGAGCCCATTTCAAAGAGAGAGAAGAAGAAGAAGAAGACTGAACGGTGAGCTACTTACCGGAAATGAGGAGAAAGACGAGGAGAAAACGAGAGAGATGGAGTACAAGGTTCGACGGAGGAAATGCGGAGGAAACCATGGCGGAGAGAGGCAGAGAGATGGAGACTGGAGAGTGTGAATGGTGAAGAGAGAAGAGAGAGAGAGAGAGAGAGAGAGTCTTGCACTGGCTCAGCTGATGGAGGAGACTGTGGAGTGGTACTGTAAGTGAGATAGAGAGAAAAAACAAAAAGGTGGTGGAGCGGAAGGAGGAGGTGTGTCTCGGACAGGGGCTAACGTTATCTTTGAAGACACGTTGGAGTCCCGCTGAACCGAACAGGGTGACTCAGGACGCCCGAGGTTTCTAAGATGGCCGCATCTCCCGGTCCAAGCCCTCTGTGCCATCTACCATCTTCGATCACGAGGATCGATCCGAGCGCACGATTTCTCGATGGTGAGGCATAGTCTGCAGGATCGTCTACGATGATGAGAATGGGTCGAGCGGAAAATGCTCGACTCAGTCTTATTAAGCAATGGCACGAGCAATGAGCATCAAAGGGCCTTACCCAAAAAAAAAAATGAGCATCAAAGGGCTACTGATTGGGATGGGAGAATTTGAGCAATTGAACTTTCCTTAAGAACTTTATTAACATCATCTGCTTTATCTCGAGTAGATATATTACGGTGCTTGAGACATAACCATCTGAATATTACGGAAAATAAGAAAAAAAAGATTAAAATACACCTCGAATTGATGCGTGCATGATCAAAGCAGTCGCGGACAATGAGCTCTAGACAAGCACGAATCAAGAAACTCACCAAGCAACGGCGAAACTCTCCCCAAATTAATTTATCGGCGTCCTCGGCCAATTGCCCTGTTATTTGCGGCAAGAGAGTAGTTTTGAGGTCCTCCTTTAGCTCCTGGCCTGTGTTTCTAACTCCTTAGCCCTTCCACTGAACCTGTGGTTCTCCTTTCGATTGGCAGCTGTGGTTCGTTCGGTCTTGAACAATCCGCTTGGCTAGGATCTCCTCCACGGCATCGCCTACTGGGAAAGTTGGTTAGATGATGTTCCCAAACTGAGTAGGCAATTGAAGCTGATAAGCAACTTTGCCCACTTTGGCTAATACTGGCATCCGCCCTTCATACTTCTGGATAAATCGCCTATAGTTTTTCTCAGGGTAACGCTAAGGAAAGATCCTCAGGGTGACCAGAATGCCTTATTGGCCTTCGATAGACCTTCTCTTCTAATCCACCTACTTGCAGCATGGCCAGCTATCGTGACTGTTCTCGGGTAATTTCTAGTCAGAGTTGCTCGGAATCATGGGGTCGCGGCCTTGCACGTCTTCAAGCCTTCGTCCCCAAATAGATGCCCAAACTGAACACTTCAATGGGATGCTAGAAGGATACTCGAGTTACGACATGAGTGCCGACCAGGAAGAATTGGGTGAGCCCACTCGGTGCCGCCCAGTTCTGCCTCCATGTTCAACGAAGAACTTCCTCTAACAAGAGCCCTTTGAAGTGATGACATGCCGGGAGCCGCTGCTTCCTCACACAGTGACGGTACCGGATGCCGGGAAATGCCTGCGAGCCTACATCTTCACATAAGGTAAAAGAGGTAGAACCCCAATGTTGCTCGATCCTATCACTTGAAGGGCTGTGAGCGGATGGTACTTCACTTCATGGCGAGAGAACATAGGAGGCTGGTTCTTCAGTTGTACAGTGCTTTGTACAGGGGAATGAGTTGCGTGCTTTGACAATCTATCCCCCACGATAATGACGGTCGAAATTTCTCCCACTTTGGTCAAGGACGTGATTTAGTCCATCGACACACTCTTCCATAGGCTTGTCCAGGCTGCCGAGCCATTTTAATGGATCTAGCAACCTGTCCTATCCTTGATCGCGAATAACACACCAGCCGGCTCAAGCGCGCAACTATCCAATACTAAGATACATGCATAGTTTGGAGAATTCTTTGTAGAACGCAAGAACCAATACGGGGCATGTGAAAATGTCATAGTCGGCGGTGTTAATTTATGGTATAAGTAGTGTATATCAAGGACTATCATAATAGAAAAGTTTTGAGTAGTTGAATTTGAGTGGTCGAACCTTTTCAAAGAGTTTTACATATGTTATTTATTCGAGCACAAGTAGATGTAACACGTGTTTGGATTGACACCATCTAGAAATTATTAAAAAAAAGCAAGTGAAACATGAAGTCTCTAAAATATTTATCCATTATATTGATGCATGCTCGATTCAAGTGCACATGAATAGTGCACCCTGAACAAGTTCATATCAAGGCACTCATAAAGGATTTATGACACCAATGCACATTTCCAAGTACAAAATGCACTTGTTGCATTAGAATGAAGGAGGGATAAAACTCATATCTTAATTACAAATTAGAGGGTTTGGCGTGAATTTCCCTATTTTGCCACCTAATAGGTACAAAAACATGGCAAAACCAGCCGGAGAGGAAATATTGTTGTATGCAGATGACGCATTATAAGTCCGCTCAATCTCCATTAAGTATTGGGAAACTCATATGTAGTCAAACGATATAATGAATAAGATGGAATGAGCTCATATGCACTGTATTAGGTACATAAAAAATGTGCTTGTTATGTACAAATTTGAGGCCAACTTTTATGGAAATAAATACACAATGGGCGATTTCACGATCCAGTGGACATCTTAGGGGTTTTTGTACGGATGGAAAAGATCAATTTAGTTGTATGGAGATTACCATATTCCCCTTAATATTGTTAAGGATGAAGGTATTTTGTGAAATACCACGTGCCTATTTTGAGAATAACCATATCCGATTTTCTAATTAAAAGAGACATCCATCGTAACTTGTAAGTGGGAAGTTCCAATGAGTCATCCTTAACATTTAATTGAGAAATTTGTGGCATGTCTTTTTTTATAAAAACTCGAATTATTTTCCGTGTGCGTTACAAATGCAGCAATAATACAAAAATAGAGTGCTTGCCAAAGTTTTTTTTTTTTTCTCGAGTAGACTCTCTCTAAGTTGGAGAATGCCAAGTGCAGGTTTTGCTACATATCCCAAAAGCCTTTTGAATTTCAATGGAAGGTTGGGATTTGAAGCTCTGTTTGACCGAGTTGAGGATTCCCACAGCTTGGATTTTGGCAAACAGTCCTTGAATTTTTCATCGGGAAACATCAAAGAATGATATCTCCCATGGTTAGGGCGCGCACTGAATCGTGCTCCAATCGAGTTCAATAGGGGATACATCCCTATGTTCACATGTGGTTCACAGCTTCACCCTTTCGATCTACTCATGACATGTTTGGACACATTTGATCATGGCAGATTAAGAATCTCCTCATGTCAATACGATAATAAACTTAGACATAATTAGGCACATTGAATAAGATGTCATCTTATGCTATCATTTTAATGGAAAAAGGGTCTCCTACTTTTGAGTAAACTATTGTCTCTTTTTTTCCATGAATATCCGTAATATTTTATATTAATGTATATTATTCATATAAAAAAAACATGCAAATCTTATGAGTTTTGACCAAGAAAATCGAACACACATATATTATACAAATCCATATCTCTTATTCTTATTAAGAACTAACAAAAAGGAAAATCAAACAAACGTATATGCATACATGGCGTACAGATCGACCATCAGACTACGAAGTTCATTTTCAGAACAAACGGTCGAACGGCTTGAATTTAGGTTAACGCACTCAACAAAACCGTGTCGTGCTAGGATTGATGAGAATATCGTGTTCAAATTATACTTAATTAGAAATGAAATTGTCGTGAAGCCATTGCGATTACGCAAGAATTTTTAGCCATGTTCTCATTGAAGTGCAAGCAAAATGGCGTTTTCACTATACTTCTTTTTTCTTTTTTTGGGATGCGTTTTGCACTTTTGAGAACTTTACAAGAAAGATTGAAAAAAAGAGGGAATTTCGGTGGGTTTTAATCGTTGCTTTTTGACCACAATCACCCTTCAAAACTGACTTTAGATGGAGTTCCGGCAATGGAGTCTACTGTTAGTGCATTCCAGGTTAAACCAAATTGCACCTTTAACGTCAAAATGTGATTTACTTGATTCTTGTAATGTATTTGAACCATGATCAGTTGGCTGTAATGTATACTTCCGCACTATCACATCATCTTGAGATTTAATATGATGAGAATTTTGGCATAATACCCTACAAAACTCTCAACCTTATATTCAATCACAATTTTACCCTGAACCTTTTTTTTGTCTACAAACCCCCCCCCCCAAAAAAAAAACAAAAACTTTAGATCATGTTTAAAAAAAGCTATAGTTTTATGTTTGGTTCTAATGTTACCTCCTCCTTTATTTACATTTCCATAATTTAATCACCAAATTTTACTTGATTCCGAAACTTGCCTGCATTAAACTACCGTCCAAAATGACCGTTAGTGATCTCACATGGTATTTCTGGGTCATTAATATAGTTATTATCTAAATTTCATATAGAAGAAGATGTCTTTTGAAGATGAGTTTTCATATCAATCCAAACAATATCTTTGACTTCCCACTAGGAGTCTTCAATTTTGTGTCGAGTCTTTAATCTCTCATGCTCAGAAGTGTTCCATCTCTTGCTGTCAAAGAGCTAGTAGTGCTTGAGAGCTCGACTCGGGAGGCTCTAACAGCTTCTACTTTGGATTTTTTTCATCTCTCAATTGTCAATGAATAATTATGGCAGAGGATTAATTGGGGTAGAGTCGTGACTCAAATAAAGGTCATGCAAAAAAAAAAAAAAAGGGCTACAATTAGGATCGGACAGCACAATTAGAACATGACTCAAAGTTGAGAGTGTTTCATGAGATAAAATATATATAGAATATAAACGAGACCGGGCATAAAGCTAACGATCTTTTTGGGAATTAGGCCGTAAAAATCTTAGTCTACATAGTCTCCTTCCATTACTAAAATACAAACGGATCGATAGGAAAATTCGTTGGACCAGTTGATTTGCAGAGTAGTAGGGAGGCGTGGTGAGAGTGAATCGAGGAAGGATCATCGATTGTCATTACCGAGACAAAAACAACAACAAAAGAGAGTAATGGCGCCATTCACATCCTTCACTTGTCAGTAATTTAAGGAAGTGGCCTGAAAAAATCCAAGAAAGGCAGGAAAAAGACCAAAACGCTCAAGAAAAACGAAAAGGAAGAACGAAGAACAGAGGGAGGGAGGGATGCAAGTCGCCATGATTGACGCATCAATTGATTAGGTCGACAGCGCACGTGGGGGGCCCCATCGGATCCGTCTTTTCCCGACACGCCTCACGTGGGACGCACTTCCTCCTCTTGGTCCGGCTCGATAAATATCGCGTCATTTCGAATGAAAATCGTAATTAGTTTTCACCCGGTCGAAAAAAAATAAAATAAAATTATTGCCCACGTTATTTGATAAAATAAATTATTATATTTTGAATTTGGATATCCTACATAAATAATCCATCTATAATTTGTTTTCTTGTCCGTCGTTCAAATCTATCGAATTGGAGGCTGAATCTGTAAATTCCATTAGCTTGAGTTCATATAATGACGAGCTCGAATATTTTTCTTACGATCTAGAGACTATGTTTAATATATACTAATCCTTGATATTGTTACATTAAGTTAAAGTCTGTGAGTGACATTGAACAGATAAAAAAAAATTATGGACCGCTATCATGTGAAAGATTTAAATACCTTTTATGTCTTTTTTTTTCCTATCGTCATGAGAACACATATAACTCATTCGCGATTTCACACGTGTATATTTCCAATGTGGCATTCATTTGCCACGACGAGGTTTCGGGTACTGCGAATATGGTTCATGCGCCGCATAGAAATGAGAAAAAAAAATGTCGCGTTGGCTGACGGTGGTGTGGAACATTAGGAAAGCTGTAGAATTATTTTCGGAGCTGGTTAAGTCCAGTGTGGTAATGGAGGGGGGGTCACACATGCAAATCATTACATCCAGCTAGACGACCATAGTCGCGGCATCGATTAGTTGTGAAATTTTCCAAACCTTGCTGTCTTCGGATATAATTTATTTGGACCTGTTGACCGGTCGACGAATCGTAACAATGGATGGTGAGGCAATCAGAATCAGAATACACCCTCGAATTCAATAGGAAAGCGCAGATCTTATTACATGATGATTGTGATTGATCATGAAAAGCATTGGATGTCATGACCATTTAACCGAACTTAGAGAAGGGCATAAGAGACAAAAGAGAGTAAGCTTTTCAGGGCCAAGGATTTGAACATCTAATCCAGAGTTCGAGGGCAATTTCTCATTAACCCACAATTCCTAAATGAAGAGGAAGGGTTGGTTGTTTTTTTTTTTTTTTTCTCTCTCTCACTTTTTGGTAAGTTTGTTTGAAGGAGAAAAGAGTGGAACGACAAAGACCGATGCCCACATGCGGGGAAAGCGAGAGAAAATCAGGGACGCTTTCGGTGATCTAACATTTCTCTATTTGCCCAATTAAAACGGTCGGGAAATCTCGATTGTCTTTTATTCCCAGTTTCCGAAAGTTGTCTTTAATGCTTGTGATGCATTGCTTGGTTCCGCTGACATTTATTACGCTATCTACGCTCGTACCATCCTGAGATTTATGGCGCCCCAGAGGCGCTCACGTAGGTAATCTTTCCAAATGTCTTTAACTGTCCAAACGGACACGGTTTACATGTCTGGACAGATTATTGTCATGACATAATCTTTTGAAGCAAAGAAAAACACCTGATGAATAGAGTAAGATAGCGTCCAGCTTTCGAATGTATTTATTACATGCTCGCAACCACAGCAGCTTCGAAGAGTTTGACCCTCGAATCATTTCGGGGGTTACATGATGAATACTTTCCAAATTGAACTACAACATATGGATCGGAGGACAGGGAATCGAACCAGCACTTTCGTAGATGGTTATGCAGAGACGGGAGACGCAGATGACAATTACAATTTGCCGCACAATTTGGACAGTAAATGTCCAAAGAAGATGGCCAGGACAATGCCCGTAAATACCGGCACGATCCATCGGCACGATGAAATGAACCTCTCGCTGAAGTCCCTTTTCAAAATCAATATAAATACTAGCAAAGTCATACATCTATATCCCCTGCTTCCACCAGCGCTATCGACCAAGTTTAGCAACGTCTCTGAATCTGCAAGACTGTCCCATCTCCATTGATCCCCACCTTTCTCATCCCCCCCTCCAAAAAATTTAATTCCTAGACCCTGCTTCTTTCCAAGTCCCTTTCCAGCCCAGGTACTTGCAGCTGAGCTGAGTGCAGATTGCCAGGAGGTAACCAGCTTGTCAATGGAATTAGCAAATCCTCGGAACCAAACAATAGCAACCAACAAAAATTGCTGCAATTCAGCATTCAAGAGTTCATATGGTTACTCGATGTCTCTCCCACTCTGACTCCCGAGTCTGTCTTTACTCTCTGGTAGAACAACAAATAAGCAGCTGACGTCCTTACATCAGCTTCACCGACTGGAGAAACATGGCTATCATCAAAGTGGTACCATCTGTTCTCATCGATCAGCTGTGAAATTTGACCAATAATATCAGTACGTCTAGTTTCACTTGAAAACAGACATGATCAACGTGATAACGAAGACAGAATATCGGATAGCCATCTGAGATTTAAGGGAATGATGCTAACTGGATGACACGATGGAAACAGCTGACGCAATGGAAACAGCTCTGGAGCATTTCCAAAGTCAACACGTTTTTCAAGTTAAAAAGATGTATGAGGATGACTCTGGACCACACCAAATGGCAGAATTTGTATGATAAAATAGACTAGAAGAGATATCGGATTCTATGGGGTCAAAATGCATGACTAGGAAAACCCAAGTACATAGCTTACCTTGGCATATGCAGTATAGTGCCCACCGCCTAATCCACCGTAATGGTTGCTGATAGCATAGAGTTCGTACACATATGATTGCCCATCATTGCTTTTTACATATTTGGTTAAATCGAGATCGTGAATGGGAAAATTCACAAATGTGTCAAGTTTGTTTTTCAGGTATCTGCTGTACGAGAATCTTTTCAAGTGAACCACGAGAATGTCTGGCAACTTCCACAAATCCAGTTTCTTAGTGGCTTGCCTATGTTCTTTGCAACCAGGGCAGTACCTACACAAAATTTTTAGGATGGCACATTAGGCAAGATCTTCACAGGAGACTAGCTGGCAACATAGAACAGTAGATACATGGTCAAAACCTCATGAAATAGTTCGAAATACATACCACATGTCATCAGGGCCAAGTGGTTCTTCCTTCAAGAATGCATCTAAGCATGAAAAGAGAGAGATAGCTTCCTGCCGGGTCTTCTTGACTGTGAACCCACTCTTATGAACCTCAGGTAGATTCTTGAAGTAGCTTGCATCATATAGTTCAAGCTCCCTCTCAGTCCAATCCATCATAATCTTCACAGTTTGACCAGATATCTTAGTATCCCTATGTATGGGTTTGTGGTTTGCACCTCTATCATCAACCAAAGAAAGCTGGAAAGATGGTAGCTCACTTGATGAATCATCCACTACGTCATCCATTTCGTCATTCCCTGGCCCAGACTGGCCATCACTGCTACTGGACGATTCCTCTCCATCTTTCGGCACAAAGCTACTTTCCTTTCCAGAACTACTTCTAGTAGGAGAATATACTCTTCTGAAAGGTGACAACACTTGGCAAACAGCTCCAAGTATATCCTCTCCGCATAATGAGTCCTTTGCTAAATACATGACCAGCGGCGTTCCAGAGAACTTCTTCTCATGGCCCTTGAGGGTGTCTGGTGCAGCCCTATTAAAAAAATGCACCATCAATTAGCAATTTAATAAAAAAAAAAGAAATTGAATGTACCACGTGAATAGCACTGATTGAAAACATGCAAAAAGCCCAGAGGCAGAGAACTCACAACATGTGGCAACTCTAAATCTGGTTTGGGAAACTTAAGTATACAGTCATGGAAGAAAATCTGCTAATAGGGATTAAAGATAACACCTAAAACTACTACTTCATAGGCTTTATCATTAAGACTAAATGTGATTGGGAACAAAAAGCAACTATGTAGAGACATAAAACATTCTCAATGATTCGACGTCAAAAAGTTGACAACATACTGCTCAAGTGTGTGCTGGCTAATGCGCCTAAGCCTGATATGGACGGGTCTAATTCAGACACCCCTAAAGAGTATTTTGATACCCTCAAGCACAAACAATAAAAAGGGTATGAAAATCCATCAGAAAAGAATGAATAGTATAGATTTGGGCCCATAAATGGCTTTACTCTTTTTTCTTCTTTTTTTCCCCCTTCCGTGACACTCATTTAAGTGCGATGCAGTCATCGAACATGCGAGTTTTTCCTAGTCCCATCAAATTCATCGTTTGAGATGCAGAAACAGACATGGAATAGAATGTTGACATGGCATATGAAGTAGGTCCAGTGGTTTCCACAATGTGCTGGTATTTCCCAAAGAAATGTAACCGACTAAATGAGAACAATTTACTAAATTTTAAGGGTCACATAGCACAAATTTCAGTTGAGGACCACCAAGCACATCGACCGTGCATGTGACCCCTCTTGAATGCCATACAGACATAGTTGCAGATTTCACTAGAATGTAATCTTCCATAGCATCAATGCACTTAGCATAGCAATGAGAAAGCCTCACCTTTCTAGCCAGCGATGAGTAATTTCTACTATGGTTCTCCCCACCCCTACTTTAGGAAGTCTGTATGCCACAATGTAATCATCATCCTTGATTGATGATAAATCCGATGAATTGTCCATATATTGGTAAATCTTGTGTTCATAGACCTGAGATTTAAAAATGTTACTCTTTAACTAATGAAGAAAACTAAAGAATTATGCCCAGAATAAAATTTAAAACACACATCCGTGGATATACAGAGTCACCCACCACACATCCATGGATATACACTGATTCCCTTATTAATAAATGAGGCCACACCAAAAGAGGATCAGTTTACCTCGGCAAGCAGAAGACATTCATCAGCCCTGAGGCAGCATGCAGCTCCCAATGCCTGGATAAGATCTTTACAACAACCATGTTTAAGCACGGTAACAGTATATGGCATCGGCAGACCACTTCCGTCACCATAAAACACAGTAACTGTCATTGTTCGGGGTACAATTGAAGGTAGTGGCAGTGTTAGGTACATAAAGGGGTCAAACGTTATTGAAATCTTGACGCACACAGGGCACACCAATGTTGATTTATATTGACCCTGACAAATTCACCACACAGATACACAGTGAGCAACAATAAAAGTGAGATGACCGAGCTATGTTCTGAAAGAAAATCCGTGGTCATTCCTCAAATGAATAACAAATCCACAAATAAAAGGGTATTAACTCAATGCACTTAGGAAGCAAGCAACTGAGGGTACAGGAATGATCAAGTTCCAGTCTAGCTTTGCAGAGGTCAACAAGAAAGATAAATAAATTAAACATCAGCTGCATTTTGATTCACAAAAGCAGAGACTGCAACGCATGGAAGTTCCTATAGATTTCAGCGGATGCAAGTTCTAATGATAAACTGCCACTAATGGGCACAGATCTGGTAACTACCAATCCTGGCAGAGTGGCAATAAGCAAAGTGAAATACAACATAGAAATGCCCTCAGCTGTTACCTTAATTAGCTGAAAAACTCCCTAATTTGAAAACACAAGAACTACTCCTATTCTCTGTTAGCATGGGAAATGACGAAAGCCACTACTAATCAGAAACACCATCAGGAACATGATCAACACACCTGAAGACACTGAACTCAACCATTTAAATCCACCTATCATAGATCTACCTCATCACAAAATAACCTACACAAGCACTGATTTCCTATATTAGTCATTCATCAGAGAAAGCATATAATTGCACCTATAGAACTCTCTTTACCTGGCAAACATCAACAATAATTGAATCGTTCCTGGCCTTATGGTACTTCCATGATTCATCAGCAACTTCCCGGTCTCGGCGACCATCTGAATCCTTGGCCTCAATATAAGGCTTTTTCTTCACACGATTCAAGTCCTCGTGTAGCCCATCCAATAAGAATGCAAGAAGTTCCTACGGAACAAGGATATAATAAAAACCTAATAATAACAAAAGGCATGAGAGAGGAGGTAATCAGAAGTACATTATACATTACTTACCTGAGAATCATGCTGGTTATAACCGCTAAACTGAGGAGCAAATCTAGCAAGTTTTGCCTTGAAAGGACGTGGAGCAATTGTAGTTCTCCCTGATGACCACAATTTTCGTAATAACTCACCAAACGCAAGGGCAAGCTCACCCTGCAAAGCTCACTTAAGTCAGAGTTTTGGCATAATAGAATAGATTATTCTCAGAAAATCACAGAAACGATATAGATAAAATAAGGAGAGACTCACACGCATTCCCAGTGGATTTTCCATGTTGATATCCTCCGTATAGTCTTGCAAGAAATACTCAACAACAGGGGTAGTATGGACTAAACATTGGATGGCACTGTTCATAAAGCATGTGTTTCCCAGATTCTGCAAACCTGCTAAGCCTCCCCTTTCTCCTTTATTGGCAGAATTAAATACATCATACCGATCTTCTGTATGAGAGCTTGATGAACTCAATCCACTTCTCTGATAGAAATTATACCCTGATGAATGACCATTCGACATGGTTGGTCCCCCTGCGATGGTCATAGATGACCTAGAAGGCTCAAGCACTACCAGAGCCAAATCATTTTGGGTTGAATCCATGCCATTTCGAGAATTAGAAACTCCATCAACTTGCAACTCTAGGAGAATCTGCAAAAGCAAAATAGAGCATAATTGCCAATTACCAATAAATTCAAAACAGACTGAACAGAGAAAAATCCCGGTACTTCCCTTCGCTAGAAGAGCACACAACATATCTTTATCATCAGCAGGAAATCGCAAAGGGTACAAAATGCAAATTTTCTCTTTCGGGTTGTATCGTCAAATATTTCAGCCGATAATGTGAAACCCATAGACCATAGAGGATAATAGTCGGTAGTGACAAATCTCAAATCTCAATATTTCAAATATGAATACCAAAGTCAATTATCTCGCAAATATTAAGAAAGGAGGTATGCTCAATTAAAGATGAAGTTACAATTTTAAATTAGTTGGCTCAAATTTTTGCAATGTAGATAACATATCACAAAAACATATACTAGTTGGCCAAAGGCGAAGATTTAGCTCAAGCAGAAATTGTAGAATCAGTTTCACTGTTTCACATTTAACTTAAAGTTCCAGCCATGCATCTCTTCAGGACCACATCTTGTAGAAATATGACTTCAGTGATGTAAAACTTCTGAAACAAGTTCCAGTGTATGCTCATGTATGAACGGAATTGAGCAATTCAACACAATAATCTTACAATAGCATGAAATAAAGTGATTGACTGCAATAGAACTAGCGCTAACAAGCAAGCTCACTTGCTATCTTGACAGCATATTAATTACATTAAGCAACAATTCTACTGCCAGCTCAAGATTTTCATTTACTAAGTTAATGTGTGAAGACACTGACAGTGCGACATTGAGTACAAGACCTTGTGGTTCAAAGTAGCTATTACAAATCAAAACATACCATTCAAGAACCTCATTAAGGTTACAAATTAACCATGACAGATAAAAGAAATAACAGTTATCGCCAATAAGTCGATATGACACCATCCTTGAATATAGAAAATTACAAACGGAACTGGTATCAACATGACAAAGCTAATTGCCCAAGTACTCACATCTTGGTCCATCTGCAAACTTTCTTCCTCCAGGGTCTTGTTTGAGCGGTGTAACAATTCACTCTTATGCTTATTAAAGTAATCCCAAATATTAACCTGCCATTTCATGTAAAACAAGAAATTGGAAAACAGCAATTAAGAAACAACCTTTGATTACGGAAATATCAAAGAGCATGTAGAGACCTAATTGACAATTAATAGAATGGCAAAAGACAGAGGTGCTCGAGATACGACCTCTAAGAAACCCGAGCACACAAGAGAGAGAGAGAGAGAGCAACTATACACCTTTGCCATATCCACTTTTTTGAGTATGCACACCTTCTCATACAGGTCGTGTGTAGAAGCCTGAAACACAGAAACCAATTAGACCTTGCATGTCTAAACTAATTTTCATTCTTAAGGAAGATCACAACGAATGGTAAAATATAACTTCCCTAAGTAAATAAGACCTCAGACAAAAGAAATGTGTTAACCAATACCTTTTTGCTTATTCTGATAATTGATTGGCTGTTATCTCTTGAATCAATCAACTTCAGACGAAGCAAATAAACCTCCACACTATAACTCTTGTTATGATAACCTTGCACAATCATTTTTCTAGGTAAAGCTGGCCCTCCTTTATACCTGAAAGATAGAAGAGAAAAACATGAAAAGTTGCCGTATTAACAATTGAATGCATCCTTAGAATATGTACATCCACCAAAAAACCAATTACAAAAGTAACCATGCCCTTTAAACATTTTGGAGAACAAGTTTTTAAGACTATATTCTCAAAGGCAAGTATGTACAAGTGAGGAGTGCGAGGACTGAGAATAAAGCTAGAAAGAGCCACAGATGCTTTCAAAAAACAATGATGGTCATAGAACAGTTGTCACTAACAGAACCATCACATTATATAAGGAAATCCACATAAGGAAATCAACTGAATGGAAGAAACCCACTATTTTGTTATTCATATCTATTTGTTGCTTCTCTCTTTTTTCTATTTTTTAGATACCTAGTAACAATACACGTTTCAAGGTGAAACGACTGAAAAAGACAAATCGTGTTCAGCTGATAAGTGGTAGCAAAAGCCATTGCAATTTATGTTTTATGCATCCGAAACATTCATGGACTTATTAATAAACTAGGCAAAGAGAAGATAAATAAAATAGACAATTAGATGAGGATTCATAGCTCACATAAATAGAAGAAGAACTCGTTTATTTGCAACAAATTCAAGGCTTACTCAAAGAATTATTCAACAGAAAAAGAGATACTTAGTTTCGTACCAGTAAAAAAGAGATAGGAAAAAGAGAGATACTTGATTTCACATTGTCATGTGAAATTAAAAGCATGCTAGGACAAAATGAAAAAAGGGAAAAAATAGCGTCGAATAGGCTTAAACTTTGCAATGTAGGAAGATAAACTCTGAAATAAGTTACCTTACCCCCAAAAAAAAAAAAAAACTCTGAAATAAGTTGTACATTCATTTGAAGAATATATTAATACAGGATCCACCTAGAGGGCAACTAAGTTTTAACAGTAGAACAAATATTGCAGGTCTATGGAGGGCCAGATAGTGGCAGCCCATTGAAGCTATGTTAAGTGAGCTGGTTGGTATAGTCATACCTTCTCAGGTTCATATGAGACATTGACCAGCGTCAATTTTTTGTTATTTTCTTTTTAGCCCACATCAACCAGCTTTATTTAGAGACAGACAAGGAGAGAATTGCTCGACAAAGCAGATAAAGTCCATGAAACTAACTCTTAACACGATACAAAAAGCCTTATCTATTCATACAAAAAGGCTTCTTCAAGATAATAATATTAGGACACCACAAGAGCATGTACTTTCCATTATTATTTCTACATATCCTCCAAACAGAACACACAACTCGCATAAAATTGTTAAAATGACAAGGTCATTACCAACCAAAGAGCTTTTCCCAAGCTTGTTGAGGAACCAAAACGTAGTCTCTCCCCTCTTCCAGCATTCTACGGAGCTCTAAATGATCACCCTCACAATGCTCATCAGAAATTATGTCAGAATTATCAATAGGCCCAGGCCTCTCAGCCATTTCCGATGAAACCACTTTCAATCTCTGAGAATCCAAAGACGAATCATCTGCCAAGTACCGGTCAGTTTTTTGCCCGACATACCTTTGCCAACAGCTATACCACCTACAAAAGGAAAATAAGAAAAAAAGTTCATGGCTAAGGATAGAGTGCATATAAAAAGGCAAGTCAACATTCACACTATCAGTCGCACGACTTTCCACGATGATGCAACTGCTTGGATAGGACAATAGAAACCATATGTTTGAAGGAGAAAAACATGCTCATCCACACAAACCACACTAATGGAAGTAGAACGTAGGAATTAACTGCTGACAAGACAGGGAACCAATCCACAAATTCAAGATTGCCTTCTCCTTGGGATTGCAGGACTTCCAAAGGAAGACAGGCAACAAATATGCCTAAAGACAAAACCGGGTGTCTTGGTTTCAAGAGAACCACTGCAGCAGCGCAACCAACTATCCTTGACTAGCATCAGACAGTATCTAGCAAGCAAATAAAAACCCGATAAGAAAACCTAAGATTCCGTGCAAAGGTTCCAAATCAGGCAATTTACGCTTTCATTAAAGACCATCACTTTACGATCAACTTCACTGGTATTGCTTGTGCAAAGCAACTAACACACTTACAAAGCCATCATTGATAACCAAAGACCGACCAACAAGCCACTTGCTATAATTATCGTGATATGAAGCATGATAAGAACACAGATTTGAGACGTAAGGCACCAGAACTAAACAAAAGAACACGACACGGCAACAAGCATCAATACCTGTTAGAGACGACGTAGTAAACATTGCCTTCTTTCAGATTGTCCTCCGATTTGCTAATTAACTCCTCAACGACGCGCTTCTCTGCATCCGGAGGGACCGGCAAGCAGCTCGCCCCATTGTCCATCATAAAACCAGTATCGAGAATCGTCATAATCGACACCTACCACAACCTACCAAAGATGAAAAAAAATTAAAATAAAGAAATGCTAAAGAAAATCCATCATCTTCCGCTTGAATCAGCTGCGATCCCCGACCGCACTTCGCATCGATCAAGCAAGATCGAAGACGCGCGGAGCCCCTTAGAATGTCAGTCGAGAGGCTCCGATCGAGCGAGGCGGTAGTCGAAATCGAGGAGAAGCGAAGAGGAAGGAACCCTAAGACTGAAGGGAGGAAGCAAAGATGATCCGCCAGAGGAAAGAGAGAGAAAGAGAGAGAAATCTCACCTTCTTTTTCAACGATCGTCTCCTTCGTCGTTGTCGTTGTCGTTCCTCCTCCTGAATTCTATGAATCCTCCTGTTTTTTGCTTCTCCTTCTAGACTTCTCGTTTGCTACGTTCCCTCCCCTTTTATAGCCTCCTCTAGAAGACCGCATCGCAGGTCTTTCTTCGAGCTCAAGTCGTGGGGAAAAAGAAGAAGAAGGGCAAACACACACGCACACAAAAAAAAAAAAAAAAAAGTGAGTTATACTCATTATCAACACCAATCTCCAAAACTTCTTTTTTATCACCAAGAACCCTAAATTTGCTCACTCAACACGAATGCCCCCAAGTTTTTTTTTTCTGTGTTAAGAAATGTACATCTATGACATAAATATTTTATAGTTTAATTTTATTGAAAATATTAATTTCAAAAAAAAATTATGATGAAATGTGATTTGAAGTATTCTATTTTACAATGGGTAAAGTTTAGAAATTTCAATGACGAAAACAGTTTCGAGCATCTATTGCACAGTGTGCATAGTTGATGGATTTTGACAATATCATAATTACCCAAAAAATACAAAATTGATTTTCTCCTCGTTTGCCCCATAAAAAAAACAATAAATTTAAGAGACAAGGAAAACTAATTAATAATAATATTAGTCCAAAGCAAAATGCTGTACCTACCAACTACCAATAACTGGCTCCTGCCATTGTCCGACTCCTTGTCCAACAGACAAATATCGAACCTAAACGGAACCTTCGAAAAAAAAAACGAAACAAAGAAGAGTAACGAGAAATTCAAGAAATTATCCAGCATAAATTGTTCTAGATTTTATTTTTCTGTTGAAGGGACGCTAATGGTCTTTAAACTTTATCCCAATCACCAATTTTACGGGTTGGACTTGTGATACGTTAGATATTGATTCTTAAACTAGAAAAAATCATCACGAGTCTTCAAATGACCGGTTTGTTCAATCTAGTTCCTTAATTATGCATAGCAAAGTCAAATTATCCCTTCAACAATATTCATAAGTACACTATCCCCACATATCCTAAATCAATGCAAGAAAATAAATATCATCATTATCTTACAAGTTTACTTTTTGGCCTTCGTAATAGATTATGATAGTTTTCATGTAATTACATTTCATCTTATGATCTCTATAATAGTATAATTAGAAACCCATTTAGAATTGTACTGGGTGAGATTCCTACTATTTCGATAGTTTTCACAATAATATCTTGAAAAGATATTGATTTATCTTGGAAAATGAATATTTTCATGTAAATCTAGAAACTAATTTTAATGGATACCAAAAGTTCATGAATCACATTAAATAAATTAAAGAATTCATGAACCAAAGCACATTGGGTTAAAGTTTAAGGATCATTTATATCATTTTTTCCTAAATTATCTATTAATACTCATGTATAATAATATAATATTGTTCCTCATTATCTAGATAGAAAAGACTTTCGAGTTTTTGTATTTTGTGCTTTCTTGTGAAATTTTCAACTTGTAAGCTTTGTGTTTTCAAGTTCTACAGCTAATGATCCAAAAATTTAAAAAAAGAATTACGAAAATAGAAGCATGGAGACTTAGCTGAATTAATTATGAAAATGAGGGAAACTAAAATTTGAAAGTTTCATACATGATACATCCACAAGAGGGTTTCTATTATAATTATGAGGGAAGTTTGGCGATTAGTATGTATCATTATATATTATTATTGTAATTATTGTGATGGAAAACCTTTCAATTTGTAGAAAGTTCAGCACATGTCGAATCAACTATTTGATCTTGTAAGGTTTAGAGCTTTCAAATGATCTAACTTTACTTACAAGAAAGTGTTCCTTTCTTATTTTAAAAGTCATTTCACAAAGTTAGGAGCACAATACGAGGACCAGGGTTCCCTAAACTGTCGCCCCATAGTCTTGGTTTTTGAGTAGTCATATAATACTTTTATAACTAAGGACTTTCTATTTTATTTCATGATTTTGCAATCTTTAACTAGGTTTTTGAGTAGTCTAATCTTTGCCCGGACTTTAATTATGTGTTTGATTATGACATTAAGATGCCATTCGTTCTCTTGACTCATGGCTTCTGGTGAAATGTAAGAGATGAAAAGGTCCGTTATGCCAAAGACTAAAGCGATGCTTCTGAAACTGCTCCACGATATGCAGCCAAAAAGTTCATCCTCGGGTTTGGGCGATGATAGAATAGGTGACGTGGTTGTCCCTTCTCAGCTAAGAGGAAAGAAATAAAAACACACGATGGCTTCCTTCCACAAGCATCACCACCCCATTAAGAACTCGCAGTCATACTACCCAACTCCCCAGAAGGCTCCTCTTCTCAGACACCTTCCACCTTTTTCTTATCAAGGAGCTCGTCAGTCAGTCGACGTATACAAATGGGACGACTGACGATAACTTCCTTTAAGTAGGCACAGCTAATCATCTTATAGAAAGACGTATCTATGATTATAGTAAACCGCAGGAACATAGTTCGAAAATTTAAGAAACAAAGTGAAACATACATTCCAACTTACGAACAAGAGACAAATAACATACACCCTAAATCACAATGACAGGAATTACTGCAGTTTGTAGACCATACAAAATAATAACAACCCCAAGATGAAGTTTCCAGAAAACCATCCTAACAAGTATTCTTGCTCAGCAAGTCATTCCTAAAGTCACCTTCTCCCACAAGGCCGAAAAAGTGATTCCTCAGCTAAAACCCACCAAAGTACCCATCAGAAGAAATAGAAGAAATGTTCTACTAAGACGGAATAAAGAACGACTGTATGTACAATAGCGATACAAATTTTCAATCCAGACCTAAAACTAGCATCTACCTGACAGGGAAAGTTGAATATCCTGTAAAATATACAGAGGTTACATCTAACACAGACATCATGCAACTAATTTTGTCTACTTTGCATTCTACTGTCCAAAGAGTAAAACAAGAATCTGATAGAACTGGAGAAAACTAGGGGTAGTTAGGAACCAGAGGGAGGCTGAGGTCCCAAATAACCATGGAGAACAATTGTAGTTTACATGTCCTGAATCTCATCCGAGCTAGAGGCATCGCTTCCAACCGGCCCTCTTCCACCTCCCTGAATCTCATCCTCGCTGAAAATACTATCCTCACTTGAATTAGACAGTGTCTCCTCATCATCATCGTCATCCTCAATTACCAATCCCGCCTTCCGTCGGTTTCTCAAATCCTTCACTCCTCTCCCTTGAAGCGCTAGACGTCTGCGTTTTCTTGCATTTCGCTTGCCCTTAGGGAAATCTTCTCGTTGGGACTCTAGACTTCTGCTTTCTACTTCCTTCTTAGTGCCATGGGCTCCATCTTCATTATCCTCTGATTCTTCAGCATCCGTTTTCCTCCTTTTCCTGCTTAAGCTGGTCTGTAACACATCAATAAGGCTTTTAATTTAGATAACTAATAGAATAAGCAACGATGTGTATAGGCACATATTTGGCATCAAGAGCCCAAGTCGAAATCAGCAATCTCCACAATGATTCTCTCTAGCCAAACCACAGTCATTTGATGAGGTTAATTGACACCGGATTAGCCTTTTTGAACATCCAAGAAAACAAAATGGTAGAGAAACAAAAGCTTTTAAACATTATCAAAAGAAAATAATTCGTGGTATAATCAAAGTGGTACCAAAAGGTCAATCATAATAACACCATATGCTTTAATTTGACTAATGGAACAAAATCTTTTCAAGCTGCCAAGCAGAGTCTCACAGACAGGACAACAGCAGAATGTAAGTACAATTTTCCATACCTTTGGACCCCGGTCAATCAACTGAGCCCACTCTTGCCGGTTTCTTAAACAATCAAGAACGGCCTGTGAATGACTCGAATATGCATAACGCTCTCCATTATGCTTCCTCAAGTTCTGCCAGTGCTGAAAGAGGAGGATGACAAGGGCAATGGGAATAAATAAACGAAAGCAGTCATCAATGAACAACTACTTTAAATAAAAAAATTCAAAGTACCGGCAATACTGCACTACAAAGCTCCTCATAGGTCATTCGCCTGCCTTTGCTCATGATCTCATTTATTAATCCTTCAAATTATGCAGCAATCAAGCACAAGTTAGTACAAGTACGAAGAATAAATAGACTAACTAAATCGCGCTTGATACACTCAAGTCCTGCAACAATAACACCAAAGAATACTTCTTAGGAGTTCCTACCTGGTAAAGTCTGATGAGCTAGGCCCCCCACTGTACCCGTATCATCGTCCGAGTTATTTATCAGAGTATTATGTATGGATGAAACCTTATTATCATTGGCCTCATTGGAGGAAGAAGGACCGCTGCTTGTACTTGTGGTTAAAGCAGGAATGTTCTTCTTAAAGGGACGCAGAGATCCATTCATTTCCCTCTTGGAGGCATCTCCTTTGTGCACTGTTTCTCGTCTCCCTTGATCAGGAGATGCCACTCTGTCAGTCCTTTTAACTTCATCATCATGCTCACAAGAACTACGCGACACATCTTTGGATCCATCCTTGCCTTTTCTTCGAGGAACCTATACAAAATATTATTTTGAAATTTGGAAGTGTAGATGAAGCTCATTAAAGACCTCAATATCAGATACTCAGGTAAGCGGGATTTAAATAAAGAAAATTGATGAAGCAGAATTATCAAGCCATACCAAATTGGGATCTTTTGCACCAGAACTAGATGTTCGCTTTATTAGAATACTTGTAGCAGCTTGAGAAGCCAGTTGAGGAAAACTGCCAGCATGGCGTACTCGTGGTACTCTAGGCACTCTAGGAGAACTATTGAGTTCTTGATGCAAAAGTAGAGCGAGCTGTGAAAGAAGTTGACAAATTATTACCAAGATCAACTTGAGTTAAAAGGAGAAAAAAAAATAAGGAACAGCGCACATACCTCTTCATCGCTCAGTGTAGAAGAATTAGAAATTAAAGGTGCTTGCCCCTGTGTGCTATGATTCACCTTAGAAGATGGAGGAAAATTATTATGGCTGGATTTTCCACTTTTCTGTGGTAATCCTGAGCCTGTAGCCTTATTTTGTGAATGGGCAGCAGAGTGATTTTGCAAAGTGCCCAGAGATTCACCAGACCCTGAAGAAACTGCCACATTATGGGAAGAAGATGATTTTGAAGAGGGAAAGGTATGATCTTTTGAATCTGAGGCAGTCCGCTTGGAGCCAGAAGCTTGGAAAACCTTATTTGAATGTGATGCTTTCAAAGAAGCACCTGTGGATGACGTCGAGCAGAATTTTGCTGACTTCCATACCTGGTCATGCCCATTCTTCTCAGTTAAAACATCAGCTGAAGCCTGCTCCTTCTTAGCAGTAGGATCAGGCTCCCCTGCTGTCCGTTGCTTCACAATTGGATTAAGATTCTGAGCATCTGAAGGTTTCAACTTGTCTAAGCTGGAAGATTTCTGGATAGGCAGAGAAGACGGTGTGGAAGATGCTTCACCAACAGAGACTACTACTTTTTGCACAGATGGCATCGTAGGTAATTCAGTTCCACTAGATTTTGAAGGCTCTTCAGAAGACACCAAAGCAGGTATAGGTTCTGCATAACTTTTCAGCCTTTCAATAGAATCCTCAGATACTATTGCTTCCTGTTTAAGCTCGCATACATCACCAAATAGCTCCTGATTAGTATGGACACCACTCTCAAAGACTGCTTCTGCATTAGGGGCAGTGCCTAATGACTTTTTGTCAGTGCATTGTGAACTGTTAACCTCCACATCATTTGCTTTGAAATTTTCAGATGTCTGGGTATTAGATACCGCAGGGCATCTAGCATCATCAGATGGTAATGACACAAAGTTCTTGTCAGCAAGAGGAGAAGACTGGCTTTGCAACAACTCCTTACAAGTATCATTATCTACTTCTTTTTTCATATTGCAAGAAAAACCCATGGATCTGTTGCTGCTGATATCTGATGGACTTTGTTTATCTTTCATAAATGCAGCTGGTTGAGAGACATCTTCCCCTGGATGCACGGAAACCTTTCCACTGGAGCTAGCATCTGGATTATTTATTGTCCCACTCTCTTCCTATTACCAGCATAAGGAAAAATGAGACCAAATAATCGAGTCAAGAACAATATGTCCATGAATGTGCCCATATTCCTAGACTGCAGACGCCCTTAACAATAACCCATTGCTATTTTTTTTTTAAGGGTAAAAGGAAATTACCATGAGAACAAATTTGATGCAGCCAACTTAACATGGTATGAAAAAAGTAGTCCTCTTAAATGATTGCTTAAATTATTGAGGGAAGGCTTTCACTAGAAGGCTCTGCAATGGTAGTGTCTTCAAGCGCCTAATTTCATATAATTCACAAGATGAATTTTACAAAATTGCAACTGCAATCAAAATTCCAATATCTGCCAAATGTTCTTCAATAGGCAAATTTCTGCCCAATAACACTTCAGTTGGTCATCTACTTGGGCCTCACAACACAAGCAGTCACGAATGAAGCGACATAATTCCAACTCGCGCCCCCATTTAACTACGATCATCATCTTCACCACCAACATGGCAATATATACCTTGCCAGTCCCATAATGCAAGACTTTATTTGACTCCAAGAGTCAGCTTTATTACTATCAATCAGTAAATTTGAAATCAACTATCTAAAAGATGTCAAAAATGGGTTACTTGATTAATTTCTTCAGGAGATAGGCCTTCATGCAGAATTGAATTTCCTTATGACCCTAGCAGTAAACATTGATCCATGGTTCTACAGGAAATTCAACAGATTCCCTTTCACGGATCATCTATCATATGTGTCGTAAACGGCTAAACCTCTAAAAAAAATTCTTACAACCTGCAGTTCGAACACTATGTCTTAACTCACCATATTCAAATCTCGCTCAATAATAGCTCAATTCTACGTTAATACTGTATCACAAATTTCTAAAGCAATTCTACTACTGGACCTTGATTTATCAAGGAAAATTAAAAGAATACCAATGCCAGACACAAGAAGAAGGATTACTAGCAACTATTTTGGGTTTAGAAGTCCCAAATCATTGCCAAAGCTGACCATCAATTTCCGTACCAGCAGTAAATCAAAATTAAGTGGTGAAACACCAGGGATCAATAGTGACCTAGAGCCAGATTTTGATTTAACTTATACTGAGATGTTATTGAAGAAAGACATTATAATGAGGCATGTTTATTTGTAAGGTGGACAAGGGGGTGCATACCACTTTCAACTTAGTACAGCTGTCAGCTTTGTCATGCTGGTCACTCAAGGGACCACCCTTTAAAGAACTATTACCCCCGGAAAGCAAGTGGTTCCCAGCCACATCTTTAGCCAACACAGCATCAGCAGGACAGGAGAATTCAGCAGAGGGACCTTCCAGAGGTTGCTTTAGAGTTGCCAAGTTAGCCTTAGCATTTTCAAGAATCTTGCAGACTGCAACATGACCATCTGAAACAGGTTCAAAAGGCACACCATCTCTCAAGTCCCTGTTCTTGACACTCCGAATGTCAGTCTTGATAGACTTCGGACCTCTATCTTCACAAAATGCCAATTGTTTTGCATCACTGGTAGGTGTAAACACTAGTAATAAAAATGAACGAAAATCAAGTCAACAAGCGCATGTTAGCTGTGGCAAAAACTAGAAGTGACCCACACAAATGTTCTTGCTTCTAGAAGGATATATTATATCATCATAAGCATAAGCAAATAAAGAAGAGACGACTTGACAATATGAAAAAAATGGACAAAAGTTACCTGCTTTAGAAGTATGCAGGGTTCTTTTCTTGTGATCTACATCTTTTTCAGCAGTCCTAGCCTTCTTCTTTCCACTTATGTCTTTTAATATGCCTGATTCTTCCTTCTTACGCTTCCCAGTGTGGATCACAACAGGCCCAAGTAACGTTCTTTCTTTTTTCACCGCATTATCACCTGCCCCCCATTTCTTTGCCTCTCTCAAGTGTGTCTTCCTATCATACCTAAACTCCTGATCTCTGCTTTTGATGCCAACTATATCTTTTACAGGAGCAGCCATGAAATTCTCCTTTGACAATGAGAACAATACCCCAGCACCCTTATCAACAGCATTCTCATTGTCCTCTTCGACATTAGCATCAGCTTCCTTGTGGTCATTCCAACAAGGGAACTCCCGATACTGAAAATTAAACTTCTTTGGCACATACCCTGTGCACTTCCACAGCTGCGGCGTAAAAACCGACGACAACCCGCTAAATAGCCCCGGATCTCCACCAGGGATCCCTTGCACATGTACCTTCTCATCCAATGGCATCCCTGTGTAAAGCCTAAGAGGCCGCCTCGTGGACCCATTGGCTGCATATGAAGCCTCCATCCTCATAGTCTTGGTCGGCAGCTCAACCAACAGCTGAGCAACCTCAGTCTCCTCGCTATCATTCCTATTACTCTTACTCTTGCACTTATCACAAGCGAACGACTCCTCTCCTTTCACATAACGCGAGCAGCGAGTATGCACCCACACCCCGCACTCATCGCAGTTGACCATCTCCTCCCCATCGTCAAAGTTGACACCGCATATGCAATCGACGGTCCAGGAGCCGTCCACCCAGTCATCTGGCGGGTCCGTGCTCTGCAACCGCTGCGACCGACCCTTCATATCACTATCCCTAAATCACTAATTCTTCCGCACTCCGGTGCATACAAATTGAAAGTCTAACCAAAAACAACCCAAATTCACAATCGCATCTTCCGCACAACCGGAGCTACAAAACCGCCATACCCACTCCTATATCTTTATCCTTACTTATTCCGAGTCCGGAACAACGCAAATTTAAGGCGTGGGCAAGAGAATGAGTACCTCGAAACCTGCAGAATTAAGCAGCGGGCGTCGCGGCGGAAAAAAGAACTCGCTTTTGAGGTGCAACCCCCTGGGCTCGATTCGACGAAGAAGGGAGAGCGAATTGCTACGAGCAATTGCCACCAATGGCCACGGATCTATCGCCGAAATCAGCAGCAACGACAATGGCTTCCCTCCCTCTCGCCCCTCTCTCTCTCTCTCTCTCTCTCTCTCTCTCCCTCTCTCTATGCGCCGGAACTGAAACCGAATCCTTGATTTTGGCGAAAGCTGGAGCGAGGCATCGTTTGGCGTCCGTCAGCGATTTGGTTTTGACCTCTTCTTCGGGCGGCTTCGGTGGCTCGGCTTCAAAATATCGAGCCGGTTGGGCCCGAGCCTGCTCTCGGGGGGCCCGTTGAGAGGTTCTGACCGAGGCCTTTGGGCTTCGGCCTGTTCTGGCTCGGCCCAACTCATGAGCATCGTTCGATGCTCCTTTCGATTTCAGTCTAGAGGTCGTCATTAGGTGAATCGGAACCAGCCGCCGGCCTACCGGGGGCCCCGGCTCGAGCGTTGTCGCGACCCGAGCTGAGTTGAGCTTGAGCTTGAATAGACTGCATCGGCAAAAATTCATAGAGCCCGTGATTTTGATTATGATGGGCATGGCAAAAACAAAAGGTAGAATACAAATGCTCACTGAGTTTTACTAACAACATACAATTCGCCTTCTCTCTGAGTGGTGATGTTGTTGCCAACATTGTGCCCAAGCCCGGGTCATGTAACTCATAATTGGTTCCTCAATCAAATAGGTTGTTCGATCCCATCTTCTTGTTTGCTTTTTATAATGATGAGAAGCCCATATGTTACGTAAGTAGCCTAAATCGTTCAATGATACTTTAAGAAAAGCAATCATCATTAATAACTTCCCATTCACTAAACACGAGTTCAAACAAACATAGGTTTAGTTTTCGATCATAAAAGAGCTCAGAGGGCTTGAAGGGATGTAAAATCCAATCGAAGGGAAAAGTTTTCCTCTGATGGGTTTTGGCAACTCAACCCATCACCTTATTCACTTCTTGGTTACAAATTTAGAATGGATCACTTTAAGGTCAAGGACAAATCCTAACTTCGCTTGCGCTTGTTTGATAAGCAGGCGCACCTCCTGCAAAAGACCGATCTGCAGTGGAGAGGCTTCTTAGCAGATCAGAAAGATTTAAGTGGCGGCTCCAACTTAGCTTCAAATCGAGATCTAAAGTGTCAAAAGGATTTCCGGCGGAGCTAAGACTTCTCGTTTGCACAGCCGAGGAACCGCGCAAGCAAATCCATTGACGAGAAGGCCAGTGCTACCATGACATGCGTGCGCCATCGCGCCTCCATTTTCCCCTCCCGAGTAAGAGCCGCCAATGTCGATTCTATTGAAAGACCAGCTTTCGCTAATGTAATCTTAGCAAAAGCATATAATGATTGAGAGTCCGATCCATTCGATTGAACTAACCCAATATATCGAACCGATCGACCGCATTATCGGGCCATCTTTCTGCCCCATGAAATGAAATTGTGCTGAAAACTTTGGAACATCATGACCGTCACATTTCCCGCCAGTCACGTCTCAAAGCGCCTCTACATTTCCTGATCTAAACTCCTTTCGAAATCCCATCATTCTTTACCTTATTGAGAATTTAACTATTTCCATTCCCATTTCATCGAAATGTGTAGTGATGATCACGACGTTTTTTGGTTTTTGGGAGGACCCACGACATTAAGGTTGAAGGATCTGGCAAAGGGCAGCCTTTGCAGCTATAATTTTGCATGACGATTGCCTGCGAGAAGCGATTCGTGGGCAGGGAAAACGTAGAACGCGTTACATCAAAAGGGTTTCTTTGCAAGAACCCGAGATACCAAGAAAACGGCCATACTTTCTTTGTTTTTCACATTAAGCGATTGAATTTATACTTTTCATCTCGTTTATTTGTTTCCCTAAGTAGGTTCCTAACGCCATCAATTACACATGATCCGAAGAACAAATGCTGCATAGATTAACCCATCGCATCAAATCAATCTTACTTCAAGAATTTCCCGAATTCCTCAGGAATCCCACTAGAAAAACACAAGTTACGAAACAATTCACGTAGTGTGATTTGTGGCGCCACCCACCTCCTGTAATTAAGTTTACAAGACATTTTTTTATGTCTATGTACGTGCGAACCTAGGAGTGGGGCCAATCATTTGGTCATCATTTTTTTAAATTCTTATTTGTTGTTCACGATAATATGGACGGAGAGTGATTAGACAATAGGAAAAAAATGACAAAATGAACGAGGACTATGGTTCGGGAACTATACATTATATGAAATGTACGAAATAGACTTGCAGAAGTCCCATCTATTAAATGTATTGATTGTTTCCTCACCAACCCCCTCCCAAAATAGAATGTATCTTGTGTTTGGCCACCAGTGCATCTATAGAACTCTATATGATAATTTTGTTGTGTTCGGTAAATTTTCCACATTCTACATAGGTTAGGTATTAAGAAATTATCCCACCTGTTCAAATTTGATAAATTAAGGGCTAATTACCAATACAAAACACGAACTTTTTTTTGGCCTTAATTTACTTATCTAGTAAAAAATATATAAATTTTCTCTCTTATCCCAAATCTAGCCCTCCAAATAAAAACTCTACTTGAAGATGGAACCATTACACAACACAAAAGACAACACAAAAGAGATAAGGATGCATCAAATGCATGAAAGAGAAAGAACTCTCTTACTTGCATTATATTGTTGAGTAGCATAGAAAATAATGTCATGGGAGAGTTTAGGCATTTTGAAAATGCCAAAAAATGTGAAAGCTATTGGCAGCAATGTTTGGTTATACTCTGGTGATCAATATTTGACACGTACAGAAAGCCTCATGGTCAGATCATGAAAAAATACTTGAGAAAAGTGTCAAGGGACTTCGAGCTTTAAGCGCAAGCATCCAGATTCATTCATAAGGAGGAAAGACAATGGAGCAGGTTCTTCAAGGAAGAAGCCAAAAACTAACCAACATGAAAGAGGAAAGTCTCCTCTTGAGAAAAGAATGTCAATGACAAAATGCTACAATTGTAACAAGAAATGCCACTTTACTCGCGACTTCGTAAGCCAAAGAAGGTAAATAGCTCTTACATTCTAGAGAAGTTTACTTATGTATCAAGTTCTTTATGTTTAATTGAATATGATCTTCTGTAGATTGTACATTTGGGAGCAACGGACCATGTAACGAAGGATGAAAAATCATTCGTAGAATTCAATGCATTCCATTAGGAACAAATTGGATTTATGTAAGGAGCAACTTTAGAGCAAAGGTTAAAGGAATTGGCACTTGCCAATTGATTATGCGTGATGGACACATTTTAGTCATACATGATGTATTATATGTTCCGCAAATTTGTCGAAATCAAGTGTATGTTTTAGTATTGATTCGATTTGACTTTTCATTTGAATTTCCATGACAGAGATGTGGAGTTGTATTTGCTACTAGTCACTATGGTAATGGTCATTTTCTAGATGATTTTATTGCGTTGAATGTTGAGTAGGGATATGTCAATGTTTGTTATTCCATATTCACATCTTCTGATTTATGTAAAGATGTAAATATATAGTATGCTAAACTTGATCATATCAGCCAACGGCGTATGAAAAGATTGGCTAAAGATGGCCTATTGGGTAATACTATAAAAGTCGATTTGCCCACATGTGAGCATTGCCTATCATACGAAAAAAGAACAAGAGCTAAATTTCTTTTTGTAGTTAATCCATTCTGATATTTGTGGTCCAATGAATATGAGGACAAGACATGAGACTTTTTATTTCAGCATATTTATTAATGATTATACTCAATTCGGATAGGTCTATTTGATTACTCAAAAATCTGAGACTTTTAGCTTCTTCAGGATATTTATGAACTTGATGGAAAATCAATTAAGAAAATAAAAGTATTGAGATCCGATCGAGATCAAGAATATTTATTTTATGAGCTTATAAATTTATATGCTGAAAGAAGATAAGAAAGACAATTGTCTATTTCCTATACTCCTCAACAAAATGGTGTTGTAGAAAAGAGAAACATAGTCCTATTGAGGGTTCAGTCCCCAACACGATGAACGAATTATAAGGGTGTTCTTGTTGACATTTTAATATTGAAGGGAAAACTTTTATGGTGGCTCCACAAGAAGATAATGAGTTAAGGAATGTAAACGATGCTCTAAATTTCCTAGAAAGAGAAAAACATATGTGTGTAATGCCAAAGAAAATTGAGTCAATGAAGTCAAACCATGATGCGATGCAAAGCCATTGAGAATAAATGGATTCTTAAAATAAAATGCAAAGCCAATGGCTCAATAGAGAGGTCTTAAGCTCGCATTATGGAAAAAAGTTATGACCAACATGAATAAATTAATTATGAAGAAACTTTTTCTTCTATGGCGAGGTTTAGCTCAATTCACCTTATTTTGAAAATAGTGGCTATTTTGAAAATAGTGGCTAGTATGTATATTGAACTATATCAAATAGATATAAATATTGCTTTTCTCAATAGGAATTAGAAAAAGAAATTTATATGAAACAACCCGATGATTTTATTACAAATGATTAAGAACAAAAGGTGTGTCGACTTTTGAGCTCAATATATGACCTTAAGTAGTCATCGAGATAATGGTATATACATTTTTAGAATGACATACGAATTCATAATGATTGATGAGGATCATTACATCTGTATCAAGAGATCCACAAACCAAATTTTGATCATGTTACTATAGGTTGATATTATAATTTGTTAATACTATTAAGAGTTGTTTATCTTCCTACTTTAACATGAAAAACATGGGTGGGGTTGCATAAATTCTTAAACTTAAGATTTATGAACTCAAGTAAGACATCATGCATATATGAACTATCATTTGTATAATATTGAAGGTTAAAACATTTGCTCCATAATAAATGAGAAAATATTGTGATAAGTACTTCATATTAGATATGCTTAAGATGACTAAAAGAGTTAGCAATATTTTGATCTCAACTTTTATTATCGTGTGAGACTCTTGAAAATGTATTCCTTACTAAAGTATCATAATGACTCTTACTTATTCTTAAAATTTCTATTCAATATTTGTTATCTCAGAATGTTGATGATTTGATTTAACGGGACATTTCTAGAAAAGTAAATTGAACTGAAAAGAAAATGTTTAAAGAAAAAGCTATTATAGAAGATCAAGATTGTCAATGCACAGATTAATTGCCAACATGAATTTGGAGTATTATCGTGGGTGAGTGGGAAATGATGTAAATTATAATTAAGTGGCTCATATCTATTACTGCAATAATTTATACGTGGAAGAACGAACATATAAATCAAGAGAAATAGTAATGTGGCCATAAGATGGGCTTGATCAAACGCACTGCATATTGAATCTACTCTGAATTATATGTCCAATATGAGCTATTATAGATTTTTAATAGATGTATAACAACGAATTATCAAGTCCCGACACTGGAATTAATTACCCCCATAATAATGGTTAGATCTCTCTCTCTCTCTCTCTCTATATATAAGTGAGGTTCGAGATTCAAGATCACCAAAAGTCATTGTTCCCAAGCAACCATCCAAAATATGGTCACAACGATTGTTTTGGGCAATGGTCGATGCTTCCATCATCCACCATCATTGGTTTTTCAAAGTGAGCCTTTTTTATTAACATTTTTCATGTATATCATATCTCTCCACAACACACCAAATGCTAAATCAGATGGTACACTTTTTATTCCATAATTATTCTATTAGTTGTACCAATAATGCATGAGATATTTGAACTCACATCCTATATAGCCAAATAATCTAGACTCCCAAATGTTGTCCAAGGATTTCAAGATGACAAACTGAGTTATACAAATTTTATAATATGTGACTCTCTAAAGTTGTATCTTCAAAATTTAAATAGTGCATTCCATCAACTATGCATCGGAGAGAGATTTCTTTATGCGGGATCTTGGATGAATTTTGTGCATCAGAACAAGACCTCTTCATCCTTATATGGAAAAACTAAGCACTTTTAGGTCAAAGAATTTATGACTGAGTACTTCTTTGTGACCTAATAGCTCCAAAAATAATCACATCTTTCTTGGGTGCTAGCTCTCTTGTTGTTTCATCATTTCGTTAACTATCCGCAATAAGCATTGGATATTAACAAGGGTTCGAAACCATTTTTATTGAATATGTTCAACAAGCGTTTTAACATCCGCTAAGAATAGACTAATAGACATATTCCACGGACTATGTACAACCCACGCTGTGTGATTTACACCCCTAACACTAATCAAAACTCAGAAAGAACCCCAATATTTTCCTTTTTGCTAAACCCCAAAAGATTTCAAGATCATGAGACTACCGAGTCTTGGAGATTGATCATTGGTAACAAGTTCTGGAATATAAATAAATAGAATTCCGTGAGCAACGCAAGGCCGTTCCATCAAAAGCGGATGAAATGTCAGAGTGCAAGTTAGTGAGAGGTGGTTGCTCAGTCACTTTTAACCCCAGAGATAATCATGATTAGTACTGAAAATTATCACTGAGCAACATCATCACCGTCCTGACTCTGCGAGATACGCGAAAAGCGCACAATGTGATCACTGGACCGGTTTAATTAAAACCTTAAGTTGCCCCCATCCATCCATCCATCCACTTTTGATAGATTAAATTTAAAGATTTTAGTTAAAGACTACTATAGATTGAAACTCACGCCAAACCCGGCGTCATTATCGATTCATGCGTTATAGAGCTCGATTTTAAAGTTCAGGTAATGCAGGATATGTTCATTTTGGTCGAAATAGAAGAGTGTTTTCCGAAAACGTATAAATATCTATTTGATTTTTTTCGGCAACTATGCAGTGTATCTTTTTGGAATTTGAAAGGAAATTTGTAAGCAAAAATCAAAAGTAGCCGACAACCACCGGCGAAAAGCTTGACACGAGCATGTTTTCAGCACAAACTTGTCTAAGCTCGATACGGTCCACCCCCTCAGCTACGTGTATTTGTAAATGGGTCGTGTAAAATAATTGTAATAGCTGTTGTAACCTGCTATAACTTTCGACGTGCCGTAGCAATGCAGAAAATGCATCACTCCTACGAGCTGAAACGACTTTGAGAACGAGAATGATATATTAAATGGTCTCTATATCCTTGATATATGTTGCAAGATACTGGTAAATGACATCATGGATGAGTTGTATATAGGGTAATTGATTCATCATCGATCATAGAATTTAGCATGTAGGTAACTACCTTAGCCCCAGGTACTAAATGAAGACAACAGGGGATTGAAGTAGCACTGTCCACTTGGCGATATCAAGAAGCAAAGGGCCATGCAAAGATTATGCAGACGCACAGGACGGTATTTCTAGTGCTTATCCTTAATGGGTTTCATGCTGATGCTGAGGTGAAGCTCTTTTGAGCTGTAGCAGCAAAATTGAGACCGGGAAACCGCAAAGTCTGCAACAAAAGTCCACATTCTCGAAAGCTCAGTGCCTCCGACTCCATCATCACTTTCCTGCCTCTTTTCTCGTTGAGGTGGTTGAGCAAAGTAGAGAGAGAGAGGGAGAGAGGGAGAGTGGGAGGGTAAGATGGTGGTTTCTTCATAGGTCATTGTCCCACGGATTTTGAGGTCGAAGGTCGTAGTTAGAGAGATGGAGAGGCATACCCGCTAGCGCACATTGCACTAGGACTCTAGCTACTGCCTGTTTTTAAATGGGTTTTCGTAATTTCATCATGACAAGTTGATTTCAAAACCATATTTCACTTTGGGGCCTGATCGGAGTGAAATTCTCTAACCGCACGTCTTATTGAAAAGGTGCAATTATGCACACTTAGGCACACTTAATTCTGATCTAGCTCACATATGTTTGATGACGTAACCTATAAACTGTCGATCGGATAACGGAAAATATTATCCTTTATTTTATAAAAGCAATCTAAACTCAACCAAATGTATTGCGTACAAGCTGACCCTTTCACTTCCTCAGGAAATGTTTTAGATTTTGGACAGTTCTAATTAAGTAAGCTAACTTGTTATGGTCGGGAGCCATTTGTATTGCGCCACGTCTACGTCTCCCACAAGAACCAAAAACCCCCAGTCCGCTTCTCTGTCTTTTGCTCATGTTCGTAGTCCAACGCTGTCACTTCCGCGGAGGACAGCCATCTCTGGTATGATGCTTTCGAGCTGAAAACTAAATAAATAAGTAACAAAACTCCCATGAAGCTATAGCTATATCCCACCATCTAGTAGCACAACAGGTCATATTGTTCTTCATCTCTAATTGGAAAATCTCTAGTCATGCCTTTTATTTTGTTTAAACAGCTATTGGTTGTCTAGAATCGATGAGCACCGAAGAATCTCCTTCGACTTGGCGGTGCACCCGCCTCGCATGCACCAAGTGATCACCGGAGACGCGTAGCTCTGTGCCCTTAAGCGAGGCGCCAATAGTAACAACCTGAATCGTTCCATGGATCTCAGGCTCTTTAAAGGAGTACTTGAAATAATGGCACGATATTATGGTCAATTAGGGGCAGATGTTGATCTCTCCTCCATGTTACTTGAGATGTCGTAAATTTCCTCATCTAAATAATTATCGTTCTCGTTAGTGTTGGCCCGTATTGCCCAAAAGATGCTCCTTCTATTCAATGTGTAGTCCAGTTTATTTTGAGCCCAATTCATTGTAACGACACAACCATTTTCACATGGAGAAAGCCCTTAAAAGGAGTATTTGACTTAACTATACGAGACGGCAACTGTTTCATGGTGAGTGTTAACTTATGACTCGATATGGCCTCTCTCAAACTGAGGGGTGACTTGAGATGTTACACCAACATAATGCACAAATATTATTATTCAAGTATGAATCTTGAGTAACAACGACACACATGCTTACCATCTACCACTTGAGCAATTCCATTTGAATCTTTTAATTGGCGGATTACAAGTTAAAAATATCATTTGGCGTGTAAACTACACTAGATATAAATGGTTTCCTCCAAACAGAGATTGAAAGAAAGGCGACCAGCATAACACCACTACCCACATCCCTACATGTCTAAAAAGAGAAACTTCTCTCACCATAAGGCCTTTCGTCGCCTTCCAGGGTGTCTCTCCAAAAGCAAAGCGCTATGCTATATATTTACATCATGAGAACACTAGAAGATACATAACTCCTTGAAGTTTCAAAAGCTTCTGCTTCATCCAAAGGATCCGCTAATAACTTCAGGCTATATGTGGCAGAAGAGATGGATATGTATTTATCCATAAATGGCCAGTCTCAGATTCCTCCAGGTTTCAGATTCCATCCAACGGAAGAGGAGCTTCTGCACTATTATCTGAGAAAGAAAATGTCGCACAAAAAGATTGATCTGGATGTGATTCGCGAGGTTGATCTTAATAAGCTTGAGCCGTGGGACATCCAAGGTACTACTACAACCTCTCGTTCCTCTTCGATCTCTTAGTTTACAGTTGTTCCTGATTCCTGATCTAACGAACGTTCTATGGATTGTTGAATATACATGTAGAGAAGTGCAAGATAGGATCTGGGCCTCAGAGCGATTGGTACTTCTTTAGCCACAAGGACAAGAAATACCCGACTGGGACTCGGACGAACCGTGCAACAGCCGTGGGGTTTTGGAAGGCGACCGGCCGCGACAAGATCATTTATAGCGGCTCTACAAGGATCGGGTTGAGGAAGACCCTCGTGTTTTACAAAGGACGAGCCCCACATGGACAGAAGTCGGACTGGATCATGCATGAGTACAGGCTTGACGAGAGCTCGAACAATTCCGTGGTAAACTCAAGACTTTTTTCCTCTACTATTGACAATATCCCTCTTTCGAATCAACTCATCTTAGATCAGCATAGATTAGTAAATCTTTAGGAGAACAACTTTTCGTGCTTATTTTTGGTACAAAAAAAAAATTCAGGGTCCGAGTTTGGTTTGCGAGTCCTCCTCAGAAGACGGGTGGGTGGTCTGCCGGGTTTTTAGGAAGAAGAATCATCAAAGAACACCAGAGAGCCCTAAAAGCACGTCGACTATATCCATGGACACCGAGATGCTGATGAGGGCGAGCACAGACAGCAGTGTCCTGGATCAGATACTATCATACATGGGAAGGACTAATTGCGAATCATCGGAAAATTATCAAGCGCTGACAAACATCACCAGTATGCAAACTCAACTGATCCATGGGAAGTTCTTGCACCTCCCAAGACTGGATGATAGTCCCCACTTGGGTCAAGAAACCGGCTTGAGGACATTTTATCAAAAGTTTGATGAAATTCACATACCAGAGAGCGATAACCCATCCTCCGAGCACGCCAGTTCTGATCATGAACCAAAAGCTAGTACTGGGATTCCTGACTGGGTCGCATTGGATCAGCTGGTCGCTTCACAACTTAATGGCCAGCTTCAGATCACCGTTGCATCCCAGCAATCGCCTCATTCCGGAGCTTCAAACCAGGTACCGGCCGGTCGGACTCCAGGTGATCATCAAGTAGGGCAGTTGTCCCTGTTGCAGCTCAACAGACCCAATCAAATCTACAATAATGAGAACAGTTATGATTGGAGCTTCGAAAAGTCGCCGTCGGTGATGCCATCGAACCCGCTGCACCACTTGTCAGTATAATTGTAGCCAAGATCTGTCATCGATACCCAATTAGCAGCTCCTGTAGCAAAGTTACACTTTCCTGTGTACATTTATACATAGATTACTTTTGAATTAATGTGTTTCTATACAAATCTCGGTTAAATAATGCTTAGTCACATTATCTGAAATAATCGATGCAGTGGCATTCTGTTCCCCAGTGTCTCATCATCAACACGACATGGATTTGTGGTTTGTTATGAATCGTCGTTTAGTTTCTTTTGGGATGTTGGGAGCTATATTTGATTTCTCACCTGTAATAATTAATGTATCGACTAAGCTTTAAGGTCGTAACCCGAAGATGTTAACTAATTTGAAAAGGTTGACACGGTTAATCATGGCTCATTGCTGACTTTGAGGCACAAAGGGGGGGTCTCACACGTTAAAATTATTTCGTGTCCCAGTTGGTAGGGTGGTGTCGCGTTGTGGATTATCATTCGGTGAAGTGCTTCATCAGTTCGTTAATAACGTGATCTGAGAGAGAGAGAGAGAGAGAGAGAGAGAGAGAGAGGGTTTTTTTCCTTACCTAACGGCACAACCTATGAAAGATAAAATAGTGATGAGAGGAAAGGCAAATGCTTTTAGGGAATGAAAGGTGTAGATGATGCCGCGTGAGAATCAGACAGAGCTTACTTAGGACATCTTGTCTCAAGTCTTGTCCAGATGTTTATGTACACCAAAGTTCTTTCGTATATCCGGCAATAACAAAAAGGAAGAATTGCATTTCAATCCTTGTTGAAGTAATTAGTGGAGCCATTCGAAAATTCTCAGAGTAAAAATTACAAGTCATCCGTTTCAATCTCATCAAATGCGAGCCAGTTATGCTGGGGTCTACACAATATGTAATGATGAAAATCTAAACTTAACTGATTCATGAAAATTACAATATTATTATGGACTCTCAAGTAAGAGGAATCCCGTGCTCATTTCCTAAACTATTGAAGGGAAAAAAGAAAGAATTAATTGCCACTTGTCTTACGTATGCGTTCTTTTAGTCTCTAGGGATCCGGTCTAGCTTTAATTGGACCTTTAACCACGAATGCAGGTCAGGGTGCCTGAGTTTTTAACACGAATTGGTCCTTCAATGCACGAGTAAGAATATGGAGGAAGGTGGACGTATCTGAAGTTTAAGTTGGTGTCAAGAACTAGTTTCTCAGCTTCCAAAAGATATATCGATGTTATTCCTCTTATGCCCATAAGATTAGTGTCGGCAAGCGGTGACATTCACATGACAAATGGCAATAAATTACGATAAACAGGACATATCTTGACATGCGGTGGGCAAATTATCCACAGGGCCAATGAACGCTTGGTCCTTTAAGTAGTGGTTTCACCACCAATTCCTCTAATATGATAGCTTTCAAGCAATGATTTTGTCAATGTGCTCCCCTTCGGGTTGATCCGTCTTGTCTCAGCACCCCGTATTGTAATTTGAAAAAGTCAGGGATGGGAGATTTATGGTCTAAAGATAGATAAAACTTATGGATGTTAACAAATCCTAGCATGTTGCAAATTTAACTGTTATGACATCAAACATGAATCTACATAAGATGAAAGGAATAAAAAGAATCTAAAGCCTCAGTAGAAGTTGTTATTATGGATCATCTCTTCTCTCAATGCTCTTCTGCTGATGAAGATCCAATCCGATCATTTGTATGGAGTCCCCATAAGTCTTAAATTGGCGATAGAAGAAGTTCAATTAAGCTGAGAAATTCTCATGTTATATGGATAGTTGTTAGTGCATCGTTTCTGGTATCAAAGTTAAATTAAATTCTTATATATGAACTTATGGAAAATTTATGATCGAACCGGCCGAGTATTATCTAAGCGCTAGGATATTCAATCAAGGCAATCCTATGCGTGCAACACTATCTGCGCCACTCGATTTCAGTTCCATCTATATCTGATTCCAACTCAGGGCACCAAAGGTCCAATGTTAAGATTAATCATACCTTCCCTTACGATTTTCAAAATTTATGGGATGATTTAAGGTCATCTTCTTACAAAGAACAAGAAAGGCGTTTTTTTTTTTTTTTGTTCTTTTGAAATTTAGATTTAGCGGATTCATTTTGAGAATTGACAATAGCAATTGGATGCAGTGAGGGTCGGGGCCCAATTGCTAGACGCACATATGGGTTTTACCGACAGGCCCCACATTATTGGTCGGTTGGCACCAAACGTTGACTCTTATTTGGCCCGACCAAACCCTCTCTTTCTCCATCTCAATCGTTGCATGGTAAATTTCAGATTCTAAAATTTTGTAATCGGAGAGTATGAGGTAGGTTTCGGGGTTCGAGATCATATCTACTCTACACCCACATTGCATCCACCATGTGCCCTAGACCCGAATCTCGTGCAAGGTTCCCCATAGAAAGATACATAGTACCCTACCTAATATTTCATGAAACACATATCTACTAGAGTATTCGTGATGTTTCTAATTCTTTATAGATTTTCATCTTTAACTGTGTGGATCGAGGGGAGGAAGTATATTTATCTTTTTCATTGTACTTTTCTGTGTTATAAGGTCATAAAATCATTTTGCCATGCCTTAATACTTGTACCTCAATGTGAATGCACTTTGTGGTTAATAGGTTGAATGTTAAAGATTCCAGATTTCTGGGTGGCTCCAAGACCCTAGAGAGGCAAGCAGGGGCTCTTGCCTTCCTTTTAAGTTATATGAAACCCATCATATTAAATAAATTATTTTTAGTTTTCCCACGCTATAACTCTTAAACTATTCTTCTATTATTATTTTTTTGGAATCAATACTTCATTATATTATATTCAAGTTAATCGAAACATTTTTTAGATCTTTTTGTATTAGGCATTTTATAGAATTTAATATAACTTTCAATTCTTCATAATTCGCACGAACAATATATTGAATCTCCAATAAGTTTGAGTGTTCATGCTAATGCGATGTCTAAGTATCCTTTAGTTTTCTATGTGTTTAAAACTCAAATTATCACAGAATTGTATCCAACAGATTGTATCAGGTGAACGTAAATTAGTAATTATACTCGTTATTCATTTTATATCTCTTAGTATTTAAAATTGATTTTGTTGCTTCATGATTTATTTAGACAAGCAAAAATTTAGAGAGAGAGAGAGAGAGAGAGCTCCTAGACATTAGAGCATCAATGTCAGAGCCAGTGAATTGGTACGTTCCGCGAATGACGGGGAGGTACTAGTGAAGGCAAAAGTTTTACAGGGCCAATAATGTCATCCTCGAATAATGAAACCGCACGACGCACTTGACCCACAATTGACACGAATCAATATGTTCTCGAAGTAATTTCATCATTTGGCTTATAAATTCAAAATCATGATATTTTATAGTGACACGAATCAGAAGCCATCAATGGATAAGCAGAAAGAACTTGTTGGCATAGCATCACTGGTTGGGGTTCATATTCCTCGGCCCACTCACTTTACTATCCATCAGTGTAAAATCAGCTGCTAGCCGACACATTCTTCCGGACTCCTGTCAATCACGTTCATAAGCAAACTTACACTCGCGAAGTCTAAAGCTCTTTGCAGGAGAACGGGCAGTGTCTCCGTGGATCCATTCCAAAGCAGCTTCATTTGCCAAAATCTGGCATCTTCGTGAAATAGCCCTCCAATGTTCAGACTTATTTGAAAGAGATGGTCATTACTTAACAAGCGAATCACACATTCGTTCCCATGAGGCAGGTGCTGTGAAAATAACTTGCAGATCTTTATGCGCTTTAAGTGGAAGCTTCAGCATTCCATTTAGCAAATTTCCAAAGCAAAAACATGCGAAACCATGACCACTTGACTCGAGGGATATTTAGAGATGTAGAAGAGCGCATTCCGGCATCTGCTTTTCCGACTGCTATGTAAGCTTTGTCTTTACATAACTCATACCATATAGCACACACCATGACACTATTACTTGCAGCGGAACATTCAAATAAGCAGAAGACAGTGGTATAATTGATAAGTGTCCATCTTAAACTTAGCCAAATTGGAACACAAATGTAAACCTTTTTACAAGATCTAAAGTTGTGTCCATGACAAAAGGATCCAAAACTTCATTCAGCTTCTGTTTCTTCTTCCAAAGTGCCTTACCAAAATGATTCCTCTTAGAAAGATGAACAGAGCAAGGGACAAGATACTAAAACATTCTCAATAAACAAGCCTAAATTGGAAATAGAGCAAGGGATAAGATACTAAAACATTAAGAATAAACAAGCCTGGATTGGAAGACTGGCTCTTCATTTGCCTACAAAACATGGCTCAGATTGCAAAAGGCTCATGCTGATCCAGTTTCAAAAGACCATACTTCTCGCTTACGTTAATTTCCTAGATGAGTAGCAACTATATAATTTCAAGAGATGGTCAACAGTCAAAATGTAACAACGATGTATCAAAGAAACTGACAGAAGTCACAGCTAGATGACCAAAATCATTCACGGTGGCCTGAGAACATCATTAAATCATTGTCTAACACTCTGTCTAATGTCAATATTAGCATTTCCGATTATAAGTATTCTTTGCTTAATGCTACCATGCTGCTCAGCTTGAAGTCCTAAGCGTCTGCACATTGTCATTTCATAAAAGAATAGATCACAAGAATAAATGAAGCAAGAAATAAATAGAAATAGAACCATACAGCCAGTGCAAGTAAACGGAGTGCTAAGCATTTTCATTTCGCATATTCAGTAAGTTATTTAGAGCAATAACTGTGAGAGACCACCAAGTTCAAGAGTTACATGATCACAGAAATTAGCTACAGATTGGGCACAAGACCAGCCCATTCTCATTGCAATCAGAACACCTTAAGACAACAACCCTCTCTGGTTTATCTCCATCTCCACCTTCCTCCTTCACCGTCACCAGATTCACCACCACTTTGCAACTCCCATTGCAACGGAAACAAGGCAAGAACCGCACGCCCCCACACCCTTCGCACAACACTCCCGCCTTCCTCTTCGGCAAGCCCTCGAGCAGCTCCCCCAGACCTCCCTCCTCGACGGTCCTCATCACCTCCTCAGCCCCACCCAAGTATCTACCTCTCACGAAGACCCTCGGCGGCACAGCCTCCCCCCTCGCCCGCCCCTTCATCAGCTCCCTCAGCTCCTCCTTGAACCCGCTGTCCATTGACACGTCCCGCTCACACACTGCCACACCAAGCCCCTCGACTGCTGCCCTCACGGCATTGCAGTCCTCGAACGTCTTCCGCACCCCTCGCAGGCTGGTGGTGTAGATCACAACCCGGTCCTCCCCCCTCGGAGGGCAGAGGGACTCAAACCTGTTGAGCGCGGGATTCGCCCCCACCACAGCAGGACTTGGAACTTCGCCGCGGCTGCCATCTTGCGGCGGCGGTGGCAGCTTGAGAACGGTGGATGGGTGAATTTGAAATTTGAATAAATTAGCGCGGGAAGCGGAATTAGGGTTCGAATTCTCTTTGTCGATGCCAAATTGGTCTTTGAATTTGGGTTGAGGCAGAGGGGAAAAACGGAAGCTTTCGGTGTCTAGGCCTGCCATGAGCTCCCAGGAGTTGATGACCTCGGTTCGGGTCGGGTCGGACCACAGAGGCTTGGATTCGGACCGGAAGGACTTGGGGTCGGATAGAGGGGAGGGGAAGATGGACCCGAGGGTAAATCGCGGCGGAGGAGTGGGCGGCGTGGTGGGGGTGGTGGCGGCGGCGGCGATGGCGGTGGAGGGTGGGGGTGGGTCGAGGGTGAGGAGGCCGTAGGTGGTGGAAGTGAGAGAGACGATGTGGTGGCCGAGGGCGGAGGTCCCGAGGGCAGAGAACTCGTCGTCGTGGCTGAGCAGGTTGGAGGAGACACAACCCATGGTCCTTGGCGTTACCGTCGGAGCTTCAGGGCTGCTCAATTTATCAGCCTTCCTCTTCGCGAAACCGAAACAAAGGAAGAAAATGAAGAAGAGAGCTTGAAGGATATGGCGAGAGAGAGAGAGAGAGAGAGAGAGAGTTCTGGCTTCGATCCAAGAGACGATTTCTTTCGAAGAGAGAGGGGAAGTAGCATAAAGTAAAGGCCAAATGAGAGTGACGAAGAAGAAGAAGTGAACAGTGTGAGCGATTCCAATTCAATTTTTCGAAAAGAGACGACGGTGGGAAACCGGGGTCGTGGGAGCGGTGAAAAGTTAAAGCGAGGGGGGTGAGAACACATCATTCATTTGGTCAAAAGTAGTCCGATCCGGCCCCACCGTATTTCTTTTCCCCGGTCCGTCTGCTAATGTCTTCTCTAATAAGTGGATCAATCCCCTTGTCGTTCGAGGGCCATGCAACGATGCAACGAGATTGGTTCCGATCTGGGCATCGCCTCTCTCGCGCTGGAGAGTTTTTCCCTGCCGAATGGCAGCTCCCAATACATCCAAACTGTCTCGATAAACCCTAATCTTTGCCTCCATCTGTTGTTTTCTCTTTCTCCTCAATGATCTATACAACTTTTTCTCATCTCTATTCACAATCCACCACAAACCCGAACCATAGAAATCCACCCACTATGAGAGAAACCCTAAAAACCCCAAAACCCTGTCCAACTTTCCCATTTACCCTTTCGATATGTGATGACGTGAAAATGCATAGCCTCTAGTTTGGCAACCTTTGGATTTTGTGAGAAACTCGATGGAAGAATCAGAGGAAGTTGCTCTCCGTCTAGCGGCTTTATGCAAAAGGCTGGGTGGACTCTGGTCACAACGGTAGATAGTAGCTCTGGATGAGGAAATTTCTACAGAAAAGATCAAAGAATGTAAGTTATCCTTGATTGGGCAACTTTATCAAAATCCTAAAATGAATATACAAGCATTTCAGAATACTACGAGGAAGGCATGGAGATTGGAGAACGTGGAGATAACCCTAATAGCTCCTGGAATTTTTGAATTCAGATTCGGGTCTGTTAGTGATAGAGATAAAGTGCTTGAACAAGGGCCGTGGTCATTTGCGAATCATCTATTAATGCTTAAGATGTGGGAACCAAACACCCCCCTCTTCGTGCTATGATTTTTCTGTGGTGGAATTTTGGATTCAAATCCATGGGCTTCCTACTGAATGGATTATAGAGAAGGTGATTCAGAAGGTAGCTCAACAAATAGGGGAAGTTTCAAAGGTCAAGATAGAAGCAAAAGGATATATAGCTTATAAAGTGGCCGAAGCTAGAGTAATTTTGAAGATTACAGCTCCTTTGTTATCGGGTTCGATCTATAGCAACAAGGGGAAAAACATTTGGCCGGACTTTAAGTATGAGACACTCCCACACTATTGTTATGCATGTGGGAGATTGGGGCATTACGCCCAATTTTGCAAAGAAAGCCCCTGTTCTGAAGAAAACTTTGAAAAGATGGATAACTTTCCTTATGTATCCTGGCTAAAGGCGGAGGCAAATGAATCAAGCCCATATTGGAAGCTGTTTTATGGGAAAAAGATTGAAGAGTTGATTGAAGAAGAAATGATTCCTGAGACTCCTAACAATACAGGGCAACTTGTGGTTTATGGAAGTAGCCTTGATAAAAGGCCACTATGAAAGGAAAGGAGGTAGTACTTGACCAAGATGCTGAAGAAGAATCGGAAGAGATGGAAATGGAGCTTTATATGGAGAAACTGCATAGCACAAGGAACATTCTGATCAATGAGAATATGAATAGGGGCAAGAACCCAAAAAATGTGCCAAATAAGAGAAAGAAAAGATACTTGCCTTATGAAGTGCAAGTTGTGAGCAGTGGAGAGCTGGATGAGACGAATTTGCTGGAAACAAAAATCCAGATGGCAGAAGAAGCATGTGGACAGGCTTTGGTGGCTAGCCTTAATAAACCACCGGGTTACAAATGAGAGTCATATGTTGGAATTGTCAAGGGGTGGGCTCTCCCTTGACAATTCAAGCCCTAAGAGCCCTAGTGGCTCAAGAAAAGCCTGTTTTATTATGCTTATTGGAAACAAAAAATAGAGAAGAAGTGCTTAAAAGACTACAAAGAAGGCTCAAATTCGACAGATGTTTTATAGTAAATCCAAATGGGCTAGCTGGGGGAATGGCAATCATGTGGAATGATCAGGTCAGTATTACTGTTGAATATGCTTCTATGGAAGTAATTGATGTGGTATGTGAAATGGGGGAGACAAAAGAGAAGATGCGTGTTACCTTCGTGCATGCACCAAATGATTTTAAACAAAGACTGAATCTGTGGGGGAGGATCAACCAAATTGGCCAACAAAATCAGGAACCTTGGCTGTGTATGGGGGATTTTAACGAAGTATTGTACTTTTGGGAGAAAGTAGGCAAAAGAAGAGTGGAAAATTATCGAATGAAAGCTTTTCAAGATTTTTTGGATGCTTGTGAATTTATGGATATAGAGAGCAAAGGGTGTTTATACACATGGGCTAACAATCAAGAGGGGGAAGAGCTGGTTAAAGAGAGATTGGATAGGGCTTTATGTTCTCAAAATTGGCGAATTTCCTTTCCCCAAGCAGTTGTTTTAGCACTTCTAGCCATTGGATCAGACCATAGCCCCTTGGTGCTTAACCTTTTCCCAGATACCAGAAGAAGACGAAAGGAGTTTAAATTTGAGGAATTTTGGTTAGAACACGAAGAGTATAAGCAGGTTGTTACTGACTCTTGGTTTTCAGTACAAGATCAGCAGCTGGACATAGTGAAAAGATTGAGAAAAGTTGCTGAAAACCTGTTTGTATGGAGTAAGAGGAGGTTTTTAAATGGAGAAGCTCAAATTATTAAGTTGAAAAGGGAGATTCAGGAAATCACAAACAACCAAAATTCAGAAGGGGAAAAGGGCAGAATAGTAAAGCTAAAGAAGGAAGTTGAAAATTTATGGAAACAAGAGGAAATGTATTGGGGAATGCGATCAAGAGTCCAATGGCTGCAATGGGGAGACAAAAATACAAAGTTTTTTCATGCGACCACAATTCAGAGAAGACAACGTAATAGAGTGGTTATCCTAAAAAACGATAGAGATGAATGGTGCAGGGACCCATGTCAGCTGAAACAAATGATTAATCAATTTTTTCAGGAATTGTATACAACTGCAGGGGGAAGAGATTTATCTCCAGTTATAGAACTAATTCCAAAAGTTATAAATGAAGAGACAAACAGTCTCTTAACTCAAGAGGTGACTTTGGAAGAAGTAAAGAGAGCCACATTCCAGCTTGGAGTCTTGAAAGCCCTTGGACCAGATAGGCTAAATGGGAAGTTTTTTCAACACCACTGGCAGGAGATTCAAGGGGATGGTCTGAGAGAAGTTCAGAATTTTTTTCGTTCAGGTTCTTTCAACCCCGAGCTAAACAAAACCTATATTACCCTGATCCCAAAAACACCATAGCTAGAGAAGATTGACCAGTTCAGGCCCATCAGTTTATGTAACTTCATGTATAAAATCATATCAAAGGTGCTGGCAAACAGACTTAAACAGTGGCTCCCTGATATAATTAATGAAGAACAAAGTGCTTTCATTCAAGGAAGACAAATCCAGGACAATATCCTGATTGTCCAGGAAGTGTTGCACCAGTTGAGAACAAGAAAGAGGAGGAGAAAATTCCAGGCGGTGCTAAAGATTGACATAAAAAATGCCTATGATCGAGTTGAATGGGATTTTTTGGAAGCATGTTTGCTTAAAATAGGTTTCAACTCAGTTTGGGTTTCTTGGATTATGAAGTGTGTATCTTCAGTCTCCTACAGTGTGAAACTAAATGGTGAAATATTAACTGCTTTCCAACCAACTCGAGGCATTAGACAAGGTGACCCACTCTCCCCTTATCTATTCATTATCATTGCAAACTCCCTGTTAGTGTTGCTGAAGAGAGAAATAGAGATTGGGAATATTAAAGGGATAAAACTTAATCCTAGATGCCCAGCCCTATCCCATCTAATGTTCGCAGATGATTTGATAGTTTTCTTGGAAGGAAAAATAGTAGAATGTCAGAATGTTGCAGTTGTGCTGAATGTGTACAGCTATGCATCAGGCCAAGCTATGAATTTAAACAAATCCGGCATTTCATTTTGTACAAACTGTCCAGCTAACCTACGCAGGAACATGTCAGTGGAGATGAGAGTTCCGGAAATCCAAAACATAGGGAGATATCTAGGAATCCCTTCTGACTGGGGGGAGTTGAAAAAAACTATGTTTTCGTGGATTCTTAATAGAGTAAACAAGAAAATTGAAGGCTGGAAAGAGAATTTGCTATCTAAAGCAGGAAAGGAGATCCTCCTTAAAACAGTAGTTCAAGCCCTCCCTCAATATGCCATGTCTATTTTTAAAATTCCTATGTCTATTTGTAAGGCTATTGAAAGGAAGATTGTAGATTTTTGGTGGAAAAGTAGTGCGGCTCACAAAGGGCTGCATTGGAGGAAATGGGAGGTATTGAAGAATAGAAAAGATGAAGGGAGGCTGGGTTTCTGAGACCTAATGACTTTCAATCAAGAAATGCTAGGGAAGCAAGCATGGAGGCTCCTAAAATATTCTGATTCTTTATGGGGTAAAATCCTTAAAGGTCTCTACTTCCCACAAACGGACTTCCTACATGTAGCAAAGGGATCCAGACCCTCATGGGGGTGGCAGAGCATAATGATGAGGCGACAAGTGATCCAAGAGTCATCTAGATGGGTGGTTGGAAATGGACTGAAAATAAATATCCGGAATGATAAGTGGATTCCAAAAGGAGTAATTGGGGGTCCAGCTAATAGGGAGGAGCCAACAAAGGTGGCCGAGCTTATGGTGAGGGGAGAACTAAGATGGGATGAAAACATAGTGGAAGAACTTTTTGATGAAGGGATAGCAAATGACATTCTAGCTATTCATATTAATCCACAAGGCCCTCCAGACATGTTGATATGGGAACATACAAAAACAGGACAGTTTACAGTGCATAGTGCTTACAACATGCTTCGGAAAAAACAGGAGACCAAACTCTCACAGCAAGCAGGATCATCATATCAAGTACCCAAGAAGCTATGGCATAAAATCTGGACAGCAAACATCTACCCCAAAAATCGTTTTTTTCTATGGCAAATATGTCAGCAGGCTCTTGCAACAAAAGAAAATCTATACAGGCGTGGAATAGCACCTGATTGCTCATGTCCAGTATGCCAACAAGAGCCAGAGACGCTGGAACATTTGTTCTTCCTCTGTCCCTGGACAAAAGAGATATGGCAACATCAGTCCATAAACATCACTATCAATAGAAACGCGATTGATCGAATGGACAAGTGACTGGTAAACTTCCAACATCCCTCAATTTCCTTCGATTTAATTGCCCTACTATTATGGCAGATTTGGAAGGCCAGGAACAGCGTTGTCTTCAGAGCGCAAAAGGCCAACCCCCATCAAGTCGTCACCTCAGCAAGGTTGGAACAACAAAATATAAGAAGATGGGCAAAGAATCAACTAAACAGCGAGTACGCATATCAGAGAGCACCCTCGGCTTGGACACCACCGCCCGAAGGAGTAATAAAAATTAACATAGACGGATCTTATGATCCGGTAACAGGGGAAGGGGCCATGGCGAGTATATGTAGAGATTACAGAGGGGTCTTACTTGATGGATTCGCCCAATCGCTGCGTGTTTCATCGCCGTTCCAAGCCGAAGCAGCCGCACTTCTCCAAACCCTAAAACACTTTGCGGGGATGCACGAACGGAGAGCTATAGTCGAAACAGATAGCCTTGATCTGTGAGAGCACTTATTATGGAGGCCCAAGCCCAGTTGAAGGATTTTTCGGACCTGCAGATTGTTTATTGTCCAAGGGAATGCAACCAAATAGTGGACTGGGCTGCTAAAGCCCATCGCATGAAGACCTTATCAAACACATGGATAGCATCACCCCTTCCTGAGCTCATGAAGATGCTAATTGCTGAAGCCACTAATTTGTCGTATCAAACTACTATTATTATGAGTTTTTAATGAAGATTTCATGTTCTCGACAAAAAAAAAACGAGATTGGTTCCGAGCCGATTTTGGAACAACCGTATTCGGTTCATAGCATTAGGAACTATCATCCACGAGGCTGTATCAAGGTCAAGAAATGTGGTTTACCCAAGTTATACTAAAGAATTGGCTTAATGCTTGCCAAGTTTCTTCATTTAACTAAGAATGAATTCCAGTTAGCTACAGAGGTACTTTCCTACTAATCAACAAAGAGGTTTTGTTTGATACCCCATAATAACTTATGGTTATGTGTGATTGCTCATAATCTAACATCACACAAAAAAAAAGTGCATATATCAGAGTAAACAAAAATAAAAACTACAGTCAATTCTAGTTAAGGGCGTCAAACGGATGGGTCAGGTCGGGTTAAATATGAGTCGGGCCATATTTGACCCATTTAACCCGTTTTAACCCATATTTATGTAGTGTAAATATAATGACCCATACCTGACCTAACCCGTATTTTTAAAATGCTTCCATATTCAACCAAGTTCAGAAAAATTTGCTTGGTAATTTAAAAAAAAATGTTTTGTTAAAATAAATTTATGCAATATGATTGTATGAAAATTTTTTATTATTTTTGTTTTTAAAAATATTTTTTTTCTTCTGTTTTTTGTTGCTTTTTCCTCTTCCAGTGACCAGAGTCTAGTGAGCTCATCCCTCGCCTCTTGGCTGGTGACCAACTTAGAAAGAGGGAAAAAGGAGAAAAAGAAAAGGAAAGAAAAAATAGAAAAATAAGGGAAAATAAAAATAATTGAATTTTTATTTTTAAAAAATAAAATAATTAGAATATCAAAATATTCATAGTCTAAAAATGACTTGTTAATAATATTTTAAATGGTTTGTTAATAATACTTACAATTATTAGATAATCTATTTATGACCCTTTTAGAACGCATTTAAGACCCATGAAGTTGTTAAGTGACTCATTTAAGACTCGTTTAACTTTTTAAGCTAACTCATTTATGACACATATTATCAAATATGGATTAAAATATGGGTTTTGGACTCATTGTGCCATCTCTAGTTCCAGTCCACCTTGAGAATTGGATGATAACTAACTAGTCTGATTTCTAGGTGGAAGTGCCAAGAACCAACCTTGCCTAGTCCACTTTCTTGTTCCAAGGTGCATTTTTTGGAGTGGAAACCCACCCATCTTGAAATTGATAATTTAAAGGTGTTTTTAATTTTTTTTTGAAGAACTTACTTGTTCTTTTAGAAATAGATTTGGATCCAAATCGAACAAGCCGATTACATTGAGAATCTGAGTTGAAACGACATTGATGGCGATCATTTTTTTTTTGTAATGTAAGTAATTATATAGACTTTTACCAAATAAATACAATGTGAGGTATCTTGGTACCACAAAAGCTTTCACTCACCATTACTCACCATAAAGGGATAATAATGAGTGAAAGGGTGCCAAGGTCTCAAGATCAAAAGCATAAAAAAGGCCAAAGTCGACATACAAATGAGACAATAACAATGGACCTCTAATGCATAAAAATATTAGGATCAAGGCCCCATCCTTGCTGCATCCTGATATTCTTAGGAGAGTCAGGCACATGATGGAAGGTTCTAGCTTTGTCCTTGACCATCTTCTCTAGCTTCAGCTCCATTGCAGGGAGATAGTTAGCTTGGTTATGAAATAACGCATCATTCCTCGCCTTTCAAATAATATGGCAAAGTGCACCCAAAGAGAATCTAGAAATGTTATGATGGAAACAATGTCCATGTAAATAACCAATTGCCCAATGTAGAGACTGAATCCATGAGTCACCATGCCAAGGTAAGTTACATCTCCCCATCCAAAATTGTGCCAATTGAGATGTAATTCGACAACCGAAAAATAAATGGTCCATCGAATCTAACCTATGATTATAAAAAGTACACTTGGCGTCCGTAATACGATGACACGAAAGTAAGAATACCTGGGTTGGTAATATATTTCGAGACATCGGCCATAAGTGAATTTGGTGACGAGGGATGATCATCCTATTCCAGATAAATTTATGCCATCGCATAGTCTGTCCTCTTGGCCTAACAAAACTCCAAGCAAACATAGCCGAAAAGGAACCGGAAGAGTTGCCAAGCCAACGGAATACATCCGGGAGAGAAGATAAAAGTGGGAGCAGCTCTCCCCACGATTCCAAAGTATCCAACAATAGCGACCGAACCGTCGCAAGACATAGGTTAGCCACTTTTACTTCCTTGGAAAAGCCCGAACGATATATATCACGATCGGCGATCACTTTCAACACCATTTCAAAACTAAAATTGGTTTCAAGAAGCAATTCTTCAGTTGAGCTCATTAAAGGAGATTAGAGAAGAGAAGTAATTAAGATAACTATTCGACCATCTTTCCATCGCATTTAAATTGCAAAAGGAAATATAGTATGAATAAATATAATTATTCTATAGGAATATTACATGGTAAACTATTAATAACTTCCTTTGTTTCTAATCACAACACCTTTAATCTTGCCTACCTTTAATTTTTGCAGGCACTTTCCTATTTTTTTTTCAAAAATAAATGTTTTTGCACCACCCATTATAGTATTGACTACCCATTATAAAGTAAAAGAGAAGAAATTAGAGAAGAAGACGCTCGACTTTTTACTTTAAAAAGCTCTTTCTTGATCATAAAGGAAAGCAAATGATGTTACACTAAGCAATCTCTTCAAAATCATTGTCGGTTTCAAGTTTCAAGTTGCAATTACTAAAGACATGCCCCAAAGATAGCAGGAGTTTAAAAGCATACAAATAGAAAATACATGTATACCCTTAGCAGTATCGTTTTCCTCTCTCTACTTTAACAGTACCTCCAATCTGTTAGACTCCACAGCCCTATTAATATCCCACTTGGAGCCTAATTGTCAAAGCAACAATAGTTTTTCATAATCTTCACTTGTCTTTTATAACCCAAATCGTCCTTATGGGACTGCATGCCCTCATCACTAACCATGAAGGCCAACAAAGGCAATACAAAAACCTCAATTTTTTAGTAATGACAGCTTAGTAAACATATCTATTTAAATTTTTATATAAATGATCTTTTTTAATGACAATGTCCAATCATCTATCAAGCACAAATATGATGATACTTTGACTGAATATGTTTTGTCTTTGAGTGAAATACCAAAACTTTTACAAGACAAACAACACTCTAACTATCATGGAAAATAACTCCTTGCCTATCTCAATAAATAACAAAACTCTCCAACCAAATTATCTCCTTGTCAGGTTTAGATTCATCAATATGCTCGGAATTAATGGTTAAGTTGAACACACACTTTGGAATTCTAGACAGCTAACGAACTACAATAGTGCCACTTAATGTAAAAAAAAACAAGTGAGGTGCTCTTTCCATTGTCCATGTCACTACCAAAATCTACATCAATAAAGTCTTGTAAAGTCACATTATATTTTCATGAAATAAAGTGTCATATTTGAAATGTTCTCCAGTATTTTAATAGCCACCTTTACAGCTTTTCAATACTTTATTCCTAGATTAACTATATATCCGCTTACAAATCCCACTGAACGAGTTGTGTATAATATGGTCTCCGCTCCTCACTTGTCCTAGACAACTATTTTTTTCGAGAGCTTGAAATGTCGTCCTAAATAGGGCTTCTAGGTTTTACATATTTAAACTCAAATTTATCTCAATATACTTTTCTTGAGATAACTTTCGAATATACTTGGATCCATTGTGATCCTCATCCTAAGGAAAATGATTAGCTACTCTCAAGTCTTTCATTTCAAACTCCTTTGATAGTTACTGCTTTAGTATGTTGATCTCCCTTATGTTAGATCTTGTGAAGAGCATATCGCGCACATCAATTAAAAAAGAATGTAATAGTCATCTAACTTTTTGAAGTCAACAATGATCCATTTTACTTTTAGTGAACTTTGTTACCACACATAAAGTTATCGAATTGATTATACCACATCTAGAGGCATATTTCAGGCCATAAGGATTTTTTTTTTTCAGATCGCAGACATAGACTTTATTTTTATTAGGAACTTGAAAACCTTCTAGTTTTACCTTGGAGGAATGCAATCTTCACATTTAACTGCTTTCGATGTACATTGTCTACAATAAAAATATTAACACTAGCTTAATAGTAGTCAACTTCACAACTAGAGAGAAAATCTCTATGTAGTAAATTTTTATCTTTTGTTGAAAACATTTCACTATTACCCTTGCTTTGTACCTCTTACTGTCATAAGATTCTTGTTTGATCTTGCATACTCACGTGCTATAATGTTTTATTCCCATCCTATAACCGAGTTATCGCCCACCCAATTTTTGTTCTTCTAGAATAATTCAAACTCATCCCGGCATTACCAGCTCTCACTCAATAAGATCTTTAACTTGCATTGTTTTATGGTTCACCAATATCAATAGCAAATAATACAATCATGGAGAGTACCTCTTTATAAGTTTAAAGGTTTGACTAAATCTTCTTCAAATGGGTTCAAGTATAGGCAGTTCTTGTTCTGTTAATTGATCAAAGTCTACAATAATAGTTTTAGGCATTCTCTAATTCAATCTTTCTATCTCCTTCGTTTTTCACAATAAGTTGTGCCACGTACTTGTCCCTGTCCAATGTGTTTTCATTAATTGTTACATCATTGGCTCTTATTATTTTTCTATTTTGTTCATCATAAAGTAGATAGACAAAATAATCGGGATCATATCCAATTCAAAAATATTTTCTGGCCTTTGCATCAACTTGCCTCTATTTTCAAAATCTATATACACGTATGAAGAAAAACCAAAGACTTTTAAAGTTGAGAGAATCACTTTCTTTCCAATAGCTTGATATCAAATGGAATTGACGGTCCTCCATTTATCAAATATGTTGTTGTGCTACATTTGCGCAAAACTTATTGGGTAATCCTACATGTATACTCACATTTCTTGTATGCTCATATAAAATTTTGTTCATGTTCTCTACAACTTCATTTTGCTATGGCCTGTTGTGAGTTATTCTCATCGTCCTGATTCTATTTTTTGCACAAAGCTGCTTGAATCCCTTACTATCATACTCACCATCAATTGTATGCATCGACTCTAACTTTCCTTTATAGGATTCTCTTCCAATCTTCAAAAAATTGACATGTTTCTTCTTGCCAAAAGTACAATCTTCATATAGAAGAATATCTATGGCTTTAAATAAGATAGCTTACCCTTTGATGCTAAAACCTTCATTTCCTTTTTGCTCATGTGTTCAAGCCTGTGGTGCCACAATTTGGAATTAGATTCTATTTTAACAACCTTTCTCTATTGCTTTTAGTCGTGTATAATGTTCGTAACTCAGTTCCCCCTGATACAATATAGCACCTTTAACAATCTTACATGAGTTATCCCCAAAAATATTTATGTATCTCGTGCTATCTAATCATAGAGATTTCTCCTTAAGCCAAGGACGTATATGTCATCATGTAAATTTTGTTGACACTCATCAGCAGTCTTTATGTCAATGTCACCCTTGCACATAAAATCTCAAAGTACATTATCAACGAGATAAACATTTCCAAACTTTCCAACAATATTGTGTAATTCTCTATAGGAAGTAGAGGAAAATGATGCAACCTAAGTTAAGAATCCAAAACCTAATCAACTGTTAACATTTAAAATAGAGGAATCACGGACAAGTATCTTTTCAAAGGTTACATTCACAGATATATCCTCTTCTTGATGCCAATAATGAATTTTTTTTCTGCGAGGACCTATAATCTCATCTCATATGACAATTCTTTTTTTCAATTCCAGCAGATTATTTCTCCATGAGGTCTCAATTTGCTTCTCCCAATGGCTTCAATAATCAAGGTGGCGCCCAAAGATTCACCTGATTCCCTTATGAAATATCCTCACTATTAATCAATCTCAAATTTCCTAAACCTCTAACTTTTTCCGACCGGATGAGCTACTCATCATAGTCAAAGTTGCAGTCCAACTTCAAGACCTCATCTTCGAATTTGATTTCCACCAAACTCAATTGAGCCAAGACCACATTGAATTCGTTGATGTGATTTATCACACAAGAATGTTTGTCCATCTTCATATTGAACAAACTACACATCAGATATACCTTATTTGACAAAAAGAGCTTCTTGCACATTGTGGACAAAACTCTCGTCAACTTTGTCGTCCTCTTCTTCTTGGCAACAGTGAATAGAATGTTATGCGCCAACGTGATATGGTTCACCCCTATGGCTTGACAATCTTACAATTTCCAGCCTTCTTTTCTTGATCGAATTTGGTTTTTCTCCCAATACAGGCCGATGCAGGTTCTTCTAACACAACATATCCTTGATGCACATCTTCCATAAGCCAAAGTCCTTGCCATCAAAACAATCGATCATCACTTTCCTCTTGTCCATCTTCGTTGCTCCCACTATTTCGACGAATGAAGCTATGATAGTAGTTTTTAGGAACGTGGAAACTCCTTGCAGAATAAAAAAAGGAAAAAAAACCACGATATCATACCAACCAATCTCTTTATTATCATTATCATTGTCAAACTTTAAGATACAATTATAAGGGCCTAATATCTAAAAAATCTCCAACTTTAACTTTTGTCCCAAATTTACCTTTTGTCTTATAAAAAGCCTCCAACTTTAGGTTCGGTCATAATTGTAACATTAAATTTTTTGTTGTCCCATAAAAAACCCCCAACTTTAGGTAATGTCTTAATTGTACCCTAAATTTTTTTTGTCATATGAAAAATCTCAAAGTTTAGGTCTCATCCCAATTTTACTTTAAAAGTTTATAGTCTCATAAAAAATACAAACTTTTACTCGAGGCACAAATATGCCCTCATTGACACTCCATCTTAATTTCTCGTTGACAACCAAGAGATGAAAAGCATCCAAGCACGAGCTATTTGAGCGTCTTGAGCATAAATTCTCCAATCACAAAAGATGGAACATTCTTAAGCATGAAAGAACAAAGACCGAGCACAAAATCACTAAGACAGGGAATTAATGTAGAGTAGATATAATACTCAAGAAAAAGTTAGTGATCTTTTATGAGGCAAAAAAAACATTGAAAGTATAATTGCTACTGGAACTATTGAGGGTTTTTTATGAGATAAAAAAAAAGCTTAGCATAAAATTGAGACTAGACCTAGAGTTGAGAGTTTTTAATTGGATTAAAAAGAGTTTAGGGTAGTATTGGGACATGACCTAAAGTTTGAAGTCTTTTTTAGACAAAAGATAGAATTTGGACAAAAAATAAATTTTGAGGTTTTTATTGGGTATTAAGCCCAATTATAAGAGAAATTGTCTTAATATATAGCAGGAGTCAGGGCATAAAAAGCTAAAATTACAATTACATGTATACCCTTGCTAGTAGTACTTTCCTTTCTCTACTTTAACAATACTTTCCTCTTTTAGACTCCAAAGCTTCATCAATGTTAAGTTGTGCCATCTTTGTATTTCATTTTATGGATATTTGTATTAGATTGAATTAAGGCAATGTAATCCAACTTTACTAGGGCGAGCATTTCACAACTCCACTTATGCCGATACGATGTAAATGCAGCAGAGTTGTACCAAAATCTTTGTTTTATTTAAAAATTTACCCAAATTATTGCTAACATGTGAACTTGGGACAGAAAATTGTTCTCAATAACTGCGGCATAAATGAAAAGTCTATTTGAAATAATTCAAGATAGCTAGGTGGTTTATTCTTTGACTTCAATTGTCCTTTTAGTTTTATCGAGGTAATACTCAATGCAACTTTTGTTATTGTTTAAGCATGCTAGATTGATTGGACCCTCTAAGTTAGAATGCCAAATTCACTTGATTAATCAATTAGACTATCCTGAAACTTCCCCTTTCCTCCATCAGCTAAAGAGCAAGGAGGGGACTGACTCTAGTGAGCTTCTCTAGATGTTACCACTAGGGTCTCTCATCGGTAATGAAATGTTTGGGTTCAGTTGTGTCGATCAACACCATCAATGATCCAAAGTTTAAGGTCGTCGAACTTATCACAACAACCCTACTAAGACACTAGAACCTAGAAACTTTCTCTATATGATGTTTGTTGTGATTAGGTAACATAACCCAAGTCATTTAGTTGTTCGCTCACGATGTCTATTAAACTCGTGATCTCATGAAAGACATGTGACCCATTTACGACTAGAACAACCACCTTTGCAATCACGAAACCTTAGAACAATCACCTTCGCGGTCACGAAACATTATCTTGAAACAAAAAATGTATGTTTCTATGCGGGAGAGAGCTTGCACAATAATGTGCGTTGCCTTACTCAACTCCATCACCATTATTTGTGAAGTTACAGTTTGAAAAATGGATCAAAATATGCAAGCTAACGATGATGGATGTATGTGTCATGTAAAGAAAAAGAGATTAGACACATTGTGTAATTTAAAATTAATCCATTTACTATTCATAACAAAAAATCACTAGCTCGACATGAATGCATAGAAAACATGTATGTGTCACTTACATCACATGACAAATGATATTTTGAATAGATGATCAATATCATGTTAATTTGTTGGGTGGTGTTTACCTATTGCATAACATATAAGATCCTCAAAGATCAAGACACCCTTTTAATCATTAAGCGTTGGCTGCAAATTAAGTTGAAAGCTATAATCTCATATTTTCCCAAAAATTACACAAACTTGACCTTATCAACAATGGCATATAAGATTACTTGGCGAAGTCCATCAACCCTTTATTTGTTTCCCACCCTTTTTCCGAGAGAAGGATGAATAATCTATTCTCACCCCATCTACAGGATAAACAAAAGGAAATTTCGAGACAAAAATAAGCGGGAGATCATCGTGTTGGTGGCCATTAGGGTTTACGTCACAGGTCTGAGCAAAACTGAGGCTGGAGCCATATTTCTTACTTCATCCCGCAACGAGACAAGGGATCTAGTTTGGCATGTACGATGAGGAGAATCTGAGACAGTTTGACCAGTCCACCGAGCACAAGATAATGAGTCCAACACAACACCGTCCTTCCTTCGCCATCCTGGGGCTGGTCCATCCTTGCTTCGTCGCTCCTTAGCTGGAGATCTGCCCTAGACATTGGTTTTCGTGTTCGTTTTCCATATAAACTCGGTTCATCTTCTCGCAGCTGGCGCCTTTATGACACCCATTATCAAAATAAATCCCTCTCTTTCTAGATAATAGAAAAGGAGACTCATTAAACAATGCTAACCCATAATAATTCAGATTAGTTAATGCCGTGTAGGAATATTAATCGAGTTAAAAGATTCGGATATATACATTTTAAGTAATTAAGTAAAGAGGTTGTTTGAGTTTGTCCCAACTAAGTAAAAGAGAGAGTGCCACTGTAGTTGTTTTTCTAATCAAAATATAGTAGTTCATTCAAAATGATAATTCTTAAATAAGAGGGATAACTTTAATGCTATTGTACAACAACTTCCCTTCTATATTGCATTCTTTAAGGGAACTTATGACTATGCTAAGAATAACATTTTTGTTTCAACGAATAGAAGAAAGAAGGGATTTCTAAAACGTACGTTTTGAAAACATAATTTCATCTACACAATTTTTTATTATTATATCAATACTGCTCGCGATGTGTACTATCACGAAGTCGGGTGATTTTCTTAGCGCTTAAATATAACTGCACAAGCCTAGCGAAATTTAAAGGGTTGTCGAGTTGGCTGCCTCCGAATGTCACAAATATCTTAGGTCCATTCTAAGGGTTCTCTTGACCTAACTATCCAATTAGAGTAATTTGACAAGAGATCGGTACATCCCCACGTTCATAAATAACTAAATAAATAGTCAAATAGATAAATAAATAAGGGAGGTGCAGAAAAACAAGAATTGAAAAGGGAATTCGTCCTTTTGCCTTCAGCTGCCGCGGGCACGTGAAGGCATGAGACCTGAGTCAGTACTTTAGTAATGATTTTAAATTTTCATTTCACTTCACAAAAGGGGAAAAGCTATGCTCAAGTTCAAAAGCGCCTTTCATTTTATAAAGTGGGGGGTCTTCTCTTGGATTCTTGCACTGCATTGAAATTCCCTCATGTCCACTCACGCCCCCACACCCCTCTCTCCCTCTCGAAATACTATTTCTCCATGGTTCTTACCAATCCCTTCTGACACTCCATTCATATTATTACTATATTATCGCCTTTCTTTTTATTTTGCGAGTTTTTTTAACTTCCAATGCCACAGCAAAACACCCACCTAGCTAAATGCCCTCATTCAAGTTAAGCACAGGGAGAGAGAGAGAGAGAGAGAGAGAGGTGAGGTGTTATTGGAGCTCGCACTCTTGCTGGGCTCTTCTTAAATAAACCACAGTCCCTCTCTGCCTCTCTTCAGTCCCACAGTTCAGTAATAATGTTGAAGGGATTCAGAGGAGACTCTGCTGAACTTTTTCACCACTCCGTCCTCCACATGACGCCTCCATCTTTGCTCCAACTCTGAATCAGAGAGAGAGAGAGAGAGAGAGAGAGAGATTTTCCTTCTTCTGTGTGCGCGTTTGTTTGTGTTGCTTTTCCCTCATGGGAAAGAAGAGTGGTACTTCTTGGTTGACCAAAGTCAAGAGGGCTTTCAGGTCTCCAGCTAAAGATAATGAGAAGAGTAATGGCAAGAGGAGAGAAGAATGTGGGCAAGAAGATGAAGAAAGGGTGTGACTCCATTCTCAGCTCTCGCCCCCCGCTTTTTCTTTTATATACCTCTCTATTTTGATGTCTTTCAGCTGCTTAAATTAGTCCACTTAAAATTGTTTTATCTTCTATTGTGTTTGGGTGATATCATAGATTCAGATGTCGTATGTACTTTACTAGTTAAGTGTGATGCTCGTTAATGATGAAAAAGAGCTCCTTATAGATTTGGGAGTATACCCAATTTGTTGTGCAGAAAAGAGAAAAAAGAAGATGGTTGTTCCGCAAGTCGGGCATTAACCACCCGGCCGATTGCGAGACGAAGGAAGCGGCGGCAGCGGCGTCGGCGGCTGACATTTGTGCGGTAGTAAATCCTTCAAAGGTGGACGACCAGATGCACGAGATTCCAGTGGCCGCTGCCACCGCGGCAGCGGCGGCGAATGACCAGAGGCAAGCGATTGCAGTGGCCGCCGCCACTGCGGCAGCGGTGGCGACTGCGCAGGCGGCCATGGAGGTCGCCCGCCTGACCAGGCCTCCTGCCAGTCTCCTCAAGGGGAACTGGGCTGCTGTGGTCATTCAGACGGCTTTCAGAGGTTACTTGGTGAGTCCAAAACCAAGTCAGAATAAATCTGCTCGGCTTCTCTAGACTACCCAATTAAAAACTTAACAAGTCAAAACACATACGATACGAAAAAAGAAAGCAAGATGCATCACGGTCTTGACTGTCTAATTGCGCTTTACAGTGTCTCGAAAGTGACTTTACTTCTGAGGCTTGACATTTAGTCAGCATCGGCTCAGGTCTCCCCTGAGAAGTCTCTTTCAAGCCAAACCTTGTGTTGACTCGATACGAACCTTAAGAATAGATCAATCCTGCTGAATTTGATGTTTTTGAGAAGCCACTTCAAAAAAATTGGTCTTGACGGTAATTGTCGGAAAACTGGAAGTTTAAGGGTCGTGTGCTCTTTTTGTTTCTCGAAGGCGAGACGAGCCCTCCGAGCACTGAAGGGGCTCGTGAAGCTCCAGGCGTTGGTGAGAGGCCACAATGTCCGGAAGCAAGCGAAGCTGACGCTCCAGTGCATGCAAGCGCTGGTCCGAGTCCAGGACCGGATGCGGGATCAGCGAGCAAGGCTCTCGCACGAAGGGAGCAGGAAGTCCATGTTCGATCCCGAGACCAACAACCTGTGGGAGTCTTCTTATCTGCAGGACATTCGGGAGAGGAGATCAGTTGTATGTGACTGACATAATTCATTTGTTTTTTCATGTCTCTTGTGATACAAAGCAGGAGTATTTTCTCTTAAATGTGCATTAACCAGGCTCCTTTTGGTTACAGTCCAGGAATACAAGCTGCACCGCCGACTTCTGGGATGAGCACTCATTCAAAATGGAGGACGTCGAGGCGTTATTGCAGAGTAGAAAGGAGATAGCTTCGCAACGAGAGAAATTACTTTCTCAGGCCTTCTCTCAGCAGGTAGGTTTCTCTTTCTGCAGTAAGGCAACAACGAAACTGTATTCATCTGTTGTTGAGCTCGAGCTGAGATATTGAAAACAATTCGTGCTAAAGTAAGTTCATAAGCACTGGTTGATTTGAATTGTTCTTTATGCTGGTAGTATAGTTGAATTTGTCTTCAACCTGATTGAGGAAATGAGTGCATAATCACTTCCTGTTAAATTCCTAGGAGTCACGTCCTCATATCAATTCGAATCTGCTGAGATGGACCATATCGAGTTCTACCTGAGGAGGGAATTTTGAGCTTTTTGAGCTCCATTTCATTGCAATCTCTGTTTATTACTTTGATTTCACATGCTGGGTCTTCGTATTTTGGTCTCAGATAATAGAACTGATCACTTCTAATTCTTCATATCCCCCCAGATATGGAGATCTCGAAGGCACCCGTCAGCTGGGGATGAAACTGAGCTGGAAGAGCGAACCAAATGGCTGGACCGCTGGATGGCCGCCAAGCCGTGGGAGACCGAGAGCCGAGCCTCGACCGACAAGAAAGACCCAATCAAGACAGTTGAGATCGATACCTCCCGGCCCTACTCTCACTCCACGCCGAGGAATCACCGCAGATCGTTCCATCAGAATCACTACATCCATAGACAGCCAACCCCTAGCCCGACCCCGCACTCCGTTTCTTCACCACTCCACAGGTCACACTCGCAACACACGAACCCCTCCCTTCACCACTCCCCCGTCACCCCTTCCCCAGCCAAGGCCCGGCCCATCCAGGTCCGGTCTGCGAGCCCCCGCTGCTACCGGGACGACCAGTGCTACTCAGCTGCCAACACTCCAAGCCTGGCCTTCCTGCACCGCAACTCCACGGCCATTCCAAACTACATGGCCGCTACTGAGTCCGCCAAGGCCAGATCCCGGTCACAAAGTGCGCCAAGGCAGAGACCATCCACACCAGAGCGAGACCGTACCGGGTCTGCCAAAAAGAGATTGTCGTATCCAGTCCCGGACCCGCATGGCGGCTTCGGGGTCGGATATGGGACAGGCGGGTTCGCCCAGAACTTAAGGAGCCCGAGCTTCAAGAGCGTCTACAGCGGGAACTATACCTACAACTACGGGGCCGAACACAGATCGAATCTGTCATGTTACACAGAGAGCATCGGCGGCGAGATTTCGCCATGCTCGACGACGGATTTGAGGTGGTTTAGGTGAGGGAAATCAGCAACACACATTGTTCGTGGGGCAAGTCTCACGCAGCGATTGACTTAAGATGATTTTTAGATTGAATTTTTCTTTCTGTTGTACTTTTTCCATTTTGTTCTCGTTCTCACTGGGGAATCGAATGATGTTAGCGAGTTGAAGTTCGTGGGGGGCTTTAATGGAAATTGGATTTGATCAAAGCATTCGCAAGAGTCAGGAACAGGACGTGACACTTCATGAATATACAGCATACCATGGTTAGGTGCAGAATCTGAGCCCTCCATGTGTCCCTAGTTCCATGGTGATATTATTGCTTCTGCAGCTCGTGAAATAAATTGACATTAATGAAACTGAAGCTCATGTCTAGGCAATTCCAGCTACCTAGAAATCAAAATTATGTCTTAGGCGATTCCTGCTGTCATGTAATTAAAGCTTATACTAATTATTCAAGGGACTTACGCATGGCTTTCGTGTTATAACTTATATCTCTCTCGTTACGTCGAATAGATTAAAAGTTTCGAGATTAGATTAAATGAACCATATGAACAAACATTTGTGATGGATGTAATAAAGCATCTCTGTTGTAGTACTGAAAGCTACAACTACGTGGAACGGATTTCGAGACGTGCGACTTCCAATAACTTTGATTGATTCGTGACCCGATCCTCTTCATTACACACACTGACTCCCACCTAATTATTCCACCCTTGAAAGGTTTTGTTTTTTTTCCTTTGAGGAAAGCGGCATGCGAATCAGATCATCAATTCGCACCCTCTCCCTATAGCAATTAGCATACCTAGCAAAATTGCTTTTGACCTAAGCATAGCACTCAGATCCAAATGCTCCTAAATTCCAAAGGCTACCGAGGGGACCCGCTAACGAGAGAGATTGCACCACAACATGGTCAAACATGGGCCATAGAGGACTACTTCAGCTCCTATTTGAGCTTGAAACATTGGGGTGCTTGGCTTAAAGGAGACACCATGTCCTCATTCTCCTAGCCCGGCAGGCATGTAAAGAAATGCGCTGATTCCTAAACATGGGTATGCGGAAAGATTCTACACAGTGATTAAACTTGGCACCTTTTCTTTGGTGGGTCTGATGATTATCTTAGAGCCCCACTTGTTTAAATTTAAAATTAGACAGCATTAGGGGGGCAACGCTGCCGTCCCTCTAAAAGGTAATGGTCACACCAAATTTCCCCCCTTGTCTTTATCTTGTCAGTCACCTAACCAAGCTTGATTTTGCATACTTGCTCTCGTGAAAACGACACGATCATTGCATGGAACTGTGCCCCGTTTCGTCATCAGCACTGAGGCCCCGAAAAAGAAGAAGAAGGTGGTCAAAGTGCCATATAAGTATGTTTAAGATCAAAATATAGATGGACGGATTCAAAAGGGGGTCCTCATCGAAACTAATTCAGGATGAATCGCTTAAGACGCAGCCGGTCTCACAGTCAATTCAAGTCTTCCTGATTTTGTTGAGTTATTGTACTGCTTGACTTGTCAAAATATATATTTGCTTACCGCCAGGAATGAGGCAGTTCTAGGATTTTGGTTTTGTATGTATGACTACATTTTCCCATTTCATTCCTTCACTGAGATATGAACGACGCAAGTTTACACCGCCCAACAAGTTAAAACAAGGGCACCGCATCAAACACAAGATATAGCATGTTTCAAGCCCTGCCAGCACAAGGATTTTACAGCTAAATTGCTTGGTCAATTTGTGTAAAATTTCACTTCGGAACAGAACCACTCAATTGGGTACGCTGGGCCCAATCGGGCCAACTTTGGGCCTAGAACAATCCTTTCCAAGCCCGCCCATAAAAGGAATTATCTATAAGACCTCATTTGTTTTGCGAAAACATTCTACAAGAAGAAATTTTTCTCATTTTTTAGCATTTGGATTGCTCAGAAATATAGGGCTAAAAATATCTTCCTATTCAAATGGGAAATATATGCTGAAATTTAGGAAAATGAGTTTCACTTTAAAAATTCGAAAATCATTTTCCAAAATATGACTAAATATCAAAAGTTGGACTGAAAACTCTAGATTTGGACACATGAACCCTGTCGTTCATTTTCGAGCCCTTGACACCAATCTTGGGCACTAGGATAGTCCATCAGGTTCCATTGAGGCCAAGCCCCCAAGCCTAAGTCCATAGAAGTTGGGCTTGAAACACCAGTGCCTGCGGTGGGGACCAAGACTTAGTACCTTTGCCTAACTCCTCGGCACCCTAGCCTGAGTCCACAAAGTCTGGGCTCGAGACCAAAGTGCTCATACTTGAATCTCTAACACCTAGGGCAGGGTGCATTGAGGTCAAGCTCAAGTACACAGTATCTCAAACTAGGTCCATCGAGGGTAGGATCGTGACCATGGTGCTAGTGCCTGGATCTTTCGTGCGTAGGTTCACATCCATCAAGGCTGAGGCAGAGAACTCAATGCCATTGCCTAAGACTCCAACACCTAGGCTTCGGACAGTGTCCTTGCCCAAGTCCCTAGTGCCTGCCTGGGTCAATCAAGATTAAGTTTGAGACCTCTACAGTGAGGCAAGCAAGCATGGAGAAAAGTAGGAAGTAAGACTAGTGAAACTTAAATGCAAAGATCGCTTGCCACCTGTATGAGTCCACCTAAAAGATAAGAGCTATGTTGATACATAAATTTTGAGCATTTCAATTAGGTTCATGTTGCATAAAATTTTTTAGGAATTAATTGTTTAGTTTATAATCAAAAATATTATTGAACATTGCCTAATATATAGTTTTAAACATTCATTATAGTATCTAGCATCGGATTGGGATAGCATGAACTAAAATCAATTGTGCAGACTTGATCCGCACTCCAGAAATTTTCAACTAGCACCTAGGAAGATTAGACTGAATTTTATAGCTCATAATTAGGATGATTTAAGCTTTAGTTCAAGTAAATTTAGCCCATCAATATGTTAGGCCGTGAAGTTAATTAAAATAATCCCTAAAAATAAGTCGAGACTTGCGAATTCCTAGCCCGGAAGACTCGAAGTTTGGCCAGCCCACTCTATAGAAGGTTTGGCCAATCAAATTTAAAAAAAAAATTACAAATTTTGGGGTCAATTTAATAAATATCAGATTTTTGAGATCCTTAAGTACAAAAATCAACTCCTATATGTACTTTATGCCTCAGGGTTTTCGACAATCAGAATTTCAGAAAATACTCTAAAATATCGAGAGAAATACACGAGATAGGAGATCCAAACACCCCCTCAAGGCAGCCGAACCTCCACCACTGGCGCCTACTCGCCTTGCTGCCACCTGTTGCTAACAACCTTCCTATGCCTTCACCCCGCTTTGCTGAGCCGCTCCTCCCTCCAATGATACACCGACTGCCTAACCAGCTGGGCCTCTAGTTCGCTGGCTCGCTCACTCGCTCGCCTTCTCACCTGACCGACCACCCCGAGCGCCCTTACTACCGAGAAGCTGTTCGCCCCGCCGCTGATCAACTCATGCAGCTAGGCTCGCCTCGCCGTTTCACTTGTGTCGTTGCTCATGCTTGGACCGCACGCTATTGCCATTGCTCATGCCCTACGTTATGCCTTTGCTGCTATCCTTAAGTTGCCCAAAGCCACTACATGTCGCTACGTTGCTATGTGCCTCTACCCATCACCTCTGATAAATCCTTACCGCCGTTGCCACCACACATTAGAAACAGATCGCCTGACTTATGTGTCAGGCGGTCTGTTTCTCATGTGGGGCCTACAAAAAAATCATTAAAAAACCCCAAAAAATGGGGGCCGTCCGATTTCAAATCGGACAGCCCTCTCGCATCAAGTTACCACTAAGTTAGAGATATGGATCCCCACACATCCCATCAGCCCAGCTAGAACTAGCTGCCATGAGACAGCCCCGATGTCAGACGTCCCTCGAATGCATACTAGTTGCCACCATCCCGTCTTGCCGCTAGGTTTAAATTTGGAAGTTTATCTACGCTCGATCACAAGTCAAGTAAAAAACTATTTTCTCAATCTTAATTTTAGAAATTGCCTCATTTACAGCTTGATTTAATTTTAGAATCTAGATAAAAGATTGCATGAAATTTTGTCCACAATATTTTAAGATGGAGTCTTTAAATTAGGAAAATTTTCCTAATTCGATAACATGCCTTAGATCAACAGACTGATCTCCATCCCGAGATTCAACACGTGACGGCACATCAAATCTTCCGCATCTCCCACCACTTTGTGGGACGAGCCATTGACGTTATCCAAATTCAAAGTGTTTACTTTTGACCTATAAGGGTTTATTGCAAATTAAATTAGCTTGCTGATAACTTTTATTGATTTGCATTGTTGACACCTAATTTTTAACTTTAGCAATAGATTTAGTTGCACGAAAACTAAAAATTGGGATTTATGTCTCTAAAGAAATAATATTGCATATAATTTTTAAGAGCATTTTGCATATAGATTTAAGTGGGTTTGTGCAAGGAGAACATGAAATTTCGTCTAGGTTCGTTGTCTCTTTAATCTGCGAAATTGGGAACTTCGCGATTGCGAAAAGATTTGCGATCACTATCATATATTTGCAAATATTCGGAGGAAATAAGCTGATTTCATTGAAAATAAATTGGTAAAGCGGCGGGGGATTTAGTCTAAAAAGAATGTAATATTCGGTCAAATCTTCTTAAGATTTGAAATACCTCAGCTTGAAAGAGAAATCCAAAAGCAAATTGTAAGGGGGGATGTTTTATTTTATAATATATTCAGTCAAATCTTTTCCAAGATTTGACCGAATATTCGTTTCTTTCCTCCTTAAAAGCTTGGCCGCAGGGGAGGCTTCGGGGGGAATTGTGGGCACACAGAGAGCTTCTGGGAAATGAATTAGAGCGTGAGAATGTGAGAGAAAAAAACACGGCCGAAAGAGAGAAATATGGCAGCGTCTCTGACGATTGAAGATAAAGAGCAAGCAGTGAGACTTGTGGTTTTCGTCGTGAGCGCAGTTTGATAATTTGATCAAACCTTCACACAAGGCCAAGTTCAGGCAAAGAAGATGAAGTTTGGTTGGCTGAAGGAGTCAAAGAGAGGATAAAGAAAAAAGAAAAAAAAATCTTTCTTTTCTTTATTCGTAAAAGCCTCCCAGCACCCCTCGTATATTGTTCTGCGTGGCTTTTGTTGACTTTTACTTTCTTTGAATTCTCGGGCAATTTACTCGCAAATTGGCTAGTGAAGACAGTAGATTTATGGGAGTTTTAGCAAATTTCACTGCTCTCGGTGCCCTCTTTTGCCGCCACCAATCCATGTGGCAACTTGGACATTCACCAGCGGATTACGGGGCTCCTCTGGTCCAACGGCCGTGGTCGATCTTCCCAACATTGCAGCACTTTCACATGGGTTATCTTTAGTAAGTGTTGCATCAATATGTCCATGAACGACCGCGAAGCACGCATCCACAATGTGGTCCCATCAGATTCAAAGAAAGACATCGCACGCCGCCCTTCGTGACAGCGGAGTTTATAGTTTTGTAGCCGTGCATCAACTCGTGGATCCCTTATTGAATGAAGCCAATCCGCTAGCCGTTGTGGTTCATTGTTTGCCATCGATTCAAGTTTGGGAAGATTATTCAAAAACCAAGTAAAAATCTTATCTTGATTTGCCTTGAATATCATATTCATTAAAACTGATAAGATTTCTCGCGTCAAACCAGATTTGTTTGAGTGATAGGCACTATCAATTGTAATTAATTTTCCAATTCGCAACCGCATTATCGATTTTTTATTTCGTCTATAAGGCTTTAGATGGAATAATTAATTGCGTGGGAATAGAATTGATATTTTGATCTTTGAGGCTTAAGATCAATTTATTGATTCTATCTGCGAGATTTTTTGTTGAATTTAGATATTATTTGAATTACATGTTAGATTAAATTACACTTTCATGTTTAGGATAGATTCATGTTAGATAGTATCATATTACGTGATTAGATTGCATCTTAGTTATTGTAGGTTTAAATTAGGTTTTTATATTTTATTTCCAATCCAATAAAATCAAGAAAAAAATCACATGCATGCCTTTCCACATTAGTTTGCATTTAGATTAGGTGCATCAAATCTCGCGTCATTGCATAATATTTCATATCATCACATTTAGGAATTTAGGAATCATGCTAGATTAGGTTTTCATAATTAATTAGTTTAATTAATTTCGAATTTCATTAAATAAATAAGAAAATGCTAAAAAAATGCCTTTTTGGATGTCGTTTAATTACTTTATTTAATTAGCATGTCATGTAGGCCAGGTTAATTTAGGATTTGTATATTTCAAAGTATGTTAGGTCGTGTCACATTTAGAATTATATTTTACATGCATCACATATTAAATTAGTCCTTGCATTTTAGAATATTATCCGTAATTAAGATAAAATTTTAGTTTAAATTAGGGATTAACATGGTTTAATTCCTAGTTTGAATTAGATATTATTTAGCTATAGATAATTTAGTTTTTTTTATTTAGGATTGCATTAGAATAGTTGCATTTAGGATTAACTTATCATTACATGCATTGCATACACATAAAAAAAAACCCAAAAAAGAATAGTTTTCGTGTTGGTTTGCTTCATTAGATCATCATTGTCTATTGTTTTATTTCATTTAGCATTTCCATTATTGTCTGCGCACCCGTGTGGTCATCATGCATGTTAGGGAATAATAGTTAAAATCAATTCAAGCTGCTTGCAAAATATTTTCTGAAAATAAAAGAAGTTGTTTCTCAAGTCCCCGAGTTCATGATCTCTGGTTCATAGGGGTAGAATATGACTCCCAGTATTTTACATGGGTTTCTAATCGACCCACCATAAATAGATCAGTAGCGACTCCATTTGAAATCAATTCGGCATGTTAAGAATTGAAACCTAAGTCGTGAATTGGTATGAGCTTGGGAGAGCTCGAGCTAGGCTAGACTTAGCAATCCATTAGCCTAACCCTAGGTGGTGCACCATCGGGGAGGTCGCGCCAGCTTGACGACTCCGCTGGGGACTTGGTTCAAAGAACTTTAGTGGACTTAGTCCTTTCTTCTTATTTTCAAAAAAAATTTGCTTGGTAGTGAAAGTTCCATTTATGTCCCTAACCCATGTGTTGATTGTTTTTGCAGGTTGATTTTTGCTTTGAGTATTTAATTGCTTTATTTGGAAGTGTTGTGTGATATTAACTGTTGTGCATGCTTTATTGCTTTAGCACTACACATTGGCACACACAACCCGGCGCCGGACCTGGGCTGCACTAGGATAACTTAGGATGGTGTTAGGTTGGATACAACTTCGACCGCGAGGCCGCGTAGTAGAGGTTGCCCAACTTAACCCCAAAAACTTTCCTTCTTGGTGCCAAGGGTGTTTGCCTCTGCCCACGAGGCTGCGTTGCATTAGGGCATCACTTTTTGGCTAAACCGGAGTTGCAAGGACTTTGATTTAGTACGTGAGGCTGCAACTAGTCATCCCAACTTTGTAGCTCCATTTTGCTAAGCCTTTTAGAGTAGAAATCGAGCTATACCATTCATGCGCATGTCTATGTCATTGCCTTTGATCTACTTGTAAGGTAAGTCTTCTATCCCTATTTTTTTGAATTTCATTTTTTATTTTTAGTCAGTCCATGATGACTCTAGGTTTCATGATATTTTTTTTAGTATAAATTAATTATCATTAAGGCCTTTTCTATAAAAAAAAGAAAAAAAAGAAAGAAAGAAAACTTCAAAAAAATGCGTAGAGTTCATGTCAGATAAAATTTGTTTGTTTTTCTCATCTCGTTACTCATGTCTCAGAGCATAATTCTCTTAGTTTGTGAAGCATCTGAATATGACACACCAAATTCCAAAAAACAAGGAACTCTCTATTTGATTGAAAGCCAATACTTTCGAAGGAAGAGGATTTGCAAAGATTAAATTGAGAGCAAAAATCACATTGGAAAAGGTATGTCTTGATTCTTGACAGGATTTCAAAATGGCATTCCCTTACTCTCTTTCATGTAGATGGAAAACTGTGGGGCATGTCAAACTCTTATGAAGATAATGAATTTTCCAATTTGGCGGAGACAACACATTGATGGGTAATGAAAATTTCTCCAATCTTAGATTACATTTAGAGCCTTATTCATGCATGTTCTTTTGGTGCAGGGGAATAGAAATGCGGTGTCAAGGATTGAGTTCACACACAAAAGCGGCCAATGGACTCTCATTTCCAATAAGTTTCTTTTGAATTTGATATCATGTTCATGCTGTCTAGGTTATGAATTATGCTCATATCTACTGAAAATTTTGCATGATGGTTCTGCTTGTTTCATTTATCATTCTGATTGAGAATTGCCAAAGTAAATTGATTTGATGAGTAGTGCAGATTTGATTGAGAATGCTAAATGAGATGTATCGGGATGACAAAAGGCAAACCATGTCCATACACAGTCCCATATTAATACAGTTGTGAGATGAGCGTACAAAATTCCATGTCTGCAAGGCAAAGAGTTCTTTCGCGAATGGTACGGTAACCGAAATGATGAGAGGCAGTTCATTTCTCGATCCCCAACACCGTAATGATCCACTGGTTACCCATTTTGAGCCCAAAGACTTGTGAAGTTTCATTTCATTTTACCCCTGTCAAGAACCACCCACATCGGGGCATTCTGGAGGTACATTGGCATCATTGATGTTAAAAGGTGAGAAATGGATAGAAGTTTTCTTGCTTTCACTTGGATCAATCTTCGAGTGTTGCTTTTACATGTGGAATCAAGTATTAAATCAAGTGCCTTAGGGATGATGAAGAGCATTCATTTCTATATCCTAAACACTGTTATCCTTTGCTAGCCACTTTGAGCCGGTGATTTCGTTTCAAATTAAACCCACATTGGTGATGATCTCTTACATTGGGGCATGCAAAAATCAAGGTCATCATACATAGCAGAGTACAAGCGTCACATAATGGGACGTCAGCCTTTGTCCAGTCTAGTCCATAGAAAAAAAAATGCGAAAACGGGGCACGAAAAAGCAGCGAGCCTGATAAAAGCAAGGCCAATGCCCAAATCCAAAAGGAAAGTGAAAAAATAGGGGCAAGAAAAAGCAGTGTGTCTGGTAAAAGCAAGGCCGATGCCCATAGAAGTCAGAGCCAAAGGCTCAAATCTGCAAACGTCGACCCTCAATGTGTTCGGGTTCTTAAAAAAAATGATGAATGAGGTAATCTTGTCAATAGTCCCTAGTAAATTTGAGATCATATGGTATCCCCAGTGAAGCAAATTTTGAGGCTCGAAGGTTGAGTTTGAGGAAAAATTCCCAGTTTTTCATCCCATACACACTTTTGAGCCAAGCCTACATTACATCCTTTTTGAGATCATATGGCATCCCCAGTGAAGCAAATTTTGAGGCTCGAAGGTTGAGTCTGAGGAAAAATTCCCAGTTTTTCATCCCATATACACTTTTGAGCCAAGCCTAAATTACATCCTTTTAAAGTCTTTTCTAATTAGGGCATTTGAATTAATGTGAGATTCTTAATGTTTTAAGCTTAGCTCGAAGAGTGCAAGCAAGACTGTTTCTATTGCATTTGCAGGGTTCTTGACTTGTAAACCTGGCGATATTTGTTGAAGACATTCTTTCCAAGCCTTGACTTAAACAGTCCCCTTTGCTTAACCATTGACCAAGCCTAAATTACGGTCCTATTAAAAGACCTCTCAGATTGGTAAGGTCAAACCACTTGCGAGAATACTCGGATCTTTGTCGACATGATGAAGGTGAGATCGAGTGATACAGCTATTCCCGCATTAATGGCTGGGACAAAAGCCTTCCAATGAGAGCGAGCGAAAGTCCTTTCTAATCGCATCTCATTTGTCATTTTTAAAAATAATAATAATAACTCATCTTGCTTAATGATTTACCTCAGTGGAAACTTCATGATGCAAAAATCAATGTACATAATTTTGAACTTTGAATTTTGTCTATCTTTTCCATGACAGAATGCATATCTCTCTTGGTAGACGAGTACCTCTTATGAGAACCAAAGAATTCATGACGATCAGATTGTTTTCTGAACCCTCTAGAATTCCCTGAAATTTTTTTAGCTTTCTTCTTACAGGAAGTCAATTTTGTGCGAAACCTGGAGTTTCTATGCTTACGTGGCGTGCTTTCGTAACCCAAGTCTCATTTCATTGACACGGTGTGCTTTCGTAGCCCGTAGTCGCTTTTTACCAACTTGGCATGCTTTCGTAGCCCAAGTCACATTTCATTTGACACGGCGTGCTTTCGTAGCCGGTAGTCGCTTTTTACCAACTTGGCGTGCTTTCGTAGCCCAAGTTACATTTCGTTTGACACGACGTGCTTTCGTAGCCCGTAGTCGCTTTTTACCCACTTGGCGTGCTTTCGTAGCCCGAGTCTCATTTCATTGATGCGGCATGCTTTCGTAGCCCGTAGTCGCTTTTTACCAACTTGGCGTGCTTTCGTAGCCCAAGTCTCATTTCATTAATATGGCGTGCTTTCGTAGCCCGTAGTCACTTGTCATTGATTTGGCGTGCTTTTGTAGCCCAAGTCTCATTTCATTCACAGAACCTGCAGTAAGAGTTCGGGCCTAAGAAGGCGAATCAAGTTCTCTCATCGTTTGCCTCTGTTGTGACCGAAGTAAGGGTTCGGGCCTCAAGCAAACAAATCAAGTAATTTCATTGTCTTTCTTTTGTGACCGAAGTGAGTGTTCGGGCCTAAGAAGGCAGCATCAAAACTCATACATACCTTGATATGCCATTCCAACCAGGTAAGTGATTTCAGGTATGTTTCTTTTGCCCTTCATTTGCATTTATCATGTCATAATCACATTTGAAAATGAAAGTTGATCTCAACAAAAATATCATGCATAGCATTTGCATAATCGAAATTAGGTATCAATGGGTCTTTGAATGCAACCTCTGCGAGCTCACCTTCAAAGAGGGGCAGCTGTTGACACCTAATTTTTAACTTTAGCATATAGATTTAGTTGCACGAAAACTAAAAATTGGGATTTATGTCCCTAAAAAAATAATATTGCATATAGTTTTTAAGAGCATTTTGCATATAGATTTAAGTGGGTTCGTGCAAGGAGAACATGAAATTTCGTCCAGGTTCGTAGTCTCTTTAATCGGCAAAATTGGGAACTTCGCGATTGCGAAAAGATTTGCGATCATTGTCATATATTTGCAAATATTCGGAGGAAATAAGCTAATTTCATTGAAAATAAATTGGTAAAGCGGCGGGGGATTTAGTCTAAAAAGAATGTAATATTCGGTCAAATCTTAATCTTGAAATACCTCAGCTTGAAAGAGAAATCCAAAAGCAAATTGTAAGGGGGAATGTTTTATTTTATAATATATTCGGTCAAATCTTTTCCAAGATTTGACCGAATATTCGTTTCTTTCCTCCTTAAAAGCTCGGCCGCAGGGGAGGCTTCGGGGGGAATTGTGGGCACACAGAGAGCTTCTGGGAAATGAATTAGAGCGTGAGAATGTGAGAGAGAAAAACACGGCCGAAAGAGAGAAATATGGCAGCGCCTCTGACGATTGAAGATGAAGAGCAAGCAGTGAGACTTGTGGTTTTCGTCGTGAGCGCAGTTTGATAATTTGATCAAACCTTCACACAAGGCCAAGTTCAGGCAAAGAAGAGGAAGTTTGGTTAGCTGAAGGAGTCAAAGAGAGGATAAAGAAAAAAGAAAAAAATCTTTCTTTTCTTTATTCGTAAAAGCCTTCCAGCACCCCTCGTACATTGTTCTGCATGGCTTTTGTTGACTTTTACTTTCTTTGAATTCTCGGGCGATTTACTCACAAATTGACTAGCGAAGACAGCAGTTTTACGGGAGTTTTAGCAAATTTCACTGCTCTCGGTGCCCTCTTTTGCCGCCACCAATCCATGTAGCAACTTGGACATTCACCAGCGGATTACGGGGCTCCTCCGGTCCAACGGCCGTGGTCGATCTTCCCAGCATTCCAGCACTTTCACATGGGCTATCTTCAGTAAGTGTTGCATCAATATGTCCATGAACGACCGCGAAGCACGCATCCACAACGTGGTCCCATCAGATTCAAAGAAAGACATCGCACGCCGCCCTTCGTGACAGCGGAGTTTATAGTTTCGTAGTCGTGCATCAACTCGTGGATCCCTTATTGAATGAAGCCAATCTGCTAGCCGTTGTGGTTCATTGTTTGCCATCGATTCAAGTTTGGGAAGATTATTCAAAAACCAAGTAAAAATCTTATCTTGATTTGCCTTGAATATCATATTCATTAAAACTGATAAGATTTCTCGCGTCAAACCAGATTTGTTTGAGTGATAGGCACTATCAATTGTAATTAATTTTCCAATTCGCAACCGCATTATCGATTTTTTATTTCGTCTATAAGGCTTTAGATGGAATAATTAATTGCGCGGGAATAGAATTGATATTTTGATCTTTGAGGCTTAAGATCAATTTATTGATTCTATCTGTGAGATTTTTTGTTGAATTTAGATATTATTTTTCAATTGATGAGTCTTCTCTTATTTGAATTACATGTTAGATTAAATTACACTTTCATGTTTAGGATAGATTCATGTTAGATAGTATCATATTACGTGATTAGATTGCATTTTAGTTATTGTAGGTTTAAATTAGGTTTTTATATTTTATTTCCAATCCAATAAAATCAAGAAAAAAAATCTCATGCATGCCTTTCCACATTAGTTTGCATTTAGATTAGGTGCATCAAATCTCGCGTCATTGCATAATATTTCATATCATCACATTTAGGAATTTAGGAATCATGCTAGATTAGGTTTTCATAATTAATTAGTTTAATTAATTTCGAATTTCATTAAATAAATAAGAAAATGCTAAAAAAATGCCTTTTTGCATGTCGTTTAATTACTTTAGTTAATTAGCATGTCATGTAGGCTAGGTTAATTTAGGATTTGCATATTACAAAGTATGTTAGGTCGTGTCACATTTAGAATTATATTTTACATGCATCACATATTAAATTAGTCTTTGCATTTTAGAATATTATCCGTAATTAAAATAAAATTTTAGTTTAAAGTAGGGATTAACATGGTTTAATTCCTAGTTTGAATTAGATGTTATTTAGCTATAGATAATTTATTTTTTTTTTATTTAGGGTTGCATTAGAATAGTTGCATATATGATTAATTTTTCATTACATGCATTGCATACACATAAAAAAACCCAAAAAAGAATAGTTTTCATGTTGGTTTGCTTCATTAGATCATCATTGTCTATTGTTTTATTTCATTTAGCATTTCCATTAATGTCTGCACACCCGTGTGGTCATCATACATGTTAGGGAATAATAGTTAAAATCAATTCAAGCTGCTTGCAAAATATTTTCTGAAAATAAAAGAAATTGGTTCTCAAGTCCCCGAATTCATAATCTCTGGTTCGTAGGGGTAGAATACGACTCCCAGTATTTTACATGGGTTTCTAATCGACCCACCATAAATAGATTAGTGGCGACTCCATTTGAAATCAATTCGGCATGTTAAGAATTGAAACCTAAGTCGTGAATTGGTATGAGCTTGGGAGAGCTCGAGCTAGGCTAGACTTAGCAATCCATTAGCCTAACCCTAGGTGGTGCACCTTCGGGGAGGTCGCGACATGCATATGCCGATTGCTATCTTTAGCTTAATTTGCTTCCTAAAAGATCAAAATCCAAGAAACATATATATTGTTAAAACATGTCATTATCCGTAATAGAATGCTTGTTAGGATAATAAAAAATTTCTAATTTTTTAGATGTGATTATAAGATATAATAGATTAGATCCCTAGTGTATCTAGATATTAAGGTTAATTTAGGGTAGATTTTTAGTCCAAACAATAAAAATCACGAAAACTGTCATTCGAGGATTAGATTTATTTTCTGATATATTTAGGTCGCATTCTTAGGATACAATTTAAGTAATTCCGACTTTCGTAAATATAATCTCTTAGAATATGTTACACAACATTTTAAATTTGAATTAAATATTTATCCCAAATTTCCCATGAAGAACATGTGTGTGTCATTCAATCTAGCTACATTATCATGTCTTAGAATTACTGCATGTTTCGCATTACAATTAAATGTCTAGATTTGTCAAATCTATATGCATGTCACGTACGTTGCATCATAGATTAATTCATCATATTTACATAACATGTTTGCACGTGCTATATTGTATGCCTTTCATTTAATAAATGTGTCATTTTAATATTTAATTTAATTATTCTTGCATGTGACGTATATTGCATGTTAGGTCGAACAATTAAAGTTGTTTACAATAATGTCATTAAATTAGCCAATCATTTAGAATTGCATGCTAGGCTTATTTAATCATGTCATTAATCATGTCACATAATATATTTTTGCATGTTAGTTCTAATAAATTCATATGTCATTTAGGACCTACATGTCAGATTAAATTAATTATAATTTCATGGCATATAGGTTGCATGTTAGAGATTGCATGACATTTAATAATTATGTGTTTGCTCATATCCTACATCATTAGAGTTAAGCCATTTAGATAAATACCTCTCATGTTAAGTTGGTTTGAATATTATGTATGTCATAAATAGTGTAGTTCATTTAATCTAATTACATAATTCACGCATTGTATCTCATTCAAATAAAGTGAAAACTCAAAAAGAATTATTGTTTGCTAATGTGTGTTAGTAGAAACCACATTGTGATTGTTGGATTGATTTTTTTACTAACATTACATATGCTTAAATTGCTTTCATGGTAAGTCTGCATTTTTATACATTCGCATATTATTTAAAGCTTTCTTTATTGAGTATTAAATAATATTTGCGCACCCGCATGGTTACCTCGCATGTGAGGAGGTTAAAATTAAAATTGATTCAAACTGTGTGCTAAAGTATTTTCATGAAATAAAGATGCTAAAATGACGTTAGATTAATCTAGTATAATCAAATATCGGATTTCAAACTCTTTGGTTCGTGGGGGTAACATATGCTCTAAATACTTTATATGGGTTTCTAATCGACCCACTGTAAATAGATTAGTAGCAACTCTCAGTGAAAATTATTTGCATGCTAATAACTTAGACCTCAAATTGCGAATTGGTATGGACTTGAGAAAGCTTAGTTAGGTTTGGTCATGAAAATCCATTAGTCAATCCCTCATGTGGTGTACCATTCGAATGATCGCGACAAGCTAGATTCACCACCCAAAGGTAACTAACTTAAGGAATAAGAGCACAACAAAAAGAATATCTTGTTCTCAAGCCAAAGGCTCAAACAAGATAAGTAACCAAGTCTTGTCTTTTCAATTATCATAACTTGCTTGTATAATTGATAAGCATGAGTGATTTCCTAAACACATTGGAAAGACATAACATAATAGAATCCTACGAACTAGAACTTTGACTGTTGGGACCTTCATCACAATTAATACTCAAAGAGACCTAATAACTAAGAAATGGAACAACAACATTTATAAAACATTTAAAATATGAGAAATATAGTTTATATAGATCTCCATGTATTGATGATTTCCAAAATTGCTAAATTAATGGCCTTCAAGGAATGCTTCGGCATCATACAACCCTACTCAAATCCATCAAGGCTAGGCACATGTCTATCAAGTTTAGCCTCGAGTCCTTAATGCTCGAACCCGGATCCCAACACTGGTGCCTAAGTACATCAACGCTAGGATCGAGACCCCAAAGCCTGTGCGCCTTTCCTTGGCACTAGGTCCATCATGCCCATGCCCAGGTTGAGGCCCACAAGACCTAGTGCTCGTACTTAGTTTTCAAGCTACTTGTGCAAATACCTTGCGTCTCGAATTACGTATTATACTTAGGAAAACCAAATCACATATTTCCTTGCCAAACAACAACAAAAAAAAATCTCTTCAATTTTAGATTTCAGCCAAACACTGAAAATAATAATATTTTTGAAAATTTACTTCTTTGAAAATATTTTCTATATATTTCACATTTTCGGAAAAACAAAAAAAAACAAACTAAAATTATGTGTAGAACCTTCGGCTCGGGCAGGTCAGTTAGACTCTACAAGAGAACGAACATGGTGGCCCAATGCATATATAAATTTGCTTGATCAGCGGTCCTCTTATCCTGCCCGCCCAAAGTTCGTGGTCAGGCACAATTCCGATCCCGTGATTCAGCCCAATCGAAAATGTGGGATTGAAAAACATAGTCAATCCGAGCTCTTCATCAAAGCCTCAAAATCCTTTTTCAACGTCGGATGACATTACTTCCTTGATGCTTATGGAAGTCAACCGGCTCTTGTACAATTTCGATTCCACTACACGCCTTATTTTAATCAAACTTACTCCAGGAAGGCCCACAATAGAAGGTACGACTTTCGTGCAAAAGCAAATATAGAGGCCAAGCTCAAGAGAGAGATTGAGCTCGAGACATCAATGCCTATGGCAAGGCCTAGGATTCTAGTACCTTTCCCCAAATCCCCAACACTCCAACCTGGGTGCACAAAGGCCAAGCTTGAGACCCTAGAGCTCCTGCCCGGATCTCTACCACCTAGGCTCGAGTCCATTGAGGCTGGGCTCAAGTCCATAGTGCCAGAGAACACGTCCACTGAGGACAGGTTCATGACCCCAATGCTAGTGCTAGAATATTCGACATCTAAGCCCTCCTCCATTTAGGCTAGGTCTGGGACATTTGTGCCCTTGCCTAGGACTCCGACACCCAAGCCAAGGATAGCGTCTTGCCTAAGTCCCAAGTGCTTGCCCGGATCAATTAAGGTCAAGCTTGAGACCTCAGCCCCTACTTAGGTCAATTGAGGCTTGGCCCCGTGTCCGTCAAGGTTGCCCTTGGGACCTCACCCATGTCCAGGTCCATCAAGGATGGGATCAAGACTCCGGAGCTCATACCCCAGTCCATCGAGATTGAGACCTTATGCTTGTACCTAGTTCTTCAGCTACCTATGTGCAAATTACTAATGTTCGAATCATAAATGTCTATTTAGGAAAATCAAATCAAATTCCCCTTCCTAAACAATGAAAAATACTTTCCAATCTATTTCTCAAATTTCAGCCAAACACAACCTAAAAACATTGTCATTTTCTCAAAAAATTAACTTCATGAATTTTTTCAAAATGTCACATTTTTTGCGGATAAGAAAGGATCTCAAACTATGCAGAGAACCTTTGGCTTGGGCGGGCCAAGATGGCTCTAGAAGAGAGCAATAATAGCAGAGCCCACTCGTTTTCACTTGCCGCTACAATGCGCAAATAGCTTTGCTGGATCGGCGGTCCTCTCAACCCACTGCAGACGAAGGTCCCAATTAGTGTCAGATTTCCAGATGCATAGAGTCCTCTCAACCTCTGAGTTGGCGACGACCGATCATGCGCTAAAAATGAAATCAACTGTCACGGTTGACCTGCTCCCGACCAACCAATATCTTTCTGCAAATTGAATCATGGGAGTCGAAAATTGGAACCCTGGGCCTGAAAAACATACTCAACCCGAGTTCTTCATCGAAGCCTCACAATCCTTTTTCGGTGTCGGATGACATTATTTCCCCGACGTGGATGGAAGTCGACCCACTCCTGTACGATTTCGACTCCACTACACGCCCCATCCTAATCAAACTTACTCCAAGAAAGTCGACGATCAAAGGTACGGATTTCGTGCAAAAGCAAATATATCTTCAAAAGACTCGCGCACGCTTAGTCTTTTGTTTGGGCAACCGGCAGGGTACCATTCCCAACCAGCCAAAGTTCAATCGACGAACTTTACCAACTGGGAAATAGCTCGGAACGCGGAACCGATTCCCGATTAGCAGGAGCAGGAGGATCGTGATCTTGCAATAAGTACATCAACGGAGAACAAATGACAATGAAAGTGGACGCGAGAAAAACAGTACGATAGAGGAACGATTACAAAGCGCCTGGCTGAAAGAGTACTTCACTCCAAAGATGAAAACATATGGAACAAATTGGATCAGACCATATAAACGAATCGAAAACAACACTCCTTTTCTGTTGCACTCGCTGTTCAATTGTATCATCAAGTCAAAAGGAAAACAAAACAAAACATCCAATTTTCCCTGACCTTCATTGGCAAAAGGATGAAACTATCCTTCAGTTTATGAGATTAAGCTCATGCCCTTCATCTTTACTGGAGCTCCTACTGCTAGTAGGGGTGACACCAGTACAACCTTGAGGAGACGCCTCGCATGAGACAGCCATCCTCGCGGAACTAAAGTTTGCAGCCCCCAGACAAAGAGCCTCTGCCAACGGCCCGCCCGGCGTTGTTGAACCCATCCATGACCCGCCAGCGCTCATCATCCAGTGCGGCGTCCTCAGATCCCCTGACTTTTCCCGCCCTCCCCCCATTAACCCCACGCCCATGTCCGTATTCTCGCTGTCTTCTTCTCCAATCCCGCACATTGTCAAACTGAGGGAGGAAATGGGCATCTTCTTGCTTGCAGAAACAGAGGCTGCCCTGTTTGAGCTGTCATCTCTGTGTGGGGTTGACCATGCATCGATGAAATGCCTGGTCTCATATAATTCGTGGGTACCTCCATAATCAGTGTATGGGCTCAGGGGCATATGTGTCTGCTTTAGATTAAATGGATCGATTTTGTTGCAGGTGGCATGCATAGGTTGTTGCGGGTGGTGATAGTCCTCTTGGTTGGAGATCGTCTCGGCCTTCATGAACCACTCCAAGCCCCTTCACGAGCGTCAACACCAATTAAAACAAAAGCAACTTTAAAAGAAACTTGCAGAAAGTTACGCACAAAACAACAAAAGGAAGACAGAGAAAGTTGTGCACAACATTCATTGCCCACTGGATAAGCACGAGGGATGCAATAAATTTTGAATTGATTAATAAATGGGGCTTAGGGTCAGTGTTATAGGAGTTCTCTTTTTTCATTTAAAGAAATTCTTCTTTTTGCTCACCTGGGTTGGTCATAAGCTGAGGCCACCGTGGTGGGGAAAACTGAAGGTGAGTTTGGAGTCTGGTATGGAGGGTTTTGGCACGAACTGAAGGATTGAGAGCTTGCGATGGTAACATTGCTTTTCTTGATGTTGTTAGTGGTGTTTGTGTAATCAGCATGTAATTCCACAGGCTTTCTTGAACGGGGACGGTTCTTGTGGGAGTGGCGCTCACAGTACTTCTGGTTAGGAGCCACATCTCTCGAGCACCTCCATTTCTTCCCATCTGTTCTTCGGCACCTCCACGGCTCTGGATCCGAACCCCCTAAGGAAATCCAGAAAAAGAATCCATCGTTTTAGCAAATTTTAAAGGGAAAAGAAATGGACTTGACTTGAATTTGAGCTGCTAAAGTAAAAGACCTAACATAAAGAAGGATGAAAATATGAGGCCAAACGAAAAAAGTAGAAGAGGGTAGAGAAATGTTACTGTTGGACTGGGGAGGAAGAACAGTTGGGAGAGATTTGGTGATGGGCAAGAGGAGTTCAGGAGGCACAGGCGCAGAGGTCATCATGTGCTTGAGTATCATGGTCTGTCTCTCCATCTCTTGCCACTGTGCTGCCGTAAATGGCATTCTCACATTTGCAGATGCTGCCATTTTTCCTGCAACCGAACAACCCCAATTATTTCAGAGGAAAATCAACAAAAGCTACCGAAAACTCATGCTGCCCTAGTCTTAATGTCCAGTCATATCCTTAGTACCAAAAAGAAAAAACAGAACCATTATTTTTTTCTGATGATAAAGAAAGAGATCACTGAGAAGTTCTGATAAGAGGGAGAGAGAAAAAAGGAAGCAGCTTTACCTGAGGATTTAAAGACAGGAGCAGAAGCAGCAGAAGAAGAATCAGAGGCAGAGCCAGAAGCAAGCAGCGTAGCCGCTGCTTCTTCTTCATTAGCACACGCTAAGTGGTGGTTGCTTGTGCCTGAGAAGATGGACCCACAAACACCGCCATAATAGTCTCCCGCAACAACTCCTCTACCAGAGGATGATGGCGACAGCATGTGTTGCTGGTGATAAGGATGGTGATGGTGGTGATGAGGCATGGACACGGATATCATCATCGGGGTCGTCTTTTTACGAGAATAGACGTCCTCGTTCTCGGGTTGTTGCATCCTCAGACCCAGCCCGACATCGCACTCCTCCTCCGAAGCAGAAACCATCATCACCCCGCTGTCGTTGCCGTTTCTTGTACCCATGATTGATTTTGTTCTTTTCCCTCTCTGGGTCTCAACAAAAAGTTGCCTTTCCCATCAACAAGGTGAAGGGCCAAAGGAAAAGAAAACCCCAAGTAGTCACCACGCCGCCCAGAAGAACACCAAGGGAGACCAAAAGAGAGGGAAAGACTTGGAGCTGAAGCTATTTTAATTTTACCCCTCAACGCAAGAAATCAGGAACAAGACTTAGACGACACTGAACGCCCCTTTCTCTCTCTCGAGCTTCTCTCTCTCAAAAGGTGGTGCTGCAGGCGATGATGAGAGAAGGGGAGAGAGGGGAAGGGTGGGGTTTAGCGGTGCCGCCATTTCGAGCCATCAGTATTGGTTTTGCTTCCTGAGCTTCCAACATTCGCACTCCTTTAGGAATACAGACAATCTCTCTCTCTCTCTCCCTCTCTGTGAGAGACGCGAGAATCCACGTACGCTCGCAATGCAGAACCTTTTGCTTGCCGTCAAGTCTTGACACTGTTTACTTGGCCGAAAGGATAAAGCAGAAGAAGTCTTGGCACTGTTAAAAAAGGCCACTCGCTTATCTCCTTATCTCTTTTCCCTCGGACGTGTGATTTGTTCAGGAAGGCAAAGTACTCTCCGGTTTTGACCAGGGAAAAAAAACATATATATATATATATATATAAAGGTGCTCTTCGGTTCGACCATGACCATTCGAGCATGTCAGGATCACCCAGGACGCATTTAATTAGCCAAAAGTAATTGATTCAGAAATAACCATTTAAAAAAATGAGCGAAATACTTTTTTATTCTTTATAAAATTGATATGAATAATAAAAATATTTTCTATTATTAACTAATTATTTTAAACAATACAAACCATCTTTTATAAAAAAATAATTTTAAATTCATTTTTTTTCTCAATATAAATAGAATCTTTGAAAAGATAATAGCATCAACAACCCTGACTCTAGCATATTTTTGCCATGTCTCCTCTTGATTCTGAAAGCTATATAGTTTTTGTTTGGTGGTATTGATTGCTCCATTAAAAACGTCCTTAGATAGGGTGTCGTGGTTTGATTAATAATGACAAAACGTTGTGCTTTCACTTGCATAGTAGTCACTCAATCACATAAAATTCATGATATCACGAGAACTAATTTCTTCTAGAGAAAAAAAAATGTGGGAAACGAAAACTCCTTCGAATATGTATGCGGCTAATAGAGGGTGGTAGTGCCGTTGCTAGCCACCATCGATGGTGGCCGAACCTTTGTCGAGATCAATCAACATCAACTGTCCAAATTAAACCGAGATAAACCAAATCTTGAGCTAGATTGTAATAATCTCGGCATTAAATGATATAAAAATAGGACTCACTCGTTGAAGTATTATTTTACAGTATTTCCCATATCTTTGCAACTTCATTTCATGTACCATACCATATTCTATAAGTTTACAAGGGAAAATAAATTTTAGGATAAACTTGATCATATCAACTAGTATTTATTTTCTACAAGTTTTTATAGGAATTTTTTAAGGGTTAATACCCAAAAAATCTCAAATTAATATTCCTATGACAACTCTGTTGCGAACTAAATCTTGACTACCAAAAACCTTAAACTTGTGACATTTATAACATATTTACCATCAATTAGTTTTCATCAAATTTCACTGTCAAGTTGTTGGATTGGACGATACACAAAAGTTATTCAATTAGCATGGCATGTCCATGTTAGAAATTTATAGCGGTCTAGAATAGCGTCGTCATAGTTACATTAGTTTTGAGTTTTTCATGGTATTGGCCTTTTTTCTTTAGGCATGGCTCGTGCATTATTTGTGTAACCCAATTTTCACGTGCCAATCAATGCTACGCACAACAAAACATAACATGTTATTTATTCAAAATAACATTTTTCGGGTGCCGTTGACCCAAAGAAAATTTTGCACGCTTTTAAAGCCTATGAGTCGGCCACTAGGTGTTTTGTTGAGTATGTCCAAGTCATTAGCAACCTCGAGCACGACATGCACAATGCAAAAACGTTGCTTAAAAGATAAAATTTAGTCGTGAACAATGTGTTGATTATGCTAATATCCGCATAATCATTTAGTTAGGGAGTCGTAAGTCAAAAGGGCCCCCGATTGCATCCTTTAAAGCCCCGAAGTACATCATCTTTTGGGCGAAGAGACCCCATTGATGGAAACCATAAAATTAATTAAAAAGTAACACAAACAATTTTTTTTTAATTTTAACTCAATTTATAACGTGATTCTAAAATTTTTCTTTTATTCAATATAATCATAAAAATTTTTGAAACATAATTAATTTAATTATTGAACTATACAAAAATACTTAATATTATTCTTAAATTCCAATCAAAGAAATGACAATACTAAATTTTTTTTACATATATCGAGAATTAAATTGAATCTCATTGGATAAATTAAAAATTTAGGATAATATTGCATGTCAAATTAAAATTTTTATGAATTATTTTTATCAAGATCTCGATCAAGCAACCCTTAACTTGTTGACTTCATCTCCTGATCAAGCGCCTTAGATTCTTTCGCCCCTTTTCTTTTTGCTCTGACGTGTGGGCGGCCGTTGACCGTCTCGCGGTCGGCTGGCTTTTCCCGGCCGACGGACCTCCGCCGAGAGGCGTCGCTCTCCGTCCAGCCCAACCGTTAGAAAAGCAGAGGGGGCCGCACATCGGAAGTCGCGACGGCCGGGGGGGCCCACGTGGGGTTTCGCGTGAGAGAGAAGGTGGACGGGGACCAATTAATTATTTTATTATTATTTTTTTTTTGGTTTTCTTTTTGCGTGTGTTTTTTTTTTTTGGTTGTTGGGGTTTCGCATTTGATGTGATGCCCTAACCGAATTTATGATGACCATTGGGGCTTCGAAATCACATGAGATGTTCCTATTTTTTGGTCGAATGTTCCATTCGGATTTGGACCCCGTTTGCTCTTAATGCTCGAATTTCTCTCGTTGTTTTGTTGTTTTGTCCCTTTTGCTCGATGAATTGGTGTGTCAATTCGGGTATCTATGATGTCTCGCGCATAATTTTATTAATTTTGAGGGGCCATGATGTGTTCTTATGGACGCCGATTCGAAAAGATGTATCGATTGCATGATGTGATTTTTTTAGTAACCAATCATAACAGTATATATATTTTGTCCGTGTCGTTAATGGAATTTTGGGTATTTTGCAATCAAGTGGTAGATACGTGGAGAATGAGAATTGATGACCAAATGGCGCTGGTCCGTCGAAGGGTCGGCTCTATGCTCTAGTACTTGGCCATCTTGTTCTCCCAGCCGTGATCGGCCCATTGGCCTTGAGTCATGAGCTCGTCTGGCTTAGATTGGCTAGTTGGTGCTCTATACTCACGGCAACTCGCCTCTCTCCACTCCTCTTCCTCTCCCTTTGGCACACGTTCCCTTTCCCGTTGTGACCTGCCCATTTCCATCCCTCAGCTTCGTCGCTTGCAGCAGCGGCAACTCGGGGCGTCTCTCTATGCGGCAACGACGATGCAAGACCAATCGATGGCACTGGCAATGAGGGCGCGAGTCGGGATGGTGCGGTCAAGATATCGTGTTCGCGGTGATCGGAGAGGAGGGAGAGTTCATAGGATAGGCCGGTCACATAAGTTCGGGGGGGCTTTCGTGTTGATCCTTGGCAACATGGTCGGTCTCGTTGTGGACTGATCATGTCTTCACGGTGGCTACAGCGTAAACATGTTATAGGCAGAAAAGAAAGGACTGCCCCATGACAAGGCCTTCGACGAAGTCTTTTGTCGTGCGAGTTCGCCAAATTGATTTCCCCTGGCGTTAGCCTTTCCTCAATTTACCAAAGGAGGATCGATCCTCGAAACACGTTTGGGCTCTCGCCGAGATGACTTTCAGATTAGAAGATGTCATGAAATCATGCAGCACCGGGCTCATTTCTACTGTCGATCACGTGCTTTCGCAGCATAGGGAAAGAGAGACGACGCAGACCCTAAGGCTTCTTCTGAGCATCGCTGGTGAAGGGGGGTGGTCGTCGACCGAAGCGTTTGACTTTTCCTTTGAGTTTCGTCTCTGAGAAAAACGAAGGGATTTGGTCTGATCTTCGTCTGGCTCATACGTACAGAAGGGAGCAATGATTACCGGCACCCCATGCTTTGGTCACTTGTCAGAGACGCTCCCTTTTTTTCTTTGTAACTTTGCTTTACTTCTCAGAAAGGTTGCGCTCGGGGACCACAAATCCTCTTACGCTCGCGACGAGGAATTGGAGTCGTACCTTTTCCATTCGCAGTGCAGTGAAAAATTCGTAGTCCGGAAATCGTTCATCGTCTGCATCATCACTCTCCTCATCCATAACTGGTAATGAGATGTGAATAGAGTCCTTTTGGACATCATATGTGGGAATCCGATCAATGATTCTGCTGAGCTGAACCGCTCACGGTAGGAACTGACGGACCGGGCTCGACTTTTTTCAGCCCAGCCCGAATCCGATGAACAGATTCTGTCCGGACCAGACCGAACTGGATCAGTCGAGGCCATTCTAGGCCGAGTTCCTTACACAGAGCCCTTTTTGGTTTTTCAAATTTCAAGGTCAAATGGCATGCTCGCACATGCAACCGCCATGCACACGCAACTCAAACTATCACCGGAAATCTCGAATTGCGGTAGAAGTGACACATAAACCATAAAAATCAGGTAACTACATGGAGATGAATAGTTGTAACCATTAAGTTGATTAGAATTTCATTCGGGCAATTTTAGTTCATAGTGTTGATTATTGATCTTTCAAGTCGACATCTAAGGCCATTTTGGGCTATTTCGGGCTCTGATGCCGCCCGGTGTCCTGACCGGTCCAGAATAGCCTTCGTAGCCAAGCCCGACACAATCTCGATGGAAAAAGACAAGTACTCGCCAACTACTTTACTGCTTCTGTATACGACTTTGCTCTCCAATATCTGAAAGTAAAAGATAAAGCTACTACGAAAGTTAAAAAGTTATGAAAATAAATGATTTCGCATGTCCACATTTGAAGATATTGAAAAGCTGGTTCGACTTAATCACAAATCAAAAGGGTGAAAATGCCGGAGGACGTCCTACACGATTTCATTTTGCTATGGGCTTTCGATTTAGATGAACAACGATAGTTGAAGTGTCTGAACCAATAACTCGATGAACATCTCATGAACAACCCGGTGTGCAGAAGGAGCAAACCCGACCATTTCTAGGAGAGATCTCTCAGAGAATGCGCTTACCAATTGCTGCTTTGTTTATAGCACATAGCAGTGCTAGCGCAACAAACCCAGCTGAAACAGGGGACGGCTTCAAGTTTAGTTCACATTTTCGCAGAATTGCCGCCTGACGCAAGCACTTTTTGCGAACCACCATAGCTTTGCAATTTCCTTTTCAATAGAGGACGCATTACTTGGGTGGATTACTAGGAAGTATCATCGCCGCCCCAAATCTCTTAAAGTAAAGGTTTGTTCTGCCACTTGATTGATTAAGCCAATCTTATGTAATAGCTTGATTTATTCCTTGATCATCTCTTTTGTTCAAATCCAGGTCTGATGTCACTTTGTGGAAGGCTACTCATACTAATCTGTCGTTCCATAGTGGATCGAAACCATGTAAGTAGATTTTCTATATTCCTTTTTAACTTTTCTAATGATAATGGATTCATTGAGCAGCTGTGAGAAGCAGAGAAAAGCAGAATCTCTTCTTGACATGGAGATCCTGCAAATTCTCATGGAAAGACTCACACCTGCATGCATCCTTCTTCGCACTGAAAGAATACGTTACATCAGCTCTTCCTAGAAAGCAAACCTAGGAGGGTTTCATTTCAGTGTCCCTGAGCTGCTTCGCCAGATAAGAAAGCGAGTGCTCCGACAAATGGTGCGTTGATATAAGTGGCAGGTTCGGACTGCTGGTAGTTGTTCCTGTCGTCCGCGAAATTATCGTTGTTGTCTGGGCCTCCAATGATGGCCCCGACAAGCACGTTCGGATTGGACGATCCTGAGTAAAGATACTGGAACCCATCGTTGCACGAGATGCGGCTAGGGTGCGAGCGCACGGAAGGGACGGACGATCCCCTGTGGTGAACGTGCAGGGGGTACTTGTCACTGAACCCGACCATGTAAGAAGTCCTCGCAGGGTTGTCCCCTAGGATGTAGTCCACTTGCTTCCTGGCCTGTGTGATAAGTTTCTCGGCTGTGATGGTGGTGGATCCGCATGAGACGGCGACGCTGTTCGCACTGAGGTACTTGGCGTAGGTCAGGAGGAGGAATGCAGTCGAGGTGACGTACTGGAGGTTGCTCGCGCTCCCCTTGTAGAGAAGTCCTCCTGAAAGTATTGGACACTAATGTGAGTTTTTGTTTCTTTGGTGATCAATTCAAATGAATCCTGATTGTGTTAAAACGGTGTGCAGAGGTAAATGCAGAGTCTGGACCTAAAAATGTTATGAGATGACAACTGTGAGATAAGCGATTGCGCTACAGTATGACAAGAAAAAGATTGGGACAATTAACAGTCCAGATTGTTGCTCGAAGTATCTATATTTTATTGTAACGATTTCTCTAATACGTTGACCGAAAGCATCTTGCATATCTATTGTCGATAGAGAACATATGAACCACAGAGGCAGTTCACGGTTAACCTGGAGTGTACTGAGCCTGGAAGCTAGGCGTTCCGGGGATCAGGGAGCAAATGTAGTTGTCTGAGTGCGCTTTGTACAGTTGAAATTCTTCCGAGTTCTTCTCCAAAAATCCCTGGAGTTTTTAAAACCCACCAAACTCGTGAGTAAGTGATGCCACAGACCAAGAGACGAGACAGAGTCCAATGATAGAAACCTTAGAAAGGAGGATTTTGGTTCCGGCCCTCTTGTCGTCCCAACTGAATGAGTAGTCGTCATCATCGGCACCCATAGTATGGCCATTGGACTGTATGTATGCCAAGTATGAGCTGTCCTGTGAAGCTCTATGAATCCATGAAGCACCCCACAGCAACTCATCCTGACATTGGAAAAAAGAAATGAGTTCAAGAGTTCCAAGTCAAATCTATAATTTCGGACAGAGCTAGGAGGAGACTTTTCAGTGAGGCTTACCTGGTATCCTGAATAAGAGCAGTAAAATGGGCAGACAGCTGAATTGAGAGAGTCGCTGTAGGAACCTCTGTACTTGTCCGCAAAGTCGAAAACCTGCACGAAGATGGGAGTCGGCAGGTTTGGGTTAGTCCCATCAGGTGCAGGACTAAATGGAGAAAATTTAAGTAGGTGTGACCCCAGTTTGTGACCTTCATGGCGGTTTGAAGCAATTTGCTCGAGTAAGAAGGGTCGGAATCTTTGAACACTATTGAAGCAGCCGCTAGAGCCGCGGCCGTCTCAGCGGCCACGTCGGATCCTGGGTTTTGAGCTGACACCTTGTAGACCGTCCGCGCAGTGTCCATGTCTTCCGGCCTCTCCCAGCACTTGTGGTCATTATTAGGATCTCCAACCTGAACCACACAAAAAACTTGCATGTTTTGTAATTCTTTTCGTTAATTTTAGAGACGGTATCTCGAAGCCAAGATTCGCTTGGCACAAGTTACCTCCCCGTTCGGTCAGAGCCGTGCATGTCGAAACCGCCCTATATTTAGGGTCGACTGAGGTAAAACATTAATGACAACCATGCATGGGAACTTCTGTCTCTTTATATACTCACCAACATAATTGCTTTTGTCTCCTTTTCACTTGGAAGCAAGAAAACAAGCTCCCTATTCTGGAATTTTACCCTAACAATGCTCTTTTTAGCTTTCTTTTCTTTCTTTTTAAATGTGGCTGGTATCTGGCGATTGAAGTTTTAATGCATGTTATGAAAAACCGAAAGGGAAAAAAAAAAGTGGCTCACTTGGACATATAAGCTTCCTGGAGTAGCAGTTGCTGCTTTCAACAGATAATCGGCACTCCAACGCACTGCGGCTCGGGCGTTCTCGATCTGGCCCGGCATCGAACTGCCAAACTCTATCACACTCCAAGCGAGCAAGGTGGTGGTGAAGGCCATTGGGAGTCCAAACTTGACATTGTCTCCAGCATCATAGTACCCTCCTACCAAGTCCACCTGAAAGCCAACGATGACAAAAACCATAATCACTCCGTGACCGAAGAGCCTCAAACAAAAGTGTCATGAATCACAAGAAAGCATCAGATAGTAGTCTCCCAGACATGATACGACGAGCCGTCGGACAGTCCGGAGTCGCCCCTCCACGTGAGCCGCTGGGTCTGCGGCAGTTTCCCTGACCGCTGCCCCTCGAAGAAGAGGATCGACTTCTCGAGGGCTTCGGAGTAATCTTTGGTGGTGAATGCGGCGCAAGAGACGCACAGTATCGAAAACAGAGTTAGGCACAATAGTTGCACCAGTAGAGAGGCTGCCATTCCCACAACCGTCAAGGTTTTCAAGAACAAGAAAAGAAAGACTCGTTTTTGGAGGAAGCCCTGCAGTAACGAGGTTGTGGGGGAATGTGGAAGTTGGAAAGTGGCGATATAGAGGGAGGTGGAGAGGTGGTATTTATAACATCAGAGGTGCTCGATCATATAATCATTCTTTTTGCCCGGAATTTCTTCTATTAAGATACGAAACAGGGGAAAAAAACAGACTTTGAGTTCGTTGGTCGTTGGGGGAGAGAGAGAAAGGGAGGTTACTCACGGGATCAACTGCGCCAAATCGGAGGTTATGTAGTGGGGACACCCGGCACATCTTTCATGCAAATTGTGGGAAAGTTGCATCCCCACGACTTTGCCAAAGAGCAAACACAGAGAGAAAAACAAAGGACAAGACAAAATCTCTGCACTGAGCTATCACTGTTCTTGATCGTGCTTTGCGCCCTTCATTCCTCTGTTTTCACTATTTTTAATGTACAAAAAAGTCTTCGAGCAGCGTGGATTATGAAAGAAAAGATGGGGGGATTGGGCGCGTCAACGTCACTTTGGATATGGCATGATTCAAGGAGCCATGTTCGCATCTCTCCAAGTTCTGAATTCTAATTTGTCTTTTAGCAGACGAAGTCACGGACGCATGGACTTCGCTGAACTCACATGGCGCCGCTAAACTCGGACACGAAAGCTCCAGTCACTGAATTAACGGCACCAACATTCGCTCACGAAGGAAGATTTCCACCTGAAAGCATGTTTATCTGCATGAGCGGTTTCCGATTCCATTGCACTTTCACATGTTGGAACTATTTCTGCATTTTTGGAATTTTAGAGTCTAGTCTGCACATCTTGAAATATGTAACTTATCTCGTCACAGGGATGTTCCAAAATTTATTCGAAACCGATTAATTTATTTTTCTTTTTTTGTTTCATTTTTAGTTGCATACATGTATATAGCAGCAATATGGCAACCGGATAGCCAAATTTCATAAATAACACAGATAATTGATGTACGAGCTCTGAGGTTTTTGTAAAATAGGATGAAAGGAAATGCCATCCCCTTTTTGATGAAGATGAGGTAGAGCTCATTTGATGGGTTGTAATGTAAATCGAATCAGAAAGATCACATAAAGAAAAATAAAATAACATAAGAAATTATTCGAATTCATTAAGCACATCCTAAGCCCTTTGATCTCACAACAAACGAACCTATTTAAACATAAGTCTAAATTCAATGTTGTTTTGGCGGCGCTGCCCTTGAGTCTCCACCCGCTCACTAGCGAGCGAGGTAGCCGTCTGCTCATCGAGGAGCGGAACTCCCGTCATTCCATGTATATCGATCACATGTCATTGGTTCATAATTTGATTTCCCTAAACTCAAGTAGGTATCCAGGTATGAGAAACAAGTGTCACCGAATTATTCACCAACTCTAACATTAGAAAGATTGATGAGCCTTACACAGCACACAACTTATCAACGTGCACGCAAAAAGGTTGAAGAAATGCAAGAGCGACCAAGCATGATATCAAGCAGCTGATCCGTCTATTGCTTTAACAAAGAAATGAATCTTCCACAAGCACCGGAAGAGGTATTAAAATATGCCATCCCCGGAAAACAAGCTAATTTCCATTGTCTTAATAACACTATAGGGGAATACAAGCAAAGTGTAGATACTGAGTTCGGTCCCGATCCAGTCCGGTTTGCTTCCTACTTGGGAACCGAAAGCTAAACTCTATAGCATAGGTTTCAAATAAAATGGAACCATGAACCGGAGTGGGTCGCACCTAGAGCTTGGAATTGGACCGGTAAAAATCGGTCTGGTTTTACCGTGAAATCATGCCCACCCTTATTTTCAGTGGCTGTAGATAAGCCTGCACTAAAGATGAAATTGAATGACCCGCCTAAGCTTTGAGGTTTGAAGGTAAAATAGGTGGGCCTGAGCATGCCTAGTCTTCGACCTCGCTTGACTAGACCCAAATAAATCTAATTATATATAAGAACTTTAATTAATTTTAATTGTTGATGTATCTTAAGTAAGGATTATTAGGTCGATGCATATGAGACTCACTAAAATCAAGTAATTACAACAACACTAAATAGTGTGGTGGGGTAGTGCGCTTAACCGGATGTGACGAAATGCTGATCATTTCTAGATGGATCTTTTACAAGGTTTTTGCGTAATAGGGTCGTGTTAGCCAATAATATCTTCAAGAACTCGCCCCATTTAATATGGGATTCGATTCATTCTCCACCTTTTGCTGTTCTAAAAGCTTCCTTAGAGTAGCACCTTATCCCATTCTTATTGTCATGATGATCAGTCCTTAACCACATAAGATTGGGTATGGACATAACCCATCTGCAAACCACAAATCTACCGGAGAGCTTTTGCTTTAATAGCATGCCCGAGATCACCCCCTTAAAAGCAATGCTTGAAATAACAACGCAAAAGGATGGCCATTTTGATCCGAATCTTATCTATAAATCACTTAACATCCATTTTCAAATGTTATAGTTGAAAAGATCCGATACTTAATATCTATAAATTAATATTTATGCTGTCATGATTCCTTGCAACCGGTGAGAAGGGTGGGATGCTCCAAGGAGTCTTCATAACTAGCCTCACGAAAGAAAGCACTCGTCACAAGATTCTCTCTTTCTTTCTCTCCTGTGAATTCTTTAGAGCACTTCAATCAATGCTGCAATATCTGTATTTGCTCGTGGACACACAACGTAGCTTCTGAAACTGGGTGCTCTCGACACCGTGAGCAGCAAAAGCAGACAAGGAGACTGACTAGAGGCTACTGGTAGGAAATAATCCAGTGGGCTTACAAGTGAAACCCAATAATTGAATCAAATCGAATTAGCTTAACAGTAGGACGTGAACAGCACGTGAACCCTGACCTTTTTGGGCATATAAAACTGTAAAAGTCACTCTTAAAAGACAGCTTCATTAGTCACAGAATGTCTTCTTCACTATGCATCATGTGACTTGGGAGTTCATAAAGGCTCACTGAAGCTTCACATGAAAAGTGAACAATTCCTCTTAATAGATCGGCAGAAATTAATACCAGATAGCAATACATTTGAAAGTATAGAGTATGTAGCAGAGACCAAAAGAGAGACAATTCTCAGGACAGTGATTAAGCGAGCAAGCTAATTTAGGCGCCATGGTGTTTTTCAAAAATCTAAATCCTGTTGACTAGAGCTCTCTGTGATGTTCTTAAGCCAAAACAATATTGTAGTTTGGAGTCATTTGAGTAATTGTCGTGGATGAGATATCAGAACGTCATTCAGCTTTCTGAGATGTGGAGATCTTCAATAAACAATTTCGCTCGGTTTTAAGAACTGAGAAATCTCCAGAGGGGCGAAAGAGACTGTCAGCTAGCTTTGGTGATCACATGTTGCTGCTTGCTAGTCTACTATTAGGCTTGCTCTTCTGCAGTTTTCTGTCGATCGATCAATGTAACCGTAATGGCCACGTGTCTCCTTATCCTGTAAGCAAGAGATCAAGACAAGAAGATGAATTGGAGCTTTCCCAACCAGGGTACCTTTCAAAGTCCAGAGGAGCCATCAAACATAACCTGCAGGATCCCAGTTGCCAAAATTTGACAATAGACAAGGAATGAAGAGGAATGGCATCCATTATTCAGCCACGAGAATCCCAAGGCCGACCAAACTCTCGCATTTATGGATGGTTGGATTTTCTGCATCGCATTGTTTGGACACCTGCAGTATCTCCCCGAGAATCTTTTTTATCACGATGAAACAATCGAAGGTGGAAAGCTATGGGCTCGAAGTTATAACCACTCAACATGTTTCTTGTTTGCTTCTTTTCCAGGCCTTAACATCCATATTAAACGATCTAGGCAAACTGCATGCCTTAGAAGTGAGAACTCCCGGCCATTGCATTTGGAAGGGCCTCGATTAAGTTTCGAAATTTAACTTCAGTTCAGAAAAGGAAAAAGTTATTCCCATAGAAAATGCCGACCACACACAGCATCAATAGTTATCAGCCTTACATTACTCCCGTGATGAACTCAATCGGCATCTATCTAGTCACTAAGAAAAAGTCATTCCCGCATAAATAAATAAAAAAGTTCAAATAAAATGACTATCATCGCATAAGTTTCTCCTACGGATGAACTCAATCGGCTTATATCTAGTCAGCAAAACTATTTTCTGATCCTTTGATTGGACCAAACAGCAGAGCTTATACGGCAAAATCTTATGGAGGCAGAGTATGAAGTGGAAATACTTCAAATGGGCACAATTTGTCGACCTGGTAAGCCGATCAGGCTGCACATGAACCAAAAGCAAGTATAATCTATGGAGATAAAAGCACCAGATTTCCTGATGCAATCTCAGAGCGAAGCATATTACCTACTTTTCTAGTTCATCAGTAATTCGAAACACCTGGACCTCAGTGTAACTGATTCATTGAGCTTGTGAAGAGCAACTCATGATATTGGATAAGTCCTGTCTGGCAACATTTACAACACTAACATACAACATACTCTAAATGTACATTGAGTGGGACAAGGACATATTTCCTTGAGAATGTACATCTCAGGTTCAGGATTTAATTAAACAGACAAATGGTAAACCTAGCAATACCTTCCTCGTATATTTCCAAGATAAATGACAACAAATGTACAATCCGTGTCTCTTTCTTCCGAATAGAGACATAGTTGATAAGTGGTGTAAAATGGTCGGACATGTTTAACCCTTATCGGTGGATACGTGAATCTGTTGTGTAAATCAATGAAGCTCACAATATCTTTGTCAGGCTTGTAGTTTCGGACAGATGCTAGCGCTAGGATTTGACATTGAGCCTGAGGGAAATAAAAGTGTTAGAAACAAAGAAAAGCTTGCGGGTTGTGCAAGAAAAACTTGAATTACTTACAAGTATCTGCAAAACAAGGCTGCTTAGACACAGGATCCTCTTCAAACGGCGGTGGAGCTTGACCATACACCATTTCACAGCTCATATCTTCAAAATCTAGGCGACAGAAACAGAATCGGAAAATGCTTAAAGCAGTTCCACATATGACCCAAAAGATAAGATATTTCATGCTAATAGGCCCTTATTGATCGAAAAGTTTGGATATGAGAGGATACTTGGAATCATGGTGAGGGGTAGCCCGAATTCATTGGTGAAGAAATCCTGAGTGGGTATCTTGCACATGTTTACGCACATCCCTACACAACCGCTATTCTCCAAGTACCTGAAATAGAAGAATCAAGTGATACATTTCCAATAGAATACTAGTTGAAAGTTGCCAAAGACAAAAACAAGAGAAGTAAGACAAGTACTTGTTAGACAGACTCTTGCTGTTTTGCTTTCCCATTCAAAGAACTACCATTTATAAGCAAGAAGATAAAGACCAGAAGTTCTGCCTCAGACTGAAAAATGGACAATCTCACAAAGCTAGGCTAGCTATGGCAAGAAATTGGACGCTGGTGCAATTTGAGACTTATTTGGCACCTTATTTCATGGATATTTTGATACCCTAAAGATCTGATCTAAGAAGGATCGCCAACTGTTGCAACTATGTTGCCACTATGTGGAGTGGGGGGTGGGTAGAGAGAGATTTTACCTGCACTTTTTAATGTGCACTCCACTTTTTTGCTTCACTCCATTTACTTCTACCTCCACAACCTACTGGAAGCTCATAGGTTAGAGTTTGTATCGAATTATCCGCCCTACCAAATAGAGGTATCATCAAGAAGTAATCGAAGTGGAAAAGTCCCGTGATGCTTGATCATCGACATAACTGGTGGCATGAGGTCATGAAAATCAACCACAACGTTTCAGGAGCAGTACATGAAAAACTTGGAAGCAGAAATTTCCAGACCTCATGCTCTTGCTAAGAACTGTTTCCAAGATCCAGAGCACTCTTTTGTCGAGCTGTTCTTAGGTCACAGTTTATGAATTTGCTATGCACAAAGATCCTATTCCTGAATATACTAAAATATCATCCTAAGTCATTTTCTCATTGTTGTTGCAACCTGTAAGCTTTGAGGAACACATACAAGACGTAGTTTTTCAAACCAAACCCACATAAAAAAGAGACGTCTCTTTATTTTGGCCTCGAAGCTTTTTGGCAAAAAGCTATATAGTCTCTTGTCCTTCCATTTCTAGGTGCATCCACTACTAAGAAGAAACTCTCTACTCAGTTTTGCAGGTTTATGCCGTGTTGACAGAGGGCTAACTGTACTAAACAATTTTCTAGTCCCACAAATCATGTGTCGCCAGCGTCTACATCAGAGTGGTCTATGAACAGCCCAACTCTTGGTCGAAAACCAGATTTTCTAACTCAACTTTTGAAGTATGCGATCATCGTAAAACTCCTGTTCCATTTATAGAGAACAGTTCCAAACAGAAATTCTCCAGGACTTTTTCCCCGATATCCCCTGCTTTTAAACCAAATAGCCAGAGAAAAAGTACCAGTGATTGGTGTAAATTCGCAAGCATATTACCTCGGAAGGCCCAACTAACCAGTGGAAGAAAGGCACAGTGAGTGCAGCATTGAACTCAGCCGCCCACTTTGTTGGTGGAAACAGCTTCCTAAACTGCACCGACAATCAATAAAATCACCAGTTCACTGCTTCTAACTTTACGTTTTTCAAATACAAAAGGACATCTTATGTGATGCGGACAACCGATATATTGCGGATTGAACATCATTCATCGTAAAAAACTCAAAACTTTGCAAGATCAAACTATTGGGCATTCTCAAACTAACGGAATTCTCAAGTTAATAGAAATAAAGAAAGGACTTACCCACCTGAGCAGGCGCACCAGGTGGAAGCATCGACATGAGCACTTCTCGGACCACTTCCTGCTGCTGAACCCGGGACCTCCCTTGCATTACCCTCTTCGACACGTCCACGAAGCTCTCGTAGTCGTACTCGAGCCACCCTTTCGGCCTCTCAACGCCCCCGCCGCCTCCTGGGGCCCTCGCCGGCGACGCTGCGAACTTCTCCATCTTGCGAGCGAACAGGGTCATGAAAGCCTTCTCGAAGAACCCGTCCTTGTACTTCGTCTTCTGCCCCATCGGAGCCGGCTCCCCCGACGGCTCCGCGATTCCGCACCTCACGACTGCTCTCTGCCGTGGAGGGCGGAGGCGGCCGGGCGGTGGCTGGCATTGGAGGAGTTGAGAGCTGCTGCGAGTGAGAGCCACCATGAATTGATGCGGGTTGGCAAGAACAGAGCTTCCTTCTCCTCTTCTTTTTCCGTTTCAAAGTATTATTAGCAATCTATCACAGCACGTAAATGCACGTACAGAATGCAGAAACGACTTCCTTTCGTTTGGCTGGTGGAGGTTGCCTGGTTTTTCATAGGAAAGCTAGCAGCCATACAAAATCCCAGACCTTTTTTCATCCATATCCTCGACAAAAATTAGTAATTTGAAAAAGGAAAAAAAAGAGTCCAGGCATTCATTTTTTCAGCTTTTTTCCTCCTTCAACGAAATGCGTTTCTCTCATCTTTTATACGGAATTGATTGTGCTCCGCAATTGATCTCCACAATTGAGGCTGGAAGCTGCGCCACGTGAAAAGGAGAAATGGGGCTCATGGGTCGGGCATGGCCTCATCTCATTCTCTTGCCTTAAGGTTGCAATTATAACTAGGATTGGGAATAATGAACCGCCTAATCAATGAACCGGCTGGGTTGATCCGATTTTTCGAAGTTTTGGTATGATCCACAGTTTCTAAAAATGGAACCGCTTCCCGAGCCCAGACCATCAGGACAAAAATTAGAATCAACCAGCCCAGTTTTCTTTTCCTAAATTTTCTCCATCTCAGTATTTCTCTCGTTTCCTCCTTTGGACATCAATACTCAGTTAGTCGAGAGTCAAGATTCTGCTGCTCTAAGTAAGTCTATACCGATATGCCTTTTGTCTCTCCCTCTCTCTCTCTCTCTCTCTCTCTCTCTCTCTCTCTCTCTCTCTCCAATCTCATTGGACCACCTGGGAATTGAATCGGACTGGTCCGGTCTTAGGATTAGTTGGTCCGGTCCCTAATCCTAAAAATTGGGGACCAGTCCCATCGGTCCAATTCCCAAATCTAGGGAGAATTGAACTGCCCGAAGAACCGATTACCCCATTCTTTGCAATCAAAAGCTTTATTGAGATAATATTTTTTTTTTTGCAAATACTTATGATATAAGTGGGGAAAAAAAGGCCACAACTCGTACCAAGGCGGGATGTGATAAATTGTGAGATCGATAGTGTTTTGAGAAATAATTTCGTGTTTCATAATATCAAATAAAACATGGACCGATGTAATGGTTACACGACGTGAATAAATAAATAAATTATTTTCTTGATGCACGATAGCAATATATTTACCACATCTTGGTACAGAAATCTGCGGAATTGTATTGCTACTGCCAAATTAGACCAGCATTTCCCCAGTTCAGAGTTCTTCAACCATGGAAATACATAAATTCTTCGAAAGTAGTAAGTCAGAGCCCTTTATCAGAAACTATCGCATAGTTTCCCTTCCAAAGAAAATGCTTCGGCACGTGAATAATTGCGTACTTAATTACATCAATCTTAGCATGTTTACATATATGACGTCCCGCTCCATCTTAAGCTCCTTAAACTAGCTGGGAATAATGATAGTTGCACAGCGGACGAACGCCGATGGGGTAGCTTCTAGTTTGATCTCCATCCAGCAATTCCTGAGCAACAACTGCATTGGCGGCTTCTGTGGGTGTGATAAGCATCCAGAACACGTACTTGGACCGATCATGGCACATCGCCAAGGTCGGATTGTGACAATCGAACGGCAGAAAGGATGCCCTGCAACACGGGGCATGGGCATTCGCGAGCCCTGAAAACATTTCGAAGTGGGAATTAGAAAGAGAAGGACGCTGTAGTAGCACGGCGCGCAACTAAATAAAGGTGAGAAAAATCCGGTAGCCGATTGCTGTGTTGCCGATATTATAGCACGATTTCCATGAATATGTCGTATGAATTCGCATACAAGAACATCGCCCCACGATTATCTCCTGGACTCGACTGGTCGAGCAGCTCCTTCAGCTTCTCGTCCTGGCCCCCGAATAAACTGGTCCACTTGAACGGCGCAGCTCCCTATGGGAAGAACTAGACTGATGGCGCGGATGAAGGGTACGCACCTCGCAAGTCCGATCCCAACCACAACAAATTTGCTAGCCCCATCTCATCCCCTTAGTACATATAAACGAAAGGAATCACATCTTCATTACAATGACATCGCGAAAGAATGTCGTAGCTTCATTACAATGACATCGTGAAAGAGTGCACTAGCTTCGTTACAATCACATCTTCATTACCTCGAGGAATCACATCCTCTCGAGGGAAGTCAACTCTCTCTTTCTCTCTCTCCCATTACGTTGGTCATGAAGTTCCAAGATGTGCTCAATGTATTCCACTTGCTTCCTCGATGGAGCTCTCTTCATCTGCACCGACGAAGACGCGTACGAGATTATTGGGAAATCGAACAGTTTTGGCAGGGATACTCGATCTGTGTACCAGGGACCCTCCCTTTCAATGATTGAAATTCAGTTCAGTACATGTGCGTGAGTGTAATGATTTTTCTCATACCCATGCTGCTACAACTATGATGTTGTGAATGTCTAATGGATGTGGAGACAAGTGGACCGCGCGCTCTCTATATTTGATTTGCATGAATTTGTAGCAACATCATTCCACCTTGCTTAGTAAATCCATCTTTTATGAGAACAACTGTGATATTGCAGTACTATGTAAAACTAGCATTCTTGTCTCAGAATGTATAAAGTTGATCAATTCAAACATAAACATTATGATAATCCGTCAATTTAGTTTTAAATATTTGATTATGTCAATGTTGTCCTAAACTTTTTGATGATTTGTCAATTTAATTTTAAACATATGATTTGAATATTTAGTTGGAATAACTACTTTGGAAAATCGTTAAAAGTTTTAGAAATATCCTGCACAGTTCAATTAGCACGTCAACATTGGTTGTGTTATGTAAGAAAGCTAACGTCTACGTCAACGATTTCGGGCTAAAATTAATCTAATGAAATCAATTGATAAAATGTGAAATTGTTTAAAATTCATTTGGCACAATTAAATGATTTATTATTGAATTGATAAAAGTTATAACATATTCATGTTTTTTTCAATAATTTCGCCTACGAATAAGGATCCCCTTCCATCCAGAGTACCTGCTGCTCCGGAAGCATAGTTTACGCCCCTACTCGTGGCACGTTCTTGACTATTTGTGGCCAAGAATGGTGGAGAAAATGACTCATACCCCGAGAGCTTGACCTAATTTTCAATCAAGTGACAATCTTTAGTAGACACCGTGCACAGAACCCAAGTATTTATTCGGAAGAAAAGGAATTTAAACATGATTATTTGAGTTCGAGCCTTCGCTTTTGAAGTAGGCCAAAACAAGTTTTCATCACCAGAAAATTTTCCACTTTTGGGTTTGGCAAAACTCAACAGAATGTTTATGGGTCCTCCCGAAATACCCCATGGTATAACTCTAATAGCTAGAAGGATTTATGCGTATAAGTCATTGGGGGCAAGAATGTGTCGACAGTGTCTGCAATGGTTCAGCCATTGGCGAACCTCCCTCCGTGGGTCGACCACCGATGGGCTAGAACTCGATGCCATTAGGAGGCTGAATCAACCCAGAAGAGCGTCAAGAGATGGTCATTTATCTCCAAATTCCACGAGCGAGTCCCCGAACACGAAGGAAGTGAATTAAATTAAGGGGGTAATTCGGAATGATTTTAATTTGGTGGGTGAATGACTAGTTTGATTAGTATCTAGATCGCAAGCACAAGACCGACTGAGAGTTAGCACGGTGTGCATGAGGCTGAGGCTCGTGAGGGGACTGAAACTGCCGGTCGGCGAACCAGTCAATTTGGATTACAGAGAACTTGGGCTCATTCCAATTTCAAACACCCGATGGGTCAAGCAGTTGTCGCATTGCTACAAGTTCAAATTTTGAACTCTCATTCTCAATTACCTTTTGGTTTTCTACGGTTAAGAGTGAAATTAAGTTAAACATGGGGAAGATTTCTTCTTTTGTTTTGTCGAAGTGAGTCATTTAAGTTTTAGAGCACTCGAAGAGATGAGGTAAAAAGAAGATGAATTATATCGGGGAGTGATAGCACAATCACCTGATACATAATACTAAAAGCGACGTTTGTACATTAAATGCATTAAATTGTTAATGAAGGGAGTTGTTTTCTTTGCCAATGACAATTCAGAGTTTTCGCTCTTTTGAGACATATCTTTAGTTTCTAGCCTAGTATCGATTCGTGAATCAATCGGAGCCCTATTTTCGAAGAACGATAAGGGCAACAATAGACTATGCCTGTCCTTTTACAAACATATATATCTCGAGTTAGAGAGAATACGAATAGACCCACTCAGTGTTCGCCATTATGACACTAGCAAATTTAGTTGCTATTTCACCGTATCCATGTCTTCCTTTTCCTCCTGGGCTTCTACGAGAGGGCTTCAACTGGATAGACTCCTTTCATGGATTGATGGAAGCGACGAAGTCAGCTTGTATCGTATGAGAAAACCTATACGATTCGAATTGTTTCATGGTAAACGGTCAAACTTGATATGGTAAGATAAGCCAGCGACTGCAAATCTTGTCCTCCCACAAGTACCGCCAACACTCGATGCCGGATTTACGGTTAATTTCGTCCGATGACAATGTTAGGCGAAGCTCACTAAATGCGTGACATAAGTGGATGTGCTATAAATGTTGATGTGGCCTCTGGAATCTTGCCCACGACATTTCGACATCTGGCACCGCCTGATTTGTCTGCACGGCATGTTCATTGTATTGGTGATTTTTCCTGCTTAGTCAAGCATTTAGGTCAGAATGAGTGATCTCTTGCATGGCCTATTACTTCTATTAATTTAAGGAAGAGGGTATAGGGTCGGCCGTTCGCCTTAATTTCCGCATTCTTTTTTCCCCTCCGCGGACAGTTGTTTCCTTTCTCCGACCGCTATCGGAGCAAGTTTTTCTAAGACGGTAAATCATAAGCTTGCTTCATATGGCAAGTGAAGAATCTTGTTTTCCAACGACAATGCTTACACGATCATCAAGAATGGATAACAAGTATAGTCTATCTCGTTGGCAAGTCTCTTCTAGAACAGTAGCAGGTACATCCACCTTTTGCGATTGCTATCTCTTCCAAATTCGTTGCCTTGTGAATTCTTACGATAAACGCAGCATGTGCGAATAGATGTATGATATTAAAATGGGCCACTAGTCACTTGGACCGGAGCGCAAGTTTGAAAGAAGGTAATAGCACACGCTTGTCCCACACAATGTACGCGTCATACAGTAATAATTTCTCTTTTCTCACTGCCAAAGTACGGTTTCAAGCCCCAATATTCCTCCGCATTCCTTTTCTCCCAATGTGGTATCATAGTTACAATCTTATGGAGAAGAAGGAGACATCGCTAATTAAAAACTTACGTACAAAACGAAGAAGTGATCTCTCAACTAATTAGGGCGGTGGTGATCGATGATGGACTAGTGGGATATGTGGTCATGTTACCATAAGTTGGAGAGAGAGAGAGAGAGAGAGAGAGAGAGAGAGAGAGAGAGTCATGTGCGCCAGAGAGAGCGAGCAATAAATAAGGTTTGGAGCACCTATACGGTTTGACAAAGTGCTGCTTGACATTTATGAGTTTGGACATCTGATTTTTTCTTGTAGTAACATGTTTCGAAACTGTCACGAAAGTGGATGGGAAAAAAGAGGGTGACCCAGTTTGAACAATCCGCGAGGAGGAAGAAAGTGCTGTACAGTCTCTCTTGCGTTTCTGATATCACGTGTGAAAACGTCAAAAGGAGGAAATGATTTCTTGAGCTTATGAAGTGCTAAGTCTTGATGGAGAAGAAAGGTCGTATGGGGAGGCCAGAAGAGCATTTCCGCTAAGGGGAGTCTAACCAATGTTTTCTTTCTCAGGGTCCTCAACCACCACCTACTTTTTCCTCCATCCCACGGGCCGTGTTCAATTAACAAATGGGTACATTTTGCTTTTGTGTCTATCAAGTCTCTCTCTATCACCCAACTGGAAAGTAAAACCATTCATTAGAAGAAATTATTGACTCATTCATGGCTGTCGTTCGCGGCAAAAGAAGATGATCGTGGTACAAAAACAAAATGTGCGGTTGCTAGATCAACTTTAAGTAAGGTTCCGTGGTAAAGACTTTTTTTTTTTTTTCAATCTGAACATCTTCGTTTTGGTTTTTAATCTTTATGTTATTCTACTAAATCAACTCGATTGCGTTTGAATAAACAAGTAAAACCCGTGTCATTTTATGCGATGTATTGTCATCATTAAGATTATCTAAAATATATTAAGTCTAATTATCATTTCTTTTGCAATAGACTTAGTATAGGCGATGCCAAAAATAAAAATAAAAATAGAGCATGGGTAGCATTCCCTCACGCATTCACCAAAGCCCTTTAAACCTGACCCCTCTTATGATTTAGTGGGGATCGTTTCCCATGCTAGGGTTGTCATTTCATTTCGCAACCCAAAGCCAGCCAAACGACAAACCGAGCTCCATTTCTCCCGTCGTTTTCACCCCTCAGATTGCGCATTATTAAGAGGATCAAGAACACCCACAAAGGCACACCCAGGAGATCAACCCACTGCTCGCAAACGGCATGAATGATCATACCTCACCATTGCCATTACCTTCGTAGTAGTGCACACTAACCGACACAAGTAGACAGCACTCTCCAGTTCTTCTCTTGTAAACGGTATGGCTTCAATCACCAAAAGCATACCCACAGTGGCACACATTGGAACGGCCATGATCGACGTCGTGAGCTTTGTGGTGTTCTCCCTTCTGGATGTCCTTGACGTGGTCCTGTGCTTCGCCTATCGGGTAGCAGACTTCTTCATTGAGTCGCAGTGGAAGCCGTGCTACTGCTCGTCGCCGAGGGAGGCCATCACCACCAATGGCGGCGACATCCTGGTCTCCGGGCAAGGTGAGTCCAAGATCGTCCGCATGATGAGCTCGAGCAAGGTCCAGATGGAGGATGTCTCTGACACGCTCTATGCGCGGGCCTCGCTGGTGTCCGAGGTCTCAAGCTCCGCTGTCAAGAGGCTTAATAGCAACAACAACAGAAACCACGCCAGTCATAATCATAAGAAGAAGACTGGCAGTTCTGGGGCACGGTCACGCTTTGTGGTGGATACCACGGTTGTCGAGATGCTTCATGGAAGGATGGTTGGGCAGAAATCGCAGCCGATTCCCAGGTGGTCGGATTGCGATTGCCGACTTTGCAATTCTTGGTCTTCTTCCAGTAGCAAGACCCTCTACGTCAAATCCGACGGCGGTAAAGGCAAGTGTTTTCTTCTTTATTTTTCCCCTTTCTCGGCGACTTGACAAGCATTTTCGTGACGTATGAACAACCTAATGAAACTATTGATAAGGGAACGTTATGCATATAATCCTCGCCAAAAACAAATAAATAGATGTATACGAGCGCAAGTTTCTTTTTCTCAATGGGGACCAGTTTGTGTTACTGATCTGTTCATAAGACTTGTGACGCGGGCTTATTGCTCTTTCTCTTTTTTTAAGGTGGCAAGGCACGGGAGAATGTTGTGTTCATCCACGGCTTCATTTCATCGTCGGCATTTTGGACGGAGACGCTGTTCCCGAACTTTTCCGAGGAGGCGAGCTCGATATACCGGTTCTTCGCGGTCGACCTCCTGGGGTTCGGGAGGAGCCCGAAGCCGGCCGATTCCCTGTACACGCTCAAGGAGCACGTGGACATGATAGAGAAGTCGGTGTTGGAGCCGCACAAGGTCAAGTCCTTCCACATCGTGGCTCACTCTTTAGGTTGCATCTTGGCCCTCGCCCTCGCAGTTCGCCACCCTAATTCGGTCAAGTCCTTAACTCTCCTCGCACCGGTAAGTAGTTTGCATTCGATATCATCAAATTAATTAGTCCGCATTCAACCTCCTTCGGCGATTTTATTCGGTGGGATCCACCAGGTTTAGTGTTTCAAATGCCACACATTCGCGTGTCATTGGACTCATGCATTGATTCATGATTAGGAGAGTATGAGCAGTGTGACAAGAAACATATGGTGCGTATCTCAATGTGATATTGAGGTATATGTCTTAGGTGTGAACATGGATCGTGATATTTTGACAATATCGAAATCATTGATTGCAAGAGGGTATTCCAACTATTAAGAATTAGAGAACTTATAGAAATTATTAGATAGGCAGAGTGCATGTATCATGAGGTCATCTAGATTGTTAAATCTTATGGATCTCATGTAGAAGTTAAAGAAGTCATCTTACTAATAACATATAGCTGGCTCAAGAGTGCATGCACCCGGTCTATACTATATCCAAAAATGTTATCAAATTTTGATCTCGTGATATGTTGCCTTTGTATCGTCTTAAACTCACTGAATAACACAACAAATTATTACGTCTTAATATGAATCCGTTGCTACGCGAGACAGCCCTATTTTCCAGTGCCGGAGGGAGAAGAAGCGACGCAATACGTGATGAGAAGGGTCGCTCCGAGGCGTGTGTGGCCGTTGATCGCCTTCGGGGCGTCGATGGCTTGCTGGTATGAGCACGTCAGCCGTACGATTTGCCTGCTCATATGCAAGAACCACCGGTTGTGGGAGTTTCTCATCAAGCTGGTCACCAGAAACAGGTAAGCCTCTTGCTCTACCGACTTCCTATATTCAATCAGCTCACTCAACCTCTCTATCTTTATATTTCACCCTTTAATAATAAAAGGAAAGAAGGAAAAGAAAAGGGTCTTGAAATATTTGATTTTCCAATCTCAACCTTTCTCCATTTTTCCCTTTGAAGAAGTAAATGGAGGGGCTTTACGTTATTTTCCTATCTACCTTTGGAAAGATTAAGGCAATCTTTTTTCCTTGTTCAGTTCAATGCCAGTGACCTTCGTTATTCTTCCAAGTCAAGTCACTGAACTACCCAATCCTGCAATATAAATGCTGGGTGGGTTACGGTTGCCCTTATATTATAGACAAATAGGTGTGGATAGATGTGCATATGGTTGATGTCTTGCTTGACGCATAAGAGTCTCGCCTGCCCTAGATATTCTTTAAGGAGTTAATTTTTTCTTGCTTTTGTGGGGGGAATGAGGATGTTCACGGTGAATTAGTTGGTACAATTTTCAGTAAATGAAACCACTAATGCGATATAAGTAAATAATAGTAGTAAATGTAGGTCATCAAGGAATTCATAGAGATATAGTTAAGTAATGAATATCTCTGCCAAGATGCAATTGTGAAGAAACGCCTAATTTCATAATAGTAATTATTATCAAGGTATACGAAATATTACCCAAGTTAAAATCTAATGATAAATACGATCTCTTTTGATATGCTTTAGCATGGTGTCGGAGTAAAACATCATGTTCTAACACTAAATAAAGTTTTCCTCGAAAAATCATGTAGTTGGACCAATTGGCACCACAGCTGCTCCTATGAACCTAATGCAAGCTTTTGTGGGGTGGGTCGACCCACGTTGACCCCACTTGACCGGTCCACATCAGAATATTGTATTTTCCCACGGATTTGACTGGGTCATCCAGTCAGATCAGTTAGTGGGCCCCGTCTTCCCAATGTGGGGCCCAAATTGTAAACATAATAGTCGTAGCCCTAATGACGCAGTGGGTCGTCGTTAAAAGTGGGTGGTCGAGCATCTCCATTAATGTTGTCGCCATACATGTTAGGGTCGTGACAATCAGGACATCACAAAGAGGAGCGAGCTCTGTTTGCAATATTTTTGAGGTTCAATTGAATGATGGAATACAAGCTTTAACATGATTTTTATAATATATATTTTTTGGGTTCCATTGTTAGAAGCCCAAAGATCTATGCTTTACGAAGATAACAATAGAGAAGAGAAGGGTCTTTTTCGATTACTTTTTCGTTGCAATTATCATCGTTGTTTTTGAGGTGCATGTTCAATCTTGGATCATTTTATCTATGTCTCCAATTATGTCGTTTGCTCCTCCGACAAGTACAACGGCACAACTGATGATGACTGAATGAACAAGATGAAATATTCGGTGTTGGGTCGTTCAATATTCATAAATATTTAGCTGTAGCATTAAGTGAGCTATGAAATAAGACACTTTTGTTATCTTTCTAACAAAGTTCAAAGAAGTTGATGAAAGCAATTCGAGATGCTGTCTATTTTGATGAAACCCTTGGTTTACGGGTTGAAAAAGTACAATCGAGGTGGAAATGACAGAATTAAGGATATGCAATTAGTCTAGCTTAGAATAATGTTAGGATAGTTGATAACACAAAGTTAGTGCTTTATGCAAACACAAGATTTTGGATTAGATTCAAGTTCAGTGTAGTTTACTCAGCATCAAACCACGACGGATTATTTCCTCCTGAATTTCCTAATTATTGGCATAACTTGGAAATGGGGGTTGATCTTGTTGCGTCAATATCGTCCAGCAGAGACAAAAAAAAGCGAGAAAAGTAGTTGAAAATTAATTAGCAAGACACCAAAGTTTTCATACTCTAGGTCAATCTGGAGTAGCCATCACATCTTGGGAAATAGGTTCAATGGATGATGGAGACACCTATCTTTATGCTAATATCCATCTAACTTGCTTTATCTACATACATACATACATACATACATACATACATACATACATACATACACACATGTGTATGTGTGTATGTATGTATGTATGTATGTATGTGTATGTATGTATATGCATGTTCATGATCCTTGGATTAATGAGATGTCTTCTTCAGGCTTAGGACATACTTGGTCGAAGGTTTCTGCTGCCACACCCACAACGCTGCGTGGCACACCCTCCACAACATCATCTGCGGCATGGCCGGTAAGCTCGACGCCTACCTCGACGATGTCCGAGACCGCCTGAAGTGCGAGATCAACGTCTTTCACGGTGAGGATGACGAGGTAATCCCGGTGGAGTGCACTTACAACGTGAAGAAACGGCTGCGCCGAGCCAATGTGAAGGTGATGGAGCGAAAGGACCACATCACGATAGTCGTCGGGAGGCAGGAGGAATTCGCGAGGGAGCTGGAGGAGATCTGGAGGAAGTCGAGGGTTTAGCCGAGGCCACGGTCTGCGGAGAAAAAGCAAATGGAAGCATAATTAATAAGTCCAAAATCAATTGGGGAAAGAGCAATTTGCAATGTATGGATTGAGAAAACTCAAAGAGATCCGAAGGCCTTCACCATCGTCGTCTATCGTTTTTTCTTTCGAAGGTCAAGCTTCTAATGGATACATACACATATACGTAAAATGCCATTGCCAAGTATAAATATTTACATATATATATATATATATATATGGGAGTGTAGAATGTTAGGTGGCCATTGTTGTTATATTACGAGATAAAGTATGAGAACATCGTGTTTGGTCAGGTTTAAGGAGGCATCTTCTTTCCTTTGTGTTTCCTTTTGTGGAGCTTGTATTGCCGTTGCGTATGTTGAAAGAATGAACAATAATCGCAGTCATCCTTGCGATTGGACTCTCTATGTTAATGGGTTCTCTTCCACGTGTAATTGTGATTTTTCCTCACCTCTTGATTTAGGAATAATTCGAATGACTAAACTACATTTGTTTTGTCTACACATTTTCAAGGTGCATTTCTTCCAAGGAAGATTTTTTTTTTTCATTTTCCAGCGTTTGTTCACCTAAGGAAAATGAATCACCAAAAGGTATTTTCTTATCCAAACTTAAATTTAGAAAAATGATTTTCGCTTTGAAACAAACATAAGATGTTTTCTAATATTTGTGCTTAGACCCAAAACTCTACACTTAAGCGTGGAAATTCTAATGTTGATTCTCGAGCCCCGCTATTCTGTACCGCTTTAAAAAAATTTCAAGGAAAGTTCGAAATTTTTAATTTTTAATTATATTTTCTATATTTTCTTTCCTTTTCTTTATTTTTTCTGCCTTTGTTTTTCCTCTTCTATCTTTGGCAATGGTCGGCCAAAGGCTAAGGAAGAGCTCCCCGGCGTCAAGCGAGCTCGAGATTAAGACTCCAGTCTCATTGATTAGGCGAGACTTGAGCTCGCCAAATGAGACCGAGGCTCGAGCCTTGCTAATGGCTAGTGATGCCTCAACCTTGCCTGATTGGCAAGCTCGAGCCTCATTGGCTATCGGCAAACTCATCCCTAGCTTGTGGTCAGCCACTCATTGTCATTGTGGCTAGCCACCCGGTCAAGGAAGAAGGGGAAAAAAGTAAAGAAAATGGGAAACAAGGAAAGATAAAAGAAAAAGAAAAAATAAATAAATAAGATAATTTTTTTTCGAAAACGTCAGAAAATACTTTTTGGGTTTTCTTTAAGATTTTGCCAACAACAAAATATAAAGTTATTTTCTTGAAAAACGATTTTTCAAAAAACATTTTCCATAAACGGTTCATTTTCTACAAAACAAACACAAACAAACACATCAGTGGTATATGCTGATTTCCTTTTCAATCTAATCGTTTGCTGCTGCGACCTGTCAAACATTGCGGTGTATCCATTAACCCCAATGGTTGAATTGAAGAGCTTTCTGAATGAAAAATTAAATGTGTTTTCCAAAAAAGAATGAAAGCTTTAGAGAAAAATCTCCTGACAGTGAGTAGTGAAATCGACCAAGAAGACGAGATTTTTTTTTGAAAAAGCTAAGGGAACATATTTCTAAGATCTTAAAATAATTATAGATATCACATCTAATTCGTAGTACCTACAATGAGTAATAAAATTAATTCTGCAAGAATGAGAAAGCAATTATATTCATAATTCAAGTATAAAATTGACTTTACATATAGGGCGAGGGATGTAATGTGCTTATAGAAAAATTCTACTCATATGTCCAAGAAGCAATACGGAAAGAAAATTTGACTTTGTCGCTGCAACATAATACATCATAGAGAGTAAAATTACTTCGCTCCCATCGAATATTACATCGATTGAATTATAATATCATATGGATACTACTTAGATAACAATACTAAAAATGAAATGACCAAACGGTCTGGTTCAATTGTATAGAATCGGTTTCGGATAAATTCACTTTGTAATATATGGCGTATGATGTTTGATAAGTACATACCGCAGTTATATAAAAGGCAAATGATGCCACTACCTTCAGTTAATTTTCAAGCTGTATGCATTATTTTCACGTGACATTGTTTTTTTTTTCTCTCAATATTGTAGTCACTGTTTTCAAATAAGCGGAATGTGCAAGAGTGGGGAAAACAACTTTCATAAACATAGTTTTGCAAAAGATTTTTTTGTACAAATTCCATGTGAAGCATGCACGAATATAATAGCAACTACAATAATATTAGACTTGTCAAATGAGAGAGTTTGGTCGAGTTGGGTCGGTTCATAAATGGTCCAATCCAAAGTGACCCATGTAATCCGTTTATTGCAATGCGAATGTCATGATCTATACTCGACCCGACATGTTTTGTTAAAAAAATTTTGTATCAATTATAATTTAAAAAACTTGTTTCGAATAAATTTTTTAAAAATAATTATATTGCTGAAGCACTGTAGACATTGTTTTTTTATAACTTGTACTAAGAATAGAATTTTCAGTTAATTTTTCTTCCTTTTCTCTTGGACCAACCTCTCCATAGATTGACATGACTCGAGTTCGCCAGTTCCTACGACCCAAAGTTATTTCGGTCGTAATGCTTACAGGACATGACGCCAGTCCAAAGACATAACTCCGAGGCCGCTCAATTCGGCGCCCGTACCGCATGCCCATCGATCATTTATTCAATTGCAATGCTTTCAATCAGATTTGTGCAGCCTCTTTGAAGGGATGTCCTTACAAAATGTCGACCCCACATGTCCCCTCCAAGTTGATTGGCAGGTCGAATTTACTGCAGAAAATTACTGTTTGTGCCCGTAAATTAACACTTTTTAACTCTCTTAGAATCCTACTGCCGTTATCATCTCATAGTTTAGGTCGTTCACGTCCCATAAGTGGTGGGTCGATCTCGGGCATCAATCGGTCATTTTCGTTCGGGTCCATAATGGGCGTACGATTATATTCTATGGAGATTGATTGTGAGACAAGAATTGGGTTCTCCTCTGACGTCTCTAATTGCGAAACACCGGTGTCCCGATCGCCAACAAATGCATAAGTAAAGGATGCTGTCCGCCCGAGAATGACGTACCGAGTTGTCCCATGTATTAGTTGCGCCTCCAGTTATGACTGTTGCAGGCTCGAACGGGTCCATGATGATAATGACTGTACATTAAAGTCGCCGATCTTGGGGTACTTCTACGGCCTCTAATGACCCAATGCCTACCATAATGAAAGTGTCACAACTTCTAAGGGAAGATGTAAGCTCAGATGGTTCTAAGAGCTCTCTTATGGACTTGTTAGGTGGACCACCAACGTTGACTAGTGGTGAGTGCACGGATACGATTGGAAAGATGTTTTGTGCAAGGGACTGTCCAAAAATGCTGTTGGTGACCTACAGAAATTGGCAAAGACAGAAAGAGCGACATTAACGTTTGTCCATGTCGGCACGCCTAGTGTTCGAGCTGTTTTTTTATTTTATTTTTAAATAAGCAATCTGGCACAGGTTAGCTGTGCGGAGTACGATAAGATATGCAAATTAGTGTGGAGACTCAAGATGTGGTTGGCATTCTGCAGTGTCTTTTCTAGATCCAGACAGACCCAATTTAAACTGATTCTTATGGCACCAAATCAGAAAAATGTATAAAAAGTTCTAAATCTATTGTATGTAAGCCAATTCAGTTCTAAATCTTTCATTACGTAATTTTAGTTTTAAACCTTTTTTTTTAACAATTTGCTACTTCAATCATAAGCCTTTCATAATGCAAATTAGAGATGAGCATGATTTCAAGGTAGAATCGGAAAGTTGAGAATCAAGCCGATGGGAACCGATCTTGTTCTAGATTTCAAAATATGCAATAGATTTTAAGTTTCAAAATTTGGAAAACTTATTTTGATGGGTTGATTCCAGGTTTTTAGACTTGAAATCTGAAACTTGAAACCTTAAAATCCTACTATATTTTGTAGCGTTCATAAAGAGTAGTGATTTGGAACTGCCACTTTGAGGTTTTATTTCTAGTGATATCCGTGATTAAGATTTTTCTTTATTAAATTTTCACATTCTTCATGTGTTAAATATGAGTTATGGCCGGTAAATTGTAGTAGAAAATTGTGATCCTTAGATGTGATGATTTGCTACAATTGTTCCATTGAGAATATGCCTAGAACCTATTAGATCATGCAACTTGTGACAAGATAGGCCCTGAGTTCTAAGATATGCATGGTAGATTTCAATTAAAAAATGAAGATTTTTTTAGGGGTAGTATCTAGGTTTCAAGTGAAACTTGTAACAAAGTTGAAACCATCCATCGTTGATACCAATTTAGTTCTAAAACTTTTGACAATTTACGAATTTGATCATAAATATTCTAATAATTTGTCAATGTAGCACTTTCGACCAAATATTCAAATATATATGTTTGTGACTAAATTGACAAATCATCAAGATATTTAGGACTAATTTGACACAATTGAAATATTATGATAAGTTGAAAAATCATCAAAATGTTTATAACTAAATTAGTACTATTGAAATGTTTAGGATGGAATTGGCCACCATATTACAGATTTAGTATTTTTTTAGACAATTATCCCCATCAAAATCAGTTGGAGTTAAGAAGTTGCAATTGTTCACATACATTTCTCAGTTTACTGCTTCTTTGTATTCTTGTCTCCCGACAATACCATCGCTAGGGTTATCACCAGCGGTGAGCATGGTCCGGGTTGGGCCGGTCCCGTGCTCAACTTGAGGACCAACCCGCACAGTATCGGTCCTCAATTTTTGGGAATGTGGATTGACCCGTCAAGCTTGGGACTGACTGGACCCCGGTCTGGTCCCAGGATCAACTCGGGACCGCTAAAACTTTGGTATAATAAATTCTATGAAACAACCCATGTCTGATAAAGATATGGTGAATGTGTATTTCATAAACAAAGAAGCCCCGACAAAATCAGTAGAGATGCGAACAAGAAGACATGATCATTCAAATAAGGACATACATTTCTTACGAGCTTTCCACTTATAAAAAATTAGACAAGCAACATTGCAAAGATCCACTAGACCCCAAAAGATATAAAAGAGGGTACTCCACCAATCACTAAATTAAGAACCTGATGTAGGACACTCGACTAAATGATATCTACACTAGATATCTTTGAGATCACAACATATCATCGAGTCCAGCCATAGTGTATTCTACATAATTAAACCTCCAACCATTCTCTCCTGAAAACCTGAAAACAAAAAAAAAACAATATACATTATTAATACTAAATATGGAATTATTACTAACACAATTAATTGAACATCTTACCACTTTTTGAACTCTATTTAGTGGTAACAATATATCCAATAAGACAATCCATATTTGGACAAAAATATATTCATTAGATACACAAATGAATTAACAAGGAAAAAGAAACACATATGACTTAAGCTTACCCGATTCAAAATTTTTAGCATTTTCAATACACTCTTCAACATTGATAGGCAAGCAAGCATCTCTCAACCAGTCTTGGGTACAAATCAAAGCTTCTATCACTTTAGGAGTCAAGGAACTTTGAAAGCTATCAAGCACACGACCTGATGTACTAAAAGCCGACTCTGAAGCAACAATAGTTACAGGAATAGACAAAACATCCTGAGCTATCAAATATAGTATTTTATACTTTGATCCAGTACTCTTCCACCACATCAAAATATCAAGATCAAGAATAGCTTCACATTCCTCTTCAAGATACCGATTAAGCTCTGATTTGTTGTCATCTCGTCCTCTTTTCTTTTGATGGAAAAAGTTTTTTCGCCAAGCTTTGATGTTAACTTCGTTGTTATCATCATTTCCATCAGTATTGGAAGCACTACTACTACCACTAGTCATAGTTTGATTGCCCAAAAATTGATTACTATGATCACGAAAAGATTGCTCATAACTTTATCAACTTTCCCTCCCTCTTACCCAAAAAAAAGAAAAAAATTGCTCATAAAATGTATATAAACACTCCAACATATACTTCACCTTGTCATGCATTTCATCAATTGTTGCTTCATCATCATAAATTTGCTCATAGCAAAACTTTACATAATGCAATTTTTTGGTAGGATCTAACGCCATGGCAATCAACACCATCATGTTTACTTTATCCAAACTTCCATAATACTTATCAAACTTCTCTTTCATTTTCGTACCCATAGCTCGAAGTTTAGGATCCAAGGCATAGCTCACATCTTTCAAATATTTATACAAAAAAGCTATCTCATCAAAATAATCGTTCGAAGTAATATATGAACTCCCTGACATATGATTGGTAGCATCATAGAACTGCTTCAAAAATTTGGAAAGAAGAATGGCATTTTCCCAATCTACATTTTAGGAGAATCATAATTAACCTCAATTTCGAAAGATAAATCATCTTCCGCCATCCTTTCAAAAGCTTTTCTGAACTTTATGGCCGTGTCTAGCATGAGGTAAGTGGAGTTCCATCTAGTGGCAACATCTTAACAAATTGACCCCTTGTAGGTGATTCTTTCAGCCTCAACACATGATTGAAATGCCTTAAGTCTCATGGGAGAACTCCTCACATATCTAACAACATTTCTAATACGTATAATAGAATCAACTACCTCAGTTAAGCCATCTTTTACAATTAAGTTCAATATATGAGCAGTGCACCTCATGTGTAGAACTTCACCAGCTAAGATCAATGACCCATCTCTTGAAAATTTATCTTTCAAATAGTCAATGGCAACGTCATTCGAACTTGCATTATCCACCGTGATTGTAGACACATGTTTTTCTATCCCCCACTCGTAAATACATTTTTCAACTAGTTTCCCAATCTCCCTACCCTTGTGACTATGTATCACCACAAAATTGATGATCCTTTTATGTAATCTCCAATCTTCATCAATGAAATGGGCAGTACGACATAAATAGTTCAAGTTTTGAACGGAAGTCCATGCATCGGTCGTGAGTGCAATCCTTGATCTAAGTTTACCAAAGTAAGTCTTCAAGTAGATTATTTCACTGATTTATAACTTTAGGCAATCTCTAGCCATTGTAAATCGTGACACGTGTGAAAAAAGATTGTAACTCAGTGACAAAATCACGAAACCCGACACGCTCAACCATAGAAAATGGTTGTTCATCGACTATGATCATCAGGGCAAGCATGTATCTACATTTGTCTTGATCAGACCTCTACGCTGATAAGACATTATCGCTACTAGCACCAGCATTAGTATCTTTTCCAGCCTTGCTAGCTACATTCACGTTATGTGGTGAAAGCAATATTTGCTTCTTGTCTATGTTGGAAGGATAGTTGTTGTATTTTTTTCAAGTGTTTTAGCATTGTTGAAGTACCATTATCAACTGAATACGAGTACTCCTTCCCATAATGAATGCATTTCACCATGCATGTTTTTTCGTCTTCTCATTTACGATTCTCGAAAACTTATTCCACGCAACAGACTTGTCCCCTGTTCGTTTCTTAAAAAAAGGATGTTGATTAGTGGATTCCTTGGTCAACTCTTGTGATTCTTCTTCACATCCATGACTTGGTGACTCTATCTTCGAACACATCTCATCACATTCCTTTACTTTAATTGACATGTCACCTGAATATATCAAATTCACATAAATGTCCAAACAATGTTGCCATACATAAGAAAAAATTGTTTACCTCTTTTAGAAGAGTATATTTCTCATAAGGAACATACCCATTGTGTCTTACCACCAAAATTATGGTATATGAATGCTCAAAATCTTACAACGTAAATTAAATTTTGTTCTTTTAAGGGAAAATCTCTGAAAATCACACTCACAAAATGAGGTTACAAATAAACCAACAATAATCACGAAAGGCAACAATAGAAAAACTTTCATAAATGGACAGCAGAGCAGACACTAATCACTGCACAAAATGTATTGTCCATGATTCCTCTGATCTTAATAGTCTCAAACTAGGACTCTGTAAATTTTTCCAAACTTGAATAAATCCAAATCAAACGTTTGAATGTTAAAAGCAATGGAAATATAGTTTGTTTTGTAGGATGTTCAATAGCTCATGAGCATTCTTGTTCTTTTAATGAGCTATGGAATAATTCTCCTTGGAGATGAATAAATTAGCTAGGAAAATGCTTATATGTAGTCTTCCAGATTTGGATGAATTATTCATGTACTATATATGAAGAAATAAATCATGGATTTTTGTTCAACGCTCCATCAACTTAGCTTAACAGAACCATATGCATGAGGAATTGGATTTTTTAATGTTAAAAGCCTTTCATTTTCATGGACAGATGTGATCATCTATTTCGTCCAAGCAAGTAGCATGGGGAATTGGTAGCACTCCACAACAGAGGGCCACAAAAGCGAGAATCACCCACCTTTCAAAAAGACCGTCACGACTCAAAACAAAGAATCGAGCAAAAACCAACTCGACGGAATCTAGGTGTCATCAGTCACCAAATTGAGTTTGCTGTAGAGTAACAAAGACACAAACCCCACATACACATAGACAAACACAAACACAAATACTGAGACGCCCACACGAGGCCGTCTTGAACATTTTTGAGCAACTAAAGGGAGCCGCCCGTCGAAGCAAAAAGGCATATCGACTTATCGGCAGGCGACACGGAGCGAGCGGGCGAGCGGGCGACGGGCGACAGGCGAGCGACGGGCAAGCGAGTGAGCACGCTGAGTAGCGAGCAGCAACAAACTTAAGAAATTAGGGCAACCACGTTCAAAATTGATGAAGAATTGAAGAACAGAAGGAATTAGTCTAAGCATGAGTAAGCGTACAACTTCAACATATGTGGGTTGCTTGGGCCTGTGGTTGTGGCTCGTGGATTAGGCTTTTCTTGGTTGGGAAGAATGAAGCATGAGGATGGCAGAAGGCAAATGGGCTTGTAAAAAATATTTATTATTTATATATAATATATTATCGGGTTGGTCCGGTTGGACCAACCGGACATCTTAGGACCGAGGATTAACCCGTACAGTATCGAGTTAGAGATTTCAGGACCGAGGATCGATCCATTAGTCTTAAAAACCTGACCAAGACCGGCCGGGTTAGGCCGGTCCAGGGTCGACCCTGGACCGTTGCTCACCCCTAGTTATCACACATCGATTGTGGAAGAGGTCAGTAGTTAGTTTTTAAGTGTAAGGAAACATCACCATTTAAGTTAGTTTTCGGGGTCCCATTTAAATAACTCTTTATCAATTAAAAATAGACACTATGTAACTTTATTGCATTGGAGACAAAAAAGATGCTATGGACCTCCCTCTTTCAAAAGATTATCTCGGAGAAAGGATTAATATTTGTTCTATTATTTTCTTTAGTACACTACCAATAAATTTTTTACCTCTGATTCTAGTGTGTGCTTCCGAAGGAGCACGTATGCAAGAAGAAAGCTTGAGCTTGATGCAAATGGCTAAAATATCTGTGGATCCCTCTTGTTCATGTTTAGTCCCATTCATTTCGAAATTTGTTTCTATTTCTATATCTGTTTCTTCCTCGCTTTCCCCTCTTTCTTCCATTTCTGAAGTAGGATAAGGTTTTTTACTAATGAATCGATATTCAAAATCATTCCATTCGGGATCACTTTCTCTAGCAAAACATTGGGTTTCTAAATTCTCATAGGGTGCCCCCCCCCCCCCCCCCCGGGGGAATAGTCATCCTAAAGGGAAAGCCTTGCTACTTACTTGGAGAGATCCAAGATTGCTTAACATTGGCATCAGAACTTAGGTTAAAAACAAGTCTGAATCCATACTTATATAAGTTGTTATTATGCTAACCCAAGGCCTAATGTGCGATGATGAGATTATTAGGGTTATTTTACATTGATTGTGGAAGGGCCTAGTGGTCGGTGTATAAGCATAAGAAAAAAACATTACTTCTTATGCAAACTTTTGGAGTGAAAGAAGTATAAAACCTCCCAACACCATTGATCCATTTATGAGATGAGCATGAGTCCTTCACATTGTTCGAATAACAACAAAATGAGTTCATGCACCAAATTCTTACCATAATTTGGTAAGCTCACAAGGGCAATTTGATCAACTAGAGAACCGGTATATATTCTAAAACTGACCCAAAAGATAGAGCTGATAGCACACTAGAATATCAACCTTTTATTTTTATTATCTCAAAATAACTATCATGTGTTACATGTCATCATCGATGTCATAGACTTTTGGTGACGCTAACTCTAAAAATGACAATATGATTTGCTTCGCACCTTCTATATATATGTTTATATTATAATTTCAACTTTCTTGACATCATCAATAAAGTGACCGGGACATATCTATACATGGACCCTTTCAGTGGTAGAAAAATTTGTAAGACCTATGCGATGCATTGACATGTCTGGTGGCAAAACAAAATTTAGACATGGGGTATCATGATTTCTTGATCCTAGTTATTTTGCCCAATCGCGAGGTTGAGGGGTGAGGGTCGAGATGTTTGGATGCAGGTCGCAAGTTCGATCCTATATGCTGGCACAAAAATAGAAAGGAGTTATTTTGTTGATGGATAGATGAGGAGAATTCTTTGTTAATTATGGAAAAGGATAGAAACTTGATAAAACGAAATTTGAGACTCCTTGGCTCCAAGAGCTTCTCAAGATGAAGTGGCTTAGTTCAATGATTCAATTTGTATAATCTATTTTGGTGCATGCCCAAAGGCCATCGATTGTGAAATGAGGCGTGGCCCATAACAATGTGTCCTCTCGGCCCAAACTAACAACCACTGAAGATTGGCACAATCTCCAGAGAAGAAAAAAATCAATTGGAGGGAGCATTACGATCTAACTGTGCATTGAGCTTAACTGAACAAATAGTTGGGGAGCATGGGTTTTCTACAATAAAGAATAGTGTAGGATAGGCAATGATCTTTCTAATTTTATGGTTAGAAATGAGCTGTGAATGATTTTAGGATTGTGATGTCACTCCTCTTGCTTATCGAGTCGTACATATTGCACTTGTACCACACCAATGATTTGAGTTGACAGTCATTGATATTCTTATTTAAAAAGAAATTCTCAGGAAGTTTTAAAGTATGGAATAAGAGTCAAGCTCGATCCTCGCATGAGTTTAATATCTTGAATGAAGTCTGGATGGTCTAACTTTGATTGGAACGTGGAGGTGAATCTCTAAATCTAATGAGAAAGCTATAGTTGTAGAGAACACCAAATTGAAAGGCAAATGATCATGTTACTAGCAATTTTCATCAACCCATCGAGGCATGATGGTTAAACCTTCTATTAAAAAAAATTATAGAATGACATGAATAACTTGATTTCAATGATTTTGTTACTTCAAATGTTGATTATGGTTCTTCAGTTGCCTAACAATGCTACGCCCCCTACGCAATTTGAGCACATGTTGTGAGACTATTGTGCATCGAATCCATGTCGATGTTTCACACAAGAAAGGCATTTGTACCCTTCCTTTAAACTTTGACAATCGTGCGTTGCCTGCTCTTTTGCTTTGCTTTCCCTTTCCCTTCGCCACCTTTTTTAATAAAAGGGTCGTGGCGTTTACACACAAAGTCAAACAAAAAGACAAGGGAAGGCCCAGTTCTTCAAAAAGAAAAATAAAAAGAATTTAATGCCAATATCGCCCTAAACTTCATAGACTAAACTTTATTAGTAGGGAGAGGGGGCCCTCCCCCGTACAATCATAAAGTAATCACTCATGCATCGTTGACGAGATATCTCGACGGGCTTCAATTTTCGAGAATGTCACTTCTTGCATAATTGGATGACTAAGCATGATTAGCTTAAAGCCCGAGGTCAATACTATGCACAAGGGTTTTGCCATTTTCAACTAACATTGGAAAAGGAAGGGCGAAAAGAAAAGAAAAAAACCCAATTTGACCCTCGAAACGGATGGAAAATGTCGATTTGCCCTCGCTTACCCAATTCGCATTGATGGGTTCATGAATAAATCAATATACGGTTTGATCATTCATCCACCTACTAGCGCGGAAAAGAAAGTTAAAACTCTGTGAATTACGATATCACTTCATTTCAGGAGATCAACAAGGAGAGTGGGGGAAAGAAAACAGGGGAAATCTTGATTAGTCAAAAGCTTAGTGTTTCGAGACAATGACTTCACGTGAGCGTTGACGCCTAAAAGTTGGGCTCCCAACGCTATGGTGTGTGGAAAAATGGCTTACTTTCTGTCATTCACACGAAATTTTAGAAGCAATGGTACTTCGCAGGCTTGGAGTTCATCTTTCTACGAAAGTGTTCCTCATTTTCCAAAAGAACCAAGGACATGTCTTTGTAGCTTTCTAGCTCTTTGTGAGGAAGCTGCGCATCCAAATGATAATTCCATGAACAAACCAGACAGAATGGAATCGAATTATTTGCTGGTTTTACTCGTTACATCACATGAGCTCCCGGGGATTTTTAGGGTCTCTCAACGGACTGATCCATCGATGTAACTACATCGTACCCAAGTGTGTTTTCTCGTATCTCCTAAGCAAACTGGTGTACCGAGTATTCCGAAAGTTTCTGATGAACACCCGAGATTTGTTTTCTTGCGATCGAATGGTCGCTGATGTCCATCGATCCGATTCTCAGGGATGGGCGGAAGCGCCCATAAACTCTTTGTAGAAGTTATGGAGAGAAAGACACATGTGGCGAGGTGAAGATTCTCCTTTTAATAGGTTAAATGACAATAGATAGATAGAATAATGAAGTCAAGAGATAAAGAGGGTCCTTATAAAGATTTCACCTGATATTCATCCTGGTAAAATCACACGTCTTGACAAAAAAAAAATTCCCATAAAAACAGGAAATAGTGCAAGATGGTTACAAATGTCGTGCGAACCTTAGAATCGATAGGATTTTGTTCAAAACTATCCCCTGTCCACTACTTGTTAAGTAACAAAAATAATAAGGAAAACGTAAAGGATATTTTTGCAAAATTAATATGTTGGAAATCGCATATCTTTTTTGTCGATTAATGCTTCATATATGATGTACGATCACGAGATCGCTCTTTACATTTCCCCTTGGTACCTGCATTAAGGAATCATCAATTTCAGGAGTACTCATCCTGCTTAAAACAACCAGTTTCTAAACAACAGTGAGGATCTCACTGTTTTAATGTGGGTGTACAGTGTTAAAAGATTTGGCACGACACTTCGAAGTGATGGTATCCTCGATATAGATGTCAATATGAAATTTTTATATTTCAAAGAGAAAAAATCTCCCAAAACCCCAAATTATGGCCATCGCGACTTATGTAACTTAATTTTTTTTTCTATGATATAAAAATTTCAAAACTCATACACGTGTGACACATCTACTCTTAGTCAAGGTTCCGTCAATGAATACCACTAAAAGTTTGTCTACATGGATGCTAGAAAGGCAAACGACATTGGCATGGAATCCACATGGCTCAAATGAAATAAGAACAACTTTATTTTGATAGGGAAAATCATTGGACCGAAGCTTGGCGGAAAGTAAATATAATACATAGGTATAAGTTTAGGGTTTTTATGTTAAATAAAAAGCTTATGATAAATGTATCGTATGGACATAATTTAAAATTTTTGATGTCACAAAAAAAGACCGAAGATAAATGCATTAGAATGGGCGTATTTTAGGATTTTTGATAAATTTTCCCCAAATTTCAAAATTGATTGCTAGTAGAGATAAGCAGTTCCAAGTTTCTTACAGGTTCCACGTAAAATCTGAAATCTACCCATCAAAATAGGTTTCCCATTTTTGGAAACTGGAACCTAATCTTTATACCTAGAATCGATAACCTACCATGTCATAGGTTCTAGGGTCAATTCTAGAGTCTAACAAGTTCAATTTATTTTCTTAATTGAACGATTGTACTGAATTATGGTCTCTAATGACCATTATTTATTGCTACAATCCACCAATTACAACTCATATTTAGACGAACGAAAAATGCAAAATATTAACAAAGAAAAATTTTAGTCCCATATATCGCTAGCAATGAAAATTCATACCAATGATTCTAGATTACCACTCATTATTAGACACCACAAAATACTATAGCATTGCGTGAAAATATGAATCAAGAAAAAGCAAAGATTTATAGATTCTTGGTTCCAAGTTCCAAGTTCGAAGTCTAACAATTTGTAAAGTACCCGTCATAGTATGTTCTTCAAATTTTGAAACTTGAAACGTACTATGCACACCTCGTACCTTATCTTTTCCCAGGTTCTTGGTTCTACCCTAAAACCATGGTCACCCCTAATCACTAGTAACTCGCTAGCAAGTACTGCATTTAATTTTTTTTCTTTTGTTTTTTTTTCTCTTTGCTGTTTTCTGAAGCAGAAGAATTCAAAAGGAAGACCGAGTCATATTCATTCATATGCACACTGTTCTTGCAAATGGATACATCGTAGTCTACAATAAATCAGACAGTCGGGAGAGAATTCATGGCGTAAATGCTGATGTTGACTTCACTGCATTGTTAGTGAAAGCAAAGAAGAAAAAGGAGAGCAAAAGAAAGAAAGAAAGAATCTAGAAAGCCCACACACTACGCAAGTCAGTCAGACGAACACCCCGCCATTAAAATTGTGTCTACATTTGGCTTCAGAAATTGATGGCAGAATCATTCACCACCTCTCAACACCACCACCACCTCCACCTCCGCCACCACCGCCACCGCCACCGGCACCACCATTCCATGCACAAACTCCAATCACGACCGTGTCCTATTGATGACGGCACTGTCTCTTATCTCAGTCACTCCAAAGACTTGAGCAAGGATCTCTGCTTCACCGTTCCCATACTCTGCAACAACTTAAATGGAACAAACTGAAACCTCCTTGTTCAAGAAACCAAAGCCCTTTACTTCTTTTTGGCTGTGCCTTGCACGTTATGTATACAAACACACGGTCTTTGTTATCTTTGGCTTATCTGTAATGGTATGAAAAGAACGCAAGTTATTAAACCCAAGTAAGTGTGGGTCGGTTTCTCTTCTTCTCTTTTTGGATATCGATCGAGTTTAAGGTTTTGTAGGCCTAGGAAGCCAAGAAGACGAAGAGATCTGCTTTTGAGTGAAGATCGTGTTCTGAAACCCACCTCCACAGCTGCAATTATTTGGTGCACTGTTAACTTCCCATGTGCAGAGGTAACTACAATGTTCCTTTGCGGAAGAAGAAGATGTGATTAGAACAATGCTGAAAATTTTTCCTCAAGTTTCAAAGGGAATACTGCAATCTTCCCTCTTGTACATGACAAGACCATAAGGTCTCGCAAAATCAGAGGTCCCATCTATCACATCTCTCTCTCTCTCTCTCTCTCTCTCTCTCTCTCTCTCTACTATTTTTTTTTTTTTCCATAATATGTGAAGCGAAGACCCATTACTCCCAAAGCATCAAAGATACATATACTTGGTGTTTGGTAATGCCTTCTGTTATTGACCTCGCACAATAAGCTTTGTGGCATTTCAAGACAAAACTAAAGGCAACAAACAACACATACTAATTGCTAAGTGGGTTCTGCTTCTCGAATACGCTTCAATGGCATCGTCCCAGATTCTTGCGAAAACACTAAAAAGCACATTTTTGTTCTCGCAAGTTGGGTTGCTTGACCAAGACAGCTCCATATGCACTCAGCATCGCTTCTCTCTTCTCTGAATGATTATATTCCTTCCACTTTTTTCCTCAACAAAATATTCGAGAAGTGTGAAGGCCAAGCTTCTCAAATGTAATACCGACAGTGTCTCTCATCAAATACAAGGTCGGCAACCAAGGTATCCTTACCGCAACGCAATCAAATGCTTGCAAACAGTCATTTATGCATACATAATGGAGCAACCTTAAGACCTCTCGTTTCCTTTTGCATTAACAACGGGTATTCTTAGTGCAATTTACAGGTTATCTAGTCCTTCTTCAAGTCGAGCATTTCATATGAGAGAGTCAAACCTGACACGGATTCAGCCGTTAACGATGAAAAGCAAAAATACCAATCTGTAAAAGTAACTCATGCACTGTCTCATACACACACAGAAACACGTTAAAACGAAAGATGCAGAACCAGACCACCCTTTGATGACGTGATAATTTTCTTTCTTTCTTTCTTTCTTTCGGCATAATACTAGCAAGAAAAGCTTAGGCCAAGTGAAACAAAGAGAAGGGACTGGACTGGTTTTGATATATGGGGCAACAATTCGATTGCGGATATGCAACATCAGTGTCACGGGGAGAAGTCATTTGAGAGAAAGAAAAAGGAAAACCCTAAAAGTAAAAGAAGCCAGCAACAATTGAAGCAGATCAGAGTAGAGGACCGAGAAAGAGACAGACGAAGAAGAAGATTCATGAAGCCCATCATGAAGAAATCCAGTGCCAATGATGAACCCAGAAAGCGCCTTGGACTGACAAGAGATGTATCATAGATTTTAGGGAGAGAGAGAGAGAGAGAGAGGGGGGAAGGAAAAAATCAAAGTGTAATGATGAAAACTTTATCCTTCCACCGTCAGAAGAAAAGAAAAAAAAAAACAGGAGGTGGACGAACATGAAAGAGGGTCAAAATCTACAATCATTACACCAATCTGCTCATGCACACACATAGAAGCCTTAATTTCGGTAGTGACAAAGCGAGGGAGAAAAAGGAACGCGAGCAGCATCTATCTGAAATAAAAATCGAAACGAAAAACCATAGTTATGGAACAGGGAGGGGGAAAAGTCTCAAGCTTTATCCTTTTTTCGTGGAGACTCACCTCGAGATCGATTTGTAGCACAGTGAAGAAGATCGGCGCGGTGGGGAAGCAATAATTGGGGGGAATGAAGCCTGGTCCGAGGTCGTCAAACTCGGGATCCGATCGATCAGTCACCCGATCGATCGTCTCAGATGGGTACGCGACGATCCCAACCCACAACAGCAAACTAAACAAACGACCCAAGAAAGAAAAAGCGAAGATGAGGAAAATTAAGACGGCGGGTCCAAATTGATCTTCGGAGACGAGGATCGTCCATTCGAGACGGCGGCCTCGAGCCAGACAACATTCCCCTCAAAACAAGAAGGCTTCCTTTCTGATCTCCTCCAACCCCTGAAAATACACAAGACCCTCGGAGTTAGAGAGCGCGATGGGCATGAATGTGTTGAAGATGGTGGGAGAGAGAGAGGGAGATGGGCGTGAGAGGCAGTGAGGAGGAAAAGGAGGAAGGAAAGAGGGGGGATAAAAAGGGGAGGAGAGAGAGGAGAGAGGCGAAAGAGGACAAAGAGAGCAATAAAAGTTAGCAGACCACGCTGGGCCACCACCAAACTGGGACCCCGCCCTCTCACTCCCTCTCTCTCTCATGCAGTAACATATAGGATTCAGCTCCCACCCTTTTCCCTTCTTCTCTTTTTCTTCTCCAAGGGAGAAGAAATAATTTTCGATCTACGTTGAAACCAATCCCCATATCCAACGGCAGATCATCATGACCTAATCATACTATCAGCCATCATGCACAGCTTCTCCATTAGCTTCGCTACCTTCATCATAACCTCTTTTGTTTCCCTTCCCATTCCATTTCTTCATTCCCCTTTTTTCACTTTCATCAGCCCGTTTTCCATTCACTCTCCCACCAAAAGTTTCTTTGGCTTTTTCTGTGGTTCCATCTGTTTGCACAGCTACTTTTGATCATGCAAACAAGATCGGTTTTGTTTGAGTTGATCTAGTGTTGAGGCCAAAACCAACAAGGAATGACAACTCGAATCCTTGGGAGCGCCAGAAAATGTGGGCAGTTTAATCTTGATTTAGAAGCCCCTAACACAGAAAAAAGCAAAAAAAAATCACAAAGAGAATGGACACGGGACATGGGGATCTGACCTTAGAAATTCTAACATGATGAGGTTAAAAGTCAGCGAGTCCGTTAAAGGCCGTTGAAATCAAATGAAGTCCGCAGTTAGCAACACCTCGTTCTCACAGACTAAGATCTGGCAAAAACCGTAACTGAGGTGGAAACCATTTGATTGTCTTAACCGATAACATGCCATTGATAGCAAGTTGATTAATTCGATCATCTCCCTATGATGTTGGGATCGAACCTTGTCGGGAGCACTCTTGAAGTGAAGAATCCTAGATACACCAAGACGGACGCCTGGAAGCATGCCCTTAAGGAAACAGTCGGGAAAGCGAACGATAGCAGAGGTACGCCAAGGTTGGCCCGCCACGAACCCGACTCGCCGTGTCAAAAGAAAAAAAATGAAAACCCATTTTAACTGTCGCAGATGCGAGGCGATCGGTTTCGTCAATCTCGGTGTCGGCACGGTGTTGTCGATTCGAGAAACGCATCACGAATCGTACCGTCTACTAGGGGTGAGAAAAGAGGGAGAAAAAACTTTGATTTCAAACATCAGTGGCTCAATTGGGCCATAATCAATGCGCAAATCAAAGCGTCACCATTGATCCGAAAAGGAGGAGAAAAAACGAAGATGGAAGTGGGATTGATGAGGCGTCTGATTGAGAAGGGGGGGGGGGGGGCGGGGGTGACGACCCAAATGAAAGTGATGAGACACCAAACAGGTAAAAACCAGCAAGAAGTCAAGAATTTGGTTGAACTAATTCGCCGACCTTGTTATGGCAAAGGAAAAAAATATTAGTAGTGGAGTTGATAATGTTTTCGTCATCGCAATTTTGTGCTCTGTTTTTTTCTTTTTTCCTCTTTTTTTTTCTTTTTTTTTCCTTTTTTTGTTTTACCAAGTTTTTATTTTCCTATTATTGATCTTCTATGCAAAATGACAAGTTATATAAGTTTCCATTTCGTGAGGAATTTAACACGAAAGAGGGAACAATAGACCCCCCTCGTTCAGTGCAATGTATGACGCCTTTTTCTACGCTCGCGGGGGATTCGAGATGACGACAGACAGGACAGACACATAGTGTAAAGGCAAGGAGTCAGCGTACTGGTCAGAGCTCATCCGGTGGTCTCTGGTCCACCATGTTCTGGTGCTCTTCCCCATTTGTGTTCTTGCCCAAAAAAAAAAAATCAAGAGATAAAAAGTAAATGAAAGGAAAGGAGAGGGAGGGAAGAAATTGAAAATGTTTCGATCGATGGGTACTGTGGAGGTACTCGTGATACCACTGCGAGCGTGGTTAGCCGATGGCGGCGAAGGAATTGCGCTTTTTTCCATAAGATCATGAGCTCGAGTTATGGCAGGAGTGAACTTCACACTTACTCATGCCGTGTAAGCATTCTCTATTTTCTTGTTCAGATGCTTCTCGACTTCATTCGTGAGTGTGAGGGTGATGGCATCAGGCGCTTATATATGAATTTGAATAGCTTTATGCTCTATAGCGATGTCGGACTTTGAGTAATGCTTGGATGAGGACTCTCCCCATTCTTTTTCTTCCATGCCTGGTGAAAGTGAAAAGAGTTTTGGATTGTTAACCAAATTGATTGAAAACGTCAGTAGTTTTGCATGTGTGTCTTTCTTTGCTAAGTATGGTCAATGCTCTAAAAATTGAGATATTTATTTTATTAAGTATGCTTCATAAACGTAAACAAGATCCCAATGAAAGTTTAGTCTACTTTTTGGGAACTCCGATGAGGCACTTAATACGGAATAAAATTTGAATCTTGAATTCATTGGGCTTTGGTTTTTCATCATTTAGTTGATTATACATAGTTCTTTCTTGTAAAATTGAGCTGCAAGCCAAAATTTGATTGAATGATAGTTAATGGTAAGAACAGTAAAGGAAATTGTTTTTGCTAACAACTCTATTTATAGTCAATGGCAAAGTTTCGGTTTCATTTATTTTAATAATTCCAAGGTAATTTTCTTTATTGCATAGATTATGGTAAGTTTAGATGGTATTATCATCTCCTACTGGTAATTTTGAATGACTGGCAAGAAGAAGCAATTTCCTTTTTGTTTTGCATTAGCAAAGACCTCGATTCAGCTTATGGGAAAAAGCACCCGTTAAAACTACAATTGCAGCAGAAAAAAAACATGAAATAAGATCGTGCTCCGACATAGATAAATAGGATAAGTACTCGATACAAAAAAAAAGTTTGTTTATCAACATGACTGAGGCAGTGACACACATATATATATATATATATATATAACTTCGACACACAAATTATAATTTTTTTCTAATAAAAAATTCCGATCAATCATAATTTTTTACTGAGGACTTAAACCTTTTCGTCTTTCAAAGTAAAAATGTAAATACACACCTTTATGTTCAATCTCATCATCGACTACGTCCAACTTCATAATAGGAAAAGTTCACCGACACTAAATCTTATTTCTAGAGTGCAATCAAGCAATAAAACTTCAATTATTGTAATTAAAATCTAATATTTTATCGAAGAATGCAATTGAGTTCTAACGTCTGCAGCTTTCAGTCCATCTTTTCCGCGAAAGATCATTAAAGCAACAAACCTTTCTAACATCAAAGTCATTAGACAATCAGAAGCTGCAGCACCACTCCTGTACTCCTGCTTCTTGATAATAGCCTTTTGAGAGCAGTTTTTCACATCAATCCTCGAAACTTCACCGGACACCACAACTTCATTGCATCATCAACGACATTCACAAAGCCAAAAAGCAGGATAAAAATGAATACAGGGCAGTAAAGCTTATCACATTGTGAAAATACGGAATCCGAAATTAGGGTTACGAAACCAGCAGGAAAAGTCAATAGCTTGCGATCAATCAAGAGGCTACAGAGCATCATGAAAGTGAAATTTCTAGACCCTTTTCGTCCTATTTCTTTCTTTTTTATTTTCGAAAAAACTTTTCTGGTCTCGTCAACGAATTGCAAAGTCTTGTGGGCTAAAGCACACAAAACCATTGACCTTCCATCGTCTTGCACGACCATTTGCTTTGCTTTTGGTTCTTCCTCCAATTATGGGAGGTCCAGGTTATGCTCAAATTTCCATACACTGCTTTAACAGGTCTAAGCTAAATTAACTTTTTGAATCTCTTTTTACTTTTTTTACTTTTGGTCTTTCAATAGTCGGGCGGAGTTATTTGCGCACCCTTTTTAACTAAAAAGACACATTTTTAGAGAAAGAATTGACCAAGATAATTATCTCAGTAGATCAAAGTATTTTTTCTCTCGTTCCTAGCTTGTACAGAGTCAATTTTCTTTCTTCATCTATCATACTATTCTTCCTTTCCTTCGGTCGTCTTTCATCAGATTAAATGAAATGGACTTCCCTTCTTCCTCCAAAGAGAAAAAGACTCGATTGAAATTCAAGGAGCATTATCTTGGAAGCTCGAGTCCATGTTGGACATGTTCACTATTCTGATCTGAAGTATTTAGAGACTGAAAGAAAATGAACATAAAATAACAAGCAAAGGATCGAAAATAAATTCTGTGCATGTTCTACCGGACTACCACAGACAAAAATTCATTGATACTGGATTACGACATACGGAAAGGCGCACTTTTTGTAGATTGGTGCGAGTTTATTTCCTTTTTCTACCAAAAGAATTACTTGAGTTTGAAAGTGAAAATGTTGTAATAAGAAAGCCAACCTCCATCTTTTTTATTAGCTTTTTACCTGAATAAACAAGAAACTTATGGATCTAGGGGCGAGGGCCACTAGCCCTCTAAGTTCGCCCCTGCATACTCGCAATCTCTATTAATTGAGACAACTTTACTCTGGCCAAAAAAGCCAGCAAGGTCAAGATTAGCTGGGTAAATATAGCTTTTTCAAAACATATGATATACTTGAACTCTCTCCACATAAAATCCGAAATTAAACAAGAGGATGAAAGAAAAATTTAAGTATGTAAAGTTATGTCGTGGCTAAAACAGTTGTGGAAATGACCTTATCCTTTGTTGGGTAATATTTGCATTATCTTAACCTATTACTAACATGATAGATTGAATTTACGATACTCTCTAGTATTTTACAAACAGTACGCGGATTACAATATGTCCGCATGGTTTGTAACTCTGATTTCACAATTCTGAAAAATTAGTTTAGGCTTTGGGACTGGAGTATTGGCTTCTGCAAACCCACATTCGAAAAAATGACCTGCCTTTGGCATTTGAATGTTGGCAACAAGAAAGAAAAGTGTAGACCCATGGGATTCACCCTTTTGGAAACCCCTTTCGAGCAAAATTCAAGTTCCAAAACCAAGAACAAAAGGATTGTATGTAAAGTTCGTGTCGTTTGCTATGAATCTGCTGTTCTGAAGGTCACGCGGGATCTTGAAGTTGACAGGCCAGTCTCTTTAAGCTTTCAAAAGGTAAAAAAAATTCTTCCGCACTCAAGAAGATTTGATTTAGTTTGACTTGCATTGGGCAGGGATTTTATCTTATCTTCTGTTCCCTTTTCCATTTCCCGACCACATTCGAGGGCATCGTCTCCTCTCCGCAGTTAACCTAATCCTTGTGTGAAGCGCCTTTTCCAACATATTTGTCCCGTCCTTCTATGACACCTTCATATCATAGTGACATTAGGTATTTGCATACATCTAATTGTCGCGTTCTTTTCACTCCGCATGTCCGGTAATCTGCACAAACCAAATACATATAAACATTTGGAAAACGTCCTCTTAGCGCTTACGTTACTGCTCCATAAGGCCACGAATTGCGTAGATCCTTTTTGCATTGTTTCAGACAAAGGCAACATTAAATACTCTAATAAATCATATACCTACGATTGTGGTTTTTTTATTCTTGCAAGACTCGCCTTGTTCCTGTCCGGTCGCGACCAGTAAATAATTGCTGGCTTTTCTTGTTAAATGGGGAAAAATATAATCCGACATTAAAGAATGATATCAAAAACCCACCGCTGTGTTCCTTTTATACTCGCAAGACTCGCTTTGTTCCTGTCTGTTCGAGACAAGAACACAATTCCAGGGTTTTTCTTCTTGTTTATCGGGAAAATAATTACTCAACATCAACCAATGCCAACATTAAATAATCTGATATCGAATACCCAAAGTTGTGTTTTTTTTTCATTCTTGCGAGACTCTTGTTTCTTTCTGCTCGAGACAAGAAAATAATTGCAAGCTTTTTCTTGTTAAACGGGAAAACAATTCTTCAGCATTAGCTCGCTCTCTTTCTCTCTCTCCGATGACCCAAAAATAATGCGAGAGTGGTTGAAAAGGAAGAAAGACGAAGACCCTTTGGAGCTCGCTTTAACTCCACCCGAGTCATCGTTGAATATAATAAAGGAGAAGATTCTCCCGGGAGCCAGAAAACAAAGTAGAAACGAAACCACGAAAGCTTACGTGGGTGATTTTTCCCTTTTTGTTAATATAAAAACTTCAATCACAAACGCATAGTGATATCACGACACCCACATAGTATTTACGGTACCCCATTTATTAATTTCTGGGAACAGCATCTCTGAGCAGATGTTGGAATGTGTTCCACGTTGTTTTGACTTAATCAGATCGAGATAACTAAACAGCTGTTCAGATAATGAAAGAGCTCCATTAAGTTCCCATTTCAAGTTTAATTTTCTTGGTTCATTGTGATTTTGTTCTTATCTTCTGCTCGGTTTTCGAAAAGAAGAGTCCTCCGAATATGAACTATTTCCCTGAGAATCATTTGCTGTTTTGAAATTGTCTCCCTGTTACGATACTTCTCTATCATATGCTATATTTATGTTGCCACCGTTCCTACTTGATGATCCTACCCTGATCTTGTTTTCTTAGAAGGAATAACTAGTCATGATTGATGCAATCAAGACTGGTGAATTTCTTTAAGTTGAAATTTAGCTTCCAATTTCAATTTAGTTTCCTATTTTAATTAGATTTTCTAATGTCACTAGGTTTCCTAATATTATTAAATTTTCTATTATGACTAGTTTTCTTATTTTAATACCATATAAAAAGTGTTCTAGGGTTCCAAGAGATCATTATTATTATTATTATTATTATTATTATTATTATTTACATTTTTGAGATATTGATTTTGATGAGAGAATGAGTTGTTCCTCTATCAATTCTAATTCTAGTTTAACCCATTTTCTATTGCGTTCCGGCATCATTTGGTATCAAAGCGTAGGTTGTTTGAATCATTGGCTAAACGGAATCGCGTTGGTCGTGGACGGCGAGCTCATGGAGGTCAAGGATGTGGAGTCGTTCCCGAAGCAGATGAACAGCCACGTCTAAGAGACTTGCGTGATGTAGAAATTGAAGAAGAGAGAAGACGAATCCAGGATTTGGAGCAACAACTTGTGGAGGCAAAGTTGGACATTCAATCCGAAGAAGAAGCGCAATCTGCTAATCCATCTGATGATGAAGAAAAGGAGGATGTCAACCCTTTTGGGGTTTTAGACCAAAGACGGAATTGAGTGGTACGTCTTGGAAATCAACCTTCTTCGCAGAATCTCAAAAAGAAGATTGAGATTCTTGAGTTTCATGGCCCAGTCTATGATAAATACCCACTCTATGATGAAGGCCTAATCTATGATGAATCTGACATCGAAGAAGATGATGCGGATCCAGAACATGAAAATATTATTTATGTTGATTTTGATGAGTCTTTAGTTGTTAAAAGAGTTTTAAATGTTGCAGCGACGGGCAATGAAACAACACTGATGGAAGTTGAGACAGAGCACAACTCTTCTCAATAGATGGTGGAAAACAATAATGGCTCTCTACTCTTGAAGACAATCATATGTACCTTTGATGATTCAAATCAATTAGTTGCTCATATTATGGCCAATTCAAATCGATTAGTCCCCCACTGTGATGATGGGAACAATGATTCTAATGTTGAAATTTTCATGTCCAACCGATTGGAAATTTGAGACAATGCTCATGCTGAGCAAGAAGAAAGCATCAAGCTTGACATGTTGATATATCTTATTAGTCCAATAATTTAGATAGAGAAGCATGAGGATGAGCAATTTATTGAAGTCGGCATGGTTAAATCAAAAGAGTTTTCCATGGAAGTCTTGATGGAGCAAATTTTCGACGATAGGTTCAAAATTCTTGCCCAAGTTCTACTTTTACTTGAGGAGTTTGCTGATATTGTACAGTAGGAGATGCCAATTGGGTTGCCACCTGAAGAGATTGATATCGATAGTGACGAAGCATATTCGTGATAGTAGGGGAGGATGATGCAATCAAGATTGGCGTAATTTCTTTAAGTTGAAATTTAGTTTCCTATTGTAAAGAGGATTAATATTCTAATTAGATTTCCCTATTGTCATTAGGTTTACTACTATTATTAGATTTCCTATGATGACTAAGTTTCTTATTTTAACACCATATAAAATGTGTTCTAGGGTTTCAAGAGATCATTATTATTTACACTTTTGAGATATTGATTTTGATAATCAAATTTGTTCCTCTATCAATTCTCATTTCTGTTCAGCCAATTTTCTATTACGTTGCGGCATCAAATTTGATAAAGGAACAACTCGTAGTAGAAAATGCCGGAACGCCGTAGAAAATTGGCTAAACAAGAATTAGAATTGATAGAGGACCAACTCGTTCTCTCAAATTTGATTTTCAAAATCAATATCTCAAAATTGTGAACAATAATAATAATGATCTCTTGAAACCCTAGAACACCTTTTATATAGTGTTAAAATAAAAAATCTAGTCATAATAGGAAATCTAATAATAGTAGGAAACCTAGTGACAATAGGAAATTTAATAATGGTAGGAAATCTAGTGAGAATAGGAAATTGAATTGAAATAGGAAACTAAATTTCAACTTAAAGAAATTACGTCAATCTTGATTGCATCATCCTCCCTTGTTAGAAAAAAAATTTGCCCTCGAATTTGCTTCGTCATCGTTGATATCAATCTCTTCAGGTGGCAACCCAGGTGGTATCTCCTTCGGTACAATATCAGCAAACTCCTCAAGTAAAAGCAGAATTTGGGCAAGAATTTTGAACCTATTGTTGGGATTTTGCTCCATTAGGACTTTCATGGCAAACTTTTCTAATTCAACCATGTCGACTTTAATAAACTGTTCATCCCCATGCTTCTTTATATGAATTATTGGACTAACGAGAGATATCAACATGTCAAGCTTGATGCTTTCTTCTTGCTCAGCACGAGCATTGTCTCGAATTTCCAATCGGTTGGACATGAAAATTTCAACATCAGAATCATTGTTCCCATTATCACAGTGAGGGACTAATTGATCTAAATTGGCCATAATATGAGAAACTAATTGATTTGAATCATCAAATGTACAGATGATTGTCTTCAAGAGTAGAGAACCTTCATTATTTTCCACCATCTGTTGAGAAGAGTTGTGCTCTTCGGTCTCAACTTCCATCAGTGTTATTTCGTCGTCCGTCACTGCAACATTTAAAACTCTTTTAACAACTAAAGACTCGTCAAAATTAACATAAATAGTATTTTCATGTTTTGGATCCGCATCATCTTCTTCGAAGTCGAATTCATCATAGACTAGGCCTTCATCATAGAGTAGGTATTTATCATAGGCTGGGCCATGAAACTCAGGAATCTCAATCTTCTTTCCGAGATTCTACGAAGAAGGTTTCCAAGACGTACGGCTTGATTCCGTCTTTGGTCTAAAACCCCAAAAGGGTTGACATCCTCCTCTTATTCATCATCGGATGGATTAGCAGATTCCGCTTCTTCTTTGGATTGAACGTCCAACCTTGCCTCCGCAAGTTGTCTCTCCAAATCCTGGATTTGCCTTCTCTATTCAGGCAACATATGCTCTAATACCAATTGATACCGGAACGCTGTAGAAAATTGGTTAAACAAGAATTAAAATTGATATAGGAACTACTCGTTCTCACAAATTTGATTATCAAAATCAATATCTCAAAAGTGTGTATAACAATAATAATGATCTCTTGAAACTCTAGAATACCTTTTATATGGTGTTAAAATAAGACATCTAGTCATAATAGGAAATTTAATAATAGTAGGAAACCTAGTAACAATAGGAAATCTAATAAAAGTAGGAAACCTAGTGACAATAGGAAATCTAATTAAAATAGGAATCCTAATTACAATATGAAACTAAATTTCAACTTAAAGAAATTACGCCAATCTTGATTGCATCGCCATGATGCTGCATTTATGTCGTCGTATAGTTTTAAATTCATCAAAATTAGCTTTTTCCTTTCAAAATTCAGGACGCTTCATCCAAGTGCTATGGGATATATAATTGTTAAGAAAAGAACTAAGGAAACATCGCATTTATTACCAACATACTGACTTGCCTCAAGTTCCGTGTAATCGGTATTTTGCAAATTGAATGAATCTTGCTGACATGCTTTCGAGGTGCTCATTAGAAATGTTTTAATGAGGAAATATACGATTTTCAGAACATGATCGGTGCATATTCACGAGGACAGGTACCAAAGATTGCATTATATCCTTATTTAGATACTTAATAAGTGTTCAGAGTACCTTTTTTTCTTTAAAAATATCCTAATGAACATATTAATTTTGATATTATGGTGATGTCTACATTGAATGTAAATTGGTTCTTTGGCTCCAAATTATAAGAGAATCATTACTACCACGGTGCTCCAAATTATAAGAGAATCGTTACTACCACGGTAGTTCATCAAGTTGGATGAGGCTGAGTTTGATGTAGCAACACGCTTAGATGAGGCCTGGGACAGGGAGGGTCTAGTCATCCATTTCTATGTTTTTGATTTACAAAATTACGAGAGAACCATTAACCCGTTTTGGATGCTATAAATTGAAGAGCACATGTCCGAGCCTATAAAGTCTCTTGCAACTTCTACAAAGTTTCGTAATTATTGACACTTTAAAAATGTGTAATAATGAAAGCTCTCTTGCACTGAAATTAAAGTTTTCGTGTAAGGAAGAGAGAGAGAGAGAGAGAGAGAGAGAGAGAGCATACAAAGTCACCGCCATAAATGTCACAAATATAACACTTCAATGAGTCTTTGCATCATTCAGCATAGAAAACTACATGACTTGCAAATCCATTAATAAGATGAGTAAATGACTGAGCTTTGGATCAGCAAAAGATCTCACGAGAGATGTTTCAAGCATCCATCAACAGATGGTCCTCTTGAAGATACATGCAACAAAAATTTAGTGCCAACTGTTTTTGTGGACCCGATTCTCTAAAAATATCTCAACTTTCGATTCAATCCTAATGTTGTTATGAAATTATTTTTGTTTAAAACATGACAAACTTTCACTCAAATCGCAAATTTACTCATATGTCCAAAAATGGCCACTGATTTTTCGAAATTATCAATATGTATACCACTTAAAGGTTCATTATCATAATCCAAATCTTCATCAACACCCTTGCATTCGTATGGTACGACAATAACCTCCTAATACTAATAATTTGAAAAAAAAAAAACAATGGCGATTTTTGGAAGAAGGGTTGATAGGGGAAAATATGTGACTAGAGTGAAAGTTAGTGATTTTTTTTAGATAAAATAGAAGTTTGGGACAAAACTAGGATTGGATTTTAAGTTGAGGGACTTTTTAAGAAATTAATACGTAATTTCTAATTACGAAGGGAAAGAAACTAGACAAACTGCTAGAGATAATTTCCATTACTCTTAGCATATGTTTGGGACTTTGTTGTTAGGATAGTTTTCGCTAGAAAATCCAACCTAAAAACGGGAGTCATTTAATAGCGGGAGATTACATCAAAATGTTATCCAATCAAAGTGGCATTCAAGCTACGGGAGATAATATTCTAAGGCCTTCTCTCGTGAACAAGTTGGATCGAAACTGTACAGAAAAATGAAAGCTGTATTGAAGAACATGGCATGAAGGATATGCAATCTCACTAAGTCAACATATTATAAAATCCAACTCGAAAGTTTATAATCATTAGAGAGGGAAGATTACGAAATATGTGCATATAATGTTCTGGAAGTCTTATCCAAGCAATATAAGATAATGCTTCAGCAGTTTTATTTGATACTTTTTTTCCAATGTACCAAATCGAAACCCTATGAAACGGATCATTAAATGTAATCTCTATGATCACATGAATTGTGTGTATTACTTCAAGTAACTGCTCCCCAATTCATCTTTATATCGTAAAATCACATTCGTAAAAAGTAAAGCGGATTTATTTCTTTAGCTCTCAATTTTTGGAATGAAAATAATGTGTATATTTCTTTTAATAAAGTGTAGAGGACCCATTCATTGTGAAACTACTTACTTTAGACAGTAAAATTCCTCCGCGATAAAGCACATAAGTATGTGATAAACCTTGTTTGTTCATGATAAGGATTTACTTTTCAAGTACATAATACTTCAATCGAACTTTTTAATAAAGTAAACCGATTCTGATTACTAGTTCAACTAAAATGGCTTTAGTGATAATTGAGAAAAAGAGAGGAGAGAGAGAGGGGGGGGGGGGATTGGGCAACTTAGGATCCTTGTTGGTGCCTTGATGAGAGCAGTGTGACCCTTAACTTTATAAGGGCAAGGATAACGATCAATAGTGAGAATGGCATGACTCTCGCTCGTGTTAGAAGAGGACGACACACCCTTCTTGACAGTGGGAAAGGGTCATGCAGACCTTGTCTTGGGGAATTGAAGGCTGTGCTCACTTGCCCTAAAAATGTCCAGGGATGTGCACGACCCTCAGCAATTGCTCTGGCGAAGCTGAGAGACCCCGATATAGCCGGGCAATGCCTAGGTTGATATTACCCTGCCGCTTCTTCCTCCTCGTCTTTTCTTAATTTTATTTGTAATTTCTGTTTTTCCGGTGTTATTCTTTCTGAAAAGTACCCTTTGTTCTTCCTTTTGGCTCTCTTTTGATTATCATTTACTTTGGTCAACTATTGTGGAGTCCGATTGATTGACTTATGTTGAATCGAGGGGAAAAATACATTTTGCACAATGAAAAGTTTCATCGCCTTCCAACCGGAGAAAGTGACACTGAGAACTGCTGAGCATTTTCATTGACCACGCAATGAAAATGTTTATCAGGTGTGGAAGCTGTCCCCCAAATTAGGGGTGATCGGTCGAGGGTGTGTTAGCTATTGATGTAGAACTACAGGGATATTCTGCGAAGGTGATTTCGAAAAATCAGAAGCAGTAATTGAACTGATCGGTTTCTAAACCAGCAAATTTTCAGTCGAGGATCGGCCACACTTTTATGTTTTTTGTTATAAACTTAAAAAATATAAAATATAAAAGCTTGTATGTTTAAATTAAGGAAGCTAGTATTGGACTAATGTTTCTAAGAATGTTTGATCCCATTGAAGATCATTGGCCAAATTTTAAAGAGTACATGATATTTTCTGTTTAATGGATACCATTGCCAAATCAATTCCCGCTCTTTACTTAGAACAAGGAGCAGATTCGGTCCTCCTGGGAACCAGCTCGAAACCAAAACCGACTAGGTCAATTCTTGGGCGATAGGTCTCTATGAACTAGGCAACTGAACCGAGCCTCTCTTTGGTAATCTCGCTATAAAAAAGACCTGCTTATATTGCTTCATTGACAACAATTCTTTGTTCCCAATAGCCATCTAATTGTGGATCTAAAATGATTTTTTAAAGAAAACCCTCGAAGCAGATGTGTGCAAAACGCCCAAAAAAATTCAAGGAACTCTTAGAAGATGCCCGTGAAACTTGGGATTTCCTTTCGTTGTTGTGGGATTCGAACATGTGTTGGGGCTCTGACTATTCTTTCTGGTGTCGTAATACTAGGCCCATGACGCTAACTAGATCAGCAACGAAGTTATTATTACAGTGAAGAGGCCCATATAATGGTTTAAGCTTGAAGGCCTACAAAAAGGAATAGGGCAAGAATCTTATTGCCTAGGGCTTGTTTGGCGAGGAATTACATGGACTTGGTAATTACTCACCTAAACAAACGTATATGCATAGGATCGCCCTCTGGGCCGACCTATCTATCCAGAACAACTGATTTCATAATTGGTTTTTAATGATGTCGGATGTTTGGTCTCTTGGAGCCTGATTAATCTCATCGAGTCACGCGAGTCCTCTCATCTCACAATCACCAGATAATTACCATGGCACGACCATCGAGCTTTAATCGACTCGGTTAATCCCATGGAGAGTTAAAACTTTTGACAACAGACAACAAATCACCATTAGTTGCATGAAGAAAAAGAATAAAAGGCATGACATGGGTTTCATTTGCTCCTGAGATGGAACACAGGTCGATATTTTTGTGTGTGTATTCATGCAGGGGCGTCAGGGCAAGATCTCTCTCTCTCTCTCTCTCGGCCATAAATACATATCAGCCATTTGTTTCTGTTTTGTGCATGCATCAGAACCAACTGCATCGTGTCTGTGTGTCGTCTGTACATACTTTCCTTGTGAAGGCCCCATTCATGGCATATTCCTAGGATTCTCTTGGGATTTTTCCGAGTTGTCCCCGTGAAGAGACCACCGGATGAAGGCAAAGTGTCGTGCATTGCATGCCAACAAAATCCTTTCCTGCCCGTACAGAACTTGTATAATTCTTAACGCTAAAGTCTTTCAAAAACTGATCATGTAAGTTGTTCAGGCTGACTTTGCCTCGCCGGAAAATTCTAAGTGACATTATTGTAACATCTAATCGATTTTTAAAGAGTAAAAGATCAAACGTGACAAATGGTAGGGGAGATCGGAAAATTCTAAGCGGTAGTCAATTGTACTATGGCTGGCGCAACCAAAGCCAAGGAGAATGCCGCGTGCTCCTTCGGTGGCTACAACTCTGTGGCCTCTCAATTTCTTAAACGCCTTGCCCTCACCCAACCAAGGCTCGCTCGATTGCCTCTCTCTCTCTCTCTCTCTCTCTCTCTCTCTCTCTCTCTCTCTCTCTCTCTCTCTCTCTCTCTCTCTCGATCAAGTGACTCACCGTCGTTGCTTGCTTTGCTCTGGGAGGTCCATCGCAGATCAACCTAAATGTCATTCGAGGTATCTTGACGGTAACAAGAGAAATTAAGCATAGTGGCCAGTATGAGCTTCAAATGGAGATACTGATAGATTTCAGTGCTAAGAAATCAGATGCGTTGTTCAAGAGTTCAATTCTGGCACATGCATCTGAGGCATGTTGAAGAGAGAAGTCGGAAAGTTTTGAGCGATCCGAATCTGTTGCGTGATTATGTTATGAGGAACTAAATGAACAAAGGTGTTGCGAGAGGAGTAAACAAGCAATGATGGATTCAGATTCCAGCGAAACGACTGTCACTTGGTTCACACGTTGAGTCAAGATAGAGATATATTAAAATTATACTTTTGAGTTTTAGCCATGAAAAAACGCAACCCGAATCGAAGTGTGAGGAAATTCCACTCAGCATTCTTCTTTCGGATATGGTGTATTAGAAAGAAATACTTGGACTGAGTTTCCAAACAAAATAAGGTATCCACTTTCCCAATTTGAGTTGGAGTCGGCCAAGCAAACAAATGTTTGTCCTGTTTTTTTACCAATTCTCCATGAACTGTTTAAGTGTGCCATGTGAGTGCATTGGGGGCCGGTTATGTGCAGAGGGACTCGTGGCCTTGTTGGTGCAACAGCCAAATCTGTCACAAGTTTCGTGGATGTAATCTTGGTGGAGAAATGGAGAGTGTTCTGAAGCCAAGAGATAAAATCTTGTCTTCCCAACAAATTCTATCAATACATAAGCGAAACTTGATTGGAGATGGCTTTGTCGAGACTTTATCCAACTTGCAACAAACCTTTCAGACATCGACATTAAAACATAGTACGAATTAGTGCCGGTGACTCACCGAACCACAAAAGAGATCGAAAAGCCGATCGATCTTTACGCGCACGAGCGAAAAAGATATTAATCCCCACCATCTCCAGAAGGCCAGATAGCAAAATGCTGTGAGCAAGTGGGATTCAATCACTCAGAGACCAGAATAAAGAAAAATGGGAAAGGAAACTTAACAAGATCACACCAACGAGATAAGGACCACAAAACCAAAGCTGAACGATGAGGACAAAATCTCAAGGTGGCCTCTCTCGCAACACCAAGTGATTAAATTGGGCGAAAGCCACTGCAAATTGGAGAGAACACGCTCCCACATGAATTGTTTAACTTCGCATTTGGGGTTCATATCCATATAGTACAGATGGTGAGCGTGGCATCGCTTGCTTTGTTGAAAGGGTCCCCATCGTCTTTCGTTCTGTCGATCTTGCTCGGCTTTTCATCCTCGAATGGCGATTGAAGCTGTCGATGTCAACACCTACTAACCAAGAAAAAGAAAAACTAGCCATCATTTTCGCTTCTTTTGAACTTATTTTTGTTAATGAACGGACAAGTGTCGAGTAAAAATTAATCCACCTCCTCGACGTTTGTCCATCTTTAGGAATCAACTTCCCAATCTTTTATCATTCAGTTCGAGGCTAAAGTTTTTGTTTGGTTGCCCATATATAAATCGGAATGCGATATGTGTTATGGCATATACCTGTTATGTCCTCGTACCTAGGTTTTATCGGATGATGCCTGACTATATGAAACTTTGGGAACCTACCATGTTGTCATTGCGCAAGTCTGACACGACTAGGCATGAACAGACTTTTGCAGGAACAAAATCTCTCTCTCTCTCTCTCTCTCTCTCTCTCTCTCTCTCTCTCATGTGAAACAGTGAACCATGATATCAACCATAGTTTTTAATCAGGTGATATCTAGGTCATCGACACAATGGAGAAGTTGCTAGGTCATATCAACAGTTTTGAGATTTGGTTTACATTGAGCCATAATGACCCATTTCTAGTTGAGTGATCTTCAATAGGTGGGTAAGCTCATGAGTGATATATCAATTGCTTGTTGCATTATCTCCTAGTCAATATTGATTTGGTTGCGGCGAAAAATGTTCAAAAAGTCCTAAATCTATTGTATACTAATCAATTTAATCATAAATCTTCTAATTCTATCAATTTGGTTTTAAATCTTTTAACCATTTGTCAATATAATCATTATAGTCAATTTCAGCTGAAAGTTGCTAATATGAATATTGATAATCTTACGAGGCATAACTGACACTGATACAGATAATTTTCACAATATTGCTTTTTAATTTACTAAAATTTCCCTTCTTTTTTTTTTCCTATTTCTCTTTGCCAATCACCGAACCCTGTTGGTGACCGATCACGAATGAGGGCCATGACGTCTCACAAGATCGGGCAAGCCTCGATCCTCGCCTCCACAAGGCTTGACCCTTGCAACCTGGTGAGGGCTCGCTTGGGATAGGGCTTGTGGACCCTTGCCAACTTCAATGAGAAAAAAGAAAAGAAAATTGATTAAAATTTAATTAAAAAGTTAAAAATATTCTCCATGTCAGTCTTGCTATAAAGGTTAACTACTTCAATGCTAGCGATTTCTAACTAAAATTAGTTAGAATGATTATATTGACAAATCGTCAAAAATTTTATAATTAATTGACAAACTGTAAATGTTTAGAACTGAATTGATATCTGTACAATAAGGTTTAAGACATTTTATCAAGTATCACAGCTTCCATTTGCTAATAATATATGTTTTAAAAGTTCATCAAAACTAGGTGAGATGACTTTGTAAAACTCGCTACAAATTGCTACGTTCTCTATTAAATAATAGACTTGAATTTGAAAACTCTCTTGAATAAAAAAGAAATGAAAGGCTCGCATTTGAGAAATCTTTCTTAGAGATCTCCACAGGATGAGAGATATCACATTTTTTTTCTCTGTCCCAAACTTAACCTTATGAATTCTTTAATTCAAGATCTATGCTTGCAAGTGAAACCACTTCGGTGAAGCTTAATGTGCAAATGTACACCACTCGAATGAGCATCCACTTTGCATATTTGTTGCGAATCCACTTCTTTGGTATCATCCAATAATTTCTCCCACTAACCTCTTCTTGATGGAGCTAATAGAAATTTTCTTGAGCTCGTCAATAACGGAAATAGGCTAAGCTTCAAGATACAATCTTAACTTTTTTTTTCTTTTTTAAAAGTAATCTTCACCTTTATTTCATGGCATCTGCGACCCCCGTGGTCGTCCAGCCTTTTGTTTATCATGCATTTAATTTTGGAAGGTACAAAAAATAGTGGTTGATATCGAGCAAAAACGAGAAGCTCCTTCAGCTTTCAACTTTCCCATTATTAAAGATGTGACCCCTTCTTTTTTCGGGCATCATATCTTCTCACACAGAAAAAGTAACAAAGCTTTTATTGGTGGATCTCGCCTTAATCTCCTAGATCTACTTCTTAATTCATTTCGAACATGATCAATAAGACAAAAAAACGTGAAAAAAACAGCTTTGCTCTGGAGCTTACAACCCTAATCCTACGAGGCACTCGAAATTATGAGATGAGCAATCATTAAAGTCCCCAAAAAATACCAAAAGAAAGGAGAGAGAAGATGTTCACATAATGGAGTTGGACTTGGAACATATTCCAAGCACTTCATCTCTCTGGTGATTGGTCAAGATGAGATAGGCTTTTATAGACGGTGACGCATGACCAGTGCTTGAGCAAATTGGGACATCACCAAGAAAAGATTCTGCAGAGCATAAGATACGAAAAACAGAGAAATGTAATTTAACAAAGAGATGTCATAGGCGCTATACTAGTTAATTACTTTGTGCAAGGTCTCTTTTGTTTAAGCATAAACTCTATGATCCTCATTACATCATTCAGTAGTAATAAGTTCAAGTATAGCTTCTATTGATTAGAGAAAAAAATGATAGTTAGGTTTCTACTAGGGGTTTGGCCAAAAAATAATTGTTAGGCACGCTCTTAAGTAGTATAGAGCCTAGACTCGTGTTACGCTTAGTTCAAGCTTTGTTTCAAAGGACAAAGGTTAGACATTTGGTCCATCGAGATACTATGTCAGCATTAGATTTTCTTTAAGGTTTTGTATGTCGGATGTTTAATTGAATTGCATCAATCCTAAACCATAGCAGGGTCTCAAAGTGTCTCTAAGAGAGACTACTAAGCTTTGCAATACTTCCGAAGCTGCTATAAAACCCCACCTTGCCTTTTGCTCTTTTGGATTACCTTTTACTCAAATTAATCAAAAGTTTTGTCATCATAATAACTCGTCCCAAGGCTCAAAGGATTTGTCGATAAAAATGTGAAACTGAAAGAAATTTCCTTTCTTCTTCTTCTTCTTCTTCTTTTTTTTTTCAAAGATTGGAGCGGTAGAATGTCCCTTTGGGAAAGAAAAACTTAACCTTATTTTCCCCTGAAAGTTTTCAACCTAATAATGACGTCGATGTCAAGAAGAAGAAGGCTTCAAAAGATAAACACTCTAGTGAGATAATAGCTATTTGGACCTCTAAATGCCGCATTCAGCCAGTGCAATTTGCTGCACTTTATGAGTTGGAATTTTGAACGAACGATGGACCGCATTGTTGACCGACAAGTTGAACGAGAAAAATAACAGCCACTACATTTTTTTATTGATTCACTTCCTAAACGAAAGATAGGTCGGGAAATCCTACAGGAAAATGCAATTCTTTGGTTCTCAAAAGATGCGACAAATCTGCATTCATGTGATGTCACTTGAGATACCCAATACTCAGAATTTCCAATCGAGTTCAACCAAGTGCCGTATCCGAAAGATTTGTTCAAACCATGGACCATTTAGAAAGAAAAGGGACACGGGACACTTTCTTGGCGCATACTTAAGTACTACTATAGTATTTGTTTAAGGGTTTGTGGTGGCTCCCCGATCGGATTTTGTGGCACCTCCACTTCGAACAAATCTAGGATGCGTGCTTTATCATTGGCTAAAAAGCTTGGTGAAGGACCGACGTTCTCTTTAAGCAGTCTTCGAACAGTAATTTGATCAATGATGCCATGGATTCGATTGCTTTGAAGGTGCTTTATCTAATATCTTTGAAGAAGGAGTCGAAACAACTTCAGAATCAAGTTCTTTTCAGGTTCGCTTTTGCTGTTAATGGAGAATAACTAGTCCTCGCGCACTGATTTCCCACAGACGCAACGGGTTTTTTTACCCCCTTCTTTTCAGTGTTTACATAAATAAAATAGAGTTTGTTTAACATGAATAAATAACGTATTTCGGATGCAACCATGCTTCGGTTTGAACCTTCAAATATCGAATTGGATCTTGTAAATATGTTTGGAGAAAAACTACATGAAAAAAATAAGGTCTGTTGTTAAACAGTAATTTCAAAATGCTTACTCCCTTTTATTTATCATTGTCTCACGTTACTTCAGAAATTTTCTCCTGATCGCTTCATCAATATGTTCAAATTACTAACCTGGTAACAACAAGAAAAAGCTGCTGAGCTCGCTCGCATGAGCTTGAGCCCAAACCTAGGAATAAAGTTGGATTTCGCAACCCCCCTTTGTAAATGTTATATAATGTGGTATTCAGGCAAGTTGGTTGTAATAAGACACAACTTTATCGATCGAGTCAAAAGTACAGAATCAACACTGCACAGAACGATGCGCAAGGAACTATTCCGTTGCGGTTTCAAGAGGCAATGCCGCGGAACTGAACCTAGACGCGCACAACTTTGTTAACAAGAAAAAAAATCTTGAACAATGACCGATATTGAACATAGAGTAGGGATTAAATCAGTCCCTCTTCCATGGAAACAATGTTCGCCCTATATTCAAATCTACTAAATCTTGAAAACCGGAGGTGCATGCATGGAAACGCCTCCACGACTACTTTAGTGCTCGAAAGGGAGAGGGAAGATAAAGTGCGATTGGAGGTGATCGAGTGCATGCATCTAGGGTTTTTCTCTCTTGTTTTTTTTTTAGCTGTTGAATCTGGGAATGGGGAGACGGAAAGCACCTCGAAGAGTAAGTATGGAAGAACACATGAACTCGCGGCATGCCCATTCCGATGCCTTTACGTGCATGCATTTACTTTGTCCCCAGTCGAAGCCAAACTCGCAAAGTTACGATCACAAGTACTTCGGGGATATTAACAATGGGACTCCGCATGTCTTGCTCGACAAATCATGATTATTGAACAGTTGAAGGAGGCCACCGGCAAGTAATAATCTCTCTTGCTCTCTGTGATTTTACCCGCTTAGACTATGACAACCATGGCGAAATGGTGGTTAGAACCGGCCTCCTTGATACCCCGTCGGATCCCCACAGCCTCCTCCTCCTCCATTGTCTCTCAATACATTTTCCTGAACAAGTACACAACAACACTTGGGTTGATTTCGATCAATGCATAGTGTTTCGATATTTTCGCCCCAAGACAATTTATGGGAGACTTGCTTCCAAGTGTGCAATTTCTTATGTTTTCTTAATAATTTCGTGTATATAAAGAGATCTCTATTGAATTCTCGTCATATAATAGAAATAAAAATGTTTGCAAAATTATTCCTTTCTCGATGGGACATTGTCTTTCGAAATTTTGCTCTATGATTTTTTTTTTTTAGTAATCGAGGTGTCTGGACCAGCTTGCGCGCACCTCGACTATTCCTCGGGGGAGACTAGCACAGCAACCCATAGCCATGGCCCCCCATTTTAATTGCTCTATGAAATTGACCGGCTCTAATAATTCCATTTCCCATTCCTTTTTTTTTTGGTAATTCTACCCAACGATTGGTAGTTGTGTTGGTTAAGAGTTTAACCCTCATCGTCGAAGTTAACGATTCGAAATTCTCAATTATTAACGTTTTAAGTGGATGATCACGGTATTGAGGTCTTGTGTTAATCTTTCTTAAGATATAGGGGTCTGGTTCTTTAGTATTGAGGCCTGTGATGGAGTTCTTGGTTACAAAATGAAAAGAAAGATTTCCCTTCGAAACGAAATAGAAAGCGTCGCCCGAGAAAATGCATTTCGCGGTTGGAATATTCTCTGACCAAGAGCTGACGATAGTGTAAGGCTACTGGCTTTTGTCCGGTCCATCCGCGATCCTGGCCGTACACGTGGCTGCCATTTACGTTCCCGAGAGCGAGGGCACCTAAGGCATCGTCACTCTCGAGCGCCGTGCGCGATTGGTCCACGCGGCTGTTTCGGTGGGGCCCACGGGGTGGGGAGTGGAAGGTTGGTTGGGGGGCCCCACGCGTCGCGCTGGTCCCTAGACAGTATAAGGACACGAATCCGTGCTGGATCTTTCGAAGCCCCGATTGCATTCTCATCTCCAAGCTCTCGCCTCGCACGTGCGACTTTCTTCGGGACAGCGACGGTCCACTCCTCTCGCCAAATGATGAGGTCTGTGATTTTCGGATGGCGTCTTTTCAATTTTATGTTTTATAAGATACGTATGGACGATCGAAATTAATCGACCAGCGCGAGTAGATCGGTATCGTTATTGACCCATAACTTAAATTAGGAAAGGACTGTTCGACAACTCTCTTAGGATTAACTACGAAAAACTCGAAGTAATCGTGTCCCAAAAGAAAATGTTTGTTAATCTCAAGTGGGCATCAATTCGAATCGTCCATCTATACATGACACGGATGTCTCTATCTCTAACTCACTTACTAATAATCTTTACCACGCCCGATGGGATGATTACAAAAACCGAAACTAGTCATACCAGAAAGCCATTTGTAATATTAGGCGGGCATTAAATTTATATCATCCATTTTATATTAAAAAAACATATGTGTCTCTGTGTCACTAATAAGTAAAATTTAATTGAAAGTGATATGTGATAAGTGAAATGCGGTTGGTTAATTTTTTTGAAATATTTCTTTCTTCGCCGGCTCTCATAATCTAATCATGGTCAAACGTGAAAAGCTTGAAATCTTCGAAATGGGAAAATACTAACATGGGTAAAACCATACTTATATGATGCTGTTAAGGAATTGGCAAAAAAAATTATTTAGAAATTAGAGAGGGTTGGTCATAAATAGAAATTGCAGCTCGAATTTAAACTTGCAAACAAAGCGATACGCCCCCCCCCCCCTTTTCCTTTTTGTATCTTAATAATAAAGGAACCCATATGTTCAACTTCTATACAAGTACAATTTATTTATTCATCGACAAATAGATTTTCATAATTATTTTTCTAATGAGAGAGACAACACGGAATCATCGGAACCACTATAATTCGTAACATCTCCATCACATTCCCGTCATCGTCTCCAACGCATTTATTTGTCTTTTTTTAGACGAATCGATTTATTTATGTCACACCCAAAACTGCATGGAGCTTAAAACGGACTCGTCTTCTGGCCAAGATTATAGCAAACCACTATTTTTAGGCAAGAGAGATCTCTTCCTTCCTGCCAGAAAGGTCAAGCAAGATGGTGACCATGTTGCTTATAATTTAAAATCGAATGCGAATACAATGATCAAGTGGCCTTATTAAATTGTTGCACTTGTCCTAGGATAGCTGGGAGATCAGGATCTTGGACGCGATTGAAAGTGTTTATTATTCCAATATCACCACGAAGGGGGAGAGAAATACAACTTGAGGAGGAAAGAAGAAGATATACGTGGGTTCGGACAAGTGTTGACCGAGTCCTATGCGTAAACAGTTCGCTGCTCAATCGTTTTCGCAGTTCGATGTCCAAAAGACAAATGTTGGGGTGTGACCACGGGGGGCGAATTTTGTGCGGATTACCCCTCGAAAACGGATTAGAAAGTGATAGTATTTGGATGTTGTTGAGAGAAAATTACGATTTTTTTTTTATAAATCCATTATAATTATGTCATTCAATTATAGTTCTTTTAATATTTATATAATTCAATCATAATCTTTTATATTTGCGTCAACTTAGTCTATCTGGCCAAATTTAACTCAAAATTGCTGACAATAGGCGCTGGGAAAATTGCTGACATGGGTGCCGGTTGTTCTATACGCCACGCCTGTCATTAAAATTGATGATTTTGGTATTGATTTAATATCTTTTTGAAGGCCTAGTTCCCTAAAATATCCCAAACTATAGGTTTAGTCCCAATTATATCCCAAATTTTATTTTATCTCAGAAAGAACCTCAAACTTTAATTGTATTCCCAAATTTACCTAGCCCTTTTTTATCTAAAAAAAAAAGCATAAACTTTAGGTTTAATCCCAAATCTGCTCAAACTTTTTTTTGTCTAAAAGAAAAATCATAAAATTGTACTTTAGTCCCATATTTGTCAACGTTAGCCCTTTATTAAGAAACAACCATTAGTTGTCACTCGTTTTTATATTTTAGAACGGTATCATTTTAGAGATAATTTTTCATATTGTATTACTGATGTAGATTTGTTATCGATGTCGAAATGCCATGTCAACCATAAGAATACACTTGAATATATATAGAAATTTTATAATTTTATTTGACATGGTGGATTGAGACTAAACCTAAAATTTGGGGTAAATTGAGGTAAATTTGAGACTAAATCTAAAGTTAAGTGTTTTCTATGAGACAAAAAAAGTTCAAGGTATAATTGTCGTTAGAACTAAAGTTAAGTGTTTTTTTAAAGGAAATTAGACATAATTTTTACTTTTTTCTTTCTCTTTTTTTTTTGTTTTTCCGAAAAAGAAATGAAAAAAAGGAAAACAGAAAAAGAATTTTAAAAGGAGAATCTGTACAGACTATCCCAAAAAAGATTTGAAAGTGATTGCATTGGGACACGAAACATAGATCTTATTATTGCTGATATGGAAATTCCGACGGGGCGATGGTTTCTTCCCGATCTTATTTTTACGTCACGACACATAAGTCTCTTTACTTTTAGAAGGACAGATGTGTGTTTTGGGTGCTTTGTTCCTTTCTTTTTCCCTCCGCCTATCTAGGACTAGTAGTACCACAGCCACGCTGTCTTTGGCCACCGCAAGCGCCACCTCCAACTCCAGTCGCCACCAACATCGCCGCCTTCCTCGGCCAGTGTGCTGCCGCCTCCGCCGACTTCAACCTCCCCGTCCCATCTCTCTCTCTCTCTCTCTCTCTCGCGAGATGACCACGGCCCGGATAAGTCTTGATAGGTAGACCTTTTGACCTTTGATCTAAGGTCAAGGTTTGACTACCTCCAAGATCCAAGTTCATTCATCCGATGACCATCCAGCCAAGGCCTTCTTTCCGATACATGGAACATTCATAGCGGGATTAGGTTCACGACGGAAGTACGTATGTTTTTGCACGCGAAGATGCGGCCCCACGACGCTGATCTTCTTTCCCGTCTTTGGATTTGAAAGATCGTCACGAGCGAGCCCGGATTGTCAAGAGGTCAACGGAGAAACTCCGGTCAATCCCAAAGCCAAGGCCAGATCCTCGCCAGATGGAGAGAGCAGCCGTCGCGTGGGTCGACGTAATTTACGTGCGACTGCGAAGCACGGGATAGATTCCGGGGGGAGACAGGGGCCCCACGGATGGCCACCGTGAGCGCGGGAGTAGGAGATTTGGGTTTCTGTTATATGTTGTTGTTGATGGTGGCGGCGGCGCACACCGGATACCTCGCCACAAATCTCCCCCCCCCCCCCCCCCCCCTCTCTCCCCGTTCCCCTTTGCCTTTTCCCCCCAAAAAGAAAAGGAAGATTAAAAATGTTTAAAAAGAAACAACTTTATAAGATCTTCCGTTGCAAGAAACTCGGTACCCTCACTCACTCGACTCGGTCACTGACCCGATCAGTGTGTTTTGTAAGGTCCAGTCTCTTCATCTGTTCATTTCTTTTTGGGGTTCGCCTGCCCTTTCTCTCTCTATATAAACCGACCTCCGCCTTCCTAGTTTTTACCCAAAAAAGGAAAACCACACTCCTTCTCAGCCTTCTCTCTCTCACTCGCTCATGGAAACTCACGTAGACATCTTCTGGATTTTCGCTCTCCCCACCAGATACCATGACCTCTCCCCTCCCAACCTCCTCCTCCTCTTCCTCCTCCTCGCCACCGCTTGGCTCCTCCGTGCCCTTTCCCGATGGGCTCAACCCGGCGGACCCGCCTGGGGCCGGCACCGCCGCGTCGGCAGCGACCCCGACCCCGTCGCCATACCTGGCCCGCGGGGCCTCCCCGTGCTCGGCAGCATGCACCTCATGCACGGCCTCGCCCACCGCAGGCTCGCTGCTGCCGCTGCACGCCACCAGGCCAGGAGGCTGATGGCCTTCAGCCTTGGCGAGACGCGGGCCGTCGTCGCCTCCGATCCCGACGTTGCCCGGGAGATCCTCAACAGCTCCGCCTTTGCGGACCGCCCCACCAAGGAGTCTGCCTATGGCCTCATGTTCAACCGGGCCATGGGGTTCTCCCCCTACGGCCGGTACTGGCGGGTGCTCCGCCGGGTCACGGCCGGGCACCTCTTCTCTCCCAGGGAGGTCGGCGCAGGCTCGGCGCGGCGGCACGCTATTGCGGAGCAGATGGTGTCGGCCGTCGCCAGCCATGGCAGAGGGAGCTTCCAGGTTCGGGAGATCGTAAGCCGGGCATCGCTGAACAACATGATGGGCTCGGTATTCGGGCGCGAGTACGAGCTTATGCATGAGAATGAAGAGACGCGAGAGTTGAGAGACCTGGTCGAGGAAGGTTACGACTTGCTGGGGAAGTTGAACTGGTCCGACCACCTCCCGTGGCTGGCGGGTCTGGACCTCCAGAGGGTGCGGTTCAGGTGCTCTGAGCTGGTGCCCCGGGTGAACAGGTTTGTCGGCCGGATTATCCAGGAACACAAGGGTCGGACCGGTCCGAGAAGCTCCGATTTCGTCGACGTTCTGCTCTCCCTTCAGGGGAACGATGAGTTATCGGACCACGACATGATCGCCGTTCTTTGGGTGAGTGAGCTAGCGTTCTATATTTCCTTGGGTTTGTTCAGTTAAACTTCTAGTATTGTTTCCATATATCCATACTTAACCTGTGAAAGAAAAAAAAACCACCTTAAGATATGTATATGCATATGTGTAGCATGATACAGTATCGTTGAACGATTTTTGTTGCATATAGTTCGCGCCCACGTCAAATTTTTACGTGGGATGTTGTAACTTCGCGATAAAGACAAGAAAAATATCTCCCAAGTCGCCTTATTTTTTGCAGTTGATTGGAGGTCCACCAACGAGTTTCTTAGTCTGTCTCGGTCGATTATAATATTTCTCAATGCGTCTCTTGATTGCAGGAAATGATATTCAGAGGAACGGACACGGTGGCGGTTCTCATCGAGTGGATCCTAGCGAGGATGGTGCTCCATCCTCACATCCAATCAAGGGTCCACGAGGAGCTTGACCGGGTCGTCGGGAGATCGCAGCCATTGATGGAGTCGGACCTCCAGTCGACACCGTACCTCTCCGCCGTCGTGAAGGAGACCCTCCGACTGCACCCACCGGGCCCGCTCCTGTCGTGGGCCCGGCTGGCGATTGAGGACACTACCGTGGGCGGTTACCACGTGCCCGCCGGCACGACGGCGATGGTCAATATGTGGGCCATCACGCGGGATCCAAAAGTGTGGGAGGACCCGCTCGCGTTCGCGCCGGAGAGGTTCGTGGGTCGGGACGATGCAGAGCCGGAGTTCTCCGTCTTCGGATCGGACGGCCGGCTCGCCCCGTTCGGGTCGGGCAGGAGGGTCTGCCCCGGGAAGGCCTTAGGCTTGAACACGGTGACTTATTGGGTGGGGCGTCTGCTCCAGGAGTTTGAGTGGGCCCAGGTGGATCACAGTCCGGTGAACCTATCTGAAGTGCTCAGGCTCTCCTCTGAAATGGTCAACCCGTTGACTGTCAAAGTGAGTCCCAGGCGATCGTAAAAACGATGTTGCATATTACACGGTCAATGACACGCCAACTACTTTGCACATGTGTATAAATATGTACATCCAACATAGTAAGTTGGATAAGGTTGCAATGTGTTGTAAGATTACTAAATTTTATCATATCTTTAGAATTTTCCATGATAACGTGAATTGATAATCAACAAACTTGATGTGTATAAGAATCGATTACATCTTGCGACCATCGATAATAAGTTGCAAGAGAAAAATTGCCCTTAAGCAAAATGACATTTGAATCCATGCAATGAATGCATTGGTGCTGATTAAATGCTTTTAAGTAGTAAATTCGACTTAATTGCATGGATATTTGCTCCGAAAAGAACCCTCAAACTTGGTATGATGGTGGGAAAATTGATCATAGAGCATGTTATAGCACACCAAAACAAGAACAAGAAGGAAAAGACAGCGAAAGGAAAAAGGAGACAAACGAGAATGGAAAAGGTGGGGTTGTCTTTTTTAGTTAATTCCTATGGCTCAGCAGGACAATGAGAGAAAAGGCGAGGTTGCGCACTGTGCAGAGCCGGACGATGTCATGGAATTGGTTCATGACTTGGGCGAGGAGATTGGACACTTGTGTCGGACCACTCATGATGGCCAAGCATTTTTTGGAGTAATCCGCTAGGGCTGTGGGAATGGAATGTCTCTCTATAACTATAATCGAGCTACGCGTCCCAATGAACCCACTCGACCATACTCATTTCTTTTAATAGTACTCTACCATATCGCAGTAAACATTAAACGACACAACCATATCCCGACTCGTATTCCCATCGGTTTGATTGCTCTTCGTAAATACCTGTGTTGATGGCACCTTTGAATATAGTTAAATATACGGAGCCTTCACTTGTCATTAATATATATATATATATATATATCATCATCATCATTTGAACCAATAATAATCATATCGTGAGTATCAAAAATAGCTCTATGGTTTTGTTTCTTTCGTTGAGTTATCTAGACTCATCAAGTATTCAATTAGTTCTCAATGTTCACGTCAATTACCTTTAGATACGTGGTAGATAATAAGTTATGGAGTACAGACATAAAACACCATAATGCATAAGTATGGTGACTCGAATCTATGCATCGAGCGAGGAAGCGAACATGCTTGTCATCACTCGAGCAAGCTCTCGACTATAATAATCGCGCATGTTGATTTGTTATTCAGGTGATAGGTGGTTTGAATGACGTTTTAAAAATAAAGAAGGGCCAGCACTAGACCGAACGGAAAAGCCTCTCTCGACCCACAAGTGAAGTTCCAATGATCGCATGGCTTATCACCATCTTCTTCTAACTTCCTTCTTTTTGGCAGGACATTTGTTTTAGTTGGGCGATGCGAGAGGAGGCTTTACTAGTGATCTTAAGGAGTGAACTTTGAGGAACTTCACCTAATTTTGCCATAGATTATTCTCTCTTAAGACAGGATTAACTGCCCTTCCTATCAAGAACGCCAAACAAATAAGGACACCTCTTCGAGAAAACCTCGATCTAGGGTTGGATCACGATGTCATTTATGTTTGCACACGTTTCGGAATCAAATTCAATGATTGCTCTCTCCGATAACGAGGATTGTCAGGCTTCAGGTTCACGCTATTGACTGTATCTCCACGCGCAACTTTTATCAAAGTCATCTCAGAACACTTAAAAATGACCCGAGAAAAAAGACGCAGATTCTATTCCTTTTTGTCCTCGTAATCTTCATCAAGTTGGCATTTCCATCAAACGGGGTTAAATAACATAACAAAGACGCTGCAAAAAGGATGAGCCACGAAGTCGACGTTAGGAAAACGTGCTTGAAAAACTATTGGGCGCTCTCACTTTCATCGATCCATTTGGATGATCATTACATTGCTCTTGAATCACTATTGGCCCTCTATGATGTGGTTGTTATTCGGCATCCCTTTTCCACTTGGTGACTGAAGTCAGCGTTTTCTAGCCTGATATCATAGCTTGCATCCAGTTACTTTGAACCTCGAGTACATCGATGCGATCTCGCCCGTCACATCCTATCCGATTGCTTCACCGATCTCGTGCTGCGATTATTCATTCAACTCGTGAAGGGATGGTGGGCATAAAAGTACAAAACATAAGGATCTTATACAAATTGCCTTGTCTACCAATGATATAGCACGTTTGGTAATGCTTTGTTGCGGTTGTTACAAGAGCGATAGTAGATGTTGCAACTTTAATAGGATGTTTGGAACACTCCTCACAAACAGACACAGCAACGTGATAGTTACAGCAGTTTCAAAACATGTGTTACCGACGACATTATTGCGCATCTAATTGGTACAAACTCTGAAGCGTCTTAAGAAAACTATGGCAAAGCGATATTGCAATGGTGAAGCTGTACCAAGCAGGAAAGTTTATCAACAACGACAGTCTCTCTTGTATTATGCCCACAACTTAGCAGGATTATTTACATTAACCTTCTTATCTATCAAAATCAAGTAGAATCAGTGAGACGGCAACATCAGCTACTGAGCTTTTTCCCTTTTGTTTTCCATAGTCTACAACAATCGAATGGATCGAACAGTAGTTACAGTACATACATGACCTATTAAGAAGACAACGAACTTGAATGAACGTTGGCGAGAACAACAGGTGAAGAGCAAAGTGATAGAACCCCATGGAGCACACGTGAATGGTATATAGAACGACAGCACATGGTGCTCGAAAAGTACCATACCTTGGGCATTCAATGGCGGATTGCCCATGAGCTGGGGCAATCGCTTACTTCCATTGCACAGAAGGGAGCAGGCGTCATGTCCGAATTGAAGTGTCTCATGAGCTGCCCAAAGCAAAAGGAAATATCGAGGGGCCTTTGTCTGTTCCTTGGGAAAGGGAGAGCACGGTCCTCTGACGTCGAATCCGCTTAGGATCTCAATCCGTCCTTTGGCTTGGCCCTGTTCCATGCGTCGCTCTCTCAAAGGTTATGTCGTATTTGCACCAGACCTAATTGATGGTACTCCATTTATGATTCCCTGTCTTATCTTTAGCCCTTGACAGACCCCGTCTGTGATTGTACCCGTCTACGGATCACGGTCCACGCAAATGTTTTTCCAAATGAACAAGATGGGGGTGTTCATGCTTTTATGTCCTGACAATATAGTGGTGGGAAATAATGTCGGAAATGGAAAAAATTAATAGAATCAGATTTTAAGATGTGATGACACCCTCCATAAGAAATTATGTGTCCCTCGGTGTTGATAATGATCTATAAAAAATATCTTTTAGAATATAACAAAATCTCAACGAAAATACAGTATAACAATTTTAATATTTCTCTAAAAACTTTATAGAAAAAACAATTGAAAAATGTGTTCTACCTTTTTTCTTTGGGAAAGAAGAACATAAGAAAGAACTAAAAGAAGAGGTTAAAAGAACATGATATATTAATTTGTCATTCTTATAACATAAGCAACCCTTCGGGAAATGTTACAACAGGAAAATACACTTTCTAAAAAGTCAAATAGAAAGTTCAGAATAAAAAATAAAATAGTATTTTTTATTTCGAAATTCATTATTTATGAAAATAAAATTGTAACCTTTCATGATGAAAAAGTTATGCGTGAATAATCACAACTCTTCAAAGATCATAACTTTGTAAAAATTGTGTCCGAACTAACACAACCTTCCAAAGGTTGTAAAACGTCTAATATCCATTAGTAAAAAGATAATAAATTCTAAATTAATAAATGAATAAGATAATAAATTAGGAGTATAGCCTATTATAGAACAGCTCTGTGCAAAATGCTAAGTGTGCCTAATAATCACACAATTATAAACCCACCCACACACGAGTATAGCAAAGATTATACCCACCTAATACAATGTCTTTATTTGTAAGGAAAAATATTAACTCTAAGTTCTTATCTTTGTTATGTGATCCAAGGAAATGCTCAACTATACTTGATTAAATGAATAACCAACAATCTTACACTTTGTTTGTAAAACAAAATCACAAAGACAAAATTAAAAATAATACAGCCAAAATTTCCATGAGATTAACATACATACATAAAGGTTACTTTCGAGTTAAACCTTTATTTAGTGTAAGTATCTCAAAATTTTAGAAAAATCTCAAATAGCTGCTAGCTTCAAACATGTTACTTTAATAACAGAATCGAACACATTGCACGTATACTAACTTCTTATTTTGACGAGAAGTTCACAATTTATTTACTACCATTATGGTCTTGTGCTTATATATATTCAATGAGCTCTCTTGAAAGTAATCCTTACTTTGGTAAGAAGTGTCACCAAGCTCATAAAGGTGAAGGATTTATTGTGTTTATGTTACTATTTATCTTACTATTAAACACAATACTAATTCATATTATACTTCATTAAGAATTTAATTCGCTCTACAAACATATCGGATGATACTGATTTCTCATGTCCGAGCTCATGTTAATCAAATAATCACTTTTTGTAACTTTTTCTTCCTATTAAACTTTATAACTAGTGATATTCTAGTTTTAAGTTGGGTTACTATTATTGGTAATTTTAGTCAAAGGGTTTTAGACCCATTTTTTGATGTCATTTTTACCACGTCTTTTGATAAAGATATGGAAAAGGGATAAACAAGATTTTTGTCAGACCTTACGTAGACAATTGCTATGGTACTATCCTGAATCAATTGTCCCACTTACTCATGTCCTAGACTAATATGTCTAGACTTTCCATTATAGGTGCTACTAGTGACAATTGCCAGAGACTTCGACCATGCTCTTTGCCGCGGTCGACAATGGCGGCGGCTAAGGCATGAGGTCGAAGAAGGGGTGGCGTAGAGGAGACAGAGAAGGGTTCAAGCGGACGGTGAGGGGAAAGAGGGGAGATCGTGACCAACAGGTGGGCCCACATTGGATATGCGTCACACGATTAATGGACTATTACACAACTGACTTGACATCTCTTCGGTACCTAACATTTTCTTGTGTAGAACACTGTCAAAGTTCAAGAATGCAATCCGTTGCTTTTCAAAAGTTCAGAGGCTATGCCAAAAATAAAATTGTCAGGCGATTTTGAGCAATTATCCCTCAATTTTAATTTTTTCTGTTGAAAGTTAATCAGACGATCATGATCATTCGCAATGAGTTTTCCCATTTCCTCCTCTTTTTAAGCCGGAAGCATGACGAGATTGACATTTGCAACCAAAAAAGAAAAAAAGAATTAGAGCCATGGCTCTACAAAGCAAACGATGCTCATATTCGCTTTGATCTAACCCACTTAAGAATGAAGATCAATGTATTATCCGCTTTCATTCATTAAATACTTATTTTGCTTCACAATTCAACATTAATGCCAGAGCTTTTCAACATATCATTGGTCTCGCTAGTATTTTCGCCTGAAGATGAATAACGTTAGACTGTCTGTATCAAACTGTATTCTCGCACATTGGTTCCAACTTGATATATAACTCCAAAACAATATCATCTAGCTCATGATTCAAGTCAATCCAATTTTGCCCTCTTTCCCATCTTTAAAGTTTGTGACGGGTCGAATCTTGTCCAAATCATTTTGGCCTTTTTGTCCTCGTGGATCAACTTTCCATTCTGACAAAGAGAGATTAAGGAAAAAAAGACAAGTCTTCCTTAGAAAAGTTTTTCCTTTAAAGTGTAGTTCATTTTACGGAACATATGATGTTTACAAAAATATTTCTGTGGAAGCCAATTTTCAAGAAAACGATAATAGTTTATGGTATTCGACTAAAACCTAAAAATGAATTATAAAATATTTTTAAAAGAAATTATTAAATTCTAATTTCTAACTATTTTAATTTTAAAAATATTTATTAATAAATTAATATTACTGGTTCCCTTTTCTTCTTCCTCGGTGGGTCACCTGCCATAAGCAAGCTCGAGCCTCACTACAAGCCAGAAGGCTCTAGCTCAGCCAAAGCTGATTAGGTGAGCTCGAGCCTTGTTAGATCTAGTAAATTGGTTGAGGCTCGAGTCTTGCACAAGGTCGCTGGAGGTTGGCAAACCTCTGGCAACTTTGGGCGAGCTCAACCTAGACAGCTTGTAGCTAGGCTCAGCCTGCTTTATGGTCAGTGATTGGCCAAAAAAAGGGAGGAAAGAAAAAAAGAATAAAAACTTAAAAAAGAATTAGAATATTGTATTTTCAAAAAAGAAAAACTAAAAATAAAAGGAAAAAGAGTTTGGGAAAATGGTGAAAGAAAAAGGAAAAAAAATATTTTCCGTTTTTATGTCATTTCCATTGAGGGAAATTTTTCCCTGAATAGTCTATTTTGCGTGAAACAAATGGCGGAAAATTCGAAAAAAAATACTCTTGAAAGTTATTTTCCGTAAAACGAGCAAAATCAATATAAAAATTAGTTTATTTCGTCCAACTGCCTTTTTTCCCCCTTGGAATCTGCTTATACCCTTTATCCTGTCCTAACAAGTACTTAAGTGGTAAGTGTTTTTTTCCCCTTCAATTATTATTCTCACTAGGGATTTTGTATGCAAAATTGAATTTGCCTCTGTGGTGTGTAAAAAACTCATACAATTGTATATCGACGAAGGTGATCTAAAGGATTAGGAATGGATTGGCCACGGGCTCTACTTGAGAACCCAACAATGGATTTCCTAGCTTCATCCCACCCAAATCTTGAACCTACACAGCCCTTCTTCGTAGCCCATTTTAGGTTTGGGGGGTCTCTAATTTAAATCAGTTCCACCATCACCCGCCGATGAACGACATACCCACATACTCGTAAGATGATAATGCAGCTCCTCAAAGATCGAATGTGATTAGTATGAGCCCTAAGCATTCACAGAAATAAAAAGAAAGAGATTACCACGGAACTTGAAACCAAAAGAACGCAGGAAGTCCGATGAATTTACAAACCAAAATAGGAGGGCGACCGTTTATTAGTACTCTCATTTTTATATTGAACCGACCTTAAAAGATCGCTCGCCCACTTTGTTACTTTGTCTGTCTCATTTTTTCCCCCAAAGGAGTCCTCAATTCTTCTTGAGCGAACCAAACTCACCCATCCTTGCGATCGCCTTCTCGAGCTGGCCCCATCTCTGCTCGAGCGTCCCGATGTACCCAACCGACATGCGCACGAGCCCCGGGGAGATCCCGGCCAGCGCCTGCTCCTCCTCGCTCATCTCGCTGCTGGTGCTGCTCCCCGAGCACGACATGAGCGTCTCGTAGTACCCCAGGCTCACGGCCATGAACCCGAACTGCGTGACGTTCTGCAGCTGGTGCATCAGCCGGTTGGCCCGCTCCTCCGTCCCCATGTCGATGCACAGGAGCCCGCCGTACCCGTAGTCCTTGTTGGCCATCGACTTGAGGAGCACGTGATCAGAGTGGTCCTCGAGGCCCGGGTAGATGACCTTGAGGCCCAACTTCTTGAGCCGGGTGGCGAAGGTGAGGGCCCGGTTGCAGTGCTCCTTCATCCTGAGGCCTAGGTGGGGGATCCTCTCTGAGAGCTCGAACGCGACCTTGGCATTCATGGTCGGGCCAAGGAGCATCAACGCCCCTTGGTGGAGGTCCATCATCGAGTTCACCAGCTCCGCCGGGCCGCAGACCGCCCCTGTATTATTACCACAGAAAAATGTTAAGGTATACGCCTATACACTCGATCTAGAGTCCTCAATCGCACTTCGGAAATATGAAGATTTCTATTTATTCGTATCTGTAACCTTGTTGGAATGTGTTTGCTCTGCAAATTTGAATATGTATACAGAGAAGAATCGAAATTTATTTTCTCTGTTGACAAGGACAGACCAAACTGAAAATCTTGGCCTGTTCTGTTTCGGAGGAATAAAAAATGGCATGACCAAAGTATGATAGGACAAACATTAAAGCATGATAGGACTGTGATGCGCCAGATCATCGAAAGGAATCTTGGCCTTGTTTTTGACACTTAGGCAAATATCGAAAGCGACGAGATATGCTAGCGAAAAAAAGCGATTTGCGTTATAATTACAAGATACGGTCAGGACCAAGAGAATGTCCGAGTTGATAAAAAACTGAATGATTATCAATTAGCATCGAACAATTCGATGATGTTAAAAGCAACACCATAAAGGAACATCTAACCAACTCCTACGGTACATGGAAGTTTTGGTTAATAGCTGTGACGATGTACCAATCTAGACAAGATAAGATTCGCTAACCTAATGTTTGGATTAATTCTTTATATATTGGGTCTGTCTAATCCTGGTAAGATCCTTTCTTTAGAGGAGGACATCATCAATCAGAAAGGAATATAACTGCGTGAATCCAAAGATGTCAGTTTTCACGATTCAAAGGAATCAAAACCCAGTAAACCTGTCGTCCACTATAGACTTAAAATATTTCCTAGATCTCACAAACTTTCGCAAGAGACATCTTATAGATCACAGGCCCGTGACAGAATCATAACAAAAGAACAAAAAAAAAAAAAAAAAACACACTCACGTTACTTGACATACATAGATGACAGAGTCGGACAAGTCGTACGAGACATGAAAGGACTTAAGATAAGCAGTATATATTCATCTACAAGTATAATCTATGTAGTCTATCTCCGTACTGTATCGTGTTTTTTGTTTTTTTCACTCTCCATCCTCCAAGCATGAGGGATCGTTCATCTTCGATTTGAAGAAAAGTACTTTAAAAAGAAAAGGGATAACCTTTTGCCCAATCAGATGGGGCCATGCAGGAGTCTCGTGATCGATTCAAAGCTGGGCTTCGTGATCATTCTTGGTTTACCCAAGATGTAAACATGGGTGGAAATCGGAATCGATCCCAACGAAAGGACATGTGAAAGAGAGAGGCGCACCTGCGATGATGTCGGCCCCGCCGCTGATAAACTTGGAGATGCTGTGCACCACCACGTCGGCGCCGAGCCGGGCCGGGGACAGCACCATCGGCGCGAACGTGTTGTCGACCACCGCCGTCACTCCCTTGTCGTGGGCCAACCTGCAGAGCTCCGGTATGTCGGCCACGGTCAGCGTTGGGTTCGACATGGCCTCGAAGTAAAGCACCTTGGTCCGGCCCTGGACCATGGCGGCCGCCACCGCGGCGTGGTCCCGGATGTCCACGAACGTCGTCGTGATGTTGCAGGCCCTCGGGAGGAAGTGGGTCAGGAGGGCGTGGGTTCCGCCGTACAGAGTCCGAGATGCCACCATGTGTCCCCCGCTGCTGCACAGCTGCATCAGCACCGATGATATGGCGGACATTCCTGTGCAGGTAGGCTCCAGGATTAGAGCAATGCAACGCCCAGATTAAAAATACGCCATCGCCTTTCCTTTTGTCCTTTTCTTCACACGTTATAAATCAAGTTCAAGACGCTCGTTTTAGTATTTAAAACCGATGAAATTTTCATCCAGAATTAACGGCTGAAATTGATGATTTTTACCGCTGGCGGTGCAATAGGCGGCCTGGGTTCCTTCGAGGGCGGCCATCTGACGGCCGAGGTTCAACACGGTGGGGTTGAAGTGGCGGCTGTAGATGAAGAAGTTGCGATCGGGGCCGAGCTCCCCAGTGAACATGCGCCGCATCGTCTCCGGCTCCATCACCGTGAAGGTGGCCGACGCCTCGATGGACATGTTCACCCCGCCGTGCTCCCCGAACTCGTGCCTTGCACTCGCCAGCGCCGCCGCCGGGTCCTCCCACAGCGCCCCCGCCCCTGGGGCGGACATCATTGATTTCTTGGTCACCACCATCGCATCATCGCCGCCATCGGCGTCATCAGACCCCCGCCTCTTCTTGCCGGCGTAAACGAACCCATGTGCTCTCGCTTCAGCCATCTAAGCGACAACCAGACAACCACTTGGAGAGAGACAGAGAGAGAGAGAGAGAGAGAGAGAGAGAGAGAGACAGAGAGACAGAGACAGAGACAGACAGACAGAGGAAGAGGGCAGAGGAGGGTGGTGGTGGTGGTGGAGATGGCGAGAGAGAGAGAGACAGAGAGAGAGAGACAGATAGACAGACAGAGGGAGAGGGCAAAGGAGGAGGGTTGTGGTTGTGGTGGTGGTGGTGGTGGTGGAGATGACGAGGGTGTGCTATAAATAGGGAAAGAACGGTTAATTCGTTCGACGTCTACTCCAGGGACTCGCGAACAGGGAATTCTTTTGCTAAACCTAATCCCTGTCGAAGAGGGATTAGAAAATTGCCAACCTTCCTGTGTAACTTCAATATATTCATGGTCCTCCTATGTCAAGATTCTCCTTGTCGAGATACCAAGTTCTTCATCTACATGTCGAGTGAGTCTAGGCATAGGAAATTCAATTTTGGATTCTCCTTCCCTGTGGGGCCATAGGATCAGATCTCATCGAGCCCCCCTCCCATACTTGGTCAGACCTATTAAATGCGTTGTGTGGACCATGGAAAGAAATAATTAGAGACTGATTGGAGATGCAATTCGGTTCTTAATTAGAATGGTTTGAGGACAGACTGCTAATCGATTTGGAGAAGTGGTATTTTTTTTTATGGGATTTCCATTTGTTCACATCGGATTATCATATGATTATTTTCATAAATTATATGGACATCCTAAAGTTTCTTTTTGTTTTCCTGCATAACTTTAGAGTTGGAATTTCTCATTTAATTTTCCTTTTTTGTTTAGTAATGACTAGCAAACACTCTCGCGGCGGTGCCTGAGCGTGCGAAGTTGTCTTTTGTGAGATTAAGTGAAATCATTTGGTTGTAAACGTTTGGATTATAAAATTTTTTTGATGAAGAATTCACTGTATGAAAAATTTAATAAAGATTTATGGAAAAATAAATATATTTTGAGAATTTGCAATCTCGGAAGGAAGGTTATTATGGAAGGAAGAAAAAGAACATCCGTACCTTATGCATTGATCCATGGATACGGTAATTAACAAAACAAATAATTAAGGATATTTGCAAGAAGTGAAAAAAAAGATTGATATCTTGAAAGGAGAATGCTCTCTTTACTTACATGATGATAAATTAAAACATTATTTTATTTTATTCCATTATGAAATACTTTTTAGATGCACATTAAAACAATCATTTCGACTCAAAAAAAATTGAGTGATCATGAAATTCGGAAAATCAGACTTATAATTCATAGCAACTCTATCCACGGCAACAATGTGAGATAAAACTTGCAAAAGATGGAAAAATAAGTTGTATATCTAGTCAATTTTTTGAACTTCTTGTGCTAAAGGGTACGAGGTATAATGAAGTGATGAAAGGAAAATAAACTTTCACGTTGTTGGACAAGGACAAGATTCTGCAGTTTATACATGCAGGCTTTGATTTTCACCGGGATTTCGGTCGAATGCGCCTATTCCCGATAGAAAAATTCTCCAAAGGTACATTGAACTTGGTCGTTTCCTGACGGCTTACATGACCATCCAATGCGAAGAAACTGGCCGGGCATTGGGGTTGGCGTGAGGTGGACCTTTTTGCTCCTATCATTTCCACGAATGTGGAGGAACAACCTCGGAGTCTGCAGCCGCATGTAATAAAATTGCAACAATGACACCAACGAATGTTATAACTTCCGGATGGTGATCCATTTGGTATCATAACTTTTCTAACAACTACTTGAACAGTGCAATCTTTAAAGGAAAGAAAAAGGTCTACTTGAGTGATTTTGGAAATATATCTCTGACGGTGAATTCCGCGTGAATTTATTTCGATAAAGACATACCCGACAATGTCTTTTTTTTTCCTTAAGAGAGTTAAGTATAAAGTGGAATATCGCCCAAATGATGTGTCTTCCTTGCCCTCAAATGATGACACGTTGCATAAGGATTGATCAATGATAATAACGGATTCTCTCTCTCTCGCTCTCCATATTCAAGGATAAGAATTGATCGATGATAGTAATGGCACATCCATTGAATTTTTTAAAACCCTAACTGTGATTACTTGGTAACATACAATGCAAGGAAGAAGAATAAGAGTGATCTCATCAGGTACAAAAACCATGGACCGTCAACTAGAGCGTCCAATTGCACAAGAAATAATGTGTACTCGACGATGGAACGAGTTAAATTCCATAAATAGGAGTGTGGTGTCCAAGAAACTTATCTTTTGCTCTTCATGCTTATTAAAACGCGGATTCTGGCGATTGGAAAATCGACAGAACCACGCACTAAGTGCTCAGAGGGCAAGCAATCAGTTGGCCATTTTTATAATAAGCACCTGTCGACTATACATATTTTAACTTGAGCAAGGTTGCTGAAGGGCAGGCTCGCATTGGGCAATCCAAACTGTTTTTAGATCAAATGCTAAGCTCGACTTATTTGACTGACAACTGCTTATAATCTCACAAGCCATGTGCTGCTGTGAGAATGCCACGTTTCCTATGCAAATGTATCTTAATAGTATCTTCTTTCGATATCGTGTCTAAGTGCACCGCATAGAATCGTATGTTGCTAGAGTTAAGACTATTCGCAAATTCAAGAAATATTTTGATGCTTTCTCTAAGAAAATTACGTTTTGCTAATTTATTGGTACACTATAAACAACTTTGCATTGATGCACAACTATTTCGTGCTCTATTTTATGATGTATTCCAATGACAATTCGCACATGGCTAAACATCTGATCATTAATTGTGTTGGTCAAACATGTCTTTGATTGTATGAGCAAGGAACTTGGATAAAAAAAGATATTGCTGTTTGTTTGAATCTGGATTCGGTCAATATGCAAGACTATTTGGAATGTCCATTCAATAAACTGCATTATACCCACAAGTTGATTTTAAAGAGCGAAGCGCGCGCATTTCTTATTTTTACAAGTGCTTTTGCTAATGAGTGCATTCGGAGCACTTGTTGGATATATTTTATATGGAACGATTCGACTTTGAATGTAATTGTGCATAACGAAAGGGCAATCAGCACATCGAAATTTATAAAAGTTTTCCTAATTGATTTTCGTACCAAATGTCCCTAAATCACTTATTAACAAAAATTGCTGTGCGGAATTTTCCATATGTGGCCAGCTTTTTGAAAGAAATTGACCGCATTCGATACCAATTTAGACTTCAAAGTAAAGTGGACTTAGTGCGTTTGAGTCATGGTTGCTTAATGCTACTGAAGTTGGAATCATCCTCCAATGATGATTTTCATTTCGGATAGACACCAATGACAATAATTATTGCTCGGATAAGCAAAGTTAACCTTAAAATTAAAAAAGTGCAATCACCAATCAAAGAGATAATAGCACTAGAATCCTACACGCTCACACGCTGCTCCATAACGTCAAAATCATACGACATGACATTAGCCAGGAAAAATAAAATAAAAATTCCTAAAATTTTAATATCAATTTAGTTCTAAATATTTTAATTTTATTTTAATCTTCAATATTTTCATATATTGTCAACTAAACCCACTTGACTAATTTAAGTTGAAAATTTTTAATATGGGGACATCCTTTTTTTAATTTTTTTAACAATTTTTCTTTTTTTTTTCTTCCGTTTCGATTTTTTCCGATGACCAATTGCCACCACAGGGCAGCTACCAACCACAGGCAAAAAAGAAAAGAAAGAAAAGAAGAAAAGAAAAAAAACTTAAAAATTTATAAAAACATGTTCACAATAATATTGACCCCGTCACATAAAATTATCGATATCCATCATAACGATTTTTTTGTCTAAATTGAATCAAATAAACTCAATTGACAGAATATGATGTGTTTAAGACATAATTAACACAATTAAAAAGTTTATGGCTGAATGAGTACCAATGCAATAAGATGTTGCCATAATTAACATAATTGATGTTGCAACATCTGTCCACTGTCTTCGATAACTTCACAATGGTGGAAACCAGAAAAAGGCAACCACGGTGATGGTCCCTAATGCTAGTCGCCGTAGTCTCTTTCTTACTTTTCACGACATTTCTCTCTTTCTCAATTTATTTCTCTCCTTAGGTTTGTCGCAATCTCTTTCGATCTCGCCCTCCTTTCCAGGGAACCCTCTCTTCCTCCTTCGAGGACTAGGAGAAACCAGCGACCACCTCGCGGTGATTAATGGGCGCAGATGGTGACCAGCCTCGGGCCGTCCTCTCTCTTCCTCACAAGGCCAGATGAAATTATCGAGCTATTAGCTAGAAACTTCTTGTCCATGAATGAGATGTCACGTAAAGAGTATAATATATGGAACTTAGAACATTTCAAATCACCTTTCTTCTCCATAATTTCATAAAGAAACAAAACTATTCCAAAAGACATTTGCTGGGTCTGGTCCCTCGCCCTAATTAAACTCCCACAAGAATAAGTTTTCTGGAATATTCCTGCTGATAATAGTCAAGCTCCAGATATTGGGGAACCGTCCAACGTGCTGCTGGCTCGAAAGTGGGGAGGGGAAGGGGGACAAAGACACTCCGTATCATCATAAATTATATCCGATGCATGAACTTGAAATTATAGAATGATAACGACATATCGATACTTACAATCCCGAGCGACATCGACCGATTGGGAAAGCCGTGTACTCGGCGTTAATAATAATTTCCAGACAATGATGGAAACCTGATTATCATCAAATTGATTGATTCATCAAAAAGTAAGTGAAATGTTCATATCGTTCTTTCCTAATGGAGTGGAATGGACCAGCACGCCCCGACTGATCAGGGGACATGGGAAGTGTACGCACGGTCATGATGGAGCCAGGCGAGTGCGGTCCGACCGTGCATAAAGCAAGAGCCCCCACCACCGCACTCTGTCCACGTCTGCACGACCCATCTCTATCTCTTTCATCTCTTCCAAACTTTCATGTGATTTTAGTAACTTGTCGTCTTCCTCCTCCATGTGCTGCCAACTTTGGGATTGATTCGATCCCAGAAATCATTTCCAGCACACTTGTATGAGTCCTATCACATCCCCCTCTGGGTCGGATATCCACGTCTTGAGCTCTATCCATGGTTTCCATAGAGCTCTCGCCTAGTCACATGTCTCTTTTCCTTCTCTGTGTCTATCCCAAGGATCAGTAGAGTGATGGCTAATGGCCGATCGGCTGGTTTGATAGGACGATCAGTCATATCGGGACTGATGCATTGCCCAAAACTCTTAAGTGAGGCGAGGTCGTATTTTTTTTCTTCTATAAGCGATAACAGATTGTTAATCTTTCGTTTCAAAACATTTGACTCTTTTCCTTGATCCCTGATGGACTACTATGCCTTCACTGTCATTGGGGACTTGTGAACGATGGGATATATTTCGTCAGCTTAATGCAATTTATACTGGATTGATCCGGTACTGATGATGGCTCAAACATAATTGCTAATTAATGGTGGCTTGAGTTTGATTCGAGCCCTCGCGCTGTGGTTGAGCCGAGCCCTAGTGATCTCGGTCGAGCACAAAGAAACCAAGATCTAAAGTACGTGCAAGATGCAAGCATAAGACATTCGTGTTTGTCATCTTGCTTTCATTGCTACAAAACCAACGCCCTCAATGCTGGATACCTCTCCATTTGAGTCAATTACTTGGTCCAGTGCCTTAATATAGAAGCTTGAAAGATGAAGGGATGATGCATGTAAAGGCGATGCGAACTGAAAACTTTTGAATTGCCAACACGAGCCACCACGAAAGAGTTTAGTGCCAGAACTTGGGGTGGGCTCGTCAATTGAAGCCCCTATCCAAAGCTTGATACGTCAGTCATGTCTAGATGAACCCAGAATTTGGCCGGCACATCGCTAGGATGGCAACCCCATGCCCACGGAAGCGCCATTCTTGCATGTCGCTTTAAGAATCTCGTTTCGCTTCCTCGCACAGACCAACAAGTGAGATGTCCTCTTTTGGTATGACTCATCCATGAACGTTTGTATTTTTTCTCTTGTATTGTTTCGGCATCCTCATCCGCTCCACCATATTATCAATCCTACATCAATAATTATTCAAGAAAATTATTGAGAGCTTGATGTTGTCCTCTCTCATTCGATAATGGACTGTCTCCCTTTTTTTTTCCAGGACATAAGAAATGGACATCGAGATTAGTATTTAAGATAATTTTTTAAGAAGTCCTGGAGTTCTACATGGATCTTGTAATATGCGCATCGTCTTAGTATCTTTTTGTCTTGTCAATCTTCATCTCATAACAGATTATGGATCTTTCCTTACAAAGAAGTCACTCTCGATCTCCACATCAATGTGGTTGGTTTGGACGGAGAAAAAATTCCCAACTCGGGAGTTGGAAGTTGGCAATTCAGGTGATCCAACCCATATATAATCAAAGTCAATATATTTTATTTGTTCTTCTTTGAACCGGCCTTATTTTACTTGAAATTATGAGTTCTGGAGAGTGAGCCGCTGAACCATTCTATTAGTCAAAGTTCTATATAGCTATCTTAGTAATCCGATAAACAAAAAGGTGTGATGTCTAAAATATTCGATATTGTGATGTGGATTAATGAACTGACCAGTCAGACAGCTCTATCTACTAATGATTATGATTAGTAAACTTGGCTAACAACATGATTTCTAAGGGAAAAAAAAACGTGGGCATGACGAGATCAAGGAGCTAAGGTCAGGGTCTTATCCAAAACCCCAGTGTAACTCGTGGAAAATGAGCTCCTTTGTCTTTCTTTTTTCTCTCTTTTCCATGTTATCGATCGGGCTTGATTCCAAGTCGACATTCCAATTCATGAGCATCACGCGACTAATCATCTAGTCATCATCTGCCACCTTCGTTTTCTCTCGTTTCATCATCGTTTCTGCGAAACATGCATAAGGAAAATGGTCCAGAAAGCGAGGAGCACCAACTCCTCCCACGTTTCGGGCTTATCCTCGATGTGGGTCTGGGATGTCCAACGTTATCTTATCGGAACGTCAATGCCAATTCATTGAAAAATTGACTCATCCATCACCAATACATAATCTAAACTTAGTCAGGACATAATACGTATTTCATTGGTTTCTAAGCATCGAAGCTTTTTTTTTTTAAACATGACTGCCGATGTTGACTTTGACGATGAGGTAGAAGGCACATGCATGACACGCAATCGTGGAAAGAGTGTTGATTAGCGACATAACATTATAATGGTAAAATTCTATATTCAATTAAGTAAAGTTACAACGAAATTAGTTGGCTCACGTGGAGAGACACCAATCACCATGACTTTTGCCTTCCTAGAGTGGGACGAGAAAACAGATGTGAACGTGCCGAAAGAGATTTTGACGAGAAGCGACGTGTGGTGAGGCGATCCGGCTATGGCTCTGCACTCGGGCACAAAATGTGCGAAGGACATCAAATCCGTAAAACCAAGTGATCTAAACTAAGTGATACTAGAATCGAAGTTACAAGGAAGTGAGAAGATATGAAAAAGAAGATGAAACGTGCAATGTATGCAAAATACTGACGATTCTCGAAGAATTGGTAATGGGCGATATGTTTGGTCCTTCTTCCTCCCAAATCCCAACTTGAGATAATAAAAAAAGGTACTGCCGTCGGTTTCTTCACGTTGCTTCGCTTGAATTTAGCCACGTTACCCGTCACATTTCCAACTCAACTTCCCATCACTTTCATTCACATACATGCTTTGACGGGAGGGTGAGCACCGTGGTCTTCAACATGGCCAAACGATAATATAATCAATTAATCAATAAATGTTTAGCAATCTGGATTTTCTATCCAAAATATATAATGGGAAGAGAATTGAGAACCGGATTGAAACCGGCCAATTCGGGTCCTGAATTTCGATCTTTTGAAACTTGAGGTCACAAAGTTCGTTCCCGGTTCTAGATTGAGAACCGGTTTCTTTAGGAAAACATCGCCCCGGTTTGACATCCGCTAGTGTCCCACTTGCGTGTAATATTCCTTGCCTCCTTGACCTAAGTTGGTTTCGCAGAACTGCCCAGATGCATCGCTAGGTCGAAACCTGCTCTTTTCTCCTTTGACAAATTCAAGTACAATACCACATGATTGGAGCACCACCATTTCATACAAAACAATTCTATGTTGATAAGATTTGGGTACCAGACAGCAGTATTGTCTTGACTATTTTCTGGTCAGAGTTTTCCAAATTTAGAACTCTTCCCACATGCCGTCCATATTCACGTCCATAAGAAAAGAAGAAGAAATTCTTCGGGGCCTTCGAAGAAGAGGCACAAAGATACGTTTGAGGCAGGACCATGTGACCAATGTCTAGGCCCTAGGGCGATTTCTGCGTAACATACGGGCCTCGGTATTGGAAGATGGTAACCTTACGCAGATGCAATCAAAAAGCCAAATTAAACTCTAAATTTGGGCCCAAATATGGGCTAAAGATGCGGGCCGCAAAGGCCCATGAAGTGCTGCAGTCATCAATTACTTGAACGCATGAACAAGATTATCTGTGTTTTTGCCCCAGCGGCGAAGCTAACTTACTCGCAAGAAACTAAAACAATAATTCTTTTATATGCCTTGCAATTCATAGATTAAACATTGCCAGAATGACCGGAAGATACATGTAGTCTGATATAAGAAAACAATTAGACCATCTCCAACGAAATAAGAGCAAAACATGCAGAAATCAAAAGGGATTTTTAGTTTATTCTCCCTGAACTGATCTTTCAGTTTCCCTTCTCCAGCAAGTACTTGTTCTTTTCCTCGTCCGTCATGAAGGCGGTGATCGGGTAGGACTTGCCGGCCCCCATCGGAGTCTTGAACGTGATCTTGCCGGCCTCCGGCTCGTCCAAGCTCATCTCTGCGATGGGGAACCAGACGAACATATGCCTGCTCTTGACCCCGGTCATCTTCTTCATTTTCGACTTCTCCACGTAGCCGGTGACCTCCGCCGAGTAGCTCACGCGGGTGCCCGTGTTCACGAAGAAGTGCTCGTACGGCGCCTTCTGCTTCATCCACACGAACCCCGTCTCCCGCACACGCCCGCACTCTACCAAATCCTAAACGAGGACCAGTAGAACGAGAATTTCAGATTTGCGAGCAAGACACAAATCTTTATCCTCAAACTTTGTATATATAGTTATGGAAAAGAACTATCGAATATTATTAAATTTCTAACTCGGGGGCAAGGGAAAGGGAAAGGGAAAGGGAAAGGGAAATCGAATAGAACTGAATTGAACCGGACCGAATCTCACCTTAAGTGGGAGGACACCCGGGGGAAAACCAAGCTCTTGGAGGAGCTCTACGGAGTGGCGGTAGCACTCCACCGCGCCGTACACAATCTCCGCTCCTGCGCGCTCATCGGCGGCCGACTTGTTGCTGGACATCTTCCGACGGTCGAGTGGAAACCAAGACAGCTGGTGACTCCGGGGATTATGGAAATTGGGGTGCCGAGCCGGTCGAGCTTATAAAGAGAGAGAAGAGGGACGAGGAGCGTGAGAGGAGGGAGGAGGTTGGTGAGCTAAATTGGCATGATCCAATAGAATTTGTTAACCTAACGTAACGCCTCCTTGGTGACAATTTCTATAGTGTTCTAAAGGCTTTAAGCAAACCCAATTAGTACGAGCGTCATTAATTAATATCCACTAAATTTCGTTTCTGGTCTTTGTCCGATCCCGTGGAACTTCTGAGGGTGGATAGCTTCTACTTCGCCTTCACCAATCGAAGATTTATTGCTGAAGATTTCTGGGTTCGAAGAATCATTGCTGCTTACTACTGATCTGTTTATGTTCTTTCCCATAAGATTTCTTAGTTTGACTTGTATCATAGGCGTTTTAAATAGAAAGATGGACAAATGCTGATAGGGGTCCATTCGAAGCGAGTGGGCCACCTTCTTGGTCTCGTCTGAACTTCCTCTACCTTCCTTCATTTATTTATTTTTGTATCGCATTATCATAATGTACGTGCGATTACGTTGCATTACACTCAGAAAAGGCTCCGCAAGTGACCACTGTGAATGCCCCCGTTTACCTGTTTCGATTTGGATTGGAGTCTCTGTGGATGGTTTCGAACCCTCTTTAGCCTGTTGGTATCTTGCTCAGAAAACCATGGATGAAGGAGAAGATTCTGAGAAATGAATGGCATCCCCATGTGAAAGGTTAGCAAAAATGTGTTCAACAAATGATGTTACTGTTAAGGAAGATATCAAATGAAAGAGGAAACAAAGCGAAGAAAGTTTTTTTTTTTGGTCGAAATTACCTCATTGATAACTAAACCGATGGTGGGAGACATGTCATGCTATAGTCTAAGCATAAGATGAGATAAAGGTCTAGCGGGGGATTTGAGATCCAAGTGCTGGGGAGAAATCCGGTACTGTGGGCTTTCACTATCCAATCTGTGGCCTGATTCATGAGGTGCGACTCAAAGATTAAGTGGACATCTTTCATTTGGTCCATTAGCTATCTATAGTCCAGAACATGAGGAGAAAGAACCCATGGGGTATCACTTCGGCCCATCATACCTTCCACGGCTGATAGGCAATCCGATGATAAGTATATTTGCATATCACTTCGTGCAGTGACATCCCTTAGTGCATAGAACTTCTTCTCCAGATCACTTCGCCTTTCCTTCAACCAAAGAAGCCCGTACATAATAGCTAGGGTTTCACCAACACAAGCCAAAGGGGCGTCGATTTGCTTCGCAAAACCATCAAAGCTCACTCCATCATATCCTCTACAAATTCCAACTACATAATTAACCGATCTACCCTCCTACCATGAACAATTGACATTCATCTTGAAGGAGTTCTTCTCGGGAGGCCTCCAATTAGTTGCTTCAAAGACAAAGTTTGTTGCTTTTGCTTTCCTTGGTGGGTTCCATCTTTCGAACAGAAGCTGAGAAATATTTGCTTCACTGATTATCCGAGCAGGTTGAAATCTTTTTCCTTGAAACAACAGGGCATTTCGAGCTTTCCAAATTAACCAAAGTAGATGTGCAAAGTTGGCTTTTTGGTATGTTGAAATCCCCGATTGAAGGTAATCGCTGACCCATTTGTCCATTCTTGTTATAATTCTAGGCGAGACATAAATATCAACACTAGGATGTGACCAAACCCTCTTTGTCCACTTGCATAGTAGGAATACATGCTCGGTGAATTCTAGAAACTGATGGCAAAGGGGGCATGCTGGCTCAGGTATGATTCCTCTTTTGGGTAAATTAGTTCTTGTAGGAAGGCTTTCAGTACAAAGATTCCACATAAACTGCCTGATTTTAGGATAGGTCCGTAGACTCCAAATTTCCTTCCATAGACTTCGAGGGGCTTGCTAGGATGAGGATGCTTGGGAGGCTGTTGAGCTTGTGTTTGCATTATGTGTTCTGTGGTATCCACTTTTAGCTGTGTATTTCCCTGAATTGTTCCCTATCCAAATCAGTTTATTAGGTTTGGAGAGATAACTAATAGGGGTGGCTAAAATCTCCTCTTGAATATCTTTGTCAAATAACTCATTAATCATTTGAACATTCCACGTACGTGCACTTGAGTCGATACCTCTGCCACCAGTTTAGGATCATTTCTATTAACTGGTCCTCCAATTTTGCTTAATTTGAGCCAACGTCCTCTCTTAGGTTCATAGATTTCCCATTACCTATCTCCCATTTCATGTCTGATTCTAACGCTTCTCGGCCTAGTAATATACTTTGCCAACCCCAATATGGTCTAGCACCTTTCATAGCACTAAAAAAGGTGCCATTAGGAAAATAAAGGCCTTTAAATATTTTACTTCATAAAGTGTCTGGATTCTGAGTCAATCTCCAAGCTTGTTTACCCAACATAGTTTTATTGAAATCCACTAGGTCTTTGAACCCCATTCCTCCATCTCCTTTCCTCCTTTTTAAGAAATCCCAACTCTTCTAATGGATGCCTCTATGTCTGACATTCTGTTTCCATCAGAAGGCTGAAATCTTTCTCTTAATAGCTCTACATATAGATATTGGAATCTTGAAAATATTCATAGCATATTGAGGTAACGCCTGGACAATCGTTTTGATCAACACCTCTTTTCCCGCTTTCAAAATTAACTACTCTTTCCAACCTTCTAGCTTCCTGTCCACTCTTGCTAAAATCCAAGCAAACATATTTTTTAGTTTGGCCTCAATCAGATGGTATCCCTAAATATTTCCCCATTTTATCCAGTGAAGGAACCCTCAATTCTGCTGCTATATTACATCTCAAATTCTGTGGATAGCTCTTGCTAAAGAAAACCCCAGATTTGTTCAGAATAATTGACTGACTAGAGGCAAAGCAGTAGCAATTAAGTATATTTGCAAGATTTTGAGCCTCCCTAACTGTTCCATCCATGAAAAATGGCATTATCCGCAAAAAAATAAATGGGAAATAGTAGGGCAGTAGAGGTTTAACTTGATTCCTCGTAAAACTCCATCTCGAACAGCATTGTTCACCATAAAAGATAGAATATTAGCCACTATTATGAACATATGAGGTGAGAGGGAATCACCTTGTCTAATGCTTTTTGAGGGAGTTATAGCTTCACAAGCTTCGCCATTGACTAGGATATTGAATTTTACTGAGGAAATGCAAAATCTTATCAAACTCACCTATTTATCACAAATACCCATCTTCTGCATACAATCGCATAGGAAATCCCACTCAACTCTGTCATAGGCTTTCTGCATGTCTAGCTTCAATATAGCTTGGAATTTCCTTCGCCTCTTCTTTATTCTTAGCTGATGTAGGACTTCTTGCACAATGAAAATGTTATAATGTATTTGACGCCCTCCAACAAAAGCACTCTGTTCCGGAGATATAATAAGTGGGAGTAAAGGCCTAAGTCTGTTTGCCATCACCTAAGTGATTATTTTATAATTGAAATTACACAGACTAATAGGTCAGAATTCAGTGATGCTCTCCGGGTTCACCACTTTTGGGATGAGTGTGATATTAGTTGCATTCAATTCAGGCTCAAAACTTCCTTCATTAAAGAAAGATTCCACCATCTGAAAGACATCTTCTTTAATAACATTCCATTGACTATGATAGAACAAGCCACTCAAACCATTTGGTCCTGGGGCCTTAGCTGCACCCATCTGAAAAACAGCATGCTAAACCTCTTCCCTTCTAATTTGTCGCATTAATTATGCATTCTTCTCCTCAGAGACAGTCCTGGGGCATTGCTCTAAGACTGGCTGATAAAATTCTGGAACCCACAAAAGTATAGAAATCATTGTAGTAATCTACAATATGTTTCTTGATAGATTGAGGGCTCCTACTCCAACCATCCTCCTCCAACCGTAACATAGTAATCTTATTCCGTTGCTTCCTTTGGATTGTAGTAGCATGGAAGAACTTAGTATTTATATCCCCTTCTTTCAACCAATTAATTATGGACCGAATACTCCAATACAGCTCTTCTTGACACCATAGTGTACCAATTTTTCCAATTATAGCTGTGTATTCCTCTCTCGAATCTACTGTATCAGCCTTGTTCAAAATTGTAGTAAGTTGACTATTGAGTTCTCCAATCTGTTTTGAAGCATTTTTAAAGTTTTTCCTGCTTTATTGTCGCAACTCATAAGCAACTCTTCTTGTCTTCCAAAACAACTTACCATGCTGCTCAATTTCTGCCTTCCATGCATTGTTTACCACATTTATGCAGTCTGAATGATCCAATCGATATGCCTCAAATCTCAACAGCTTCTCCTTCCTTGGCATTGTTGAGTCTAGACAAAGTAGAAAAGGACCATGGTCCGACCCAATAGCTGGATAAACAAAAGCTTTAGCATTGGGAAATTTTACTCTCCATTCTAGATTAAATAGTGCTCAGTCAAGTCGTTTTTTTAACTAAATCATCTCCCTCTCTATTATTTATCCATGTAAAAGCACATCTCTTACTTTCAATATCGATCAGGGATAATGTATCAATGAACTCCCTAAAAGCCGTCATTCAATATCTTTCCATTTCTCTTTTCCCCACCTTTTCCCAGTAATAGAGCACTTCATTAAAATCACCTATGCAAAGCCAGGGTGTGGTAGAAAATCCATTTCTAGTTCTAAGGGTATTCCAAATAGAGACTCTCTCCTGAAAATTCATTGAGGCATGTAAGAAAGAGATCTTCATATGTAATCCATTTTCAACATCCTTACATGAAACTTCAATAACCTCTTGGCTGCTGTATTTTTTATATTTATTTGCACCGACTCATCCCATAATAAAACCAAACCACCCGCTAGTCCAATAGGGTCAACCACTAGCATAGACAGTAACTTCAATCACCTTTTAATTTTCTCCACTACCATATATTCATTCTTTGTCTCCAAAAGGAACACCATGTTAGGTTTCTCACGAGCTGTCAAGGCTCGAAGGTGCTAGACTGTCAAAGGAGAGCCTAAACCTTGACAGCTCCTTGACAGTTCCAGCTCAATAGATTCATGACTGTTTTGGTGACTTATTAGGGCAAGCCGCCAAAGCCCTTGTCATGCTCCCTTCCCAAATTTGAATCGGGATATCCGTGAGATGCTCAATATCAACGAAATTCATCATAGGACTCATTTTCTCATAAAGAGCATATCGCCTTGGCTTCTTTAGTGCTTGTTTTTTAGGGGTAGGTCGAATTATCCCCTTAGCTTCTACCCCTGAATCATGCACAATATTTACGTCTTGCTAATCCTGTGGCTGCAATACCCTCTTCCCTTTATCCTGCTCAAATGAGTTCTACTGATTGTAATGTATTCAGTATAGGCTGAGTTATAGGGTTGTAGAGTACCATTGCTTGGTTACCCTCTGAGTTAAGATTAGAAACTAAAACATCCCCAGTCTGGGTCATAAGGGTCTCTAGAACCATATCGTCCATTTCTAGGACAGAGTCAATCTCTCCATAAAAAATATTCCAGCAAGGACTCAAATCCTTTACTCCGCTTTTAACTAGGACTTATAGCGACCTGGTTAAAAGTAATTCTAGGATTTTCATATGAAAAACTTGGACAATAATTAGCATAATATTCAATCTGGCCACAAGAGTAGCAGTAATGGGGCAGTCTTTCATATTTAAAGTCAATCCATCAATTTCAATCTCCCACATAAATATTAGTGCCAGTTTTGAGGGGTTTGATTATATTTAATCTCACTCATGCTTTCCCTATTTTATGTAAGTTGTTGTTTCTGGTTTTAGTCCTGACCTCCTCTATATCTCCCAACTTTAAGGCAACCAGCCTAATACAATCTTTTTTCATAGCAAGACGTGAAAGGTCCACTAATTGTACCCAAAATGAACAGTAATTAAATTCATAACAATGTTTAGGGACTGTAAGATCACATTTCTGTAAAATCAGCAAGTTACTAGCAAAAGACCAAGGCCTTGACTGTAATACCTCTTATGTTCTTCAGCACGTTTAAAAATGAAAACAAATAGACCCTATTTTATCATCTCACATTTAGCATCTTCTGTTTTCCAAGCTTTCTTCATTGTCGACCAAAATGCTTGAAAATTTACATTTGGTTTTGAGAACAATTTTTCATGCAGTATGTGCTCATCTCCTTGTTTATGTACCTCAGGGATGCTTAGATTCAACTCCGTGACGTCATCAACAGACCACAAATCCCCCATTCAGTTGTCTGAGCTGATTCTTGTGGCTAGCCTCCATGGGTGACGAAGACATTTACATTAAGTTGGAAGTGAGAGTTTTTTGGAAGTCGGAGTAGTGAAATGTAGTGCTTAGGGTTTTCTATCAAGGCAGTAAAATAGGGTTATGGGTAAGGAGAATGGGATGTAAGGATTGAAATGAGATCTCTATGTATCGTAAGGCTAAATTTAGACCAGCAGGATCTCATGGATTTAATCACTTATCAATAGCAGAATCAAGGAACCCTGAAATTAGGGTTACGAAGGTCATCGTCTACGTTGCTTGAGCCAAAGAGAAGATGATTGATCTTGTCAATCCGGTGGATTTATGATGTAAATTGTCATCCTTTTACAGATGACGAAAGACGATCTAAGCAAAATAGGTTAGGAGAGCTATCACTTGGAGGGATAGAGGGAACTCACCCTTGGCAAGAGAGAGAGCTCACAGACGGAGTGTGTTAGCTACACCAACGCTTACTTACACAACACTGCTTATAACGAAGAAAAGTAGGATGGCTATGTTTGGACAGTTACACAAAAAGCCTTGAAGCTTAATTTCCAAGCTTTCCAAAATATCACGAGGAGGCAAGGAGATTAGGAAATGCTTAAATTACTCAAATTGAACCTATAAACCCGAAACAAAAATATGAATCTTGGCTAAATATTTCTTGTCTAAATATATATAATTTCATGTTGGTATATGAATTCACAATATTCTTCTTTGATTTGCTTTGCCTGAGCACTAAAATTTTTGAAAAATCAATTTCTAATATTAATAGTTTTTGCAGAACTAAAATCATTATTTGAAAAAACTCTTTCAAGCTCAGAAGTAATATCTAAGACATTGATTTATGGATCGGTCATCTCAGAGTGAGTAGGATCAAAATGTCCAGGATTATGTTATTGCTTATAAACAGGCCTGGAAGGGTATTCAAGAATGTGCTCCATCATACTCTTACTTGTTTATTTTCATGGTTAATGCACAATTTTTTATATATAAAGTGTTGGTGGATGGAAGTATTATAGGAGTTTAACTTGATAGATCTTGCCCCACTTTATCCCACTTGTTTGCAAGTTGATTCAATTTTCTATCTTGCTGGAAAAATTAGTGAATGGGAAAGTATCGGTGCAGTCTTGAGTTAGTATCGTTATGTTAATAGTCGAGCCATCAATTTAAATAAGTCAGGGTTGTTCTTTAGTAGAAATTGTCCACGGAGTTTAAAAAGAATGTGATAGTAGAGCTGACAGCCCAAAAATTGACAAAACTTGCAAATAGTTAATAACTCCTCGTGATGGGGTGGGGAAAAAATAGAAGTTTGCGTGAATAATTGTGGGGGTTTCATGTTGAAGGCTAGAAAGATGATCCTTATCAAAGCTATGGTGCAAGCTTTGCCCCACATTATGTTATGCCAAGTTTCAAAATATTAGTGTTTATATGATGTGCCATTAGGAAGAAAATTGTGATGTTTTCATGGAAAAATAATGACAAGTAAGGTTGGTATGCATTAAAAAGTGGAAACTTTTGACATTTAGATAGTACAAAGGTGGCCTCAATTTTAGAGATCTGGTCCAATTTAACGATGTCATGTTGGGGAAACATGCATGGAAAATAGGATGACAAATAGGATGCGATTAGAAAGGACTTTGGCTCGCTCTTATTGGAAGGCTTTTGTCCCGGCCATTAATGCGGGAATAGCTGTATCACTCGATCTCACCATCATCATGTCGACAAAGATCCGAGTACTCTCGCAAGTGGTACGACCTTACCAATCTAAGAGGTCTTTTAATAGGACCGTAATTTGGGTTTGGTCATCGGCTAAGCAAAGGGGACTCCTTGAGTCAAAGCTTAGAAAGAATTGTCTTCAACAAATATCGCCAGGTTTACAAGTCAAGAACTTTGCAAATGCAATAGAAACAGTCTTGTTCGCACTTCTTCGAGCTAAGCTTAACATATTAGGAACCTCACATTAATTCAAGTGCCATAATCAGAAGAGACTCTGCAGGCTTGGCTTAAAAGTGTGTATGGGATGAAAAACTTGAAATTTTTCCTTGGACTCAACATTCGAGCTTCAGACTTTGTTTTACTAGGGATGCTATATGATGTCAAATTCTCTGATAAGATTGACTTATTCATCAATTTTTGAGAACCCAAACACATTGAGGGCCAACTTTTTGCAGATTCGAGCATTTGGCTCTGACTTCTACGGGCATTACCTTGCTTTTACCAGGCACACTGCTTTTTCCTTACCCCTATTTTCACTTTTCTTTTGGATTCGGGCATTGGCCTTGCTTTTACCAGGCTCACTGCTTTTTCATGCCTCATTTTGCATTTTTTTTCCTATGGACTAGACTGGACAAGGGCTAATGTCTCATGATGTGACGCTTGTTCTCAGCTATTTCTAATGATCTCAATTTTTGCATGCCCCAATGTAAGAGATCATCACCAATGTGGGTTTAATTTGAAACGAAATCACCGGCTCAAAGTGGCTAACAAATGGTAAGAGTGTTTAGGATATAGAAATGAATGCTCTTCCTCATCCCTAAGGCACTTGATTTAATACTCGGTTCCATATGTAAAAGCAACACTCAAATATTGATGTAAATGAAAGTAAGAAAATTTCTATCCATTTTTCACCTTTTAACATCAATGATGCAAATACACCTCTAGTTTGCCCCGATGTGGGGTGGTTCTCGACAGGGGTAATATGAAATGAAACTTCACAAGTGTTTGGGCTCAAAATGGGCAATCAATGGATCATTATAGTGTTTGGGATAGAGAAATGAACTGCACCTCATTATTTGGGTTATCGTACCATTCGCGAGAGAACTCTTTGCCTTGCAGACATGGAATTTCGTACGTTCATTTCACAATCGTATAAGTAAGGGACTGTGTATGGGTAGGGCTTGCCTTTCATCATCCCGATACATCTCATGTAACATTCTCAATCAAATTTGCACTACTCATCAAACTGATTTACTTTGTCAATTCTCAGTAAGAATGATAAATTAGACAAACAGAACCATCATGCAAAATTTTTCAACAGATATGAGCACAATTCATTTCACCCAGAGATCATGAACATGATATCAAATTCAAAAGAAACTTATTGGAAATGAGAGTCCATTGGCCGCTTTTGTGTGTGAGCTCAATCATTGACGTCGCATTTTTGTTCCCCTGCACCAAAAGAACGTGCATGAATATGGCTCTAAATGTAATCTAAGATTGGAGAAATTTCCATTACCCATCAATGCGTTGTCTCCGCCAAATTGGAAAATTCATTATCCTCATGAGAGTTCGACATGCCCCACAGTTTGCCATTTACATGAAATAGAGTAAGGGAATGCCATTTTGAAATCCTGTCAAGAATCAAGATATACCATTTCCGATGTGATTTTTTCTCTCAATTTAATCTTTGCAAATCCTATTCCTTCGAAAGTATTGACTTTCAATCAAATAGAGAGTTCCTTGTTTTTGGAATTTGATGGGTCATATTCAAATGCTTCATAAACTAAGAGAATTATGCTCTGAGACATGAGTAACGAGATAAAAAAAAACAAGCAAAGTTTATCTGACATGAATTCTACGCAATTTCTGAAGTTTTTTCTCTCTCTCTCTCCCTCTCTCCCTCTCTTTTTCCTTTTTATTTTTGAAGAAAATATCTTAAAGATAATTAATTTATACTTAAAAATTATCATGAAACCTAGACTCATCATGGACTGACTGAAAACAAAAAATGAAATTCAAGGAATAGGGATAGAAGACTTACCTTACAAGCAGATCAAAGGCAATGACATAGACATGCGCATGAAGGGTGTAGCTCGATTTCTACTCTAAAAGGCTTAGCAAAATGGAGTTACAATGATGAAATGACTAGTCCCAGCCTCGTGAACTAAATCAAAGTCCTCACAACTCCGGCTCAGCCAAAAGTGACGTCCCAATGCGACGTAGCCTCGCGGGCAGAGGCTAACACCCTTGGCACCAAGAAGGAAAGTTTTCGGGATTAAGTTGGGCAACCTCTATTACGCAGCCTCGCGGTCAAAGTCGTATCCAACTTAATACCATCCTAAATGATCCTAGTGCGGCCCAGGTCCGGCGGCAGATTGTGTGTGCAAAAGTGTAGTACTAAAGCAATGAGAACGTGCACCACAATTGATATCAAGCAACACTTCTATCAAAAGCATTTAAACATTCATTTCAAACACCCTCCTGCAAAAACATTTAACACATATGTTAGGGACATACCTGGAATCCTCGCTGCCAAACAATTTTTTGAAAAGAAGAAAATTGGCCTAAGTTCACTAGAGTTCTTTGAACCAAGTCCCCAGTGGAGTCGCCAAGTTGTCGCAACCTCCCCGAAGGTGCACCACCTAGGGTTCAGCTAATGGATTGCTAAACCTAATTTAGCTCGAGCTCTCCCAAGCTCATACCAATTCGCGACTTAACATGCAAAATCAATTTCAATTGGAGTCGCCACTAATCTATTTATGGTGGTCGATTAGAAACCCATGTAAAATACTGTGAGTAGTATTTTACCCCTACGAACCAGAAATTTTGAATTCGGGGACTTGAGAACCTATTTTTTCTATTTAAAAAAAAATAATTTGCAGGCAGCTTGAATTGATTTTTATTCCCTAACATGCATGGTGATCACGTGGGTGCGCAAACAATTATTTAAATGCTCAATGAAATAAAACAAAAAGCAAAGCAATAAAATAAGATAAAGCAAATCAACAAAGAAATTCTCTTTTTTTTGGAGTTTTTAAGGTGTATGCAATGCATGTAAAATCTAATTCTAAATGTGACACGACCTAACATACTTTGAAATATGCAAAACCTAACCTACGTGACATGCTGTCTAACTAAAATAATTAATTGACATGCAAAAAGGCATTTTTTTGACATCTTCTTATTTATCTAATGAAATTCAAAATTAACTAGTAAAATATGGAAACCTAATCTAACATGATTCCTTAGATTCTAGATGTAATGTTCTACCATGATATGAATTTGTATGCAATTCCTAAGTGGCATGCGATTTAATGTACCTACACTAAATGTCATGCAATGACTAATAATGCAAACTAAAAGAAAAGACATGCGTGTGACATGAAGATGAATTTTTTTTGGATTTTTATTGAATTTGAAATAAAACATGAAAATCTAAATTTAAACATGCAAATTATATTTGAAATGCAATCTAATCATGCTATGCAATACCACCTAGATGCGATTTAATCTAATCATGAAAGTGTAAGTCTATCTAACATGCAATTCAAACAAACAAAACTCATTCAAATGTGAATAACATCAAAGCTCAACAAAGAAATTTCGCAGATAGAATCAATAAATTGATCTTAAGTCTTAAAGATCAAAATATCAATTCTATTCCCGTGCAATTAATTATTCCGTCTAAAGCCTTATAGACGAAATAAAAAATTGATAATGCGGTTGCGAATTGGAAGATTAATTCCAATTGATAAACTTAGTAAAAACGAACAGTAGAGACCGTGTATGATTCACCGGAGAAAGAAGCTTCATGCTCGGATCGTTGAAGTCGAGGATCACGGGCGACTTCTTTCCCTTGCGTTCTCTCTCTCGCGTGTCTTTCTTTTTTCACCGAAAGAACCCCTGCAAAAGAATCTTGAGAGTATCAGTCATTGAGCGAAGGGTAGCATTTGATGAAGGATAAGAACCTGCCCATGGTCCATTTGTCGAATCTGTAACACTCCCCACATTAGCAATTTTAGCAACTTTTCCCTTTTTTTCTTTTCCGAAAACTCTACACATGACCGAATGCCCCCTCTTCTTGTTTTCTTCTCGTTCGTCCCCCAACTCTCTTTCTTTTTTTATTATTCTTGCTGACTCCTTCTCTTTACTCACTTTGACTTTTTCTTTCCTCAAGACGTCTCTTTTACTCTTTTTTTCTCTCCCCACACTTTTATTTTGATGAAGCTTCCTCGACGGCCCAAACATCCAGTTGAAGCTCGCCCACGGCCCAACATAAAATCTTCTTCTCCATCTTGCGAGCACCGAGCTCGCAGATAACCTGCAGGGAAACTCAACAGCATTTCGCTCGCAGCGGAGCCATGGTGGACGGCGTTCGAAGGCCTGGGAAGTCACCGTTTCACCGGCGACTCTCCGACGTCGATGTCATCCAGCGAGCGAGCAAAATAAACCTCGCCAAAAAAAACTACTCAAAGCAACACGAATTTTTGACACAAATCGTCTAATAGGTAAAGTACGGTGAGAACTAAATGCTTGCAAGTCCCAAGGAATGCAAAATCAAGACCCACAATGCATCAACAATCAGCGCAGAAACAAGAACAAACAAAAAGGAAGCGTAAAAATCGACCAAGCCGATTAACCCTTTTTTCGGTTTTTGCGGACGTGAAGACCACAGGGAAATCAAGCATGGAGAGATCACGGGAAAACAAAGAAAGAGGCAAAACCTCCCTACGTGGCTCGGGGAGGACAGAGGGGAAGTGTGCTCGAACAAACTCGAGCCAAACCCTCGCTCATCCGTGAAGTTTCCCGGCCACGATCACGAGTTGAGTTTAGACGAACGGTCGCACCAATGAAAACAACTCAACAGCGAGCACAGAGAACGAGCGATGAGATCGCAGTAGAGACGCCGGGGTTGAAGAAGTTTGGACGAGGCTCTCTCTCTATGTTCTCTGTCGAATAAAGCTTTGCTCTGTGGGTATGTGTTCTTTTTGCTGAATGAAGCCCCCTGATTTTTCCTCAGCTTGGACGCCTCTTATGCTAGGATAATGTAATATTCGGTCAAATCTCAAGAAGATTTGACCGAATATTACATTCTTTTTAGACTAAATCCTCCGCCGCTTTACTGATTTATTTTCAATGAAATCAGCTTATTTCCTCTTCTTCATTGACCGAATATATGATTGTGATCGCAAATCTTTTCGCAATCACAATGTTCCCAATTTCGCCGATTAAAGAGACAACAAACCTGGATGAAATTTCATGATCTCCTTGCACGGACCTGCTTAAATCTAAATGCAAAATGCTCTTAAAACTATATGCAATTTTTGTCAAGGGACCAAAGATTAGTCCCTAATTTTTATTTAATAAATGAGACGTCAAAATTTAGGTGTCAACAGATATGAGTCGAGAATGGTAGCTGATTTGATTTTCAAGGAGGAAGCAAAGTGAGATGAACAACTATTCTAAATTTGTGTGAGCTCGAAATTATATATGAAATTAGTACTACACCTCATAAGTCTCCAGAATCATGAGACGAGTTAGTATGGTCCAATATCAAATTTGGGGTTTTTGAGGTAAGAAGTGTCCAATAAAAACATAGAGGAAATAGTCAGATCAAGCCCTAAACTGTCCCTTTCCTCTTACCAAAATTTTTAATTCTCTATAAGTGAAGATTTGGCTATCTTACTCATGTATTAAAAAGTAAAATTCTTCCCATGGAGTGAAGATCAAAATATGTTGTTTATTAAAGATAATCTGTATGGAATGAAGATTTTATCTTATCATTTCCATTAACATTTTTAAACCAAAAACCCAAGATAATTGAGCACATACTCCTCCTCGGCCCTTGGATGATGAAGACGATATGTTCGAACACGTCACTGAAAATAAGAATCTCTCCGCAATGATCATCCAAATTCGAAGAATGGATAGATGAGTTTGAGCATACCTCTATTTCCTCAAGCTTCGAGATATTGTCCTTTGGCAAATCTGGAAAGCAACAAATCATTATGTATTCCTATCCAAGAGGTCAGATCTTAAGCTTATTATAGTCGACGAGGTTCGTGCAATGCACCAAAACTTCTCAAGATGGCTCACCGGAAGGAAGAAAAGTAGGGATTTAGCTGGCAACTCAAATCAACCATGGCAACTACTGAGAAGGGGAGCCTTAAAGATTGATATAGATAGAGCTTAATTGGAAGGGATGATTGACTATGCGGTCACTAGTGTATGAAGATATAGTTCCAACTACTTGGTCAATGGTTTTGCTCGATGGTCCGGGTTTCATCTGTGACACAAGCTAAAGCAAGATGTTTGATAGAGGTCCTTATGTACTTTAAGCACCCATCAAAAGGCTCTCGAAGTTGAATCAAATCATTTATGACAAATAGTCTAATTAGCATAACATAGATCAATTGGGAGTTGAGTGCTTATCAGTGAGGACCAATAGCCTTTAAGGCTCTATTTGAGTATGAAGTTAGCTTATATTGATGGAGAATCCAACTAAGTAGCAGATTGGGTTGTATGAGTCCAAAGAAGAAGTCTTACATGAAAAACATCCCGCTCCCCTCAAATAAGGGCCAAGCTTCATAAAAAAAATCCTTAATTTTAGGTTTAGTCTCAATTTTATCCCAAACTTTTTTTTTGTCTCATAAAAGCACCCAACTTTAAATCTAGTCCCAAATCTACTCCAAATTTCTTTTTCTCTCGGAAAAAACCCAAACTTTAGATCAAGTCTCAAATTTGGCCCAAGTTCTTTTTTCTAAAAAAATCATCAACTTTTAATCCATTCTCAAATTTACTCTTATAGTTCAATCTTAACTTGACATGGTATTTTACATCAATAACAAATTCATATCAATAAGGTGATATGTAATATCATCTTTAAAATTGAACCATTTTAGAATATACAAATTAAGAACAACTAATGATGATTTTGGATGAATGGCTAATTCGAGCAAATTTGGGACTTGAGTGTAGAGTGATAATTTTTCTATCAAAGAATAAAAAATTAGGATAGATTTGGGACTAGATCTAAAGTTTGAATTTTTTTTTTAGACCAAAAAAAAGTTTTAGACTTGAAGTTTAGGATTTTTAAAAGAATAATGCCCTCAAAAATGCCTTCGCGAGCTCTTTTGTTCTCAAGTCGGTGAAATGTATTCACAAACTTTATTTAAGTGAGTGAGTATGTTATTTTATGACAAAAAAAATAGAAATGTTGCAAATATTTATTATGTGATAAAATAAATTATGATTTATGGTGTTCAACATTTGCTTACAATGTAAAGATGTTTGCAATGTATCAATTTTAACTATTTGTTAATTTCGTGGATTATAAAAAATGATTTCCTAATTTTAATTGATTTTATTGGTTCGAAAAATGAATCACAAATAAACATTTTTATTAGTAACAACAATATATGCTTTTTGTTTATAATAACAAATATATTTCCCATTAAAGTTTTTGCTATATACAATCAAAATTAAAAGACTATTTCCAAGATGTTTATTTTCCACAAAATAAGCAAGATTCATATGAAATAATGTTACAATTGATTACCTCTATATTCTATTATGGGTGCGTTTGGTTTAGCATTTAGAGAAAATCGGTGGAAAAATGCAAACTTTTTTAGCCTAAAGAGGTTTGATGAAATACACATACTGTTTGGTAAAATATAATTGAAAAGTGTTTTGATTCAATTTTGAGGAAATATTATTTAGTAAACAAATATTTGAATTTTTTTTCATGTAACCAATTTTAAATTCTTTTGGGTTGGAGGAGGAGGCGGCCTAGGGGGGTTGTAAGGGGGAGTTGAAGTCGTCGGGAGGTAGAGAAGGGGGGAGTCACCGAAGGCAGTGGTTGGGGGGTTGTCAGAGGCGGGGGAGGTGGCAGTCGGGGGGAGTTGGAGTCGTCGGGAGGTGACGGAAATGTCTTTAGCCTAAAGAGGTTTGATGAAATACAAATACTGCTTGGTAAAATATAATTGAAAAAGTGCTTTGAGATTCAATTTTGAGGAAATATTATTTGGTAAACATATATTTGATTTTTTTTATGTAACCACTTTTAAATTCTTTTGGGTCAGAGTCGGGGTTGGGGAAGAGGCGGCCCAAGAGGGGAGGGGTTGTAAGGGGGGGTCGAAGTCGTCAAGAGGTAAAGAAGGGAGGGAGTCGCCGGAGGTAGTGGTTGGGGGGGTCGTCAAAGGTGGGGGGAGGTGGCGGTTGGGGGGAGTTAGAGTCGTCGGGAGGCGGTAGAGGGGGGAGTCGATGGAGGCAGAGGCGAGAGTTAGGGAGGGATGAGTCGGAGTCATCGGGAAGGCAACGGAGGAAGGGAGTCGCTAGAGGAGGCCATTGAGGGGGAAGGGGAAAGTCAGAGTCTTCGGGAGGCGGCAAAGGGGGGAAATCGCTGGAAGCGAAGGGATGCGGCAGAGGGGGGATGGGCAGTTGTCAAGGGGGGGGGGAGAGTCGGAGTTAGGAGGTGATGGAGGATGGAGTCATCAGAGACGAGGGAGGCAGTGGAGGAGGGAAGTCACCAGAGGCAGCGAAGGGGGAAGTTGCCAAAGGTAGGGAAGTAGCATTTCGAAAATGCTACTTCCCAAGGCATCTCTTGAGCTCTATTGGACTAAAAGATGCATTGGATGGATGGCCTAGGACCCAAGGTATGATACTATGAGGCTACTTTGAGGCAACATAGTCATAGACTAAACCTATTTACCATATCGCTTAGGCCAAAATGACATAATTTCCTTGAAAAACCAATTTTAATTCAGATCTCAATTTTGACCCAATCTTTTTTTATTTCCATAAGAGAGCATCAACTTTAACTCGAGCCTTAGTTGTAACACAAATGTTTTTTTCCTCATGAAAAGCATTAACTTTACTTGGGTCCAATTTTGACTCAATTTTGTTCTTGGCCCTATAAAACATTACCAACATTATGATCAATAGCCAAATCTAGCCTATGTAAAGTTTTCATCTAAGGATGTCACTAAAATGCAATGTGACATTCCAAGTGTACTCCACCATTCTTGACTAAATTTTGGACGGAATCTTCATTGGGGCCCGATTTGGGTACCAACTAAATGTTGGCATTCTTTTATTAGTCAACAAAATTTGGGCTAATATTGAGAGGTGAGCTCAAGTGATGCTTTTTTTTATGAGATTAAAAATGTCCTGACCAAATAAAAAAGAGTTTTAATAGAATAAAAGACATGAGCTAAAGTTATTGCAATTAAAAGGGAATCATGGGACAACTTCATATTTGATCTTTCTACTTATTTTCTTGGTACAATTGAGTATTAATACTCTTGCCTTGTAATCTAACGGTGAGTAGCTGCGTTGGTTGATAGTTTCTCCCTTATCTCTCTTATCGTTAAGGTTGAGGGTTCGAAACTCATAGTTGCTAGCGTCTTAAGTGATGGTCATGGTGTTGAGGTCTTCCTTGAGGTATATGGGTCCGGCGCTTTGGTGCCGTCCAGGTATGGGAACACGTGGTAAAGTCCTCAGTTACTAAAAAAAAAAACTCTTGCCTTGTAAAGTTCTCTATATTTTTTTCAATTTATAAACTCAAATCATTCTCTTGATTGATATGGTGGTATCGCCAACACTGATCGGTTAATTAGCGAACATAACTTAGGCGAGATCTAGAAACCCTAAATAGACGCAGCATTACCTCAATAGGATGAATAATTAGCGTCATCACGAATTTTCGCCTCACGTGTTTTTTGGCCTTACCTTTTCCTCTCTTCACTTTTGCCTATAATACGTACCTCTTTCAATCCGGCCGCGCGACAAGAGCGATTTTACCCCATAGAGGGAGGGGACTCGATTGCACAAGTTTCGTTTATCGGAGGACTCGATTGCATAATGATAAATTTAAAGAGGACCAAATATGATATTATGACTTTTTGGAATAATCACATCTAGTTTCCTCCCTAGTCCAACATCAACAGTCATCTCCTTTGTAACATTCTTGTTTAACAATTAACAGATCTCTCTCTCTCTCGATCGATCGATCAGCCATTGCCAATGTCTACGACCGCCGAAGAACCTGAACTGCAAAGAGGACCTGACCATAAACCAGAACCAGAGGCAGAACCAGAACCACAACCAGAACCAAAACCACAATCGGAAGAGCCGGAGAAAGTGCCGAGCGATGCGGATCCCAAGAAGGAAGAGGCCGAGGAAGAGGCGATCCAATCCGGCGAACCAGAGGGCGGCTCTTCTCCCAAGGAAGAGGCGCCTCCGCGTCCGGAGCTGCGAAAGGACGAGGGGAACCGCACATTCACGATGCGGGAACTGCTGAACGAATTGAAGAAGGACGATGCGACCGAGAGCCCGAACAATCCGGATGGGGAGAGGCGAGAAGTGAATTCCCCGTACAGGTCAGAGCTCTGATTTGCGTTAAGGACGTAGGTTCTCGGTGAGTTGAGCTTGAGATTATAGGTGGATATTATTGGTCGCGGTGGTCACAAATGGAATTGGAGCTGATACTCTGTGACGTTTGAATCGGATCCTCGAGCGCCGGGGAAGTTCTATGGAATTTTGGCGTTTGTTATGTTTTGGGGTTTGAAGTTCGTTGGGGCAAGTTAGATCCTGACTATTAGGGGGTTTAGGGGTTTTTGATCTCCCATGCGCGAGAGTTTGGAGCAGTTTTTACGACGTGAAGCATTTGCGAGAGTTCTCATCCTAAAAGTGTGGGTCGTTCATTCCAGGATTTACTAACTCACAGGGAGAAATTATGATGTATTTTACTATCATTTTTTAGGTCGTTCATTCCCCTGTGAAATTGCATGGCAGACTGTTCGCTTAGCTCTAAAGCTTCAATCTTTACTTTGTCATGCAATATTTGTGCCAATAATTATAGAAAAAGAGTCTTGACACTCTTAGAAGTTGGTCTTTTGCAATAGCTGGTATTTATATGGTGATCCTACTTAATTAGAGTTCACATCTGCCTAGACTTCCCAAATATGGTAAGATTTAAGTTTGAAATACTCGATAGCTCATTATGTTATTTTGAAGGAAACTGTTTGGTAGTTATAGGATTCTTGGTCTAAAATTGATGTCTATTGGGCATCATAACAAAGCTTTATTAAACTTTGACTATATTTGCAATGATTGTTAAGATTGTTATCATAACTGTATTTGAAAATGATTAATATAGTGCCTTTGAGAACTCTAATGGCATTTGTCAAAGCTGATGATGATTTTCATAGCTTGTGATATATCTGATTCCTGAAGTTGAGTAGCCAGTTTAATTTCATCAATCTATAATCTTGTCAAATTCTTGCTGCCTCCTTTGCTTCTTTCTGACAAAAGCAATTTGTGCTCTACTTATTGTCTTGTTGTGAGAAGTTGAAGCCATTATTATGAAGTTTAATTTGATCCGAAACTTCTTCAGTTTTATCTTGTGAAGCCTGATGTTGTTTTTAATTTGCATTATTCAGTCAAGAAAGCATGCAACAATCTAATGCGGATCAGAATAATGCTGCAATGGAGTTGATTGATAGTGTGACTGGTGTTGATGAGGAGGGGAGGTCTCGTCAACGTATTCTCACATATGCCGCTCGAAGGTGCTGTCATTTATTATTATAGCACTTACTTGGAACTATGAAATACAATCAAAACCAGAGGCCTATTCTCCCACATATTTAGTGCTAAGAGAAATCTCATGAGACTGCGTCTTATGACATTTACTCAATCATATTTCTTTCCCTATCGTAAAATTTTAGAGGGATGTGCATGAATCAGCACTATCATTGTCTTTGATTAAGCTTCTTTGCTAATTCCATAGGTATTAACTTGTGTGTTTCTTAATGATTAATGATGTTTTGTAGGTATGCTAGTGCAATTTCCAGAAATCCAGGAGATTATGATGCATTATATAATTGGGCTTTGGTTCTTCAGGTCTGGATTCTCGTTAATTTATGTTTTTCAGTGTATAATATACATTTCATTCTTGGATCCACAGCAAATGTCCTCTGTGCTGTGAAATAGTCCTATAGAAAATGTCCGATTTATGGACAATGATGATTTCTTACTGTGCTTATGGCTATTGTACATGGACTGCTGCTTGAGCTTGCATGATAGTTTCTATTAACGTGAGACTTTTATTCATCGATGAAATGAAATTCATTGACAGTGTCTTTCGGCACCAAGTGCCAGGGGGTATATTTTATTGAGTTCTACAATTCCCCAAGTCAGTTACAGTTGACTAGCTGCAATGTTGAAGTATGAGGTCAATTTTGGCAGATCCTCTTTCTTTATTTTCCTCTATGCTATGCTAGCATAAGATATCTTATGTGATAAAAACTTTGACGAGTCTAACAATGGTCTCATGCTCATATGGTCAAATTTCCTTTTTATTTTTCTGGAATGTAATTTTGGAATCGTAAAAAGTGTCTTCAGTGTCATGTCACTTCAGAAGAATTGTGTGCTCATCTTCTATGCTATGTGATTATTCTATCTAATTAGAATTTGGCTTATGCAGGAAAGTGCGGATGTCGTTAGTCCTGATTCTACGTCACCTTCTAAGGACGCTTTGCTTGAGGAGGCCTGTAAAAAATATGATGAGGCTACCCGTCTTTGCCCTACACTTCATGATGTAAGCAAGCAAGATTTTTCTGGGATAGAATGACATGTGGGCTAATAAGGCCCCTGTGAGAAACCCATAATTTTTTGGAGAATACTTTGAAGCTGAAGAATTACATTTAATTATTTATTGATGAGCATTTTGCAAGCTCTTGCTTGTTTACACATATCAGATGAACCACCTCGTGATCATTAGTCACCGGGATAATCTACTATGTCCAACCATGTGCCTGGATCTATGACTTTGTCGGTCCATGGATGTATTTTCTCATTGGTCACCGCTTTTTTTTATAACTATTCTGACAGGCTTTCTACAACTGGGCAATAGCTATATCTGACAGGGCTAAAATGCGAGGCCGTACAAAGGAGGCTGAAGAGTTCTGGAAGCAGGTTTTTACCTCATTTTACTAGGTTTTCTTGTGTTTGGGGTTTTGTTTCTTTGTCTGTTATGTCTTCTTTGTAGCTATTTAATTTAGCTAATAATCGGTGGGACCATAATGATAAGTTATAGTGTGACATTATTTTAAATTTTCAACCATAGCATTAGGGACTTCACATTTAAAGGATGCAATCCATTCAATATACTGTAGCTATTTATCTCTTAAATTGTTCTGATTAATAAAAACCCTGAAACTGACTTTGTACCTGTTAGCTGTTTGAAATTTAAGAAGCCCACGGATGCAAATTGGAAATGTTTTTTAATGCATGAGCCAGTACGAACTGTTTGAAATGACAATCGGAGTTGAGCAGGAACAAGAAGTAACTACTCAATTTATAATGTTTTGGAGGCATGACCGATGACTGCGTCCTACATACTCAAAACTGTGAAGATCTTAACCAAGTGATGATAAGTCAGACTGCTCATGGGAGTTGGACGGGAGCCAAATCCTACAATATGTAATTGCTGACCTAGTTTTGTTGAAGATGAGGAAACCGATCTGTATGTGCAGAGGTGTATAGCCTAGTTTCTGCTTGAGGCAAATGCTCCATCTGGAGCTAAATTGATGTGTCCCTGGAATATTTTCTGGGAACAACTAGAGAACTTAGTGCTAAGTTTGATTTCTCGACAGCGAAATAAACTTGATCCTTCTTCCCTTTTCAACCTATTGCTGTTCTAAAATGGGCATTTCCTGTTTAAGATATCTTAATTTTAATTAGATGAGGCCAATATCAAAGTCTATCCACCAAATATGGTCATTTACCTGGATCATACATTCCAGCTTGTTTGAGATTTAGCCACATCTGCCTTGCTACTGTTAAACTTGAGGCCCCTAATAACATTTTATCTTCTTTGATGTTCTCTCTAAAGCATCTTCTGGTTGCGACTCACTAGCCTAGGCTTCTCTTTTCGCTGCATGAACTCTACATTCGTAGTTTGTAATGCAATGGGTATTTTGTTAATTGAAATTTTGGTTCCACATTATGAAAGAAAAAATTTTCTATAAGCTTTTATCCTTTCATCTACAAATTGTGGACTGTGTTCTCTCTTTTCTGTCCTCAGTCGAATATATGCTCATCTGCCTGAATGTGACTCTATGATGGACTTGGAGATATGAGTTAAAAGGGGGAGGAGAAAACCTAAAAGGATATGAAAAGAGGCTACAAGGAAAGAGCTCTAGAGCATTTGGAGCTTACTGACGATTTGCCGCAAATTAGGTGGAATGGTGTTAGAGGATCTACATAATTGATGCTAATTTAATGGTATAAGACCTTATTGTCATTCAATCGCCATAGTAGTAGTAATAGTAGTCCAACAGCTAGCTAGGTCCATTCAGGCCCACTGGGACATAGAATTTGAGCAGGTCCAAGCAAGCGTAATCCTTTTTGGTCCCAGTCATTTGATGAAGAAAATTTAACATTTTCTTGTATCTTAGGTGGGCCTGGACCAGGATTACACAACCTGTCGAGCCTAAGTTCGCACGGATGAAGTATTAGTAGTAGTACTAGCTGTAGTTCTGAGCCTATATAAGTTGATGTTCCTCGATCATGATAAGAAAGAATGTGTCCTACATATACAAAGAAATACTATGTGGCTTACATATACAAAGAAATACTATGTTTAGAATGGTAGAACCCAGAGTATATGCCAATTTCAAATCATAAGGTTATTTGTTTTTCTCAAAATGTCTATGCTGCTTTGTGTGTAAATTGTAATTCATCTTCTTTTGCAGGCAACCAGAAACTATGAAAAAGCAGTCCAACTTAATTGGAACAGTCCTCAGGTGTGCTCCTCGTATTTCAGGATTTCGTTGATGGAACTTCATGTTAAACATATCTGCTACAACTTTCAGCTTTTACAATTTTTTGTGCCTTTGAATGTGTTTTTTTTTTTTTTGACTCATTCTGGAAGTGATCACAATGAAGCCAAGAATATGCAGATCAATAAATTGACAAACACTTCACATCATTTCTGCAGGCACTTAACAACTGGGGACTTGCTTTACAGGTATCCTTCATTAAACAGCCAGTGGTTTTGCAATACTGTCACAAAAGTACTCTGTTCCTTTTCTAGATTTTTTTGCTTTCTGAATGATGAAGAAAATTCTAGTATAAAAGGTACTGAGGTGGCGTATTGCCCCTTATGCAAACTGACTTCAGACTTAAGAGGGGAAGTCATCCATATTCAGATTATTTTATTCCTGCAGATATTGGCAAATTAGTGGAATGTTAATAAATTTCTTTTAGTTTTAACTTTGAGCATTCTATGTAGGAACTCAGTGCAATTGTTCCTGCTCGTGAGAAACAAACCATAGTGAGAACTGCAATAAGCAAGGTGTGCAAATTATTGCAGAACTAGTAGAATTTCACTGATTTTTTAGGTGTAGCATAATCTAATTTCGTAGCCTCATTCTCCTCCATAATTTCGGTCAACTCTACTTCATTGCTTCTCTTTTCTTCCTATGATGCAGTTTCGTGCAGCAATACAGTTACAATTTGATTTCCATCGAGCAATTTACAACCTTGGGACTGTTCTGGTTAGTATAATTCAACTTTTTTACTGTGATAGTTGAACAGTGAGTATCATATGGACACTAAATGTAGGATTCTATTACAACTTTTAAATGGGATTTCTAGAGAAAGAAGATATTTATTCTATTTGCTGGAACAATGTTGGCAGTATGGGTTGGCAGAGGACACATTAAGGACGGGGGGAGCAGCCAATGCAAAAGAAATTTCTCCTAATGAACTGTACAGCCAATCAGCTATCTATATTGCAGCTGCTCATGCATTAAAACCAAGTTACTCGGTATTTGCCTTTTTCTCTTGCCTCTGAAATGTCTGCTTAGCTAAAGCGCCTGTCCTGATTGTATGGGAGTTGTTTATAGCGTTATTGAATGTAGAAAATCTGTCAAGCATGGACCTGAGACATCTAGTAAATTGTCATAAACTCGGACTTCTGTGTGTGTGTGTGGAGATAATTCTTGGGATCTTGCACCGTTGTTTTTGTTAATACAGAAAAGGTATAGCTGATCATATGCGATCTCCTGAAATAGATACTATGTATGACTTGCCCATTGCACTTCTGTCTAATTTTGAAATTAGCGGGGGGTTCTGAGCAATACTTTTTAGTGATCAGAACTTGCTTTATATTTGAGCTGCTACTAAGGTATGTTTGTTTTACCTTCTTACAGGTTTACAGCAGTGCCTTAAGGCTCGTAAGATCCATGGTTAGTAATACAGTATACCTGTTATGGGAATTAATATATCCATCGACCCTCTTTGCTCATCAGACTTAAGCTAGAAAGGAAATCTATTCCTAGTTGTTGTCCGCTCTTTCCACTATTTGACGTACCATCGAATGAACTTCGACAACTGTGTGCAATTTCAATGCCAATGTGCCCTATGGGGTGACAAAGTTTGAATAAGACTTTTGTCTATAAACATTAAAGATCCCATGTTGGTCTATTCATTCTATGAACCTAACTAGACCTCCATCTCTATGAAATAAGATTGAATTTGAACATTGTTCAAGATCTGATCTATGGCTATAATCTTGTTCTGCCACACTTTTGAGACACTGATGACTTTTTAAGTTAATTAAGTGGATCACACTAGTTATTTAATACTGGCAGAGGTTCTCTTGATGATTATGATACTCTTGTCTAATGGAACAAATATTGGATTTTGATATCGTTTTGCACCTGATTTCCTTGTTTTAATAAATCAATAATGTTACTCTGGCATTGGCAGCTACCACTACCCTATCTTAAGGTTGGATATTTGACAGCACCACCGGTGGGGAGCCCAGTCGCACCTCACGGTGATTGGAAGAGATCGCAATTTGTTCTTAACCATGAAGGTCTTCAGCAGGTGCTGTATATCCTGCTTTTCTGGTGAATTTCGTGTATATCTACTCTTAATATTTTTATGGAACTATCCTTCCAAAATTAGTAGCCTAGCATTTTTTGCCTTCCATTTTGGTAAATCCAAAGGTTAGTGTCATGTCTAAAAGAGACGAAATGTCGAGCCCCCTAGGAATTCAACAATAGTCAGACCTTAAGCCATGTACAGCTGCGCCCATCTTGTTGTTGAGCCGGAAAATGGTTCTCTGCCGTGCTGCTGCTGAATGTTGGTTTTCTTTCTTTCTTTCTTAGCAGCTTAACACTGTTGACCAAAAACAAGCACCTCAAGGTCTATCCAACAGATCTGGAGAGTTGGCCCATAGTGACAGAAGGGCAACTAAAGTCAACATTCCAGATATAGTGTCTGTATCGGCATGCTCGGATCTGACTTTACCACCCGGTCCAGGCCTCTGTATTGACACGATTAATGGACCGGTTTTCCTGGTAAGTGGCTTATATATCAGATTTAATGTACTGCTGGTTTGACCTTTTATAGGGCAATGTCAGTAGGGGACAGTTAGGTTGACTCATGTCTAGTATCTAGTACCGTTAGTCTCCTTTCTTTTGATTGGCTGACTTTGACAGCTATTCCAATTAGCATATGGTCTGCAGTAGCTTGTTTATGATGCAAACATTTGGATGATGTTATTGCACGTAAAAGTCAAGGCATGTAATACTCATGAAATAATGATCTTGTGTGACTCGTGTCAATGACTAATTGAAAGCATTTTTCCCATTTTCTGTGATCTTGACCGCATGTGGATGTCGTCAACATGAAAAGGTTTTGCTACATACAGAATGGATGGTGTTTTATAGTAACTCAATATCTCTTGGTGAAGAAATTAATGCATACTTCTTATCCATGAGCTATGAAGTTGAAAACATAATGGAACTGAGATGGCAAAATTCGGTGCATCTGGCTTTTCCATGTTTTTGGTGTAGGTTGATCTATGGCTTTTAGAATCTATAAATTATGCTCAGTACACTAGACTATATTTAAGGACTCTTTTGAGTGACATTTACCCATGATTCATTCAGGTAGCTGATTCCTGGGAGTCCTTGGATGGTTGGCTCGATGCTATCCGTTTGGTATATACAATTTATGCACGAGGCAAGAGCGATGTATTGGCAGGTATCATAACAGGCTGAAATTTTTAGATCACTTATTGATGTATCACCATACAATCTTCTTGAGATCATGATGAGTTATAGAAAATGCAGTTTCCCAGACGATTTTTGTATATTACACACTTTTCTGTTCCCACAAAAGTGGTCTTTGACAACTATCTGATTTGACGTACATGTGGTTCTGTTCGATTAGTTGTTTGAACTTTAGTTGTCAAGTCATCATGGTTCAATTGTTTTTATTTACTTTTTCTACATCATGGTTATATGATGTAAGGCAATCAAGGAACTTAGACTCCATGGTTATGCCAACATTAGCATTATTCTCATAGGGGACGATCAACTGATAAGTCGCTTTCCATGTGAATCAATTTTCTGTGAAATACATCTTGTTGGATGGACTTATTTTGTTACGTGGACCTGGTTCTGGGTCTCGTACGGCCATTTCAGGCATGTTTTGGGTAGCTATGAAATCGTAGATATGGATTTTCCTTCGTTTAGGTTCTAGTGGAAGGACTAATCGTTACACATATCTATGATTTTCACGCCCGAGGCCGCATTACAATACCTTTCTAATGGTAGATTCCATGCTGTCATCTACTTAGCTGATAAATAATCTTGTATCGTAACTATGTAACGTGTACGCTAGGACGTTTAAGAGGGCAAAAACTTCATACAAATGGGGGGCTTTATTTTGGCCAAGGCTAGGACTGAAGCTGGAAGAATCCACAATCCCTCTCCGCATATCAACCCCGAAGCCACTGCAGGCACCATCAACTCCGCCTTCTTCGCGTTGAGCTTCTGCCAAATGTACACGATCAAAGTCCCCAAGCACATATCAATCGTGAAATATGCCCCCACCAGAAACGGAGGAGCCATGGCCATCGGAAGTGGCATCCACTTCCCTACCTTCGGTGGCCCGAGATCTCTTATGAGGTTTACCGCCACTGCGAAACTGAAGAACCCATAGCAGAGCTGCAAGCAATGGCGAGGCAGAGCCGAGAACCCCTGAACGCCCAAGATTGCCATGTTCCTGTAGATCAGAGCATACGGCGCTTTGAATTCTCCATTAGGATTGCCCACGTCAAACGCCTTGTAGAATAGGAAGAAGCTTAAGGGAGCCACCACGCATCCTATGGCCGTGCCAACGACCTGGCTGAGGAACATTGCTCGAGGGGATGTGAGCGTGAAATGGGCCGTCTTGAAATCTTGCATCAGGATGCACGCCACGGAGACGACGGATTTGATGAGGCCGCACCCTGCGAGGCCAGCCACTAGGCCATTTTCCTTGCCCGATACGGCGGCGAGGATGAAAAGAGCCACTTTGCCATAGTTGTAGGCCATGTTCATGTCGGTGAGTCCGGCTCCATATGCATTGCAGAAAGCTAGGGAAGGAGCGATAATGTACGCGACAAGGACAAAGTACCATTTAAGCTGGGGGAACATGAGGGGGATTGCGATTATGGATACGACAGAGAAGACGCCATATCCGGCGACTCCTATCCACATAGGGATGTTCTCTCTCAGGAAGATTTCGTTTTGTCTTTTGTCCTCGAGGGTTTTGCTCTGGTCTTCTTCAGCTGCATTGAAATGGAAATGTGATATCAAAAGGAAGAATTCACGAATCAAACTTAGGGAATGCACAAGCACACACCTTTGCTTAAAGAGAGGAAATGCGCTAGAAAGTTTGAAGTTTCATGATGAGCATCTTAAAACACTTGACAATGTGTAACTTCAATTGAACTAAAGCTTGGTATATGACAGATAAAAAATGCTGTATCGATCACTTTTTTCTGCAGCAAGGCATAAAAACTGGCAATTCGACACCATCTAAATATGCTTTATCATTAGGATCCCTCGGAATGCCAGTCCTTACAGCCTCCACCTTAATTTGTGCAACATGAATTCGTTGACCAACTAGACAAGCCATGGCAGCGAAGAAGAATCGATCTTGATGGTTATGCATCATCTACCTGTAGCAGGGCTTTGGTTTTGGTTGCGGTTCTTCATTCTTCCATGGATGTTGATGATTGTGACAAGCATTATCTTTAGAATGTTGTAGAGCCCATCGCCAAGTATCAGAGCCACGGATGTAAACGCCTGCGAGACAAAATATAAATAAGTAAGAAGATTTGAGAACGGCATCTCTTCGCTTTCACCTATGCTTACTAGAGAGAGAGAGAGAGAGAGAGAGAGAGAGAGAGAGAGAGAGAGACCTTATAGCCATATAAGCTCTTCATACTACTCTCTTCCAGGCCATTGGAAAACCAGTCTCCCTTGTGGTGATCGATGAGCGGCCACATGAGGCCGTAGGAGATCACCGCGCCAAGAAGCAGAGACAGATTCACCAGGTGGGAACAGATCATCCCCGCTCCAACGAAAGTCATGCTAAAGTCAAAGAAGAATCTGGAAAGCAACGTTTCATCGAACATGAGCAACGAAGTTAAGTAGCTAGCTGTAGATAGGTTCACTGAAGTTACGAGTATGAGAACGGAAAAAGATGCGCAAACCACACACGTTTGCTTCCAAGCTTGTAATCCGAAAGTGGGGAACTGGGCGAACCCGCAACTGTCCTTCCCCTTGTAGAACCACTGAAAGAAGCCCCACAGAAATGAGAAAGAGAAGCACTTCATGAACCCACGAACCTGCTTCCTGCGCACGACGACCATCATTGCCGCTTACACTTCAAGTTTGTCTAAGAACGACTCCCGGTATCAGTGGTGCGAAAATTTTTCTTGTAGGGTTAGTGCATATATACTTAGCCATTTTGTCTCCCTGTGAGTGGAAGCCGTTGATGAGCACCGCCGTCGCCAAGCCGCTCGGATAGGTCAATTTGAGATCGACAATCAGAATCTGGTACGACAAAACTCCTTGTCAACAATAGTTTCTTATATCAAACACAAGCTCTTTGTTGACCGTATAAAGCTCAAACTCATTGTTACCTTCCTGAGTGGAATCAACACAAATAATCCCACGAAGCAAACCACAAAGAGGAAACCAGTCATCCAACCAAGCCCAGGTTCCTTCACGGCTTTTGGGGAATTTCCCTCGGCGTCCACTCCTGCTAACTCATACGTCCTCCTGTTTAACGCCAGTAGATACGAGGCAAACCCACCTGAATGTCAAAAGAGAAATCATGCCATTTGATTAACAAAGGAATCAAGAACGAGCTGATTAAAACCTTAGCTAAGTCATTCACTGATTCGAATGACGTCCATCTAACCTCCAACAGCAATGCTGTAACACGCTACCGCACACGTCTGGATCATCGTGTTCTCTTGCCTGGTGAACGGCCTGGTGACATAGCCGGCCCTGTGGAGCATCTTGGTCCATGTGCGGATGAACACAAAGGCGAGGAGCGCGGCGGACACGTTGAGGTTTGGGACGAGCCCGGTTGTGAGGTTCAGCTTCATGGCTATGATGCTGTAGATGACCCCGATCATGATGCTCACCACGACCCCACGCAGTGTCAGCTGCCTCGTCCACGGCGGGGTCCTTCTTAAGCCACCCTCCTCCGACTCTTCTGGCAAATCCTCCTCCAAGTTGTCTCTCTCGATTTCCTTCTTTCCATTCACGGTTTCCATGTTCGCCATTGTAGTAAAGAAAGCTCAGAGATTCAGAGGACTAGTTGAACCTGCACTCGAAAATCACTGGAAGGAGAGAGAGTTTTAAGGTTGGCGCTTCATTGTCTTGAAGACCCCCCAAATGAGAACTCTTGCAATCCGGACAGCTAAGAGTAAGTGTTTGGTTGGCTGTGAACTTCTTCGATGTATGTCTCTTCCTATCAAATTGCTTGAGTCATTGAAGCCCTGAACTTAATGCAATTTGGAATCTCTCTCATGGACATAACAATACAATCCTTCATGGACGTGGGAGAGAAAAATGCCTGCTCGTGGCTGCAGAGAGCTGAAGTGACCATGTTATATCAATGTGGCAGGGAGCGGCTAAGCAAAAACCTAACTTGAGATGAGATTTAATAGAAATTAGATTACCTAGCTCAAGAGATGAGATACAGGAATGCTACGTGAAATTTCATGGATTATCATATATAATTTGATAAAAGAAAATTACATTAAGCATGAATCCACCAAATGGCGAGGGCTCCTATTGGCCTCCTCCGTCCGTTGTCGATGCATTAGGTACTCATCCTTGACATAATATCGCATTTTGTGAATGTGTAATTATCAAACTCTCACGGGGTGTGTCCATTTCAATTTAATTAGGCACAATTCTACTGCCTTTCGCTCTTCTTTTCTATAATACATGTCCTTGGGGAAACTCTTGACAATAAGGGTCCTAAGAGATCTCTTTGAACTATGTTGACGTGGAAATCATGCTTCCCCATTGAAAAACTTCACTTTGCCACGGCACTTCAGAATTCAAATGTAATCTTGGTTAAAGAGATTGAAACGACAGAACTCATCAATCATCAAGTGGTTAATCTTAATGATGAAGCATTACTGAATAATCAGAAAGTTACGAGCTCCGGAAGATTGACAGGTGCAAATACGGACTCCAGCAGCTCCTGAATAGTAGTACATGCACATGCAACCGGTGCACAGGTGCAGTATCCGTTCGTATATATGTCTGCAATTGTTGGGGATGGTCCTACATCAGACATGCGTTACCTCGAAACTGTAAGTTCCTGTTATCGTATTTGAAGCTCCCAAAGATCTCGAAACGAGGACTGTCGGAACTGATGAACCTTGCCCTCAGGCATTTTACTTGTCCTACGAAAAATTAGATCGCAACTCAACCCACCCGAGGTTGTAAGCACATTATCATAAGCTTGACAAAGCGCACCTTATCACTGCACAATCATTAGCCCGACAAAGCTGACCTTATCCTCCCTCTCTTTCTCCCCACCATGGAAGTCGGTGTGATATTAATGCGGCAGGAGGAGGGATTCTGTCAGATGAAATCGGTTCTAAATGTTCACGCACTCACCTGTTCACACACTCACCATTGAGGTCGACGTGATGGTATTGGCGGGTGTTCAGAAAGTGAAAGGTGAGCTCGGAAAAGGAACAGATAGAAACGTTCTGAGTTAAGCGGGACTCGCTTGTTCTTTTGCGATCACACTGCCATGGAATTCCAAGAATGATTCTCGTTTTGTTAGATGTTGTGCCTCTCGAATTCCCTGTGGATGGGATATTATGATTTGCTAGTTGTGAACATATTTGAAATCTTCTTTTGATGAAACTCTTTTCCGAGATTGAAGTATGCATCACATGACCAATCGTTAGGTAAACATCTTGAACTGTGCAATGAATTCATATTCTTGCTCGTTCCTGTTCAAAAAGAATTGTTTGGATATTTCCTAACAACATATTGTTAAAACATACTTACTGCTATCAGAGAGATGAGTATGTCAATCATTCTTGTTAAAATACTATTCCTAGCAAGGGTAATTAGTTTCTTAGTGGATTGGATTCAGACTAGAAACTGAAAAACCTACCAGGAACCAAACCGGCCAATTCTAAGCCGATCCCAAAAGGCGACCCATGAAATGGGCTACTTTTTTCTCTTTTAATATACAATATAATTGCTCTATCATATGCATCATTTTTGCAAATAAATCTCAATTAAGACATATGACATCCTTATGTTGGAATGCTCGACCTCATTTTCAGCAAAAATCCTCATTTTAGAGACTCGTAAGCTTGGTTTTGAACTGGTTAAAAAAAAAGGCTCTACTAGAGACCAGCCTTGAAATTGTTTCTACCCAAGAATCAAGCTGGTTCAAGGCCAATAATCGAGAACTAGGCCGGTTTGATTCGGTTCTTTAGTCGAGCAGATCTGATAATATCTCATACTGTGTGAAGGTCTCCTACTTTTGTTCTTGGAAGTAGTACATGGGCACATGGCAGAACCCAACCTTGTGGATAGAAATTGATGGGCCTTTTGGAGCGTATCCAAAAACGAATGGCTTAATTCCAAAAATTTCCGACTTTAGATTTAGGCTCCATTCATCTCACGTAAAATAATTTACAGAAAAGTATTTTCTGATTTTTCCGTTGTTCGTTTCACGGAAAATAAAATAGTCATAGAATATATTTTCTATCAATGGAAAAACACCTTCAAATGTGGGGAAAATATTTTTCACTTTTTAGAAAGTAGAAAACATTTCTTGTTTTCTTTGTTTATCTTTAAAAATCTGGCATCTAGCAGCGTGTCTCGACCTCACCTGAGGCCGGCATCAAACTTGCAGCCTCTAGAGGCGAGCTCGAGTTTGTGGCTTATGGCGACAAGCCGGAAGCTCGTTGGAATTTGATAAAACTTATAGCCAACAACCAACCAATGTAAAATAAAAAAAAGTAAAAATTAAAAAAGAAACAATCAATATTTTTTTATAATTTTTCCTAAGTTTCAAACAAACACTTAAAAATATTGTCATTTTCCAAAAAAATAGCTTTCTGGAAAATACTTGATACTTTCTAAAAATGTTACATTATTAATGAAATGAATGGAGCCTTGGTCTCAATTCTACCCTACTTTTTGCCTCATAAAAAAAAATCCTAAACTTTAAGTCCAATTCCAAATCTACCATGAACTTCTATTTTTTCACAGAAAAAAAAAACACAAACTTTAGATTTAGTTCCAAATTTGGCCTCTAAAACAAAATCATCAACTTTCAATCCATTTTCATATCTGCTCCCGCAATCCAATCCCAATTTGATGTTGTATTTTTATATCGATAATAAATCCGCATCAATAAGATGACATGGAACATAATTTTTTAACTGAAATCTTTCTAAATATAAAAATTAGAAACAGCTAATGGTATTTTTGGATGAAGGGCTAATTTGATATTATACTGCAAAGTGATAATTTTTCTCTCAAACAAAAAAAAAATGTTCAATATAGCTTTAGGATTGAACCTAAAGTTTGGAATTTTTTTGAGGAAAAAAAAAGGTTAGGGTAGATTTGGGCTGGATCTAAAGGTTGAGATTTTTTTTTTTCCGAGACAAAAAAAAAGTGCGGGGTAGATTTCGGATAAGACTGAAAGTTAAGGGTTTTTTTAGGAAATTGGGTCAAAAAAGAAAGCAATGGACCTTTAGTTGACTCCTGGAAGTCCTGGGGCAAACGAACTGATTAGTCTATTTCCAAAGATAATCAATAAAAAAAGAAAGCAATGGACCTTTAGTTGACTCCTGGAAGTCCTGGGGCAAACGAACTGATTAGTCTATTTCCAAAGATAATCAATAAAAGACTCGTCCCTTTCTAATGATTCTTTTGGTCTTCATCCTGACAAAAGCTTGGATGCTCCACATGATTGTGGGGTTCGTGCTTGAAAGATGGATATGCGCCTTCGATTTCACCATTGATAGTGGAAGTTCGAATCCAAGACCACCAGACTACAAAAAATGCCACTTTCTGTTCTTTTCCTTCCATATGTTTGTCAACACAGCGCATTCGTGGCTCAATCCCACTACTTTGTTTTTGTTTTTATTTTTGTAAAGATAGCTGTGTTATGCCTATTAGTAGTGATCGGTTCTAAAAAGAAAGTGGGTCGATTCCTAATGTGAGACTTGGCATCGAACTGGACCAGACAGGATCCGTTTTCTTTTTGTGGAATCGGGATCTGACCCTGTCCATCAATGGATTGGCCGTGTTCCTTCCCCCCTCCCTCCCTCCCTCCCTCTTTTTGTTGTTTTGGTTTCCTCTATTTTGTACTTTCCTAATGCACGGCATATTGATTTATTCAGTCTAACAAGGTTTGTAGCCTCTTGCCCAAGTTAGCAACTCAAAACACAAAAGCCATTTTCAATTCATCATACAGATTTTACCATTTTATTCACTGAAAACGATAAATTGTTGAATAGCAAACAAACACAAATGGTCAGTTCGGGGTGTCGCACGCTTTCTACCAGCACTCTATAGATATCCAAGGGAGTTGAATGCAAACATTTTCATACAATCAGCCTGTCACGAGGCTATCTGTTGCTGTCATGAAAAATATAGGCCGTTTCTGTCAATTCGGTCCAATCAATTTGACTTCCGTAGAAAGAATTGGGAATCGAACCGGTTATTTTATGTTCTAAATTTGTTGGATTGAGAACAAGACAAAACCAGCCAATTATGTATGGTTCGAATGAATTTTAAATAATGGGATCGAGATAGATGCACACCTCTATGTCCACTACTTTTAGTAGGATAGCCATAAAAGTGGGATAAGTTGTTTATAAATTCGAAGATCACTTTTCTAAAATTTTCTAGGAAATAAGTTGTTTATAGAGTGGCGATTACATTCCCATCCATTCCTAATCGAACAACATTGAAATGTTCAAAGGCGTCGATGTTGGTGGTGGAAATTAGAATCGAAGATTACTCTGTCCATCACCATATGCTTTAGAGATACCTCTCGAAACATCATTCAAATACAAATAGTTTAGTATTTTCCTAGGAATTAGTGAATTAGGCAACATTCCTTAGTATAGAATAACAAATGGCAAATTCATCTTCATAAATTGCGTGCACGACATTTTTTTTTTTGAGTTTACTTTCGCCATCACGGAATTTGGTCTTAGTAACTCGGTTCGTGAATATCGGATAATTCTACACAAAAGATTCTTCTTCTTCTTCTTTTTGTCGTTGTTAAAATATGAGCCAAATCTACGTGTTTCGTGTTTCTAAGTAGGCAAGTGTGAACTCGAGTCTCCAACCACAGGAAGTGGTCGTAGCACGACGTTCTACCGTGGTCCCTCCTTCTCGAGAACAAACCGCACGATGACAAGTAGAACGAACCTCGGTGTGGTCATTTTCAGTGATCTTCCTTGTTGATATACTCTTCGTATGCTTGTGCGCACTAGAGCCATCGTTTTGGATCATGGGTGCATGCTACATTCTCGTCCAAGCGTAGAGGAGGTCAGAAACCTCCATAATTTACCTTCTCCCCAATCATAGTACGACTCTTTAATTATTCATTCAATTTCATCTCATCGTGTGAATCTCGTGAGAGAATGGAGAAGGAGTCCATCATCCGCCTCCAAATATTCCCTCCAACGTTATGATGAGGAGGTCACTTCCAATTTCCACCATAGGCAGCTCCATCCTCATCCAATTATGTTTTATCCCTCCCATTGTCAAGAAATCCACATCAATCGTTTCAATCATTTTCATAAAATGAAAAATCATATATGTTTCGCCAAAAATATCAGACAATGACTTGTATCGTTTGTAAAAGTAAACATTATTTATTTATTATTCATGAAAATATTTAAATATCAATCATCATCAATGATGAAAGTTCCTTCCATTGACCATCTAAGCTTAAAGGAACGAAACATATTTGTAATAAAAATGTACGGACAATATAACCAAAAACTCCAAATTATACATTTTGTGACATATTTATCATAATTTTTTTTGTGACACCAAAAATCCCAAACTTATGCCTGTACAACACATTTACGTCAAATTTTATTGTGGCAAGAAAAATATTTAACCTTATCTCATTGTGACACATTTACCCTAAATTTTTTTGTGTGTAAAGCCATAAACTTGTATCGTTAGACACAATTATTTTAGATTTTTTTTCTTCTTCTTATTTTCTTTATTTTTGGCATCTAATTTGGTCAGCAAGGGCTTCGCAACCCTTGCCAAGAGCTCCAACAGTCCTTGCTGACCTCGTCGGACAAAGTGGCTTTTAAAAAAAATAAGGAAAAGAAGAAGAAAAAAATCCGGAGTATATATATATATATATATATCTCAAAGATACAAGTTTAAGATTATTAATGTCACAAAATTTTTTTAAAATAAACGTATCATGATGAGATAAGTTCGGGAGTTTTGATATTATAAAGAATGTTTAAAATAAATATAATTTAGAGTTTTTTTTTATGGTATTTTCCTTACATACAAGAATCACGATGCTCGCAATGCGCTCCAACAGGTGGAGATCGAGGTTGCACTTAAAACATGCCACGTGTTTGCTCCCGACACAGTCGCCGGCTTTTGGACAAAAAGGCGAAATGGTCGTCCCCCCCTCCCACACTCCCACATTGTGTGGTCTTTGCTCCCTGATTGCCCCCGTCGAAAATAGTAAGATAAAAAAAAAGTAAGAAATTAATATCACAAAAAATTCTAAAAAAAAACCTCCCACCTTATGATTACGCGATAAATATACTTTGGATAGAATGAAATAAAAGATACATACGTCACGTATGTATAAGCTTAGGTTTTTGGTGACGCCAAAGAATTAGGAGTATAATTTGAAATTCTTTTTTTTTTATCCTAATGGGTTCTTTGCAACTTTCTCATGTGGCTAGAGTGCATGAAGATCAGAAAAATCCTTGAAAATATCCACACATATTAAAAGTAAAAAAAAAATAGACGGTTCTTTTCGTGGATATCGTTTTCCAATGTCCTAACTTTTTGGGCCAAGATTTCCCACTTTCTCAAAGTGCGGTTCGAGAAAGTGTGGATGGAATCTTTTTCGACTCGATTCTGACGTGCGTGGTCCTTTTCCTTTGGCTAGATGGGAAAAAAAAGGAAAGGAACACTCTTTTCTGTCCTATCATTACTTCCACATATTGATTTTATGGAATTCCTTCTATTCGAGGGCACAAATTGAGAAGATTCAGATTAACGCTAGACGGAAAACGCCCAATTCTTTAAGATTCACGTAAAAATGAATGATTTTATGTGAAAAGCTAAAATTGCGCAGTATTACATTAAGATAGGAGCTTTACTTTCTTTTTCATGTTTTCGTTTGCATTTTGATGACACTTCTAAGCGAGATCAGCTTAATTATGATTTTTAGAAACCTATTTTTGCCAAAAATATTGCCACTTTATTTAATTATTGGAATTGCAATAAATGTCGAACATATATATTTTTGTTGTTATAATGTGTCGAGGGAACTAGATATGCGATTATCTGGAAGCTACCGAAAATCTGCAAGAGACACTTGCATTTTTTTTTTGTTTATAGGTCTTTGCGAAGATAATTGCTGCGTGAAATATTTTGCATGCTAAAATGTATGTCTCTTTTTCGAAGAAAAAATTAGGGTTAAGAAAGGGTAACATAATTTGAATAGGATCGCGCATATGGGATAATTGCCCTCGTGTTGGATATCTCCAAAACAAAAACTCAGAGCCCACCTTAGCAATGTCAATTCATGGGCCTTCAAGGACTCGCTAGATGATATAAAACGATGGATTTGAAGCCTCCTATTCCCATGATCAAGAGCCTCTCAAGGTAAAGCCACTCTATAGTCACCATACATTGGGCCTTCTTCTTCTTTTTTCCAGGCAGAACATGATAAATTTTGGAGTTCTGATAAGATCCGGTGCTTCTGAATTCCTCTTTTCATTGTGTTTAACATTGTGTTTTACGTACCCTTGATGTGTCGAATTTTTAAGGCTCATGGTCATATGAAGGTCTATGGAAAAAGTGACTTATTATTTGCAGAGCAGATAAAAGAAAGAAAATCACAATTAGATGGCTAAGACAGCCCGAAAAGGCACGACCGCTTTTTAGAATTGGGCACGTTAGAGATATAAAAGAAAGTGGACGCTGTGGGTGGGCTTGATGGGCCTGACTCTGAAATCGCGGCCCATGTTACATTTGGGGAAGCACTTATATTGTGCAGCATCGAATAAGACAACTTACATGCAATTCTATCATATCATTAATCAAAATAATCTTTAATTATTGCATTATTTTTAAATAAATAAATTTTGAAGGATGAGATGGAATTGACAAAGAAATTACTTCAACTAGATAGGATAACGATCTCATTGCAATGCACAAAATTGGAATCACGTCGCAATTATCAAAAACCTTAAAATATATTTATTGCAATACAATTATTTTAAATATTTTTTGTGACATGAGAAATATCAAATTTGTACACGTGTAACATATTATTCTAAACCTGTAACACATTAGATGAAAAAAATTTTTTATGATATAAAAAGCCTCAAACTTGCATTCATGTGAAAAAATTTATTCCAAAGTTAACTTTTTTATGATAACATAAAAGATCCCAAATTTAGACTTGTGCCACACATTAATTCTCCCTCGAGATTTTTTTTTTCCTTCCGCCTTCATCTTCCTTGTCTTCCTTGTGGTCGATGCCATCCTTACCATCGCCATTGTCATCATCACCAGTCTTAGTGTCGTCAAATTGAGAAAGAAAACGAAATAGGAAGATAACCACAAAAGGAAAATGAATATAGAGAAAAGTAAAATATACAATCAATTGACATGTTTTTGCCATGTGAGTATTTTGCAATTTTCCGCCCTTAAGATAGCGGCCATTCACATGAGATTTTTATAGTAAACGGAATGTCACATGAATATAAGGTTTGAATAAATATGTTATATAAATATATATATTTAGATTATGGTTAATACCATGAAAAATATCAAACTATATCTCATGTTAAGCATTTGCCCTAAACTTTTTTTGTGACGCAAAAAACTCCAAATTATATCAATAGTGACACATTTACTGCATAATTTTTTTTCCTAAAAGAACATACTTAGGCTATCAGAGCTCGTCGGCCACTACTAGAGGGTAGCCTCCTTAGAACTCGGCGAAGGCCCTTCGTGGTTGTGGCCCACAAGAGAGGTAGCCTTGCATGGGCCTCATCGAGCGTGCAAGGCTGCTGCCACCTTCGCCCGCGGCTGGCAAGGCCTGTGCAAGGTGGCCGCCCAGGCCCTCGCCACCTTCACTCGCGGCCAGTGAGGCCAACCTTGCCCGGATCTAGGTGAGGTTGCCTCCCCCGTGGCCCTGAAGGGCCTCGCCCAATTTTAGAGAGGATGGGCAGAGGGCAATGAGCCCTGGCTGGCCACCGGCGAGGGCTTCACCACCCTCTAGCAAAGGAAGTATGTTTTTTAAGAAAGAAAAAAATGAGGTAGATGTGTAACAGATGATATAGTTTGGAGTTTTTGGTGTCGCAAAAAAAGTTTATGGTAAATGTGTCATATGAGGGATAATTTAAGATTTTTAGTGTCATAAAAAAATTTAGGATAAATGTATCACATACTGTATAGTTTGAGATTTTTAGTATCGTAAAAAATTATGATAAATATGTCATATGGGTGTAATTTGGGATTTTTCGTGATATTAAGTTATTAGATAAAGTAGAAGTTTAAGTACTTATGATGATAAATATATGGCAGTGGGCAAATTGGAGAGGCTATTTTGTCTTTTCCTAAAACAAAATCACCAAAGATTGCAGGTCCCAGCCGTCCCGAGCGACGTCAATCCACGTGTCGAGGTCGCAGTCAAGCAAAGCAGCAGCCGAGCCACGTCAGCATGGCCCCCACCCCCCACGAGCTTGCGCCCCCATCCTCACAAGCCCAGAAGAACACGAAGGATCTCTCTCTCTCTCTCTCTCTCTCTCATGTCTTTCCTCTTTCTCCATCGCTTCACATGGCGGTCAACGCATCCTAGCCGGCAGAAACCCGCGGCGACTCGTCACTGCTCGACCTAGCCTCCATTTCGAGACCAAACTAGTCCCCTCGATCGCGACGGTCCTTTCAGCTCTCGATCTCCGCGCGCCTGGCTCTGAAGTCGGTTCGGTTGGGTTCTATTCGGTTCGGCTCGATCGATTCGGTAAGGGTTTATGGGGAGGATGGGAGTGAATCCGAGGGCGTACTCTGCGAATCCGAGCGACTACAAGCGCCTCGAGGAGGTCGGTTATGGGGCCAGTGCCACAGTGTATAGGGCGATCTACCTCCCCCTCAATGAGGTCGTCGCGGTCAAGTGCTTGGATCTCGATCGATGCAACAGCAATCTGGTCGGTTTCCTCTACTGTTCCTCAGCTCCTTCCGCTGGTTGCAGCTTAGATGCGATATTTTATGCTGCTTGCTTGAAGTACTAATTAAGCCATGGACGCGAACTTGTGTATTTGATCCGCTTTCGTCTTGTTGAGGGATGAGATGGGGTCACTGAACTGAATTCCATACATTGTTTGAAATTTTGTGCTGGTTCAGATCTTGATATAATTGCTACGAGGTAGACTTGGGGGAAGGAGATCTGGTGCCGATGAATTGATGAAAACACTTTATGATTCGGTTGGGTAGTTGAAGGAAACTATATCTGTCTCTTGGTGGCGTCCTATTAAATCGGAACATCACAGAAAATCCTGTCCATTGTCTCAGTTTCTGCATATCGTGTATCTATTGATCTCATGAACTCAAACTTGCTGAACTGAGTATAACCGGTAAACAGGTTGCCGTGCATATGATCTTGGGAGAGAGAGATTTTAGTGGTTGTCTACAATAATCTGGTTCTTTATTGGGAAAAGAATGATACCAAGAATGAAATAATTGTGATTGAGGAGATAAGGTAGCTATTGGCCGTGATTCATTTTTGTATGTCATCTTCTTCCTGTCTTCATTCATGTTGAGTTAAAGTCTCCAATATCCTATCTCTGTGTGAAAGTGTTGTTCAAACGTAAATAGGCTACCTATCCAGTTTATTAGAGTTGCTTCCTAGCTACTTGATAGATGAGCACTTGATGGCTTCATGTTTGATACGTGAGAAAGTTGGGAGCTTAAACAACTCCATCTGTTTTTACGTTTTGGAAAATATCAGCTGTTTCTTCTTATGAATTACCATCGGTATTGATGGTTATTGATTAGGCATAGCTGATGCGACTTTTCAAGAGTCATAGGCAACAGAAAAAAGAATGGAATTTGGACAAGCCAAGATCTAAGAATGAATACATGTTTTGCTACCACGTTATCCGCACGAAGATTTTTTGCTTTAGCATTTGAGGACTTACAATTTGATACATCCTGGATTCTAAGAATGAGTAGATGTTTTTTTTTCACCCATAATCTATAGGGATTTATATTTAGCATTTGAGGCCTTCAAATAAGGTAATAAGATGGATAATCATGGTTGTGTTTACTAGTCTATAGAAGGATAGGCTGAAGTTATTTTTTTCTATGTAGAGTGATGGTTTTCCTTTCTACTGGCTTATAATATTCCATCAGTATTTATGTGGGTCTCCATCTTCTGTATCGGCCTTGGAAAGCTTGCTGCTGATATACATTGACCTACCAAATATTTTTACTTGTTGTCTTGTGAGGGTAAAATTAGCTACATTTTGTTTGCCAATTCATTGCTGAACCAATCATATGGTAGATGCATTTGCATGGCTCTGAGCTGTGTTGTCCTTTTTGGTTAGACTTAGATTCGTATTGATACTCTTTAGGGAGATTAAGGAATGTACTTGATATTGTATACCTCATGCTTTTTTTTTTTCAAAAGTAATATCGTTGTAGCGTCAATGTTTTGCAGGATGATATACATAAAGAGGCTCAAACAATGTCTTTGATAGACCATCCGAATGTCATAAAAGCATACTGCTCATTTGTGGTCGATCGCAATTTATGGGTAGTTATGCCTTTTATGGCAGAGGGTTCCTGTTTACATCTCATGGAGATTGCATACCCAGATGGATTCGAAGAGGCTGCTATTTGTACTATACTTAAAGAGACTTTGAAGGCCCTAGAGTACCTCCATCAACAAGGGCATATACATCGGGATGTCAAGGTGAGTTTTAATGCATAATTTGACTCTTTTTAATAATTTCGTGTTCATTTATTTTTACTGCTTCAATTTGTGCTCAACTTATATACTTCGATACTTGCAGGCGGGAAATATACTACTTGATAGCAGTGGGGATGTAAAGCTAGCTGACTTTGGTGTTTCAGCTTGCATGTTTGATACAGGAGAGAGACGGCGTTCTAGAAATACCTTTGTGGGAACTCCCTGTTGGTAAGTTGTATTTCAGGCGATTCTTGTTTTATAAGATTAAACCACTGCCTTTTCACCTTAACTGTGCTTCTAGGATGGCACCGGAGGTTCTACAGCCTGGGAGCGGATATAATTCCAAGTGAGTTTTCTGTTCTATGTAAAGAAGTATTTCTTGAGGAGATTTTGAGAAGATGTTATCGCTACCTCGGTTATTGTCATGGTCATGCTAAAAGGAGTTTCTGTAGGTCCATAGGATTAACTATTTGAAAGCTACTATCGATCTCAACATGAAATTTTCTAGTTGAATGAGGGTAAAGTGTGATAAATTTCTTAGCTTAGAGATAGAATTATGGATTCGGATTTTCTGTTTTCTGAGAAACAGGAATATGCACGAGTGTCATGCTCAGAAAAGTAAGGCGATTTGACTTTTGATTAGCCTTTTACAATTGTCCTGGATGATTAGAAAATTGTTCAACAATTCCTCTGAAATTCCTGCTTGGGGCCATCCTTTGACTTGATCTTGATTACTGTATCTTTTCCCGTCTTTTTAGTTATCAACTCCCAACATGCGCAGGGCGGATATTTGGTCATTTCGAATAACTATGCTGGAATTGGGCGCGACTTTTAATAATCTTTGTACAGTAGTTCTCCTGGGTTATAAAAATGTGCAACAAGTGCTCTAAATGTCCTGCTTGTGACCATTCTTTGACTTGACCTTGATTACTGAGAATATCTTTTCTCATCTTCAAAGTGAGATATTATTTTCGTTGTTTTTGGTTACCATTTCCCAACATGTGCAGGGCGGATATTTGGTCATTTGGAATAACTGCGCTGGAATTGGCTCATGGTCATGCACCTTTTTCAAAGTACCCTCCTATGAAGGTGCTTATTATTGTTTTCTTATAGGGGTTCCAACACTTGTATAAACGTGCAGATGGTATGAGCGATTGAAGAGTTCTAGGATTTGCTCCTGACATGATTTTCCTTCTTAAGGTTCTGCTGATGACCATTCAAAATGCCCCACCTGGCCTCGACTATGATCGAGATAAAAAATTTTCAAAGGTACTTGCACTTCTTTCTGGACAGAATCTGATAAATATGAGATCATGTGGATACGATATGTATGAGAAAAGAAAAATGATATATTTTTCAGTCAAGGTTTAGGTGTGTATGGAAAGAGAAAATAGGAGAGCTTAGTTTTGAGCATGTCAAACTCCTCAGTAGATGAGTGGCTTTCCACGATTAGCTTTTGGTGAATGGATGCAGTTTCCATTGATATTTATTGGTCATTTGACTTCTCATTATTATGATTTAGCAGGGTCTTCGTGCTGCTTCATAGATTTGACTTGGCAATTAGATAGTAGTTAAGAAGGTCAATTGAGTCTTTATAGATAGTTTCTTCGATTAACCGGATTGGAGTCCAGTTGTCTTGGTGATGATCCGTGACCAAGTTGGGTGTTTCTCTTTGTAAGTACTGTTCTCATTGGAGGTTTTCCAGTTGTCATCAGCTTTTCAAAGAGATGGTTGCCATGTGCCTGGTGAAAGATCAAACGAAGAGGCCAACCGCTGAGAAACTATTGAAACACTCATTTTTCAAGCATGCTAAGCCTCCAGAAGTTTCACTGAAAAAATTATTTGCTGACTTGCCCCCACTATGGAATCGAGTAAAAGCTTTGCAGGTAGGATTTTAGACTGCCATGGTCAAGTTTGTTGCATTTTTTTTTATCTGGAACATTGTTTGACTAACTTGCCGAAATATATCAGCTCAAAGATGCTGCACAATTAGCTCTAAAGAAAATGCCATCAGCAGAGCAAGAAGCATTATCACAGGTGACAAAGATGATCTGGAAACAAGGAATATTAAACATATTATATGTCTACTACCTGTTTGTTGCATTTGCCATGCTTTCTATTGACTTATTCTCCACAATCCAACTAAGCATTGCCTGAAAACTTACCTCTTCCAAAACCAAAGCAAGCTCAATTAGCATTACTTATGCTTCAATCTGCCACATGATTTACCTCACAATCAGTGTGATTTAGGGTCACCCTATCAAGACTTTTTAAGTTATCCCTTTCCTTTGACTAAGTATGCAATATACTGCATGGCGTTCTGCTCTTTCCCCCCAGTTAGAAAAATCTATTTTCTGAACATCATGGATGGAGAGATTGATAGTGCAATTTGAGCTAAATATTGATAATTCATAATTTGGTTGGTTTTGATGGCTGTATCTCAGCTGTTTATAGTAGTTAATTTTTCCCAGAGTAGAATTAATGTCAGTTTGTCCACATATGGCTATACAAATTGTTGTTCTTTGCATGTTTAATTTGGACCTTGGGGGATAACCTATGTAGGTGTATGCTCATAAGCCACTTTAGCAGCTCTTTTAACTTTAGAGCGTTACTGTTTCAGAGTGAGTACAACAGAGGAGTCAGTGCCTGGAATTTTGATATCGAGGATTTAAAAGCCCAAGCATCACTGGTATGACTTCTCTTTGCATGTAACTACAGTATATCCACCTTGAGTTGATTGATAAGTTCGATTTTGTTTGTCTATATGATCAGATAACAAAATAAATATTATTTGTTATACTGGATTTGCTAGATTAGAGATGATGATGACCTCTCTGAGGGTAAGGAAGACGATGAGGTGATAAAGACATGTACAACCTTTGCCTGCGATAAGGTATACACAGCCTTTGTATTTTTTACTTTTTCTGATATTTTTTCTAGTTTTGACATCATTCATTCCCATTCAAGGTGTTTAAAAGTTAGTTATACTGCTTGTGTGGCCATTTATTTCTTTTTGGTGCTCAGGTAATTTGTTATCTTTCATTGCTTCAACAGGATTCAAATGATTGCAGATCTTCCTTGAGCCGACCAGGCACCAGCAGTGAATTAACACCAGCTGAAACCAAAGGAAACTTAAATGGGGATGAAGTACCATCAACTGAGTGCTTAAATAAAAAGGTGACGGTTCACCAAATTGATCTTGGAGATTCTGCTTGTTCTGGAAAGGTTAGTCTGAAGAAAAATGGTATGAGCAATGAGATGGCGCCATCAACATCGGAAATGGATTTACAGGCGAAGGGTAAAAATCAAACAATGAGGAGTCGTCAGACTCATAGTGGGCCTCTCATGCAAAATGTGGTGCTCAGCCATTCTCTTTCTGATAGAGGTCGCACTTCTGAAAGGTTGGTCCTGAATTTTCAACGACCATTTTCTGAAGCAACATTTAAATTTTGAATCAGAATGCTATTTGGTTTTGTATATTCAGCAGCTATCATGTTAGTTTTGCTAAATTTACCTACTTGACTTCCAATTAAAGCAGTAGTTGTTGGTGAAGTGGGTCTGCTTGTGAATGTGTGCATTGTGTTAGGAAGCTGCCTATGGTTGGCCGCCATCAGTGTTGATCCGCTGATCTTTTTATGTTTGTCATTTCAATCAGTATGTGCCTGGTTAAAAGATTTGGTCCAACAAGTCAATTCAATTTTTCTTCGAACAAAAGAAGAGTTAATACAAATTGATAGGTTTTAGCCCTAGAATGGCGGGTTACATTTTGTACTCAGGGTGGTAGCCTGATGGTCAACTCGCTTGTTTTCTCGGCCACGTCCTTGATTTGAGTGACGCTGCTCCCCTCAAGTGCCCTCTAGTGCAGTGGAGGATACCTTTTGGGGGTTGGGTTCAATGAAGATGAGGTGGATGTTACTCTCCAATATACTGTTTTCAGTTCATCAAAAAAAGAGGGAGAAGAAATTAATGTCCCTTCTGAGCCTTGCTTACTTTTCTTTTCACTTTATTAACAAATTCATGTGCTGAGGAAAATACTAGGAGTACAAATGAGTGGGTATGAATTGGAAGTTCGTCTCATCTTCCTCAAAGGACTCCGACTACTTCTTTTACCTTATTGTTCAGGTTGATAAAATTACCGAAGGCCTAAGTTTGTTCTCAACTCTCTAATTATCCATGGACTTGCACGTTGCATGATTGTCTAAAATGAAAATTATCTCTGGAAATTGTTGCTGTGAGATCATATCGAACTTGCATCTTTGAGTTTTCCGAACATGGAGGTAAGTTACCCTTTATATATTGTTAATAGGGGTGACGGCGAAATTTTGCAAGTGACAGACAGACCTAAGTCTGAAGTGCGAAGGGCACCGAGCTTTAGCGGTCCTCTGATGCTCCCAAATCGAGCTTCAGCTAACAGCTTGTCAGCTCCCATAAAATCTTCTGGAGGTACTAAATTTGTTTAATATACGTTGTTCATGTGTATACTATCAACACCTGCTGCAAATGTCATTACAACTCTGAATGTTTCACCTGTGATAGGATTTAGAGACTCTCTGGATGAAAAGTCGAAGGCTAACTTGGTGCAGATCAAAGGACGATTTTCAGTGACATCTGAAAATTTGGATCTTGTAAAGGTATTTCTCTGTAAATATGGTGTTTCGTTTTAAGGCGTGACTCCTGCTAACTAAGAATATCTTAATAGGATATTCCATTAGGTGCAGTTCCACGTCGATCTTCCCAGGTACCTGGTGACTTGCTGTTGTGCTGTGGTTCTTCACATTCTAGGCCTTAGGACTTTTGAATAGGATTTCCCTTCTGTATTTTGCAGGGATCACCTTTAAGAAAATCTGCCAGTGTCGGGGACTGGATATTTGAATCCAGGCAAATGGTTTGTCTTCACATCTGACTCTTTCAACATGCTGACTAATCTAGAGGACATTTTTAGATGAGCTTCGATAATATTCTTTGGAGAAAACAAAACCAAATGGTATTTGAAGATAATTGATATTTTTGTTTTCCCCTGGTATATGTGTGCTGCCAGCTCTTAACTCGTAGTAGTGATTTCAGCAGGAATATATTGCATGTCTGCATGATGAAGTAGATACATAGGATTTGATCAGCTTTGCTGGTGTTTTAAGCTATAAAAGTTGTTCTTTCTCTTTTTTGCAGCCTAATTGTCAGTCTTCGAAAGAGCTCAACTGCAGCGGTTCGCCTGCAAGTGTCATAATGCCTCATCTTCAGAATCTTTTCCAGCAAACCTCGATGCAACAGGTACAGTCACAAGCAATTCAAAATGTGTTCTATGTTTCCAGTGTTGCAATGACTACATTGTGACTGTTTTGACCTGCTCTAAAATCTGTGTACTTTTTTTGTGATGATAGGAGCTAATTATGAGTTTGCTGAATAGCTTGCAAACTGCTGAGGTTGATGGTTAGTGAATTATTTGTTTGTGTTTTCTTATTTACTTTGTGAATACCTTTGATGCATTATAAGAATTAACTTTAGACTTGCTTTTATTCATTTCAGCTACTCAAAATGGAAAATTGCCTCCTTTGCCTCGTACTTCGGAAAACAATGGAATTGTAAAATTTTTTAATCCTCCTTTGCCTTTTCCTTTGCTCATAATTAAGATATTTTGCTTGTGTTTTGGATATCTGGCTCTTGTGCTGGTGCTCTTTTTTCTTTTGCTGTCAGGAAAACTTTTTTCAATTTCGTTCAAGCCGTAGTGAGATTTTAGATGGCCATAAAGTATGCTTTTATCAAATTAAATGCTTCTGCTTAATGGATGCAATCGCCATTTTGTTCAGAAGAGCTCTCTCGCTTAAGGAATTTTTCTCAAGTAGTCTTCTGCATATTTAGTTTCAATCAAATTGCAATTCTGGATCATAATCAGTTCTAATATGAGCGTTCATCTCTTTCCTTTCTGATTTAGCTGCTTGTTTGTTAGGTTGATTCAGCAGCCTCTCAAAGGGAACGATTATTGCTCTTCAGAATCTCAGAACTTCAAGCTAGGTTTGTCATCACAATCTGGGTTTGGATTGATTGACATCATATTTTCAACTTCTGCTTTTAAGTGTTGATGAATTGCCTCTTTCTATATCCACAGGATGGCCATCTTGACTGAAGAATTGACTGCTGAGAAATTAAAACACTTGCAGGTGAGTAGAACTCAAGTTTGTATTTGGCTCTTCCAATTATAGCAATCTTTTCAATAGTTTTTAAGGGGAAGTAATGAGTTTATATTTCACTCCAGTTGCAACAGCAGATAAGTACTTTAGCCATCCAGGAAGAGAATGGTGGTCAAAGGGAAGGGGATGTCTGAGATTTGATTTGGGTTCACGGAGATCTGTCTCTATGTACATTTGAGCTAGCAACTGTAAATCACACAGGAAACGGTCTCACTCTTTGTCCATCTGAAAAGTTTTGTGCAAGCATTAATGCGAGAGTGCAACATAGGGAGCATCCCAATCTTACTCCACATCTATGTTCAATCTCAGACGCATCGGCTGCAATCTGTCAAACAAGCGGAGATAACGAGAGCCCTTCCGGGTTTAAGCATAAAATTTATGTTAAGGACTTCCCTTGTTCTGCAGAGAATTCTTTTGCAATGGTCATGAGGAGAATCGAGTCCTGGGTTGATATCCTGTATTTTTTTGCCTGTATCAACATGTTCAACAATGATATTTCAAGATGACCTGCTAGGCACAAGAAAGACTGTATAGATTGGGTTTGTAGAGCTGTGTTGCAGTTTCTTTCCCCGTCATTCTTTGTAATGTCTTATGGATTTTGTTGTCGCGATCAATACCTTTTTATGCTGTATTGTTGATGAATAAATGAAAAACTGACGCCTACCGATGGCTTCCCATGTGATTTGAGTGCTTAATGGTCATGTCGATTCTACGGTCGTATCAACTGCGAGTTGTGTCTCCCTTCAATTTCAGACGGATCATTCCATGAAACGGCAGATTAAGTGAGACATCGTAGATTATCGATTTGACTGGAATTCTCCTCAGATGATCAGCAAATGTGCTTGTTTCATCTCATCGGGTGATTAGATTACGAGAAACCGGAGATGTCAGCCTGTCCCTATTTGTTTTATTAGTGTGGATCGATGTTTCTCTTTGAAGGGTATCAGGTTCAACGCAATTTCGTCCATGATTATTTTTCTTTTTTGGGGCTTACGTGACTCAAAATGTTAACTTTATAATTAGTAATACTCGTGAATAGCCACTAAATCTGTTCTTTTGCTGATAAGATATTGAGATGGGGGCAAATGCCAGTTATTTAAAAATGAACTGCGCGTTCTGAACTTTATACATTGAATGTTATCTAGTTGATTTGATTACATATTAAATCTTTTTTATAAAAAAAATGCAATCGAGTCCTTTGGCAGTAACGGCGTCTGAAATCGCTCGTTGGCACTTAGACAATGACTTAAAAAGTTGCCTTTAGTTTAAAGTATGTGCTTGATTTTCAAAATTTGATTGCATTTTTTTCGGTTAAGATTCAATGCTTGAAACTAAGGTGGCTCGATTATTAGTGTGCTTTATAGTAAAGTCTATGATTCGATTGGCTTTTGTACATAGAATTTGAGACTCGTGGTGCGATCATCCCTCCTGACTATGAAAAGTTTATTATGACCGATGCGAAGTCGGGGGCCACTGCGCGTACGTATCGGCGCCTTTCCCCAAAATGTCAGAGGCTCGAGACGCGCCGCCCAGCATCCCTCTCTTCTCTTTCTCTCCGTGTCTGTGGAGTGGGACTGATGAGTGAACGCGCGACAGGCCATGGCCTCCCTCACTTCCGTCGCTTCTCTGTTGCCTCCGGCTCGCCTCCCTCCTCTCAAAACTCCCGCGCCGCCCTCCCTCTCCGCTCTCCCCAGCCTCCTTAAACCCTCCCGCACCAAAAACCCCATCAAGGTAAGGCGCGCCGTGGACACGTTGGAGCACGTTCTACTTCCCTCTCTTTCCTTTTCCATTTTGTATTCGATCCATGAATTCACCTGGAACACGGGTGTTTTTTGCCAGGGGAGCCGGGTCGGGACTGGGACTTGCCGGGCCGAGCTCTCCCACGACGCGCCCCTCGCCGCCGCGATCGGCGCGTGTATGCTCTCTTCCTTGGTCCTCCCCGCCTCCGCCGGCTCTGGAGATGAGGATGACGGCACGGTGGTGGACTCCACGGACGCGAGGTTCGCTGTGATGGGGATCGTCAGCTTCATTCCCTACTTCAATTGGCTGGTGAGAGTTTTCTTGATTTGGGTGGCTTCGATGTGTTTTGATAAGCATTCGTTTGCTCTCGTGAATGGCGTGGATTTTGTTCTGTGCAGAGCTGGGTGTTCGCGTGGCTTGATACTGGGAAACGACGCTATGCTGTGTATGCGCTTGTTTATTTGGCTCCATACCTGAGGTTCAACCCTTGAGAATACTCGGTCTTTTTCTTCCTTTTTTGAGCCCTGCTTGTTGATCGCTGTGAGAAATTGTGGTTCGATATGTTTCTGTCATTGATTGCTCTTCGTTTCTTGAAATTTGACGTACGTCTCTGTGAGTTGCTTTTTGGTCTTGTGCTGTAAGGAAGTTGGTTCAATAGCTTTAACTTCATGCTACTTCCAGCGTAGTCTTTGTGACCTATTAGCCAATTGATCATTTCTTGAAGCGAATTGAGCCTAAGATGTTCCTAGCTACTACTTATTATGTACATATTAATGACTAGTATCAGTCCATCTTTAGTTGAGAATAAAATGACAGGTCCTTCTTTTCAGACTGAGTTAATTTGAGAGATGTGTACCGTAATTTTGAACTGCCAGCATCCAGTAATTGTAGATGCATGTATGTTTCTGGCGTTTACTAGCTTTTATTGTTCATGAGGAATGTCTAAGAGGAGGGAGTCCAGCTCATTCTAGTGTTTGCTGAGGTGCAAGTCTGATATTACTAACACGTCGTCGTGTATATTCAATCAAACGTGTGATAATTTATTATTTTCCTGCTGTGTTAAGTATCAGATTGTATGCTTGTAAGATTCGGTTTAAGTGGATGTATAATTGATTTTCCTCATTCGACGTCCTTTACTTATTGCAGTCTTGCAAGATACTTCATATGTTTTGTTTCTTTAATACTGCATTTTAGCAGCATAATTATCTGGTAGTAAACCAGGAAATATTTTATAACATCTTATAGATTTATAAATTATATTTTTAATTTCTTAGCTCGTACGTACCTATTTGACCAGAATTTGAGAATGGGCCTTCCTAGTCCTCAGCTCAAGGTTTTTTCTTTGCTTCAAACTTTCTTGTATTCATGCTTTGAACTAGGTGATGCCATCATAATATTAAGGACACTTAGTTCTTGTTTCTGCAGTTTTATGATCATTTTAGGTATCTTTTTACTTTTTAGGGGTTGTTTCTTTGTATCAATTTACCTGGTAACTTTCTTTGTATTCAATGCAGCCCTCTGAAGTCTGAATGGCTAGATTGATTTTCTTATTTTTCAATGATTAATGTTCTCTTATGGTATTTGACATAAGTGCATCCTTCCGGTCATTTGTTCAGGTCAAATTTATCTCTGTCACCTGAAGAGAGTTGGCTGCCAATTGCTAGTATACTTTTCTGCATTGTGCATGTTCAGGTACAACCTCTAAACCAAATGAAGAAATCACCTTGCATTTGAATTACAGTTATCAGGCCACATTGCCTTACAAATATTGCAGGCAAACTGATGTGCATGTAAATGGGCCTGGGACAGGGGCTTCTTTTCTTATGCTCGTGCTCTGCTGAAACTTAAATATGGTTATCTGCATATCTCCAAAGTAATTTCTCTTTGCAGCTGGAGGCAAGCATCAGAAATGGAGACATTGAGGGTTTTCAATTGTTTAACGAGGCTGCAAAGCTTTTCTCCTCGATTTCCAGAAAGAAAGATGATCATCAGGGATTCTCTGAGGTATTACCAACTACAACATGTATGCATCTCCAACATAGATTAACCTTTTGTAGCTAACAGTCTCTTTTTGTCAAGTAGAGCAAAAGAAAGCACATGAATTTGCCATCTTCTGATACGCAAGCAAGAAATGAGATTCGGCAATGGGATGTTCCTAGAAGACCCTCGCGAGATCAGGAACATATGAAGGGAGATTGGGATGATGAAGAGAGGAGGGAGAAGTAAGTTAACGAGGTGCTAAAATGTAAGTGGACTTGAATGAAAGATGCAAGCTGTTGATGGATTTACTGATCGTTCACAAATGCATAAGCATCTTTACGGGTGGCTACTTCTTGCCTCCTACACGAGCTTGTAGCGTCTGTTTGAAACAAGTTGTAATTTGATGACTCTTGTCATTTTAATTTCTCTGGATTAGCAAAATAAATAGGTGGTCAGGGGCATGTCATGAGAAAAGCTGATTGGGAAAGGAAAATATAGATTTTTCAACTTCTCTATCCCATACTTTTGGTTTGGTCCGACAACTTTCAGTATTTACCAAAGAGATACCGGCCTGTACACGCATTAAAACGTGCATAGTTACGTGATGATCAACATAGTTGTTCTCGATATGCAAATTAATGCCTTGAGCAGGTTTCGATGTGGGATGCATTTCAAGGCAAGACAAAACAAGAGAAATTTCAGTAGACCATCATTCAACATCACCTCCTGCTTGGTGAGCGCATAAATTTTTCAGGGACCTATGTCCTCTCAGAGTTTCCAGCAAGAGCGTGGATTCTGTACTTTCCAGTGATCCGAGCTAATGCAAAATAGGAAGTGCTGGAGCTTGCGTCTGCGGTAGTTAGCGTGACCACGCAGAATGCAGAAAGTGATGGTTCAATGAGATTTGCTGAGACGATCGCTTTTTCAAGAGTCATAGCCAGTCATGGTGTTGCTCTAAGCTACTAAAGAATAAGGGGTTGGCAACCTCTCTCGACTCTTTATTCAGAGTCAAAGGGGCAAGAAACTCCTAAACTGGTCAATGGCCAACTAAAAACAGAAGAAGAAAGATTGCTTAACATGCATTGTAGAAGATGAGAGGAAAATGCGAAGTCCTTTGAAAATGAGTAATCGATTAGTTTTCAGGAAAAAAAAGTGGATTGGGGTGAGAGAGGCTCGAACTCTCGACCTCAGGATAACTCAGAAGCTATGAGACCTACGCGCTAGCCAACTGCGCCACCACCCCTTTTTTGTGTATGTTCTCTTACCAATTCTATATATTTCGTTATATACTGATTCAATTAATTTCTCCAATGACCGTCGACAGATAAAACCCTTCGCATTCGATCCGAAAAAGGTTGTTGCCTTATTAAATAGTCACTCTAAATGAAAGTGGAAGAGTAAATGCAATCGAGACCCTGCTCATTTGAAGTGCTCTCTTCTTACTCACTAATTTCTTCACATGTCATTCTTACGTAACATGACATTTACATAAAATGTTTTTTACCTATTTCTATTAACTTTCTTCCTAACAATTTTAAAATATTTTTTTTTCTAATTTTGAATAGCAATTCAAGTCTTACAGAGAAAGAGAGAGATGTGACTAAGAATGATCAAAATCAACTTGAATACAAGCTTCACTAATATTTTAAAGTTAAGTGGATTCAACTTGAATACAAGCTTCACTAATATAAAATTTTACTAGCAAGGACTTCGACTTAAGGCTGAACTAGAGGATTTCAAAAGTCCTCGGGCTAAGCATGAGTTAAGCTAGAACTTAGGACTCGAGTTGTTCGAAAAGTAAATACTCCAATCTTTTTATTTACACTAAAAGTAAAGAGAATCGCAACTATCTAAATAGGCTCGTGGATATATTTTTAAACTAAGATATTTAATTCATTTATGGTCCCAATTTATTAATTATAACTAATCTACATAACAACTTAATTAGTCATATGCAAATAAATTAGTTTTATGATCTATTTGGATTAGTCTATTAAACTTCAATTCTAATTTCACAAGAATTGAGTTGACCGTCTAGTAATTTTGCGAATGGAATTCGAAATTTGAGCAACGTCTTTGGGGAATCTTTCGTATTGATTTTAGTTTTATCTAATTAAAGGTGCAATCTTTGGTTCCCCGCAAATCCATAAACCTCCTCGCCACGCTCCAAAGGTTTGATTTTTCGCATAGAGGAATGCTAGGAGCAGCAAGGGGAATTTGGAAGCAGCACCCGCATTGCTTGTTCAACCTCCACCGCCTCCTCGCACTCTCTCCTCGCATGGCTACTCCTCCTCCCGCTTCCCCTTCTAGGGTTTCTGCTTCTTCCTTCTCCGCCGGGCCGCCGCTGAAGCGCGTGGGCACCCACAATGGTAGCTTCCACTGCGACGAGGCCCTCGGCTGCTTCATGATTCGCCTCACCGACAAGTACTCCAACGCCGAAATCGTCCGTACCAGAGACCCCCAGGTCTTTCCCCTCCTTCCTTTTGTTGCTCCCCTACTCGTCTTCTTGGACTTTTTAAGAGAAAAACAAAGAAGCGTAGTTTTAAAAAGTAAAAAACGGTATCTTTTGGAGCTCATCGGGTGAAAGCGGCAACTCTTTTGGTTATTGATTCACGGGTATATTTTTAACACTTGCTTGTGCGTATCTCTTGGCCAGAAGGATAGTGGGTTTTTTTTTTTTCTTATTCGATGTGTCATGGGTATTACTTGGAGATTGCAGGTGCTGGAGGGTCTTGACGCTGTACTTGATGTCGGCGGTGTGTATGATCCAAGTAGAGACCGGTATGATCATCACCAGAAAGGTTTTGAGGAGGTATTTGGGCATGGGTTCTCCACCAAGCTCAGCAGTGCTGGTTTGGTTTACAAGGTACTAGTTGGACCTGAGTGTTTGCTTCCATTAGGCAAGCTTTCAGTTTCTGCCTGGTTGTTTCAGTTCTTGATTTTTGCATTGACGGTGGTCTATTTTTTCTGGATTGTTAACATTGTTTGTATCTTATTCTTCCCATGTTTAGCATTTTGGGAAGGAGGTAATAGCTAAGGAGCTTCGGGTCGACGAAAATCATCCAGATGTGCATCGGCTGTTTCTTGCTGTGTATAAGAGCTTCATGGAGGTATATGTTTATGCTTCAGACACTCTTTCCCCTCTTTCGATGTTGGCTGACTGAATCTAGTAGAGACAGATGTACTGACTTTTCTTTGTATCATTAGCACAGAATGGTGTGGTTGGCATTGGAGCATAATTTCTATCGGCAAACATAAATCAGTTTGGGTTTGGTCATTCATTTGTATTAGTTGCATATAGAGGCTGTGGAACTCTTTTATGCATTATTAGGCATAATAGACATCTCTTTACTTAGTCCTGAAAACAGTGTGGTTAGATCGAGATTTAAACTGTGAATTGTGAACATTAAACGTCATTTCGTTTATGAATCACAAGATTCTTTAAATAATGAATGAGTTGTTGGTAGAAGTTATGTGACATTTCTAAGTGTGATAGTAATGCATAACATTCACATGTAGAGCTTCAGCTCAGCACCTCTTGCTTACTTGGCATTGCTATTTTCTGATAACTAGTTATCTGTACCTTGCCCAGTAGGTTTCCTCAGGGTTCTTTTATCTCACCAATACATAAATGCGTATTAAAACACTCTTTGCTGGTTGATGAGGTTCATCTTCTAATTGACAATGTCAGGCAATTGATGCTATTGACAATGGAATAAATCAGTATGACACCGACCAGCCTCCAAGATATGTGAATAACACACATTTGTCTTCAAGAGTCGGAAGACTGAATCTGGACTGGATTGATCCTGATCAATCTTCGGAGAAGGAGAATGAGGCTTTTCAGCGAGCTATGTCTTTGGCTGGCAGCGAATTTTTAGATGTAAGTTTTGCTTGAAGTGGTCTTGATGGTGGTATAACGGTTATGAATCGTTTTAACAACTCCTATGCTAATTTTCTAACTTTTTCTTTGATTTTCAGAGTGTACGATTTCATACAAGGTCGTGGTTACCGGCAAGGTCCATTGTAATGGAGTGTCTTGCAGCTAGATATGGTATCGACTCAAGTGGAGAAATTATGGTTTTAAATCAATTTTGTCCCGTAAGTAACTGAATCTTTTGGGATGTTGACTCATGAACATTTGTGAGAATTGGGTGTTCGTTTAGATAGAACTAGATTTTGTATGCAAAGAGGTATATTAGAAGCAGCAGTCTATTGGCAGATTTTAATTTTTGTAGTTGTTAGGCTATACTTTGATTTGTTTCTCATCTGATGACTAATGGTTCTTGGATAGTTATCAGCTATGTACTTTTAGTCTAATATGTTTGATTTTATCTATCTTCACAGTGGAAGCTTCATTTGTTTGAGCTGGAGGAGGAGATGAAAATTGAACCTTCCATTAAATATGTGCTTTATCAGGTACCAATTTGAACCCTTTGGGCCATTTGTTAATTTGCTGTGTAGACAAAAGATTTCGGTGGAGAATTTTGTCTTGCTGTGTAGGAAATCAATTTAGAGTATATGGAGATCTTATTATGCGCATCCTTAAATGAAAAGCTTTAAGGCTTTAGTGAGTGTCTGCTTTAGTTCATCGGTGAATGAATCACTTTTGGGGTGGTATACCTCTTGCCAGCCAAGTCAAAGAAATCAAGATCATAAACGAACAAAACTTAAGATTCTAGGGATACATCCCGTTACTGCAAATGCAACAAAGAGCACAATGACCAAGAGTCTTTTTTCTTTTCTTTCTTTCTGGATATGCTTTGCTCTTAGAGAAATAGAAGAATGGCAATTTAATGTAAGTACTTCTTGAACAAACAGCGACGCTTCTGCATGTGCAGGATGACCGAAACAAACACTGGCGGGTGCAGGCAGTTGCAGTGGCTCCCGACAGATTCGAAAGTCGGAAGGCTCTTCCAGCTCAGTGGCGTGGTCTGAGAGATGATGAGCTGTCCAAAGAGTCGGGCATCCCTGGCTGTGTATTTGTTCACATGAGTGGGTTCATAGGTGGGAATCAAACTTATGAGGGCGCTCTTGCGATGGCCAGAGGCGGTTTAAAGCTCTAAGGGGAAAGAAGATTGGGTTCCCCATTTTGTGGGAAGCGACTCTTACAAAGCGTCAGTGTTAGCGAGCAACCTATGCTCGTATTCAGTTGTGATTTTCATTTTCTTCCAATGGCCTGTAACTTTAGACGAGATTCATTTGATTGAATTGGTCACTTCACAGGGTTAATTATCACGGAAGATTGGGGATGTGCGAGAAAATTTATGTTGGTCAGGTAGAGATCGGCTCTTAATTCAGCATTTTACACAGCATGCTGCAAAGACTCTTCTTTGAAGTCCTCCGGCTTTACCAACCATTGGCGAGTCCTGTTAGCTAACACGATTTGGGAAGAAAGTAAAACAACAAAAGAAAAAGGATGAATTGGGTCGATGCGAATCTAAAATTGATTTGAGAAACCGCTCGCGATACACGGATAGATTTTGAAGGAGGAGATTGAAACAGGGGGTGCTTCTCCATGTTTTTGTAAAAATGAAGGGCTTGATTAGCATCGCCCACCCAAATGTTGAGACAAATGAGAGACTTATCAAAGGTGACCAAAAACATGTTTCCTTTGCTTTTCCTATTTGGCCGAAGTAAAAGGGCGCTTTTGCTTCAGTAGTGGGCAAATTACACGACAAACTCGCACGTGACAAATCTGGGAGGCCATCGTCTTCATCGTCTGATGTTCTGTCCTGACTACTGATCTCGTCACTGCCCTCTCCCGTCACTGCCCTCTCCCACTCCCCTCTTGTCTCTCCACCTAAAGCCCAACAAGAGCCCTACTAACCCCTCACACCCACCAAGCATGGCGGCCACAACAACCGCCGCCGCCTCCGCCGCCGCCATCGTCTTCCCGACCGCCAATTCATCCCTCTCCACTCTCAGAAACCCAAAGCCTTCCCCTTTCTTCTCCATTCCATCCGCGACTCCGCCGAATCACAAGCCCCTGCAACTCACCACCCACCTCAAAGCTCTGACCCCTGTCCGCTCCTCCTCCAACCCCTCCGATCTCTCTCCCTCCCCCTCGTCCTCCACCAAAACTATCTCCCTCAAATCCCGCCTCCGCTGCGGCGAGACCCTCTACGGCATCTTCCTCCTCTCCTTCTCCCCCACCGTGACCGAGATCGCCGGCCTCGCCGGCTACGACTTCGCCGTCGTGGACATGGAGCACGGCCCGGGCGGCGTCTCCGAAGCCCTCCACTGCCTCCGCGCCCTCGCCGGCACCGGCACCCCAGCGATCCTTCGGCTCCCGGAGAGCTCCCCGACGTGGGCAAAGAAGGCCCTCGACCTCGGCCCGCAGGGCCTGATGTTCCCGATGATCGACAGCCCGGAGTTGGCCAGGGACGCAGTGTCATACTCTCGTTTCCCGCCCGGCGGCGTCCGCGGGTCAGCCCACACGGTGGTCCGGGCCTCCAAGTACGGGATCGAGGAAGGGTATTTAAGTAATTGCGAGGAGGAGCTCCTCATCATGTGTCAGGTACGAAGAATGAATTTTTTTCAGGTGAAGGATTACAGACGGTGCTTCGGTTAAGGAAGTAAATCATGATGCGGAGAAGTTATTTCATGGACTCTGTTTCAATGAATAACATCATCTCTTGGCGATTGAACATAGGGGGCCAACATCGTTTCAATCTACATAGATTCAATCTATATTTCTTTCGCATAGTAAGAGTGCGGAGGTTGCACAAATTTCATGATAAAAGAAGATGTTTTTTTTGTTTTTTGTTTTTTTTGTTTTTATGACATTCATTTAGTAATTTAAGAAAAGTAATTCCTTCCTTGTGCAAAGGAGAACCTCATTTCTTCCAATATCAATTGGTTATTTTCAATCAGTTGATTTTTCGCCGTCCAAATACCGAAAAGTCGAAAGATAATTCTCCCTTAATGTAAGTACTAATGATAAAGATCTGACCGGCGGAGTCATTATAGTCCTGGAAATTGATGATCATATATGTAGAGAACATTGATAATTAAGAAAGAAGTCATTTAGAACTTCCAAAAATTTGATACTGAATTGACCTTATGGCGATTGATGCAGCCAGGTTCCAATTGAGAATAGCCTTAAATTTGTTACTCCTTATTTAGCAATCGGCTTGAGGCCCGGCTCTTTTGATCCCTGGCGTGATTTGGATATGGCATCCAATCTTCGCTTTTGTTATAGTTTTGTTTTCTCCGACCGTGGTCTTAATGATGCATGAATACTTCCTTTCTCAGGTGGAATCCCAACAAGGCGTCAGAAATGTCGAACAGATCGCGGCCGTCGACGGGGTGGACTGCATCCAAATGGGGCCGTTGGATCTGAGCGCGAGCATGGGGTACCTTTGGGACCCGGGGAACAAGAAGGTGAGGGAGATGATGAGGATGGCCGAGAAAGGAGTGTTAGGATGCGGCCAGGCCTATCTGTCGGGCTTCGCAATGCCGTTTGATTCGCCGGAAGATCTGCGGAAGAGAGGGTACCACATGGTGTCGGGTGCGGTGGACGTGGGGCTGTTCCGTGATGCCGTTGTCGAGGACGTGAGGAGATTCAGGATGGAGTTGGAGGATCAGGGCAGCGACAGTGATGGCGAGAGGGTGGATGGGAAGGATGCTGATGAGAAGTACTGGAGTGAGTGAGTTCGTGAGTGAGAGCAAGAGGTTGAATGGCATTTCAAGCTGCAGAAAAACAAAATGGAAATCTTGAGTGTCCGTTCTTTCGGTTTTTTTAATCAATTTTGTAAATTTGGGGAATATTTATTCTGGAGAATGCTGAATCAGATGGTAACTTTTCTTACTTTCCTTGACTGAGGTTCGTAGTTTTCCTGGTCTCTGTTTGCAGCAATGTTTTTCGGTTCTGTCATGTAATTTCACCCCTAAAGATCTGCTCTAAAATTTGTTAGAAAGCTCCATTCCAGATATTCCGATGTTACGTCTTGGTATCACACTATACATCTACAAATGTCACTCGGAACCACAAACGACCGTCTTGTCTGCAATCGATTTCTTTTATGACATTGAACATGACTCGGGTTTTTATCGAGGAAACAACTTGGGCATGCGTGCTCTCGTGTCTTATGCCCTTCCAAGCAATTTCTTGCTGTCCAAGAAATTAATCCTCGAAAGCTCATAATACTCTTCGAACCCATATTAACTTGATACAAAAACAGTTAAAAATCTACATTCTACACTAATAAATAAGGAATTCGGGCAATACTGTTTACAAGACAAAAGTAATATGTCAATCTTACTCTAGCAGATTACATCAAGGCTACAAGTACAGATAGACCACCGAGGACCGGCACATTGGGATGCATCAGTGACAAACATCCGGCGGAAATTCCTCATCTTATTGCCTCGCTTGGACATCATTGTAAGGAGTAATCCAATGGACGTTAGTGGCAAAAAATTGTTGAATCCAATCGGCAATCGCAAGGAACAAATCACCAACATCCTAGGCAGTAACATTGCAAAGAGTCAACTGATGTTTAATTACTTCATGACACCACCGGCAGGCCACTTTAGCTCACTATATCAACCTCCATACTTCCAGAAATTGCAGGTTCTGAAAACTGTGCAGAAGCGGACTTGGGTTCCGCGGCTGCAAAAGGACTCCTCATTTGAGCAGCAGCTGAGTCAACTTCCATTGCCGAAGCCCTTGGAGGAGAAGCCGGTTGCACCTCAACATCGGGGTAAGCCGCCCTAAATCTCGCTCGCAGCCCTTCTTCTACCAATCGCGCGCCGCTCAACTGATTTCCAAGAGACAACCACCTGAAAAGGGCAGACCATCAAAAGAGACCTCAAGGCAACAATGATATGCAGGATGAGATTCTTTTGATGAAAATAAATCAATGCAAAAGACAAGGGGGCCTTCACCTTGGGAGTGACAATTCTAAGGTTCAGGGCAAAAAACATGCATGACCCACTAAATAATCATTCTGAAATTACTTGTTCGTCAAATATATACAGTTGTCCAAAATGCCTAATAATCATTCCGAAATTGCTTGTTTGTCAAAAATACAAAGTTGTCCAAAATGCCTAGACTCTTCCACCATTCCTTGTCCATAAGAGGAATACGTAAGTTTCACTTTTCTTCGGCAGCTTGTTCTTAACTCCAAAACTTAAGAACAATAAAGTCAAAAACAATACCCTGCATGAGTGTTGTGCATGCGAGCAAACAACTCTAATTTTCTTGTCCTCGGACTAATCCTCTCCAGCATTGGATACATCTGCAAAAACACAGCTTTCGTTAGCATAAAGTACAACAATTACTATCTACATTAAGAGACGTGGCTTCCGCAGTGCATAAGTTAGGTTGCACCAGCATCTTTGCATACACATAAACATAATCACCATTTTAAGATCATAAAAATGCTATCAGCAAACCCAAGAGATGGAACGAACAGATTTCATGCACTTTGGTCAGTTCCAAGAATTAGTGTGCATGTTTAATTCACCAACCTCATCTGGCTTGCGACTAGTCTCTCGAACCTCAGCAACAATGACGTCAGTATCAATGTTCCTGTTTACTTCGGGATTCCCCTTAATTCCAACAAGGCAATGCTCTTTACTATGATTGAGCCAATGGCCTGTGCGGCCTGTTCTAATGATCCGCTGAAGCTGATTGGTCTTCACCCAGATGATTTCCTCAACACGCTTGTAACCCCAAAGTTCCAAACTGTAACATGTGGATAAAATGATTATGCACGAGCTTTATAAATGATAGACAGCATGATTTCATTCATAAGTAGCATTGTGAGCTCTACCATCAGGTCCCTTTGGAAATGACAAAGCATAGCTTACTCATATAGTTTTAGAGGAATTCAACAAAATTGAACAACTGGACAGCCACTACCTCATCTATTGACTTCCACACAAGCACCTATGTAACCTCCATGGAAGTCATTACTTGTATCTAGCCTTTCTTTCCCCATCGAAAGACTCTATCAGGCAAATAACTAAGGCACATGCACTAAAAATGTCGTGAATTAAATCGGTCCATCAAATCAGACAACGACATACCATTCTCGTCCTAGCTCCATGGCACGTCCAGTGACCCACAGAAAAATCAGGCCATCAGTCTGCAACGCAGGAACATTAAGATTTCGCATCTCATCATCTGACATTGTCCCATAAGGCAATTCCATATGGATGTCCCATGGAGGATCTGCCATTATAACTCCGAATTGCCCTATCACATCCATTCTAAAGTTCCGGATATCACAATTGATCCACTGTGCTTCACCAAGTTCTACTTCTGAACAGTATTCTGCACGCTGTGGCTTTAATGGCTTGGGAGGTGCTGCTGCTGCCCCCATCATCATTGGTGGCGCATCTGGTGTTGGGTCAAGCTCATAATGAACGTACTTGCATGTCTGTGGAAAAGATTTAGTTAAAGCTGCAACCAAGGGTGCCCAAGGAACAAAAATAGAGATGAAAAAGACCTTCATGTGCCGGCAAGTATCAAGGAAAGAACAATCGCCTAAGTTTACGTCAGTATGCGGAGCAATTATTCGCCGAAAATGAACCTGAAAGACGACATTTTCTCAAGTTAATACAAAATCTGAATCTATGAAACAACAGTGAAGCAGTCACACAAGTACAACATGAAGAAGAAATAACAAAAGCTTGTGGAGGTCCAATGTCTCAGTTTAAATGTCTTTATTACAGGAAAACAACACATTTCAAACCACTTTAAATTGCTAAATACAATTTCCAGATGTGTGGTCCATGAATAACATTAAACCTTTGTCAATCCAAACAAGACATTTCAAGCCATAGCTCTTACGTTTGTTTTCTTTCTTCACATTTACCTTGTAGGCACAACAAATACATGATTGCACCATCATTTTAGATGGTGCATAATACAGACTCAAGTGAAAAAGGACAATGGCCCAAATACCCTAGGAAAGGCCACCAACATTACAAAGGCATAGATCTGATATCCATTCGATTTGTTCCATTGTGATTGTGGGAGGCAAAAAGGGTGTCTCCAAATTAAGAAATCTGACTGGGGGATGAAAAGGCAGAGAAGGTTATATTTTAAGGACAGAAGCAACACTAATACTAATAGTCTCTATATACATGCACAATCATAAAAGAGCAGATGAAGCAAATAACACTTGCTAAGCTGGTTAATAATGCAGAAAAATATCGCAGAAGCAGCCATTGATAGGAAAGTTATGTATGCAGACAATAACCCAAAATGTAAAGGCTTGCAACTTGAAGCTGCATGCATTGTTGCAACAGTGGCTCATATGACAACTGCAATCTCACCACCATAGCAGCTACTAGGGGTATGGTACCTTCAATATTTTCTTAGAAGCTCTTTGCTTGTTTAAGACTTCCATTGAGGAATTACTACTGGCAAAAAGGTAAGTAAAAACATCACAGTGTGAATGTGTTGTACTCCCACGGAAGAAACACTTAGAAGTGAAATGTCACCCTCAGCTCCTTAAAAACTGACAGAACTACAAAAGTCCACTGGACACGGCCTAGCCATATAGAATGAATCCAGCAACCAGAGTTTTTGCACTCACAATTACTTAAAAATCAACAGCCTAACGCAATCTGCTGAGTACCTTTTCACATGCTATAAAGGACCCAGATTGGCGTCTGCAATCTTCTTTAGTGAGCGACAAACAGTATTCCTTTAACTGCGACCCACCTTTTGTCTTAAACTGCAATACAAAGCATTCATTGAAGACCTTGATCAGATAAGCTATCACATTCACTGAAACATAACTCGAAATACAAATTAGAAAAGCTTCCAGACAATGCTAGCTCCTATGCAGAACAAGGCATCCATAGAGTCAACTGAAAGCAACATGAATCTCAATACCTTGGCAGCCACAGCAGTTTCCTTTGCAGTTGGCCGATGAATCAAGTCCAAAAGCTCCTCTCCAGTTTTCGACTTCTGCATTTCTCTGAAAGACTTCTTTTTCAACAATGCCTCGAGATCCTTCATATCATCCTCTTCTGTCCTTGGCTTCTGAGACATCCCGTTTGGATTCGGCCCCAAAGGAGGTCTATGCATCGGAGGAATGCCGATTCCTCTAGGAATTGCCATCATGCCCATTGCTCTAGGCACACCCCGAGGTCCCATCAATGCTCCAGGCGGTCCACCCCCTGGAAACATTGGTGGGACCCCTGAAATATGCGGGTCACCACTGGCTCCCATCCACATGTCCTGCATTGGCCTAACTGGTCCTCCCATTCCGAAGATCCCACCATTCAGATCAGCTGCACTATTACCAATCCCCTGCCCACCACGACTCTGATTATGACTAGAATTATCATCCCCTGAACTCGATTCCTGCTGCTGTTGCTGATCCTGCCCACTCTCCGGCAATTCCTTCAAAAGCCGAGTCCTGTCAATCTTCAAAACCATCACCCGCGACTTCCCGTTCAACACAAAGTCCCCCAATTCAACCCCGTCATTATCGTCTGCCATCGAGCGCAGCGCCATCTCCACCGCCAATATTGCGCCTGATTCTCCGCCCACCTCCCGCAAAGCAGCCTTCTCTGCCGGCGTCACATTCTGGTCGTTCTCCAGCTTCCTCAACACCGTGGACGAGTCGATCGCGGTAAAGGGGACCCGCTCCAGCAGGCACACTGCCACCATCGACCTGACAACGGACAAGGGGCTGTCACTCTCATCAAGCGAGAATTTTTCGCTCTCTGACCGAGACATCAGGCTCAGCTCTGCCGTCCCCTTCGAACTCGATGATCTGGGTACGGCGGCATTGTCGGTGGTCGGCGGGCGATTCGGGTCGGAGGGTTTTCTGGGGAGGGGATTAGGGTTCGGGAGAGGGGGGATGGGGGTGAAAGGGCGGTGGTTGAAGGCGGAGACGACCCTGAGGGACAGGTCGATGGAGGGGACGAGGTCGGGGAATTCGGTTTGGAGGGAAGCAAGGAGTTGAAGCTGGGTGTTGCTGGCCGAGCGAATCCGCGACTCGAGCTGCGAAGCCATGTCCTTGACGGTGGCGGCGGCGGGAGCGGCGTCTTCTTTGCCGTCCGATTGTGTCTCCATTGGTGGCGTTCGCGGAGTCTCAGGTTTGGGTGCGCAAGGAAGATTGCGAGGTCTGATCTGATCTGAGGGGCAAAGATGAAAGCTTTGGCGGTTCCGAAGGGTTTAAGGTTCAGGCAAAGATCGTGTTTTTTCCCCTTCCCCAACGATTCAACTGCAACTAGGAATAGAGAGCCTGGACATTGAATTGTCTTGATCAAGGAGACATTTTACATCTATCTCCAAAAGTAAAAAGATGGTATATTTTGTTTATTACATTCATGAAAGATTGAACAAGTCTGACAATTAAAAATAAATAAGATGCATGTGTTAGATACATATATCTTACGCAACTATTTCAATAACTCATTACTCATAAAATTCAGAAATACTTATGGAATCTTTGCAACAAATGTTTATGCAATAAATAACTTGGCGATATAAGATAGATTATAAAAGATAATAAAGAGAAAAATTATCACAATCTGAAACATCATGGATAAACTCATGGATGGTGACGTGATTGTCTATTTTATGTATCATTTATTATGTTTCGAGAACATATCGTTTATGATTATAATATATTTATAGTGGGTGAGCTGTAACACGTGTAGCACCGATATATTGTAAGATATAAAAATGTGAAGTATGCAATAATTAAATTTTTGTTAATATTATGGCTTATGTTACATTTCTTCCTTAAAAAGAAATTAAAAGAAAACTTCTACAATAACTATGGAAGTCGCATACACGCGGTGTTTTTAATCAAGTTGAGTCGACATCTAGAAAATGAAAATAAGGAAAATCTTCTTTGGAGTTCTTCCATCTAAATATAAGAAGGATTTGTTTTGCAATTCTTAACCTTAAAAAAAAAATCAAATGCAATGCATCCCACGTCATGGGAGGAAACAAAATATTGATGAGATAACACATTTCACTTCTCTCAATCAAATTCAAGAGTCAAAAGCTATAAAAAAAATATGAATATGATCAATAAATAGGAGCAATTAGGAGGGAGATCCTCGCAACTAGAATGTTGCTATAAAAAGATGGATATTGCTTTAATGGAAATTAAGGTGGTGGGCAATGATAGGGCATTAATATGCTGACTAATCAATAAATTAAACTAGGATGAATTAAGGAAAGAAACTAACTAGGCATAGACATGTCAGTCAGCATTGATGAAGTCCACGAACATTGTAATTCGAATAGCAACAAGCTTGAGTTTAAGAAAAAGACTCAAAGTGCTGTGTTGGCAATGAATTCGTGCTCGTGATTGCTCGAAATGGATAGACTCCCTTGAAAATTCCATTATTATTTGTAAACAGATTACATTTCATGCCAGACGGAAAACAACGACAAGGAAAGTGAATTTATGTACCATGTTCCGCGGTCGAGACATTCAATCCCTTATGATCATTGGATTTTAAGTTCCACACAAAACCAATTGCGATAGAAAAAATTACCGAAGAAATCATATTTATTGTAATAGTACTAATTTAGTGCTAAACTTTTTTTTGTCAATCCGATTTTAAACCTTTTGCATTTGTGTCAATTAAGTCAATCCGATTAATTTGATCGATGGATAATTTTTAATAAAAACATTTTTATTTTTAATTTCTTTCTTATTTGCCCTTTTATTTATTTTTTTCCCACTATGACCAGCAAACAAGAATTGTCAGAGCTCTCCGGTCATTGGATGAGGGACGCCAAGCCCTTGCCAGGGAAACCGAATCACTTGCAGTATCACTACTGCAGGTGATCTTTGGCCCCCTAATGAAGGACCAAGATCACTACTGCAGGCAATCTATTTCCCTTGCCAGGAGCGCAGGGGCCTGACTTCGCCCAGGGGGAGGAGGGACCTTGCCCGTGGCCGCGCATCAAGAGCAAAGGTATCGCCATCATGGTCATGGGCAAGGCACCGCGATGACCTCGCCCAATGGCAGGCAAGCTCCAGTGACTCGAGAGAGTCAGTCGCTGGGAATTCATTGAAGCGAAGAATGCAGGTGGTGTGAGTCCAGCGCCATCTCCTCCACCAACATGGCGCCTGATTCTCCGCCCAACTCACGCAACGTCGCCTTCCCCGCTGGGGTCACATTCCGGTCTTTCTCCAGCTTCCTCAACACCGTGGACGAGTCGGTCGCGGTGAAAGTGGACCTGCTCCAGCCTCCATCGACCTGAGAACGGACTGGGGGGGCTGCTGCTCTCATCAAGCAATAATATTATGCTCTCCCACCAAGAAATCAGGCTCAGCTCTGCCACCCCCTTCTAATACGAGGATCTGGAGATGGCGGCATGATCGGGGTAGGGTGGATTGGCTCTCAATTCAGCTCTTACTCAACATGCTGCATACTCTTCTGGATAACTTTTTCCTATTGGCAAAGTCCTGTAGCTAGCTCAATTTGGGAGGGAAGTGGAAGGGCGTACAATGATGCAATTTCTCGAAACAGTCCGTGAGGAATCAACAATAAGATTGAATTCAAGATTGATTTTGTTTGGAGAAAGAGTCGAAGAGGACACAAGAATACCGAGGGGCTCGGAATCGAGAAGAGATGGAGAGCTACGGATGAAAGCTAGGCGCAGCTCAGAGAGTGTCTCGGTGCAAAAGTACTCGTATATTTCATAGATTATGAGTAACAAATTTGTCCCTTCGAATTCCACTTAATACCAGAACAGGCTTCCGTTGAATTTACTGATAAAAGTTTGAGGTTAAAATTACATTTGAGCTTCTTAGAGGATACAGAGAAATAGCTAAACTAAAATAAGAAATCGACCACTCGAACAGCTTAATACATCTGGCCTGGGAGCTTGTATTAATAGTTGGTAACCATGATAGATTTTACATGAATAATAAATAGATGCAATATAATTTTTGTCACACCCCAGTCCTGAGCTCGCGACAGTCCGCGAAGATAGTCCTCACCGTTCAATAAATTTGGGCGACGTTCCCAGGAATAATCGCCGTCCACTTAAAATTCATTAACTAGATAATTAAATAAATGATTACGCAGCGGAAATAAACAAATAATCCCGAACAAATCCTGAGGTGTCTGAAAGTTTCTTAACTTAAACAAACCAATTCAGAAATTACAGAAAAACCGTATGACGGTTAAACCCATTAATAATACAATCAAAAATCATGGGTAAAGGGGTTACTTAAGGGTCTCTCAAAAATACCCCTAGTTTATTACAACAAAATAAACTAACTCCTCGGCATCCCTAAGCTCCTCCAGTCTCACCTAGCCCTCGAGGAGGGGTTCCACGATCTGGACCTGTAAAAATGGGTTAACAACAACAATGAGATAAATCTCAATGAGTCTATAACCTAATCCCCGATTAGGAGAGGCCTCACTCTAGGGTCCCTATCCAATTAGGTAACCTATCTCTCGTGTCATGGTTACTTGGTCCAATTATTTAATTTGATCGCTAGTCCTCACTCCTCACCTGTCCCAATCAATAATTAAACAATTAATGCTATAATCAATAAATTAATCAATTGAAATTGACTTAAATAAATGACAATCGCAATCAAATAGCAACCACAATCAATATCAACAACAGTCAATTGTCAATCACAATCAATCATCAATCACATCCAATTGCGCAATCAATTATATTAAATAATCGATATAACAATTAAATTTTCAGAATAAATCTCAATTTAAATAATTCATCTCTAATTGGGCATAATTGCAATAAATAAATTCTATTGCGTAAATTATGAATCTACTCTCGTCCAGCTGATTATAGAAATTAATCAAATCCATTGGATTATCAATTTGTCACTAATTCCTATAGTTAAGTCAAATATCCATAAAATCCTAATTAAGCTGTAAATAGCTAAAATTAGGTAAACCCACAGTGGCCCTAGAAATTATTGAATCAATTCAAATAGCTAACAGACCAACTAACTAGCGCTAACAATTCACCAATTTGTCCTCTAGCTATCCAATTTTACCAAATCAACCCTAGTTGACCAAGATTACCAAATCATCCCTAAATCCTCCAAAATTGCTAAATTGAATCCTAACCGATCAATTGACCCCCTAATCATCCAATTGGCTATTAATTTCACCCAATTAAGCCAATAATTAACTACTAGAGTGTGTAACCGCCCTAATTGAGGATTAGGAGGCGACTCACCTCCAATCCAAGCTTTTCAGGTTCAAATTGGCGACGTCGGTCTACAACGATCCTAATTCGTCTTCAATTTCGCGGTCCAGACGCACAATTGAGCTGAAAATTCCACGGTACCGCTCAGCAAGAAGTAGGGGTGACGACGGTGGCGACGGCAGACTTTCCGGCGAGCTTTTGGCTGGCCGCCGGCGATGTCTCCGGTGAGAAGTCCGGCAAGAAATCCGGCGAGCTGATTCTGACTCCGGCGAGGTGACTTTGGCTACTGGACGAGCTGGCTGGGACGGTGGAGTGGTTCGGCGGCTCGGTCGGCTGGATGGGCAGCGTTGTTCGTGGCTGGAGCAGGGCCAATCGTGGCCAAAATCGGCGAGTTGAGGCGACGGGAAGCTAGAAGAAGAGCAGGGGGCTCCGGCGAGCTTGAGTCGTGGCTGTTTTGAGCTGAGGGACGAAGTTTGATGGCTTTGGAGTCGACGTGGGATAGTTTGACGGTTGCTGGGGGCGTCTAGAGTCACGACGGGGAACGGCGAGGCCCACGGCCCCCTTGATTGCAGAAAATCCGGCGACGGCGAGACAGCGGGCTAGGGTTTCTGATATGGGGGCGGTTTAAGGATCAACGGCATTCATGGCGGCGATGAAGGACTCCGGTGACTCAGGCGAGGCATCCCGAGCGAGCTGGCTAGTTTCCAAGGTCAAACGGTGTCCAAGGAGCTCATCCATGGTGGCTAGGGTTTTGTGGAGGAAGAAGGAGAAGAGGGCGCGGGAAGACGAGCTGACGTGGCACAGCTGGGCCAGCTGGCACGTGCGTGGCTGCCGCGTGGCCTGAGCCTCGCGTCCACTCGTGCCGCGTGGCCAAGCTGCGCCTCACTAGTAGCCAGCGCAGCTGAAGCTGTCTCGCGGGCTGGGCGCGCATGGAGGAAACCAAATGGGCCGAGACAGAAGGAAAAAGGAAGCTGGCCCCGAAAGAAGAAAGGAGAAGGGAAGACTGGGCTGGTCCACGTGCACGGAAAAGAAGAAAGAAGAAGAAAATAGAGAAATAGGAAAAATAAGGGAAATAAGGAAAATAGAAAGAAAAATAGGAAGAGTGGCACGAAAATACGGAAATTTCTAATTTGTCCGTCTTTAATTCATTAAAGCCAAATCTCCCAAAAAAAAAAAAAAACGGACCGTTACAATTTTCCTTAGTTCTGTTCTCTTGTTAGCGGGGCTTTAATCACGCTTTTAAGTAAGACAAGAAGGGTCATGTACGAGCTTATATGGACAACGATGACTCACGGCAACGATCACCTGTCATTATCAGTCTTCGTCTTCATGGGAGTGATCACATTCAGTTACTTTTGTATCGCAGAGTAGCGCACTTGACACATCTAAAAACGAGGATGTGCCTCGCCAATCTCTTTGAATTTTGTCTCGGTAAAGAAGAATGAAGTATTGAACCAACGATGTTTCTCTTTCATGGAGGACTCTCTGTAATTTGTGATCCTAATCCCAATCAATCCCACTGCTATTCTTTAAGGATATGTACAAGATATTTTGATGGATGCTGCCGCTCTCTTAAGTGAAAACGGGGCAGCCTTCGACCACAACTCCCACAGCCGTAGGACATGTAGCCAGTGGACACCCATCCAAATCATTCCCCCACCAATCCAAATCAACGCTCTCAAGCCCCAAGCACAAGTACAACAGCACCCCCATGAATGCAAGCCCGGCATCTAGTGCCCCAGAGAGCACATAATTGTATTTCTTCCACAGGTCCGGCCGGTACCGGTACACCACGAACCCAGACAGGAACCCCGCAATGATCCATGTCGTGTAGTTCACGGCCGTCGCGGGCGGCATATACCCCGTTGCCCCGATCAGGACTGGCATGTTGATGAGCCCGATCCACTCTTGTTCAGGGAAGGCCTTGTGGGCCAGCCAGACGAGGAGGGGTGCAATTGCTCCTCCTAGGAAAAACCAATTGATGGCCCCGTAGGTGCCCAAGTCGCCGAAGATTCTCCGTGGCCCGATCAGGCCCCAGATCACCGATGCGTCATAGAAGACTGTGTCGCTGGGGCACGTCCAGGGGCTGCTCGAGGAGGTCGTCTCGCAGATGTCAGTGATCGTCTCCATGAGCCACCATGCCGTGCCCAGGTACACGAACCCAGCTATAAGAGTCCCCACTACCTAGTGAACAAAAGGATCAACACATAGAGTACCTTGGTACTTTGAAGTCATAAAATTGGCGCCGCAGAAAATTTTCCTAGAGTCCTAGCCAAAATGATGGAGGAGCCTGATATAATTACCTGAGCCATGAACATTGTTCTAGGAGGGATTTTCATGTAGTGGCCAAGCTTGAAGTCCTGCAGGAAGGTGATGGCTTGAGTCATGCTTATGTACCCATACACCTTGAAACACATGTTCGCGACGGGGTATCCTGGGTAAATATACCCGATTATGTACTCGGTGATGATATTCAACCCTGGAGTCTGTTGCAAAGGAAGAAAGACAAACGAAGGAATCAGATTATTGACAATGTGTGAACCGCCGCATTGTATTAACGCCGCTGAATAAGAAGGGATTTTACCTGATTTGTGATGGCGGTGATGATGCCAATAGGAAGGGTGAAGACGATGGCAATCACACAAGCCAGCAAGACGCCCCACCATGGGAGTTGAAGCTGAGAGTTGTAGTACTGGCAGGCAAAGATGGTGGCTGCAATGTTCGCCACCAGGATGCACCAGAACCACCACTCCGGGACTTGCCTGTACCGCCTCATCATTCGTGTGTGTATATCAGCTGTCTTCTCTTGGAAACTTGCCTTACTCTGCTCCCATATCTCCCTGCATATTTGATATTGATTCGAACTTTTGAAGTATTTATTTTGGATGGCGTGAACAGACTGACCTCCGTGGGCTAAGTAATTTGTACTTCTGTCTTACCTTCCGTGGAAGAGAAGGACATGAACGACGGTGGCGGTGAGTGAAGCAAAGCCAACCCCATAGGTCATGGCAAAGAATGTGCTGAGGTAGAGAGGTCCTTCCTTCTCGTACGCCGCAATATCGAGGTGGAAATCAGAGTCAATGATGCTCGAGATATTGTACTCCTGGCCAGTGGAAGTGAACAGGTCGTCCGAGAATATCGGGAACGTCTTGGCCTTGTACACATTGAGCCAGTAGCAGATCGGAGTTAGCACGTACATCACGAAGACAAAGCCGACGGCCACGTTGGCCGTGGCAAACCACGGGCTGGCAAGCGGGCTTCCAAGGTAGGCAGAGATTGTGGACCAGTCCAGGCCGACGGCAGCGATCCCGAGCCCGTAGAGTCCAGAGCCCAGCTGCTGGGCCAGGACAGACTTGGGGAAGATCCAGCAGATCCAGGATAGGGAGGTGAGCATCTCGAAGATGTAGCCTGGGAAGACGTAGTATGCGAAGCTGCAGATGAAGGCGATGAGGAAGAACTGGGTCCGCGTCACACCACCCTTCGGCCGCTCCTCTTTCTCGTGGAGCGCCCTGCGATCAACAGTAAATACATGAAGCATAGGACACAAGACACCAAAAACTGATCCAAGTTTTTTGAATACACAAAGTTGAAGAATATTAACATACATATATTACAACCTCGTACTTAAATAAATTGATTAGAAGCTGTTCATTGTATATACCTAAGGGAACAGATGTACAATTAGAAATCGCGACTTCGCCTCTAGATGAGTGAATTTCAATTGGCAATTACATCGTACACGTCCAGGAAAGATCACTTCTACCCATCTTTTTTTTTTTTTTTTACGTTACGGTTCTTCACTGGATCTTCCATAGGAAGATATTAGAATCATTGATGTCGCTCGCTGAAACGGAACTTCAGAAACGATGGTACTCGAAACCGGGTCCATGCAAACAACTGTATCAGAAAATCTCATGCATAATTGAGACTTGCGATATCCCTTTTCTGTGGTTTTATTATAAGTAAGTGGCGTCGTCGCTGTCTATGCAGTTTATTGCTTTGGCATCTCTCTTACTCGTGAGGTTCTCTTTCTTCCTGGGGAGGCTCTGGCCTAACCTTTGACTAGTTGACAAGTGAAAGAAGCCGAAACCCGAGAGTCAAAAAAACTGTATCCACGACTAGTCAAACCAACCGTCGAAATGATCACTCAACTTACAAAAATAAGCAAACAGTTAATATGAGTAGCTCAACTTAAGTATCTACGACTACGAGCACAACCAATTAAAGTGTCAACACAATCGATAGGTGTTCGAGATACCTAGTTTGTGTGTGTGTGTGTGAATATTTTCAGCTGTCAGGTGGGATCTTGAGCAACTTTCGCAAACTAAACTACATATATCTACCTTCTTAGTCCGATCAGATGGAGGTCATTCACATAGAGACCGAGGGCTTTGTTGGGGGTGAATTCCCTGTCTTACGACTCGACTCCAAATAATTAAACCGAACACGCGTCTGTCTAGGATCTCATATTTTTTGAGTCGTAAAGTCTTAATCATTTTATCACTCAATCTATTCATTAAGACACAAACACAATACTTTTGTTGATTTATCGTACATGGCCGACACGAAGAAGTACTTGATTATTGCAACATAATACAAACATTTGTTATATAACCAAAAAAAAAAGGTGTCCATGAAATTGGAGGACAATAGTTAAATTCTCAGCTCGAAGCACTGGACTCCAAGGCAGGACTAGAGGGTTAACGTGTTCTCGTGAGATCGACTCATTTATTTTGGAATTTTCTTATTCTGCTAGTGGAAAAGTGGAGAAATGTGATTTTCAACATGTCCCACAAAACGGTGCGTACTCACTTCGTGACACGAGCAGAAGAAATCCGACCTGACAACCTCAGAAAAGACGCAAGCTCGACTGTCCTTATACGGATCCAAACCTATTGCACCAATCATTCAAAATGAATCACGGATCTCTCAGAGATTCTACACCAACCATTCCTACATTCCTATAGATTACGCCGACGGATATGAGAAGGCACAGGGGGAGAACGATACAGTGGCAAGACATATAAATCGGATCACATCATGAAAAGAATGCTCGAAAATATTTGTTAGGCAATCAAATAAAAAAAAGCATTGCAGCTTTCAATGCAGTATCTTTCAAGTGCGTAATACATATGGTAAAGTTACTATAATAAGATTGTACCTGAATAGAGAGACCTGGACAAGGTTGGCTGGCCACCACATGGCCGCTGGCTCCACCAAATATTTTCTGAAGAGACCGGCCCATCCGAACCCTAACACCTACCATTCAAATCGCATCCACACTCCGTCACGGACCCTCTCCCAAACATTGCATATTCAACATGATAAAGCAATTTCCCTTAATTCTGGAACCCATAAAAGAAAAGAATCAAGACTTTCGAGTTGTTTAGACCATCAATTACCACTTCATCAACGTGCGCCATCTTCTCCTAAATAAACTTTTCCCTTTCATGTCGTAAGGCCACTACCTTTCACGTTCAACTAAGCATGCACCAAACCTCTGTACAAAGCTACCGAAAGATAACTAAGTTCTTACGAAATCACAATGTCAATCCTCACGCAGTATCACCTAACCATGTTGGACATGGAAAGTATTAAAAACAAAAATAATTTGGCGAAGGTTTTCCCTTTGTCAACGGAATGAATGCGCTTGTTAAACATGGAGACATTTTGCGAGGATACGTTTGCTTTTTCCCCGTCGCATAGTGAAGATTGGTAGAAAAAAGAGGAGGAAAACAAGAAGGGAATTCAAACCTGGGTCGTGATGACCACTATCAAGGACACAAAGAAGGTGATGTGCTGCTTGTAGAACACCTTCACCACCGTGACGACGTGGATGGCGTAGACCGTGCCGGCCCCGGAATTGGCGAAGATAGTGATAAGCACGTGCTCCTTCACGTTGAACGGGCCTGGGTTCAGCGTGAACTCCCAACGGGTCCCCTTAAAGAACACCCGGTCCGTGATCCTCGCCGCCATGAGCCGGCCAAGCGGCACCACAGCAATCTGCGCCGAGATGGCCGTGATCGTCAGCGGCTCCGTCCGGTACCAGAAGAACTGGTTGAGGAACGAGAGCAGCGCGCAAGACAACGTCCCCAGGACCCACATCCGGAAGGTGAGTACCGGGAGGGACGGGTCGTCGGTGGTCGGCACCGTCAGCGCCACCTGCGGGACCGGCGAGTTCTCCTCCGGCTCTTCCACGACCCGATCCAAAGTTGACGCGGATGGTGCAGCGGGGTCGATCGAGTCCCCATTCTTGGAAACTGCAAGAGCAAGATTGCCCGAATTCAAAGATCTTCGAAGAAACAATGACTAAGACAGTCAATCAAAAATGGAGAAAGTGGGGATTTAACAGGACTCACTAAGAGGAGCTCTGATTTCTTCACTTGGTAATTCTTCCATTAATCTCTCTAGCTCTCGCCCTCGCTCTCTCGCGGGCTAAGTCATTTATATATCCTCTGTTCTTCCATCTCAGTTCTGGGCAGAATCTGAGCGATGAGATTCCAAGTAATGGGATTCTGCAGGCTTACCCATGTAAAGTGGTATCGGATCCAATAGAAAAATGGAAAGAGAGATGGTAGAGAGAGAGAGAGAGAGAGAGAGAGAGAGAGAGAGAGAGAGAGTTGAGTCGTAGTTTTGATAGTTTTTACCACAAGCAGAAGATTCAACAAGAGGAGGAGGAGGAGGAGGAGGAGGTGAGGTTACTGAGGAGATGAGTTGTTGCAGAATCTGAAGCACGCGGGGCTTAGCTACAGTTGACCGTTGGTTTACCGGTTTTTCTATCCTACTTTTTCGGTTGAGACGCCAAACAATGCATGACGAACCAAAAAAGGAAAAACAAAAGGAATAATAATGTGCTTACTACATATTATGCTTTGTTATATATAGGTTTGCTAAATTTGAGAGATTTTTATATACCTACCATGTATTATTATGAGAAATGAATGAAATCTTTTTTTTTTATAAAAAAAATAGAGTAACTGCTTCTCAAAATGATGTTGAATGACTTTTGTTAGGAGCTCGGTTTATTGGGTACTTACATTTTCAGAAAAAAGCGCTATCAAAATCTTTCCGTTAATTTCATTTAATTAGACTAATGTAAAATACCAATGTGGCTTATTTTATTATTTCTTAAGCCTGGAAAAAGATTGAAAATTAAAAAGAAACACGAACTACTTTAGATTAAAAGACAAAAGAAAAAGCTAAAAGTTAAAGATCAAATGCATATGCGCATTAAAAGTTCCAAAGCTTATCACGAAAGTATAATTGAATCCCAAAATTTGTAAAAAGAATAAAATAAAATTCTACAACTTTTCAATTGAATTATTCCATCAACTCCATCTAATTTGGCTAATGCAAAAATGTAAATGTTATTTTTATTATTTTCTTCATCTTATATGGCTAATACGATGTCGTTTTAGTAAAAATATGATCTTTTGATATGAATGTATTTAAATTAAATTAACAAAAATCTAAATTAAAATAATAATAAAAAAAGGGAGGAGACTAGTTAGAGAAGGGTACAAGCCATTGTTGTTGCCATGCCACTATCGCCGGCCCTCACCTAGACCTAGCTGACGGCCGTTGCCCCCCTTGCTTGATCTGGGGGAGGGCCGTGACCCTCACCTATGGTCAGTGAGGGTTGTTGGCTCTTCTTAATGATGATGGAGCCCTAGTAGCAAGGGCTTGCGTTCCCTTCTCGCCTAGTCTCCTCTTTCCTCATTTTTATTGTTTCTAAATTTAGCTTATTTATAAATTAATTTAAATTTGGACCAAAACAACATCGCTTTAGCCTTACGTTTCAATGCTTAGCCATGTTAACGCCATACAAGAGAGATAAAATATTTTATATTGTTCACTAAGTTGGACACGATTAACGGAATGACTTGATTGCTTTTTTGACAAATTTTAAAATTCAACTGCACTTTCTTAATAAGTTTTAAGAGATACAGTACACATATTCTAGTACGTAGCAAAATATTAGACAGAGAGAGAAAGAGAAAGAAATAGAACCTACAGATTCAGAGGAGGAGGCCACCATTTAGAGCCCAAATGGAAAGACCACCGCCTCCTGAAGCGCCCCCGCGTTCAGTGTTTGCGCAAGAGAATGCTTGCCTCCTGGAACTCGCAATCATTTTCTGACGACGATGACAACGATAGAAACTCAGTAGTGAACACGCGAAAATGACAAAAGGAAATTAAAGATCATAAAGGATGAAGAAAAGATGCAAAACCGGGTGGGCTTCAGGCGACCACCCAAAGACTCAATACAAACATCGCCGGCCAGACCAGCGGAAAGGGTCGCGTCTTCTGCTCAAATCTAGGCCAGGGCCGGCAAGACGAGGCCATAGCTAGCAACCTCCTCCAGCCCTTTTCAACGGCAGCGGCCAACCACCAAGCGACTACTAGCTTCTGTTTTTCTCGGTTTGTCCCAACAAGTGTCAAATGTCTTAAGAAAATAATAAAATCATTCAAAGGTATAAGATTAATTCATCAAATTAAAATGTTTATGACTAGATTAATACAAGTGCAAAAAAAAATTAAAAGATTTTTTTTTTTTTGTAATTTTCCCTATATCTATCATAAATTGTCGTGGCGAAAACGATACAAACAATTCAATGCATTTCCCTGTTTTCCTCTTCTTTTATTTCTCTTTTGCGGCGTGATTTACGTCTTAGAGCATCCGACTATCCGAGCAGTTTATCAGAAATGAGATCTCGGTCTTACGACCAGTAGGAGAATCGTCAGAACAAGAGGCTTTCTTAGGTGGCATATGGCCTTGAGGAGTCGTCTCTCGATTGCAACGAGGATCGATGTTTCGAAATGCGGTTTCGTATTGAGTCGTGATCAGCTCGATCGGTAATCTTTACGCGATTTCTTCTTGTCGATGAAAGGTGGACACCCCCCTCAATTCCTGTCTAAGCTCGCGTGCGCTTCATAATCCATTTCAAGAGCATGCCCCAGTTTGATTGTCAAGACTAAGATGGATCTTGGGAAATCACGAGGAGAACTTCGTGTTGCGGTCTGAGTTCGAGATATCGGAGCTCTTCGTTATGCTCCGAGCGGCGCAGGCGGAGCGGGATGAGCATTACGTCGAAGTGATTTCTATTTTTCTCAAGGTGAATGAAGAAAAAGAATTTCAAGTATAGAAAGAAACAAAAATTAAGTGGATCGATTTCAAAATAGCAAAAGCTGCCGTGCGTTGAGATGACCAAGGGCGGGCTGATTCGTCAAGGCCTATGATATGTAAAACTTAAGGATGAGTAATACGGACCAGTTTGGCTGGCTGGTTGGCTTTGGATGGTTCTTGCGTGAGTCGATCAACTTCTGTTTCTGATTCCATAAAATTGGAACCGGTGATTTTCAATCTAATTCTCAATTTCGAGGAAGAAACACGACTACCTTGATCAAACCAATGATTGATTATTTTATCTTTATTTTTCATACACGATTATTTCTCTTCTCTTCTCAAATGCTTTACTCTATTCTTTTATTTCACTCTTTTCCTTAAAAAAAACTATTTTATAATATTTAAACTGACTTGTCGATTCCACTGAAACCATCTGAGAACTAAATTGGATTGGTCGAATTCGTTAGACTAGTCTTCAGACCAACCTGTCTGGCTCCCGATTCTAGAGAATGGGGAACTGGTCCCCTCGGTAAGACCCATCTTTAAAACCATTTGGAATTAGACGTCAGTTTATGGTCGAGTTGAATCTTTTGATGATGGAAAATTCAGCTGTGAATCTGGCCAAACAATGATGGCCGTCAGTTAATATGACCAAGAGTCAGGCAGATGGAAACGTTAAAACTTTGCCGTTCCCTCAACTGTCCTTCAAAAAGCAGGGTTGACCATTTTCCTGAAACCGAGGACCTCCTAAGTTTATCTGAAAAGGCCCTCACTTCGAGAATCTTATTAATGATCGGCACCTTATTTTTATTCCTATCGTTATGAATAAAGCAAGATGGGAACGAAAAGAAGATTCGCTTTGACAGCCTTCGGAAAATTGACGAATAAAATTAAGCCCGACTGATCCCATCGCCATACTCAAAGAAGTGAAGTTATCAAGAGGACATAATTATAAACATGTCATAATTTTTTTTTATAATTTTAACAATTCATATTTAACCTTTCGAATATGTCAATTTGGTTTCAAATATTTTTAAGTTTTGCATATTGCGTCCATTCGGTTAATTTTGACCGAAAATCGTTGACGTAAATGTCAACCGCTCGGCATGGCACAACCAACATTGATTAATATATATCTACCTTAGTATCGATTGTGTCATGCAAAACACCAAAAATCTTCGTTATCAATTTCCGATCAAAATTAACCGGACAAATTCATTTAATAAATTATGAAAAGTTTTAAGATTGAATTAACATGATTACACTTCCAAAGAATACGATGTAAGTAACTTAGTATTCCCTTTTGATATGGAAAAACAAGCAATGCTGTTTCATAGACATGGAAATGTCACGCTATAGTTGATCGACTACCAATTGGTAAAATATACGTACCGAAAACAATGCACTTGCACCCCTATGGATTTGTAGTTTCTATAGGCCAAGAGCCATCGTCGTGCTTGAAAGACGTTTGCCTCCATGTGCACTGAAGATTGCACAGAGAAACCAAACGATCATGTGGGCATCACGGGATCATCACCAGGTTACGAAATATTTTCCTAATTCAAATCCGTCCCACTTGTGGCTGCACGCACTAGAGAGAAAGAGCGAGCGAGCAAGCGAGCCAGAGAGCGGCAATGAAACAAAACAAGACCAAAAAGGGATGAAACACGAAACATATGTGCTCTACAAACCAACCATAGGAGAAGACCTTTCTTACCATCAATTGAATTCTTGGATCCAAGAAAATGGATGAACAGAACCGATGTAATGATAATTCTTTTCCCGCTATATAATAATAGAAGCTAACTAGCAATCCCCAGTGCATATTAAGGAGCAAGACCAAACATTATTTCAGTCAACGCCAACTGGCGGATCGAACCAGAAATTTATCGAGCAACAGGAGCACAAAACGTGGCCCAAAAAGGAAGAAACGAGGAGCACAAGGAAAAGAAATAAGAAAGATCTATGTGAGATCTATCAACATAGAGAAAGAAAGCATAGGGATATGACATTTTCTACCGCAATTTCCTTTTGGGGACTGTCACTAATCTCAAAGTATGATATTGGGTTCTCCTCACGAGTTTAGCTCCATGAAAAGGCTGGCTTGAGGATACAATCCTGCTTCCTTCAATGACAATGAGAACTTGTCCGAACCATAAGACACACGAGGGAAGTTGGAGACTAATGTGTAATTTCCCATTTCCAAGCAACCCAGTGAATCGACATAATCATACAGCGACTGAACTGTGGCATCACTGTGAAATCTTCGCTCCTTGCGTTCTCCAGTAGGAAATCGCACCAACACCTAATCAATCAACACCCAATCCCAGACATTTAGCAAAGAAAAGAAACTAGCATTCCACGAAAATATCCAGTACCAAGAGGACTTAAAGCCAGCAAGACAGTGTAACCATGTGAATAACAAGCAAGGAAGAAGACTTTGCAGGAAGCAAAAGAAACTTACTTGAGTTACATTTGGTCCCTTTTCAGGTTCAGCCCCAAGAGACAAGGCCTTCTCCTCCCGAAGTCTAGCTAGCACGGCTGCTTTCTCAGCAGCTTCAAGCTCCGCTCTTTCACGAGCCTCTTCTTCCTCTTTGCGCTTTCTTTCAGCTTCAGCAGCTTCTCTCTCCAAACGCTCTTGCTCCTCTCTCCTCTCCCGTTCCCTAGCCTGATATGGAACATAAAGGGAAAAAAGGAGATTGTTAGGGCCAAGGGAGTGGCAGCAGGCACCATCAGGACAACCATCGAGTAAATAAATCTTTCTAGTGAGAAAATAAGAATCAGAGTCTCGTACTAACCACAATGAAGAACCAAAACGAAACTGAGCTAATTCACCCAGTAATCTACCTGATCTGCTTCAAGAGCTGCTCTGTAAGCGGCATCTTGCTCCTCCCTCAACCGCATGTTAGTCCTTCTTTCTTCTGCTTCAAGTCTCGCTGAAATAAGAACTGGGCTACTTTCTTCCAACACTCTCTGAAGTATTGTAAGCATTTCTTCAGGTGATTTTGGGCCCTCAACCTACAAGAGTAAATACATATGCTTGAATTTTGAGTAAAAGAACCACAAATCTGAATTAACTGAGAAGGACTGACATGAGGAAGCCTAAACCCTCCATCTTAAAGACATTTGATTGAAAAAGTCTCAATTTTTTTCAGATGATGAGTACAGACATAAGCCAATAAATATGTACATATGTGAAGGTGGGGAACATTCAAAACTCAATTGGGGATGACATTCTCCCAGGCTCTCTGCAATCAATACCAAGAGTTTATCTTCTGAGGAATTTAGAGTGATAGATGACGAGGGAGGAAGAGACAACCCTATGCAAGGCAATAGTCCACACGGCTACTTCTTTAACAATTAGGAAGTCTATAATATACTTATAGAATTCAAAAAATCAAAATTATGGCAGACAAGCTGCCTTTCAAAAGCAAAACATGTTCTCATAAGATGACTACCCATAAGATATTAAGAAAATAGCAAGGAAACTAATTCAAAAAGAATGTAGTGAACAAGCCGAAGCAATATGTGTTTTGGGTCGTTAGTAATAACGACTTCAAAATCAAGATAGTCTCAACTAAAAAAATGCAAAAATCAGAAACCTCACTGCATTTTGTGTTGTGATGGATCTATGAGTTGTTAAAAAAAGTCCCACGCAGAGAATTGGTGTGTGGCATGTTAAAATATCTCAATTGGTCCATACCTCAATGACTTAAGCTTTTGTGAAGGTATATTGAATTGAATATATTGATGGACTTGAGCTTGAGCTCGCTCTTAGCCATCTCTCAAGTTAAGGTATCACGCTCGTGTTGCACACTCTCAACATTTTGCACTGATATTGAGTAATTACATATATATTAAAAAAAACCAATAAAACTAATAAGTTCTTCAATGGACCATCAAGACTTTGTGTTGGGTGGGCAATTATTTTGAATAAAAATATCCACTTCACTTATCTACGGAGATTGTCTGGGCTTTACGCACAAGCAGTCTCTCTCCACCTAATAATTTACAGAATTTTTGCTTGATTTTCTTACATGAAAACAGAGCTAGGCTTCAGTTGTTTGTGGGCTAGTTCACGTCTTCTGTTACGTGTGGCTCTTATTGGTTTTATTCCCAATTGTCATTTTCATGTTCTGTTCGATCGTCTATTAAAATGAATATGGGGTGTCAGAGTATCGCATCTCCCTTGCACAAAGTTTTTCAGGATTTACAAATATTTAGCCTCCCTCCTTCATTTTTTTTTTTCCTTTCAAATTGGATTTTCAAACATTTTACAGGAAAAAAGGGTCACAAAAGGGACAATTCAGATACTTAAGAATCCATATGACAATCACTTCAAGCACATGACCATTCATTAAAGAGTCTCGGGGCCGAAAACTCATCAGGCTATGTTTCATGCTAACAGATCATCACTTAAATAACATTGACTCCAGAAATGAAATTCAATTTACCCAACAATTTCTATGCCCTATTTACATGACATATGACACCGCAATATTAGAATAAAACCAATATAATCTGCAATTGGAAAAAGAAGCAGAATATCAGAACAAGCACACAAAGGAACGCCGTTATCGTAAAATAATGGCACCAACCAAGAAAAGATTGCTGCGTTCCCCCAAGAACAAGCTCTAACACTAAAAATTGTACACAAAGGCACATAGAAATAGTAGAATAACAGAACAAGCCAAGACCAATTTACCCAACCTTTGCATTGTCCAGGACAATGTCCCAAGATACTTAAGAATAGCAAAAGAGAAAAATTCAAAGCAAATGCCTTCCAGGACTTTTTTTTTTAGAGTCCCTAAGCCCTTGTATGACAGCTATCAATTATTCAAGTTCCTCAACCCCTAAACATCGAACCACTGCCATGGAATGTAATTGCAAGAATGAAGCTCAATAATCACATGAACTGAAGCCCAAAGAAAATTTTCAGAAGAGAAAATAAACAAGAAAGCATATTGAGTTGTAGACCGAGAAAGAACAAGCAAGATATCCTCGTATCACTCCTAGGAACAGACATAATTACCAATCTCCACAATGTATGAAACATGCAACAACCAAGACCACTAGCCTGTATCTTGGTAAATATTTGCAGAGATGACAAAGCTCCTAAAGCACTTTCTGGTGGATTTCTGCCACTTACAATGGACTATGACCAGATATCAATTATAAATTTCACTAACCAACATGATGTTTTGATAAATGTAAAAATTTGAGGGTACTTTCAATAATCTTCCAAAAGACACTGCCCAATCTGCAATCTCAGTCATAACAAACAAGGTTGCCAGTGAAATCAACTAACCACCACCTAAATGAACAATTAAGGACAAATCTTTTCCCCTCAAAGCACAACCTGAATCAACTAAACGACCCATCAAGTGCCAAACTGCCAAAGTAGCAAGCAACCTTCATGTTCCATTTTTTTTCCCAAGGCGTGTTTTGTCACTCTGTTAACAGAACCCCCCCCCCCCCCCCCCCCCGCCCCCCCCCCCCCCCCCCCCCCCCCGGCCAAAAAAAAAAAAAAAAAAACCCACCCACCCCCCAAAGGCAGCTGCAAGGGATGGCAAGAGTCAATAAGTAATAGAATCATGTCTATACTCTTAAAACCTTGCAGAACCACTGGATAAAATAAGATGCTCAAAATGCTTCATCCAAAGGACAGTTTCTGCTTTCTAAAGAGTGGAAAAGCTGGTTTTCAGAACAAGCCATATGCCCTTCACCATTTTCTGATTGAAAGAAAACGGCTTCACCAGTTAACCAATGTAACCGGCATGATAAAGAACTATCCATCCCAAATGGCACTGAATCTATGTTCCTTCTTATCTTGCTCAAACCTCTTGTAGCCTAATTTATCAATTGTTTGGGGGACAAGTCTGTTCTCCTTCTACCAAGCTAAGCAATAACCAATTATTTCTAAAAATTCAAAACAGTACACATTATTCACTGCAACTGCTTCTATATCTTATTAAGGCAGCTACAACCTTTCATGGTCAAACATATTTCACATTTGGATCACAATTAGTATAAACAGATCAGCCCTTCTCTGTTCCACACACTCTAAAAGAAGAAATCGCCCTGCACTTCCATATTAACTATTAAAGGGCAATGTGGAAGTACCTGTTGAAGCAAAGCAATCCTCTGATTAGTGGCAGCCATAACCACAGCACAAAAGGGGAACCGTGATGCTTTCAAACTATTACTCATTTTAAACCCTTCACTGGCCCTTATGCTTCCACCCCAAGCAATGAAATTCTCATTCACAAAAGCCGCCAACGCCTCACTACACAACGTCTGCTCACAGAAATGCGGGGTATCCGGATGATCCGGTGAGTGCAAATACACGAACAATAACTTGAAAGCGTTCCTCGACCGCTGCAGGGCATCCATAAAACCCTCGGAGACGAAATTCGGCCTCACCGCTGCCGTGCCATACTCCCTCTCGAAAGAAGCCACAAATTCCACAGCCTCAGCTGCCGCGGCAGACACCGAGACCAACCGGGACGATGCCTCGCCGCCACTTCGTCCCGAGCCGGAACCTAACCCTACCATCCCGAGAGAATAAGACAGGACCCCACCCGCTATCCACATCCCGAGCCCAATCGCGCCAGAAACTAACCCTAAACCGCCAGAGATCACCGAGACCGGCAAGGTGATCAGCCTCCACGCCAGCGTAGGCCCTCCGGCGTTGGACGGCTGCTCGACCGCCATCTGCCGAGAACTGGAGCTCGAGTCCGCGGGGGTGGAAGCCGAGGTGGTGGCCGCGGCGGCGACGGCGGGGGATGCCGAGGGGGGATCGTCGGGGGGGTTAGAACCTGTGAAGGAGGAGATCGCGAGCTCGAGGTCCCAGCCATGGGCTTGGAGGATCTCGGTACACAAATCGGCATCTTCAAGGCCGGTGATCGCTTGGAAATACGCCACTTTATCGGATACATCGCCCATTTTTCCCCCTGTTCTCTCTCCCAATCGATAAACGAGCAAATTGCAGAGAGATCGTAGACAGCCAGAGATGCGAAATACAAACAACAAGACGTGATTCTTCTTCTTCTTCGTCTTTCTTCTTCGTCTTCTGCAACTCGGGCTTTGGGTCGGAGCGAAGGACTGGAGTGATCCTCTCGGGCTGTTGAACAGTCCAATATGGGTTCGTTCGTTTGGGAGATGGTGGTGGAGGTGTGGGATTGATTGCGCTTTCGGAGATATCGAAAATCCGAAACTCGCCCTCAAATTCGACGTGAAATAACGAAAGTGCCCACCCAACTGGTTTTACGAGCAAATCTGTCGGCAAAAATCAGCTCAAAAGTCTTAAAACATATTACCTTGCAAGTTTATAATTGAGTCCTCAAGCATTTTAAAGTTTTTCAATTAAGCCCATCCAACAATTTTTAACTGACACGTAACACGACCTTTGTATTCATCTGGATATAGAATTCTTGAAACGTGCTCGACCATATGTGATAAGGAATATCATTCATACATATACCAATCCTAAGTGACATGACTGATGAGAACGTAGATAATTTTCAATAATATTATAATTATTTAAAATTTATTTCTGTGAAGGCCTCGCCTTCACGGTAAGCGAAATTTGCTGACACGAAGAAAATTAAAATATTATCACAAATTATCCGCATCAAACTATTGGCATCTATGTTAGTGATTTTCTAATAAAATTGATTGGATTGATTCGATTGGTAAATATATGAAAATTTTGAGGATTTAATTGATAAAAGTGTAATAAATATATGATATTCTGGACAATTCCCTAAGTTTTTTTTAGAAAGAATCTCATGCCCGGTAACTAACAAAACGGATGTGGCCAAGGCCATCTTTGGCAAGCCATCTAGGGGCTTTCGATCCCTCGACAGCCACTTCTAAGAGCGCGACACGTCATAATCTTGTATATCCCAATTGTAGTTTCAATTCCAAAATATCGGGATCAGATTTCATCGTCATACAACAAAACTATTCACCTCAATTTGGTCATTTTCAACTCTCGGGCCAATTTGTACCTAATAAGTCAAATAATGGCACGATTGAATATATGTCAAATCAAATCATTCGAAGAGATGGATTGAAAAAGAAAGTTGGAACATGGAGAAACGGAAAGCGCCTACTCTAACGACATATTTTGCAAGGACGTCCTTACAACTATAATTGGAGGGCAACTGTCGAATCTAAGTTGAGTCTATTTATAACTAGACAACATGACTATCTAGACATAATCTTCTTGTATGATCACACCATGTCTGGGCTGGGACACCTCACCCCGAGGGACAAACGGGAGAGGAACCATCCGCCTGATTGGACCGTCTTCCAACTCACAAAGCTACGGATTGGTCCGCCTGCCTTCTGAGAATTCCTTGCCGCCCTTCGAGAAGATAATGTTCCTGCCGTCGGTTTTTGCCCCCACTTTAGCCAAGCCGAAGAGGTCTAGGCTCGGGTTGTTCCTATTAATGCTTCTCTTCTTCCAGTAAGCGTGCTCAAAAGCTCATCTCTATAGCTACACGCAAGCATCCGGCAATTGTATTTATGAATTTCCTCTCTATAAAAGCATGTTTAGATTAATAGAAGATTATCTTATCTATCGAGAATCAGAAGGATTCTTGATTCAGTTCCCATTGGAAAACTTCAAGATTCTCAATCTTGCTCAGCTATGGACATGTAGTCTTTCCAGGCTCGAAGAGAGTCTTAGATACAGATGAGATCTGTCGCCCGTGATTTATACTCTCAGCATTAAAGAACCAGAGGCCTGTGGCGGTGTCCCCTGCAGCTTGAAAGCAGCAGTTGCTTGATCAGCTCAACAAGAAGACGGTTTACTTTCTGGTGAACCAACACACGCAGCTAGACAACTCCACTACATTTGGTTTCTGTCATATGCATCTCAACCAACAAAAAACTATGAAACTGTAAAGATCCTGGGATTTCTTTCGTGAGATCCCGACATGGACAAGATATGCACCTAACCGACAGGTCGCCCTGGAACGGTGGCTTCAAAAAAGCTCTGCCACATGAGAAAATGCAAATCTCAAAAGGTCAAAACTCTAAGCAAATAAGGTGGGCATTACTCGACCTCCTCGATCAAAGTCTTCCCCCGGATTACGCCTTCGTCGCCATTTTTTTCTACCCTCTTGCCATCTTCATGGACGAGGGCTGCCTTTTTCTCGGCAGCTACAATCGTTGCCAAGGAAGGCCAAGCCTCCCCAGGTTGCTCGTGGACCCAACACATGATGAAATAAACTTTCCTTTCGGCGAGCTTAAGCTTATTCTTCACTTCTGTCTTCCTCGATCTCTTCGGCTTCTCTAGCTTCATTTCCCTCTCTCCAGCCTGAACAAGCCTCCGAAGGTCGCTAAGAAGGCAGACTAAAGCAGGGGTTCCAAGAGAAAGGATGCTCACAACATCGTCTATAAGAGCCATCCCAAATTTTAAGCCACCCACATGTCGATAAGCTGGAGAACAAGTCTGCTCTAGGCAATAAGATAAAGCTTCAAGCGTGGTTTCTGGCTGCCCACTTTGACCCAGGACAGAAGACACACTCAGAATGACCATCGACGCACCCATTGCATCTGCCTGCCAATCTCCATTGTAAAGGCGAACCGTGAAACAGTAGCTATATATGATGTCCACCAGGTGAATAGCTAGAAGGGAAGAGGGCGGTGTTGAGCTAAGCTTGCTAAGTGGTGGTAATGGAGTTTCAGGGCCAGGAGGGATATCACTCAAATAGGAACTATCAGTATCAGCTTCTGATAACCCTGATTCTTCTTCCCTAGCAAGCGGTTGAACAAGCTGAGTCCCGTCTTGGCTAAGACGTATTTTTCCAGCAGAAGGCTTCAACCACCATGGTTCCCATGGATCAATCATCCTGCTCAGTTCTCCAGATGCCACAGCTCTGCGAAACCGTTTCTTCTCTTCTGTCGATAAATCGTCCAAACTAATCTGTCCACCTGTGCATTGCCATAGCATCAAAGCTTGCATCATCTCACAGAAAGTGCAAAAGCAATAATATTCATAGCATTACGAGTAACACTACCACATTTCATCTCAAATTTGTTTATCTCACATAAAAAATCATAGCTTAAGGGGTGGAGAAACCAGATTCATACAAAAGCATCGCATCAAAAATGTAGTCTCCATTGAGGCAAAATGGTACCTGATAAAATCTTTTCTATAGTCTCCTCAGAGAGGCCCGAATCTTCACCTAAAATCAAACAAATGATCAGTAAAAATCTTTTTTTTTTTTATGCAAAAAGTAAAAGGCCAGAATAAATCTCTCATTTAGGAGCCTAGACTGTCGTCTTTTTTCCTATTGTAATATAACATTGATATCAGAATCTAAATTTCCTTCCATAAGTTACAGAATTAGAAAAGGAAGGCTATTGCTGGTGGTCTTTTACTCCACTTTTATAGCTCCAAATCCTTACTTGTATGCCGCCTCAAGTTGACTATATATCTCTTGTTTGCCATCATCTAAAACAAAGCTTAATGCAAAGAGTAACCAAGCACAATCAGGAATTTCAGTGTATAAAAGGATTGGTTATAGCTATTGATGAAACTAGGTAGAAATTAAAGATCTCAAAATTTGCATGTTTAGCACTTGAGAAAGAGCATAACCCGCATGACCAGCATACAAGCAGCTTGATGCTGGTGATAAGCCATGGAACTCAGGTCTCCACCATTAATTATTTGATATTTTTATAACTTTTGTCTAAGTAATAACACAATTACAATACAAATGACATTACATAATAACCATGAGAGACTTGTGAAGGGATGATAAAACTCAGTAAAGGGTTTATCAATAAGCACCCACTTCCTTATGCTCATGTTAGGAGGTCAGACACATTTTGTTATGAGGTTCACAAAAGACTTTACTGAAATTGGTTACTTTTTGTGTTACACAGAAACACAACCAACAACCATCTCTTTGAGTCTTAAATCTCAATATGCAATTCGTGTTGCCATAAGAGCACATCAATCATATTACATATAAGAGGCAACTTAAAGTACCCGTGACTTCTTCTTGCAGTCATGAAAAGAAAAAAAAATCAGATTGAAAGGACAAGTAGTAGGCCAGTAAAGGTCTGAGACATATTTCTAGAAAGTACAGCACTTCTCTTGGAACTTAGTAGCCTATACATAAAATCAAACAGCACAGAAATACGATTGTTTAGAACATGTAGATCACTGATCATTACTGAGCAGTCTCAATTAGACAATAGTATCTTGGTACATACCATCCTCATCCATACTCTCTTCCTCCTCCTCTGAATGGAGTCTTTTAAGTATGTCCAACATCTTTCTCTTGGTAACTTCGTCCGATTGGACGTGGCGCAGCTCCTCGACTACATTCTCTCGCATGAACGATTCTGTGCATCTAACACTGTGAGACTGTAACACAGAAAAACCAATCATATAAGCTGGAAAGGCACCGAGAGTGTTCTATTAGTTGATCAACTAGGACATTTCCCACCAAGAAATGGCTGGAAAGAGATTCAGTTCAGAAACTGCACGACTTCGATTCTACATGGTTTAAAGTAGTCATCATCGGCATTACTAGTTTACCTTGTAGCATTGCAGGGAACAATACCGGGAGTTACATCGAGGGCAAGTATACTGCGAGAATTGTTTCTGGCACCTACCCAAGAGATTCAAAATACAACGTCAAGAAGTCGCCGAGTTCAAACTCAACAGACCCACGACAAAAAAAATTAAAAAATTAAAAAATAAAAAGAGCACGAGAACTCCAGAATTGCAATGAGCCCACGGGAAGAAAAGGGGAAAGCTAGAGTATTTCACTCAGAAGTTCTCCAACGAATGAAACGAAACACGCCGCCATCCATCCCAGCAACGACCATCATGCAGCTGAGCCGATGACGGCTCCCCATCAAACAAACGAACGAAGTTAAGACAGCAGGAGGCGAGTGGCGGAGGGAAGGGACGTACACTAGGCAGATTGTGCGGGAGGGAGGATCGAGAGGGGAAGGAGCGGGCGAATCACCGGACGGCCGGATCGCGTCGGCCATCGGAAGCGATATAGACTGCTGCGGTCGGGCGTTGCTCTCCGCGAACGATGAATTACTTCACGATGTTCTTCTTCTTCTTCTTCGTCGCGAGAAGGGAGAAGGCGGGTGTTGTCGAAGACGCTGGAAGAGTGTCCGGCGAAGCTGTCGGGCGGGCAAAGCTGGAGTATGAAGCTCCGCTCCGTCTGCTCGTGGGCCGTGGGCCGGGTCGGGTTCTTCCGATTGCTTTTCCAGCTTGTCCTTTTACTGACGGCCCCAAGGAATTAGAAAAACGAAATTACCTTTCTACCCGACGCTCCAAGCTTTTGTGGACACACGTTGACTTTAAACACACCCCGAAGTTTTCTTTAAATCTTTCGTATTGTGATATTGTTATATTTACTTCCATGGGTAATTCATATATGCATTGTCTTAAGAAATTTAAGATGGTAAGAGGGGTGAATCGGTGTTGTCCGATCCTCATGGGCACGATCATTAAGATGAAGTGCTCATCAAGCTGTCGAAATTTCCCTTTTTATTGGTATTCGGCATGGAATTTGGGATGTTATGGCATAGCCTCATAAATATGTTGGCCTCAATAAGACAGAAAAAATCAATCAATCAATCAATCTGAAAATCTATTTCTCGGATGTCGATTCAATCATAGATTTTTAAATCTTGCTAATTTGGTCCTAAATATGCGCAAAATTATAATGAAGTGCTTCCAGTTAATTTTCATAAGTAATTATTATCATGAAGGTGTGTCACGTAGCATTGCTAGCGATAATTGGATTGCCGTGTCAATAATTTTCAGTGAAAATTGATCGGAAAAACTACATTAGAGTTTTACGCAGATATTTATGACTAAATTGACAAGATTAGAAAATTTATGACTAAATTGACATCCGTACAATGAATATAAAATTGATTGGGCAATTTCTTTTCAATACACAGAGTTATGTGGCGATTAGCAAGTAACAGCTTCCCATTACTTAATAATAGACATGTTCAAATTGGACACCGACACGTGAGGACTTTGGGAATCAAGAGCTGTCAAGGTTCCAACCTCATGCTTGGAGCAGAATAATAAGGGTAAGCTCACTGCTGGAACCTTCAAATAGATTCTATGATAGGCAATGGTCGGTCCACCCATTTGTGGAAGATGATTGGCAGCCCACCAGTAAAGCCGTTTAATAGAAATACTCCGGCACTCCATCTTTCTCATATATTTTGTACGTCACACTAGATAGATATCATGTTCATGGAGTACGATTTATTTTATAGATGTCTTGGTGATGAAATAGTAGACACTCAAAATCTCATGGTAAAGCTACCTGGCCCTTAATCACTACAACTGGGGACCTTATTTCTGGTTCTAATTGGCATTTGCCACCTGTGAGATCGAATGAGCTAGTTGCCATTCAAGCCCCTTCGTGGGGGGCATACTTAATCCTATCTCTTTAGTTGAGGATAAACTGGCTTGTGCTGCTACCCAAAATGATATGTTCTCTTCTGCTGTTGCCTGGAAAAGTGTAATGAATAAAGGTGGCGTTTGATTTGGTTCTCTCCATATTGTAACTTAATTTGATGAGATACATGAATGAGTTGTGCTAAAAATTCCTATGTCAAAAAATTAGTGAGGTTTGGAATAGTTGATATTAACCTAGTTGGCTCATAACTTCAACTAGATGTGTTGATGGTCTTGAGTTTGGACTCCCTCTTAGCAAAATTTCCAGGTGTAAATACCGAGCTTCTGCTGATCTCTCCAGCTGTAGATATTGAGCTTCTGCTAAGTGGAATCTCGGGTTCTCTTCTCAAATATGGAGGAAATGTCTTTTGTCATCTGCTGTTGATAGGGCTTGAAATGGGTGTGTCCCCGATGGAGTCAGCTAGTGTCGAGGTAGGCTCAAAATGGGCGTGTTTGCTCCATCTCTAGGGCTCGTAATGAATTGTAGCACAGCCGCATTGATCCTTCTATTGATTTTGTATTCAAAATGGTTGCTTTTGCTGTCAAAGTCAGCATTGAAGGACACAAGCCGTTGGGGAATGAGATCCATTCGAGCTTGCCTTCTGAGCTATGTACTAAGTGGTATATTTATTTTGATTAGGAGTGGTAGTTTGCAGTTTCCGCTGTACTGTCTTTTATTCCTGGGCAGGAATTCTTGTAATTTGGCCGAAGGTGGTTGTTACTTGTAAGCTTCAATTTGCTTGGATTATATTGAGACTTGTCATTTCATGAAGTTGATGTGGCAGTAAAATCTTAACTTGACCATATAAAAAAAAAAATTCTCACTCTGGAAACATCCAACCAAAATGTACTGTTACATCTGGTACCACATTATTAAAGAGTAAGTACCCTAACATGCTCAATCCAAAATGATGGGCATCAATCATCAATTGGTTTGGGAGCAAGAAAAAAACACTTCCTCACCTTGACCTTGCTTTCATCTTGCTCTTGTGTGGTGTGAAACAGCTTTTGCCCACCTAAAACTTTCGCCCCCATCCCAACTGACTTTTTCATACGAGATCTGTTCTACTACTGATTCTGAGATTCATAATTTGGAGCTCTATTGATTCTTCACAGATTTACTGGCAGTCAATCTTGATCTTGTAATCATGTCAATGTTCTTGATTAGTGGTCACTTGACAAAATCAAAAGGTGTGAAAATCAAAAGGCGTGAAAAGATTTGTTTCTTGTCGTTCATACCCTCTCAAGGGCCTTCTCTTGTCCCTCCTCATTCTGTTTTTGCAGAGCGATTCTGTTTGTGGGCTGATTATTCTTCAACTTCTCCTGGCCTGCGGGCTTGAATTCGGCCAAGTCCGCTAATCCTTCAACCTCATCCACAACTCCTTTGATTCTTCCGGCGATTTCGATGAGTAAAGAAGCTAAAGTCATTAGTGGGATGACGTCCAATAGTCGCGTTGTCGCCAATGACGCGGCTGATCTCTCTGCTTCCTCACTCTCAGTGCCACTAACTTCAGGTAACGATAACGGTTGAAGCAGATTAGGAAGATCTGCTAAGCAACTCTGGAGGTCCTTCACAGCATCATCCATTTCTCCTACCACGATATCTATCGTTGAAGATTTCCTAGTTGCCTTGATTGCTTTCGCTAGTTCTCTTATGACGTTGGAAGATTTGGAGCTCACTCTCAAGCACGTACTCGCGAGATGGCTCTTTATCGATTTTGGGGCCTGTTAAAATGCACGTTCCAATTTATCACCGTATACCAAACTGAAGAATTTGGGTTGAAATTTGACAAGATTTACATGAATGGGACACAGTGGTTCTTAGTTTACCTGAGTTTCTGAATAGATGCAGCCATAGAGAGCCTCGACACAATATGCACATCTGCGTAACGATGCCCCGACTTTGAGGTACTGTTTCCATGGGTGCTGGAAGTTGAAAAGGCCATGCGCCGGCTCCCATCTAGCAAAGTTTGCCTATAAAGGAAGTAATTCAAAAAGGGAATTAGACAAGAAAACCTAAAAGGCAGACTTAATTTTCGGCAGCATCACGCTAACTGTTGGTCAGTTTGCATACCATAGTTTCTTCGCTTGCTTTTGAAGTCAACACACACTTGTAGCCTTGTAAGTTCTTCATAGGTTCATTATTGCCGCCTTCAGTACTCCCATCGAAGTATTCGATGACACAACCTGGAAAAAGAAGAAAAAGAATCCCGTCAAAAAGTTCTCAGAAAGATGCAAGTTAGCTCACTAAGAATTAGTCGCGGTCATTTTACAAACTGATGCTTACCCTCTAAAGAGCAGGAGAGCTTGTCCAAGTTCCGGATGATCAGATTGTGCAGCTCGGTGCCAGCCCAAATCGGGCAAACGAGCATGCTTACGACGATGCATAGGGAAGTCCCAATGATGATTGTGGATACCCTCTCGTGGGCCAGGGTGAACAGCTCCTCCACCCGGTAACCTGACACCGAGACCAAGCTGAAGGTGAGGATGAATATCATGGCGCCATAATCGAACCGGGCTTTCACCGTCGGAATGAACCTCGAGAAGGTGGCTGCAGAAGCTGGCCGATATAAAAGCACTAGTTAGTTGTGAGCTTGGATTGCATATCTATCTAGGCAATGAACCTATAACACGGCTAAAATGCGACTGTTGCCCAGCTCATGTACCGAGTAGAAATAGGGAAACCCCGATGATCAAGGGCTCAAACTTCTCTCCAGATCGGTCAGCCACCCAGTTGACGCCGACGCCAAGGAATCCAGCGAGAAAGGTCCCGCAGACTCTATTCAAGCATTTGTATAATGTTGCACCTGCAGTTAAAAGAGTTCCAATTTGCTGGTTACTACGACATCGATACTCGTGAACTGTATCGGATCATTAGTAAGAAAATCCCAGAGGATAACGAGTTTACTTACCAACAGTCTGCTCGAAAACTACCACGACGGTCATAACGGCCCACATGGCGTTCCCGCCGACGCCTTCATACAAGGGCCTCATGTAGTAGAAGAACGACACCACGCTGAGCGCCGTCCCAACCTTGAGACAGTGAATCACTTTCCTCGGATCATCGACTCCCAAGTTCCATGCTTTCAGAAGAAATCTCCAAATCTTCGAGATGAACCGCCAAAACAGGCCGACCAGACAGTTCCAAGCCTTCACGAGCGACCCTTCATGAGGAACCAATGTCTCAGATGTTCCATCCACCATCTTTATTGTCCACTCTAGTCCATTGCTCGTTTCCTTTGCCTGAGACATCCTTTATTTTTTTGGCTTTGGCTGGTGGATTTGATCTGAATGGAACAGAAACCTGATGTTACTTGTATGGCACTGCCGAGAAATATGTGACAGTACCAAGCTAGTACGGTCAGGGATTGCTGACTATGAAGGGGTATATATAAAGGAAATATCATGAGATGCTGCTTTTACGTACCAGTATGAAAAGGTGAGAGATCAGAAGCCTTTCACTGCGATATTGACATATCATTTTCCTTCTCTTTGGCTGTAAATATTTTCGTTTCGAAACCGTCAGCCTAGTGCTCGTTCTTTCAGGTCTGAGCTCATTCCCACTATCGAGTCTCTCCTTGTGTGGACGGGTGTCAAATCTTAACCTGACACTAGAACACACAGATCGAAAAATTAGGTTGATCTGCTGAGACAAATCTTGAACCTATGGGACATGAACCGATTAACTGACCACAAATATAAAGTCACATGATTTTATTTCATGAAAAGTACTTTACAATCACATTAAAATATTTTGCCCATGGTACGAGATGACATGACTATGATGATGCGACACGAATTGTTACGTAACAGAGACTATTTATTCGATTTGTCCAAATTCTAGACTCTATACATAATGACCCTTAATAGTCCATAACATAGGTATGTCATTTTTGTGTGACTTCTCACACCTAGCATTAGGAATCTCGAAATAATTTCTCGACATCTTAGTTTCCTATTAATCATGTTATAGAAAATAATTAATGCTTTAGGTACGCATAAATTAGAAATGATCTACCTCATGTTAATTTATCTAGAGTTGAATATAGTCCTTAACTCCTATGTGGAGGCTTCATTTACAAAACTTTAATATAATTCATGCTTTAGGTACGCTTAATTAGAAATGATCTACCTCATGTTAATTTATCTGGAGTTGAATATAGTCCTTAACTCCTGTTTGGAGGCTTCATTTACCTCATGTTAATTTATCTAGAGTTGAATATAGTCCTTAACTGCTATGTGGAAAAAAAATATTTTCATTATCCAAATAAATTTTGTAGATAATGGAAATATCTTTCACTGACTAGTCATTCAACATATACAAGTAATTATTTTTACAAGAGTATTTTTCTCATCATTCATTTTCTAAAGTAAAACAATGAATCCTAAATAGTCCTTTCTTTCTTTTTTCCTGGCGCACTAGGGCATTATTTCATCCCTGTCTCAGTCTCTCTCCCCCTTCATCAACCTCAAATATTGACATTTATGGCCAAAATCAACCTCATATACTTAAGTGGACCACATCGACTATTAGGTCATGGCCATGGGTTCCGCTTATAGTGTAGACAGCATTATTTATGCAGATAACGTATCCACTACTTTGCATTTCCAGCCTACCCACTAACTAAGCCTCGATGATAATATAAAGCACATGAAAAAAAAATGGTGATATTACAAGGCAGACACGACAAAGGGACTTAAAAATCTGCCATCTAGAGAACATATGCACCTCATTCTATCCAAATAAAATCCACCGTCTCCGTAAATTGCTACAAATTTCTAGTTCACAAATAATATGTACTCATCTACTCGAGCCGAAAATCATTGAATGTGTAATATTATGGTATCTTATTTTTCTTATAAAATTAATAACAATTGACATGGTGTGATTGACTTATATAGGCGGAAATATGTGATCGTGTTTTAAGAGCACCCAAGAAGCTCTCATGAGAAAAAAAAGAAAAGAAAAAGAAAAGAAGACAGTGCATTCTAGACACTAGAGAGCCCTCCATCCACTAGATATCCACCAAGGTGACAGCCCCAATATGGCTTAGGAAACCTCCTAAACATTTGTTTATGTTGCCCAAAAGTAAAACAAACAAAAAAGGAGAGATCAATTCAAACAGTGGTTTTCCTTTGGTTTCTAGCCCCTTGCAGCCGATGAAATCCCTAGTTTTATTTGGCAAATTAGGTCATGATTTGGACTGCCCCATACTCCCAAACAAATTTGAGCACTAGTGGAACAGATTCGATCGGATTGGCTTGGTGATTTCACTTGAAACGAAGAAAAGGGCACATATCTCCTTTTGGTGCTGAAATCTTTCCACAAATGCACTGATTTTGTAAGGTAAACTCAACTTAGGCCATGACTTTGACTACCCCAATAATCTCATGTTTTAAAAAAAAGTATTGTTTGAGAGTACATGTAAATTTTGTTAAAAAAGTCTCATAACAGAAATTGATATATGGTGAAGCAATAGGTATATCTTGACTAACTCACAACTCATTTTTTAAAGGTAAAATTGGGTCTCTAAACTGTTACATTGACAAATTTAAACTTAGGCTCTCTCTCTCTCTTTTGATAGTGAATGAATCATATTTATGCTCCGCACTCTCAATAAATGGCAATAGAATCAATAAATTGATTGGAGTGGCCTATTCCCAAAGTATAGTGTGTCTGTTGAATATTTCAAGGAATAAATCTCATGATTTACGTAGTTTTCGGGCAGCCAACGAGCTCAGAACCATATCCTTAACAGGAAGGAATCTCGTGAGCAATGTAGTTTTTAAGCAGCCTTCATAGTGCTAATGGCTTGAGCTTGGACTCTCCCTTGGCAATCTCCCTAAGCGACGATCTCGGACTTTGTTGCGCACTTCTAATATTGAGCACTAGTGGAACAAATTCAATGCCATTGGCTTGCTCTGATTTCACTCGTGTTTGCACCAAAAATTGACCAAGTCATCGATATAGATATGCATGTAACTAGAATGTAGAGTACTATTAAGCACTTGATCCATTGTTAACAAGTACAAGGATCAATATCGATATTCATATAAATCGACGATCTCTATTGATCAATTGTTGACAAATGTATTGATTAGAAGGGGTGACGGATCACCAATTGAGGCATCAAGTATTGATGTACACCAACTGTTAAGATTTGACACACAAGCACAACGAAATAAAATATAGACAAGAAAGATAAATCAATACGCAAAATTTTATCCTAGTTCATTCTTAAAGTAGTGATACATCCACTATTATATACCCCCTTGCACTTATTTGTTACATCCCTCGATTATAAGAGAAAGTGACTATACATACTCGGCAGCTAATTATAAGTCCAAGCCTAAGCTATCAATAAACTACGGCGTTAAACTATAAAAGCATATGGCCTCCTATTGACGAGGAGTATGAGCCACGCTCCAATATCGATAACCATTAGTAATCAATTGTAAATATATCGATAGGGTATCGATTAGAATGGTTGACATACTTATTTATTTTTTGTAACCGAGGACTCCACCATGTGCCTCTCGTGCGCAGACGACACCAAAGAGCCGAGCCCCTATACCTCGGGAGAGACTAGCACAGACCCCAACACTATGGCCCCCCACTAAAGACGCTAGCAACTACGGGTTTCGAACCCTTGATCTCGGCGACGAGGGATAAGCTCTTAACCAACACAGCTACCCACCGCTGGGTGTTGACAGATTATTGACTAAGGTGTAAAGAGAAAATTAGATGCCTAGAGGACATAGGATGTAGTTATGAGTATGAAGTCACTAGATAGTGAGGCAATGGAAGTCATCAAGTAACCAAGACACAATTCTAAGGGAGCAACTGCTTGAAAACAAGATCATGGCATTGTCGGAGCATGGGCATGAGATTTTCGGAGATGAAAAAAAATGCTTTCAACCTTATGAAATGGCTATACTTTTCAAACTTCGTCATCGATTAAATTTCAACTCAATTTATAAATGTATAGTTTTGTTTGGAGTGAAGTTATCGATTTTTATTGTCCGTTTGTGATATTTCTTATTCGAAATCGCTACAGAATCTATTTCTTTTTATAAAAATTGAAGAACAATTTTCGGTGAAAGATATTTCGCCACGGAATTCCATTCTTGTAAAATGTCTTTTTAAAAGCGATTTCAATTATTTTTGTAAAAACTTGAAATGAAAATAAACGAGCACTTATCTCCTTTTTTCCCCTTAAATTCTTTCCACAGACTGATTTTGAAAGGCAAACTAAACTATCAAAAAGTTTTTTGTCTGCCGCCTCCCACACAATTCTTCCTTTCTCTGCTCTTCTTTCTCCCTTTAACTTTTGCGTTAATGCAGTGTGACTTTCATGTACGTAATGAAGCACTTGTCCTAACATTGGGCTAAGTTAAAGGCTAGTTGTAACCTTTTTAATTATAACTCTCCATCTTGTGGCACTCAAGAGATTATATATATAAGTACAATAATGATACGCTGTATCAATTGCTTGGCACATACAAATTTGAATTGGGTCATCGCGAGTCAAAGAGGAGAAAAAGATCCGGTTATAGTGCGATGGAGAAAAGGGAAAGGGATAGATTAACAAAATGAAGCGCGAAAATTGAAATGGAATAAACATTTGGTGCTCAGTGTTACGGTCTCGGAAGGTAATCCATCACGAGACAAAACGACTTACGAAATTTAGTACAACTTGCGCACTTGTTAGCGTGAATATCTACTTAAGCTTTGTGGTACGTCGAATTTCTCCTGCTAGCACGGATTGTAACTCTACTTTTTCTCGAAGGTAATCTCTAGATTCTTTTAAAGCTCCGTTCGTTTCACGGAAAATATAGTATTTCTGAAAAATATTTTCTAGGAAGTCATTTTGCTAGAAAATGATAATATTTTCTAGTGTTCGTTTGTCAAAGGTTGCCGGCTCGCCGGCCTCGAGCGAGGGCGAAGTACGCTGTTAGAGGCCACGATATTTAAAAGTAAACGAAGAACACGGAAAATGTTTTCCCCTTTCAAAAAAGCGAAAAATATTTTCACCACTTTTGAATGTGTTTTTTTCCATTGGTGGAAAATATTTTCCTTAACTATTTTATTTTTTATGAAACGAAAGCCGGAAAATTCAGAAAATATTTTCCTGTAAGTTATTTTCCGTAAAACGAACGGAGCCTAAATTTTTAATGGAGTTTCTTTTTGATAGGTTGTTTTGTAAATGGAATTAGAAAGATCACAAAAAAATAATAATAATATGGCACAAAGGTTTATCCAGGTTCATCCAGAATAGGGCTACGTCCTACAAAAAATTCCATTATGTTTTGAGGTGGCTCAATTCGTTACAATAACCACTTATACAAGTAGAATATATAGCACTTATAAATGGGCTCAAAAGTTAAACCATCCTAACTCTTTTCATCCCACAATAACCGGACCCACTAAATATAAATCTATAATCGATTTTGCTTTGGGCGTGTTGTCCCCACGCCCCCACCCATTCACCGGCAAGCGAAACCCCTATCATATACTTTAATTTCTTAAACTCATATGGGCGTGTCGATATGAGAAATAAGGAATATTGCCAACTCCAACACTTTTGACTGGAAAAGAGTATCAACCTACTTTCGTTTTCGAAGCCTAAGCTGCAGCAAACAAGAGGCTTGGCAAGATGAGGAAGAAGACTGCTAAAAGGCTGTAGCTCAGTGTTGTTTTGTGTGCCAAATCTTCAGGCCAGCTCATCTTTCATGGCTTGCAGATGGGAATTAATTAGCATGACCTTGCGGCATATGTAAAGACTCCGAAAAGTGAGAAGAAACTGAAGAACCGCTTTATGCACTAAGATTTCTGTTCATCTGTAAGTTGAATTTCCCTTCGTACTTCACAATCTTTGTCAAGAGGTCTTACTACGCCTGCAAACTTCCGTCTCAGTCAATATGCTTAGTAAACCTTGGCCGATCCTCCAGCAGCAGAACTCATCTCGTGCATCAGGCGCGAGTGCTGTCACAGCTTTTGCAAGCTACCATGATCGTAAATCTAAGTTCCATCTGTTCTTGTTTCAAGGTGTGTTACTCTCTCTTGAATTATGTTCTTCTTTTCTCATTCGTCATCTTTGATTTTCACTTTATCAGCAGGTGATGATTGAAGATGCTACTCTTCTTTACGCCCTCGATCAGGTTCTCTAATAAACACTAGAAACCACAACTTGATCTTAACGATCATATAGATTATAATCTGGTCTGACTCTTCACAGAGACCACCATATCGCAGAAGAACTAGAAAAGCAAACGTATGCAGACATTTGTTTACACTTCGAGGCTCTTTCTCACAGTGCCAAGCACAGGGAGACATCAAACGTTCAGGTATAGCATCACATACTCAAGTGCACAGAGAGAGAGAGAGAGAGAGAGAGAGAGAGAGAGAGAGTCATATGATTAATTATGTAATGAAACAGATACAAGGCATGAAGGGCAAGGAACCCGTTAGATGTTAGCCTACAACTAGCCAATTGATCAAAGGGTATAAACAGTTACGCCACAAATCATTAGGAGGCCATGGCAAAAAAAAAGCAGGAAGGAACGTAAAAGCTAAAAACCAAATGGTCACACATCACACCAGCATATCTTACTCTGATTAACTCGATAAAATCTTCATGCATCGTCTAGATCGGTCTAGTGCCTATTCTCCGAAATATTCCTGCTCCGCTGGTCGTGCATCTCTGAAGCGAAATGACCTTCCACGGCCCCTTGATCATTCTCACTACATATATTGCGATCTTCCAACCGTCTTGCTTGTTTATAGGAGACGCAGGATGAACTGCGCTTTGACGTGACTTCCTTAACAAATGGGGGGCTGTCTATCACTATGTCAGATCGAGACATTCAAAAATATCTTTGGGTATGAAACGATCCTGGACATGGGAGTGTCCCGATCAGCTGATTGGAAGTGGCAAGAGCGACTCTTTGTAGTCATTACACGAAAAGAATTGGCAATCCATGGCATCAGTAGGCTGTGTAGTTAGATTGACGCCGCAGCTATTTGTTTCTTGGACAAGCTGAATAAGGGACCAAAACACATCCATCCTCGTCACATGCCTATTCGCCTGCAAGACGTTCCAAAATCACCTGTTGTCAAAAGCTTTCCAAAAAGCAGGGTGGAAAGGCGCCTTTATTTGAATTTTAGCACGAATTTGACAGACTGAAACAAGGCTTGACGGATTGTCCAGGACATACCTCAACAATGAAGCGGGACCATATCTTGTCCTCTCGAACTCCCATCTCTCCTTTCAATATATCAAGGCCAAAGCCTCGGATTACATCCGCTATCTCAAGGAATAATCCTCGATCGTCGCAAAGCATCTGGAACAAAATATAATGACAGGTTCAGATAATCGAGTTTAGCAGAAAAATAGGGGCATGCTTGGTCACTTCTTAGTCCATTACCTCAATAAGCATTTGTCCCGGCGGTCCAAGGTCTTCGACTACTATAGGACACACCATGGCTTGACCTCCAACTTCGTAGGCCCAAGTAGTGCCGCCTCTGCTGCCCTCTCCTACATCCCTTCCTTCTCTTTTATTTTTTAGGACCAAATTGTTACCTTGGCCAATCAGCTGTACAAAATCAAGCAAAAAATTGGTGCTACATGAGTCAATCGAATAAGGCATCTGACTTTAGCTAATAAATGGATAAATGGTGACAAAAATGCACCTTTGCGTCATCAGCTTGCTTAAGCTTGTCGGCATACTTCATCATGTTTTGCAAGAAGAGCATGTGTTTGATCGTGCGTTCCAACAGAGCATCGATGCTACACTGGAACATAGCCCCACAAAGAAGAAGAAATGTTAGCAACAAATGAAATTTATTGTATTCGTGACAAGCTCAAACTCTTCTACGGGTTATAAAGCTTCCCAGTCCGTACCTTTGCCCCATTCGGAATGATCCCTCGCAACTCTTTGAGGCGGTCTTGGATCTGTTGACGGTCTTTCGGTCTTGGCCTTGTACTTTCACCGGGTCTAGCCCTTTTCCTGGGGGCTTTCATGGGTTCTTCTGTCCTCTTTGGTGGCATGACAGTTGCACCTTTTGTGTTGATGCTATAGCTATCATCAATCCATAAGCCTACCTGCGACTTGGGGAAAACCGCCTCCCTTTGAACAATATCTTTTTCCTTGCATAGATAGTGTGTGGGGTTCATAGAGGTCTTCGCGCTCCCAGAGCAAGAAAGATTCGACAAGTGAAACTGTTTAGAATCATAGTACGGTTGCTCTACCAATTTTCTTTGAGAGAAGGGAGGTGATTCCTGAAAACCTGATTTCGTATCCGAGTCCTGGTTACTTTCAAAGAACTCTTCCAATCCTAATTCGGAGAATAGACCTTTCCAGGGGCTGCTATCTTCATAACAGTCAGGCTCGATTTTGCACCCGGCATTCGCTCCAAAATCGTCAAACACTTCTCTTTCGGCATTTTGAATATTAATCGTTGTCTTCTCTTCCATTGCAAAGGCATCAGAAATGGAATTCCAAGGAGAGTTAGTTGCTTGATTGATTGGAAATTCGCAAGGATAATCACCTCTGTCAATGACAGATGAGATGGAGGAAAGTGGCATGGAGTGTGCCAGGCTCTTATCCAAAGAGCTGGCCGTTCCAAAGAGGCCATGCTCTGGCAAATCAGAAAACCATTTGGAAAGATCATCCACTAGACATGAATTAGAACAATCTTCGGTATGTTGAAGATACTCAGCAGATCTTTTTTGGCCAGATGATACACTTGGAAGTTCACCGCAAATTTCTTGCGTGTATGGAGCAGATTGCCGGTTGTTCAAGAAGTTCCCCGAGATGGCTTTCATTTTTTTCCTCTCTACCAGTCCTCTGTTGCATGACAAGGACGGTGTTGAGACAGCAGAAGAAGCACGGGAACTCTTCACTGAGCTGCTAAAGGACGTTAACGTGTTCTTTCTTGTACTTGTAGAGTACTGATGAGGAAAATTCTGTGGCAAGGACGGCTCGAGCCAAGTCAAAGCAGAACCTCCACCGCTCCATGAACTGGTGCAAGTTTCAGAAGATGCATTTTTCATGAGAGAAGCTGTTTGTAAATGCCGAGGCTCATGAGAAGCAATTGGCATGTCAGGACGTGAGATGGGCTTTTGCATTTGGTAGTTAAGATTGGAAACTCCCCCAAGCATAGAGACCAAGTCTCCGGAGTATTTGTCCCATGTATGTCCCAATAATGGGATCAGATCTTCTGCAAAGCGGGCATCTCCTGTCAGATTTGCGTGGCTGCCGCTGTTCACTGATATCAGGTTGCCGCTGTAGGAGTTCCGAGAAACGAGTAGTGAAGCAAACAACCCATTCAGAACATTGCCATCATTCTTCAGAGATGAAGCGTTTTCCAAGTGAAGCCTGCCATCGATATGTCCGGTATCTTGAAATAGTTTCTTTACTTTATCCAAGAATTCCGAACTCTCTGGAATCTGGAGAAGTGATAGTTACAACTGATTAGAACAAGCGTCTATCAAGAAGGAAGTGAACTATATTAGACTCCGTGTTAGATCATTTAATATCTGGAGCGTGCAGACAGGAACATCCATAAAGAAGCAGCACATCAGCAAGCAAAGACCATCACTTTGATTATCCTGATTCAGATATGCATTTTGTTGCAAGATACCAACATATTTCCCTTAAAATTTTATGTAAATCTGAAAATCAGGAAAGCAATCAGAATCCATATGCTCTTTCAACGAAGCTCCGACTTTTCTTGGAAGCAGATCCAGAAAATGGCACAAGAGCATGCATTATAGTCTCTTCAGCTTTGTCTTTTTGGCACAGGGGAGACCGGATTCCAATTGACAAACTGTAAACTCATCTAATTAGCAATCACAAACTAACCTTTTTCAAGGCTCCAATTTGCACGACTCCCAGTTGTTCCACAGGGATTACCCCGATAGTCTGCAAAATAAGCACAACAACTTATTATCGCACTAAAAATCAGTTCAAGGGAAGAACAACCATCTCAACATGTAAACGGAAGATTTAATTCACTATATGCATGGTCATAAAAAGACCCACCTTAATTCCAGCCGAAAATTCCCGATGCATCCCACACTCATCCTGAAGATAAGCAAGGTCACACTAATTAGAAGATATTACTTTGAAGATTTAGCTCACCATCAACTAAGCAGGCAGCACTAGTACAGAAGAGGGAAGAATAAGGATGGTTACCTGGAGACCAGTGTTATCAACACAACAGCATTGTTCTCCACGAACATGTTCAATTATCCATCGCTGCTTCCCCGTGAAAGCGGCTTGGCCAATAACTCTACATAGATACGAGCAGGAAAAGATAAACACATCGCGTACAATTTGGAAAATCAGTTTGGAACTCGGAGAAGGAAAAGGAACAATATAAAAGGAATGAATTCGAAACAGATTATTTAAAGGCATACCCCTCGCCCAGCAGGTGCACCTGTTGGAGCACTCTGTTCACCACCGTCTCCAATTGTTCATCAAAATAAGCATCTTCCACAGTCAATAACCTGGTAAAATCAAATTTAAATGTCAAGTATAATCCCTACGCGACTGAAATCTGAAAGCTAACGAAGTGCAGACTTCCTCCATGGTTCTAACATAGGCCAACAAAGAGTCAATTGCTTTCCTTGCTTCCTCTTTTTTTTTATAAATTTGAAGTTGGTTGCTCTTTCTTTCTCTTCTTATAACGCCCGGGGAGTTGCTGAATTTTGCTCAAATTACAGTAGCATCAGATCAGCCTTCGCAAGATTATTCTCATCCCAAAAAGAATGTAAGGTGATGAGGCTAAGAGCTGCAAAATTAATCCTAAGAGGAGAGGGCTCAACCAAATAGTTTTTGACACAGAGAAAAGTAATTTGCTTTAGAAGATCCCATGTCCCCTGCTTTACCAAAAATTTAAAATGAGAATTTGATTTTATTTAAAAAGAAAGATGTTGACAAAGCCATCCGAACACTTGCTACCTCAAGGACAATTATAAAGAAATTAAACTTTGAGCTGTCCTCAGGCAGACTCCATCAAACTATTGCATAAGGGACAAAATTGAGTCACTCAAAGCCATTAGCATCAGATACAAACGCGAAATTTGCGCCAAGAGATGCCTCAAACGGAAGGCAAAGCAAAACGACAGATATAAAATAAAATAAAAAAAGAAAGAGAAGAAGAACTTTTATGCAACAAACAAAGAGACAGAACAGTAAAATTTCGTCGAAAACTAGAAATGGACGCATACAAGAGACATGAGTAAGAAGAAGAGCTTACATGGGGTTTCTGTGATCAAAACGCCAGAAGACACCGTATGACCAGCCGTTGTCGCAGCACAGACTCTTGAGCTTCGTCTTCACCACCGAAGCCATCCCTGATTCACTCACTTCAACGCCTCGTTTCTTGGTCACTCAAGCCCCCATTCAACTTCCAAAACCAGCCTTCACTCGACCGGCAAAGAATCTCACAGAACGTGCAAACCGAATGCGAGACGGACTCAAAACCAAGCGTAGCCGTTCTCGAGCTTCTTCCGAAGCGACTTTCCTGAAGCAAAGCAAGAACCTTTCCCGCAGCTCGATCTTGAGCTGCCGAGAAAAAGCAGCTCCTTTTATCTTGAGAAGACGAGAAAAAGGGACGTCCTTTGTGCTCTGTCTTTTGTTGTTCTCGTTGCAGAAATGGAAGTGCTCTGTTCTGGGGACGAACAGGGAACTAAATTAAATAAAGAGGAAAGAGGTGGGTCTGTGAGAGACACAGGGACAATGAGAGAGAGAGAGGGAGAGAGAGGATCAGGAGCTGGTTTGTGTATATATAGAAGCTGGGTTGGGTTCCTTCTTTTCAGATTTATTGCTTCTTTGATGCTTCAAAACGTGCATGTATAGTAAGCAAGGAATTGGTTGAATCTTGGCGTTGTTTATGGACAAAAGATGAGATCCGATGCGGTTCGAGCTTCCGGAGGGGAGCAGAGGGACATCCTCGCCATTAAATGAAGTCCCCCCTACTGTCTCTGTCTCTGTCTCGATGCGTTCCCGGAGACAACCGGTCCCAGTCCCTTTTCCTTTTGGCTTTCGAAGTTTCCCAAAACAGAGCGCTCCACCGGCTGCAGCCGGTCGATCCGCTTGAATTTTCTAATCCTCGCTAATACGTTGTGAGATGAGATAGGAGAGGCTAATGATCACTTGGTGAAATTACCGAGCTAATACAATTATGAGTCGACTTACCCGACGAGACCTGTTCGTGAAAATTGTTGATCCCTTTTAAGGGATCTTCAATGTTGCGTTGCTAGATAATAATTACCCGATACAATCGAGCTAGCAAAGTACGGAGATATTTTCTTGAATGATTTTGTGAAAACTACTCGCCTTCTCCCCAAATTCAAGAGGGAAGTCCGTCCAAAATTAGTGGTTTTGAGCAGCGACGGAAAGCTCCACCGGCGGAGGAGCAGCACTCGAGATGAGCAAGAGGGAGGGTCGCTGTCCGAGAGGCCAAAACAGAGGAGCAATTCGGCACCATCTCACCCGTCCTCATCGGGCCTCAGCCACCCAAGATTTTTTTTTAATCTTGCCAATTTGATCGTGCCACGATTTTTCTGAGTAAGTTTTTGGGAATTGATAGCGATGTCGAACGAGCTAAAGCATTGATTCCCAGAGAGATTAACCCCCCCGATCTCTCTCTCTCTCTCTCTCTCTGTGTCCATGTCTCAACTTGAGCCACCAACCCCACAATTGAACTCGACTGCCACGCCTTAGTGGACGAGGAAGCAATAGCTCAGTAGACTCATTGATTCGCACATCCTTGCTTTTTGTCACATTACCCTAAGCCTTCCCCAGCTTCACTCATCTTTCACTAGGGCCTTGAAAGCCAATCCCAATCTCAAGTGGGGGAGATTTGATTTATAAAACTGTCTGCAACATCAGAAAACAAGAATGGGGTTGTTTTGAGTAGTAGCTGATATCTTTAGGTTTCGCCTTCTGCTCAGGATGGTAGCGGGACAAGCCTCTGAGATGACAATCCTGATTGCATTCTTTCAACATCGGAAGATGTCTTGATATATTGCTGCAACTTTATTGTGATGATCACTTTACATAATGAGAGTACTGAACTAAACATAACTCTATCAAAATGGCATTTTGGCATTGTAACTCCTTGGATATGGGTTCTAACATGATCAACAAAAATGCTCTTGTAGCCATCCCCAATCTTATTGAATAAAAAAAAAAGAACTTGGAAAAGACTACAGACATGTCCCGCATGGATGCCAAACTCAACTATCAATTTTTAAAATTTTAGTCGAACGTATCGATATTTATCATCACTACTCGTTTCATCAAATATATCAGCATCTATGGAGATGACAAATACATATTGCAAGCTGGTGTGAAAACTCCAATTAATTTAAGAGCATACTGTACATGATCACGATCACTTTCTACATATGCAAGTGCATATACCTTAACTGAATTTGAGATCAAGTCGATTGCAAATTTCAATCACGCACCCCCGTCGGGCCGGCGACCTTTAGTTGTGGGAGGAGAATATTCCGGCCGGTGGCGGCCGGGGGGGGGGGGGGAACTGCCGGCCGGTGCCTCCGGGAGGATCCCGGTCAGAAACAAATTTTAAAAAAAATGGGAACAAAAAACTTGAAAAAAAGAAGAAGATTTGAGAAAAGGGGGTGGTGGAGAAATGGTCCCTACTCTTAAATTTCTCTTTTGAATAGGACTGTGGGGTTTGTAGGGATCAACTTCTGACACCCTGTTCAGAGAATTGCCTGCTCCTTTTTATTCCCCAAAAATACCTCCTCCAAAAAATTATTATTATTTATTACATTTACAATTTATTATTATTATTCTTTTTTTTTGGGCAGGGGGGGGGACAAAATTAAATAGAATTTACACAAACATCGTCCACCACCCTCCCCCTCTGTCCTATAATTATATTCTCGACAGTGACCACTACATCAGTACTAATTGCCCCTGGTTTCATCATGAAATCCCCCTACGGCCAAAAGGGCAAAAGAAGAAGAGAAAGAAAACTAAAAATCAAATCCCTTGTCATCTAAGATTACTCCTCACCTTGGAGTCGGTGCCCCCTGCACTTTTAAACTAATCTTTCGCAATCAAATTTTGAGATTTGGATTAATTAAGTGGGCTGTACACATTAATGACGTCACTTGATCCACTGGATTTCGTCAGCTAATCCACTCCGCTCAATATCTATTTGTCCAAGTTTCAACCTTTATCATTTGAGAGCATGTTAGATCAAAACACATGCCCATCCCTCGAAAGTTTTTTACTTTAGTGCTAATGTCAAATAGAGGTTTACATAATAAGCAGGTCATTGAATGCATTCCACCTGTGTTATCCATACTGCATGACGTATGGCCTGAATTAACTCTTTTTCCACGATCTTTAAGCAAGTAAGAAATATCATGATTTTATTGAAACGGCGGCATATCGATCGCGTCGTACGACTTAAAATTACATGAATAACAGACTTCATGTTGAAGAAGCTACTCTGTTTTTTCTTGCACCGTTAATCTTGGAAACTCAATAGTAATTTTTTTTCTTTTGCCGAACCACGTTCATCTTAGTTGATACCTCATAATTTTTGCCATGGATATCATGACATGAGTGTTTTTACGTTGTATATGTAATTCTCAAGGTGCGAATAATCTCTCTTAGCTTTATGAGAATGATATTATGTTAGAATGAAATGGAGGGTTCAAATTTTTGACTCGAATTAATTTTCACAAGTTCAGATAAATGATTCTACAATCAATAGTGATGCCTTAGGATAGTAAGCCGTCCCTAATGACTAAATTTGCTAAAATGAATCATAGACTTATTTATTAATCTAATTTTTAATAGGATGAACTGTTATAGAGTTAGTTATATATGATGAATGAGTTATAAATGAGTTTAGAATAGTAAAACTCAAAGTAACATGGGTGTTAAAATTCGTTAATTATTTATCTAGATTCAACTCACTCTCTATAATTCTCTCTCGCACTTGCTCGTTGTGCGCTCGTAACTCAGTTTACTATGGATTTTTAGACTTGGTTGAATATGAAAGCAACTTAACAATATGAGTAAGGTCAAGTATATATCACTAGTTTTATAGTACATAGAAAAATGAGTCAAAACGGATTAAATAAGTTATTGGGCAGGATCAATTTTAATCTGACCCGACCCACCTATTTGATGCATCTATTAATAATTTGTGTAAAAAGAAAAATGTTCAAGTGATCCTGACATAACTTGGACTGTTGTTTCCCCAACGACGCAGGATTGGGAAACCAGAATGGGATTTTACACTGCACATAGTCCACCAAATTTTTGTCGGTTGACAAGGTATTTTGTCTTTGAGGAAATCAAATCGAGAAGGTGAAAATGGTGCGGGACGTTTTATAAAAACGGGGATCCCCCACCAATTAATATAGTTAAAGAGGGTCAACTTTTTCTCCACTTGTATAAGTTGTGTCATGCAGATAAATTATTGTACATGAATGCTTTATCTACGTGAAAAGTTGAGGATTATTGGCCATAGGCTGTCGCACTTATCTAAAGTTTTGCTGTGCCCGTCGTCATCCCGATTGATGACATTTTAATTTGATTCGGATCGTTCCTTCCACGAGCTTTATATATAATGTATATGCACCATCTCTATGCGATATCGACAATCATTGATTCTTTCTTCTTATAAGCCAAACACATTGGTGATGAGATTTAATTCGGTCACTAGGACTTTTGGCAACCCTAAGTTTGCTCGCCGGAAGCGGGCGGCAGGAGGTCGGTTGCGACAACTCCAGCGACCAGAATGCGACATTTGGTCACTAGAGCATTTTTAACGATCAAACAGATTGGTCACAAAGACTCTGCTATTGCTCGCCATACCTAACGTTTCTAGCAACAAATTTCCATGATTTGTGATCGCCGGAAAAGAACGAGGGCTTAATCTAGACGGCTTCTAGCGACCGATTTTTACAAGTTTGATCACCACAAATCCAAATTCATTAATTGATTGCTAGCAGTAGCCAGATACAGAATTCCACCCTTGCTGTTTTTGCAATCTCCTAATTTGTAAGACTTGTTTTACGATTAACAGTAGCTCTTGTCGCACCCCGAATCCTCATAAGGATGGCCACATTACTACCTCTATGCCCGTAGGATTCCCAATTCCTGGAAGGAAAGGGGGAATGATAATAAGCCCCACACGAAAGCTCACTCATCTCTTATGCTTATCCATCTCTTCACAAACGTGACCTAAATCTGCTGAGGTATAACCTATAAAATTATAATAGAAATCCATGCAATAAAATTCCATAAACTTTTATCTATCCAAGCTAGAGAATAACAAGAAGTCTCTTTTGAAGTCTTAACCATTATGAATCCCTAAAAACTATTTATCCATCACAAGGTTAAGGAAAAACTATATGCAAATGAAAGTTTATCCAAAAATTAAGGTGGAAAAAATGAAGAATGATATAAGCCCGGTGGAGGTGACCCAATTGACAGCCACAAGTGGCGGAAGCAACCGGTGGCCTTGCAGTCACGGCCACCAGTGGCCAGCGCCGCTGGTGGCGGTGACAAGAAGGGGAGTTTTATCGGCATATACAAAGAACTGAGTTTCTCGTGTGGCTCAAAACATCACTAAGCACATTGTTTAGGAATTGATGCGGGGATTGTGTAAATAAACTAGAACTAAACCAAGTGCATACATAGGAGAAGACTCATCAAACACATACCATGATCAACAAATGTTTACAGATTCTTAAAGGCGGTTGGCCTTATCTAAAAACCAAACCTAGACACGTCGTTCATTGATGAACACGCACATACGCAGCAGATAAATGCAGAATTACTTCTCGATGGACAATTTTCTTTCACAGGCAATGAAAAGACAAGATCGATAAACCTCGAATACTTTCACGGATTAAGACGACGGCGGGAGCCATGCAAAAAGAGGAAGAAGAGATAATTAGAACTCTAACGACGATTTACCCTTTCTCGTTGGTGGATCAAACTGTTTCCTCATGCACAGTGGTACTGTCAAGTGATCATGTGCATGATTATAAACATAGCTGGATTACAACACTGCATCTATGTGGACACAGTATTCTCGCCATAGATAGAATCAATTAGGCCTTTCGTAAAGAGCCTGAAAGCCACGCAAATTGTAGGGAAAAAAAGAAAGAAAAACACGAACAGCATCGACGCGTACCCTTGTTTCAATCATCGAACCTTGTCCTTTCACTTGTCTCCTCGAAATTTGATGAAACTTTCGCTCTTATAGCCACAATAATTGGTCGATCGCCCATCAACGCCCTACTAAGCCGGCCCTCATGTAGATCACACAATGTAATTTGAGATACTAAAATTATCAAAGTTGACCTTGATTGATAGGAGGCACAATATGCATTGAGCATTTTCCGACGGTCGTCTAGAACCTCCTTTTTTTTTTTTTTTGCCCTTTTGGACCGACCTCTCACCGCCCATTTAGTAGACTGAGTCACCATTCAACGCTTTCAGGCTAAGCAAGTGGAAAAGCAAGTGATGCCCCCCCAACGAGGTTTGACATTTGTTGCTCCTCCTCTTTAACCCCCAACAACAAAAGAAGGGATAATAACATCTTAAATCTTAAACCTATTGAGTAGATGTAATTCAGTCCTTTTTATTTATTTAAGTTTTGACGATATAGTCCTAAATAATTAAGAGAAATTCCAATTCAGTTCTTTCAACCGATTGTTAATGCGACAATCCATAAATTATCTATGTCAGCATGCTATGTAAAAGGTCTATAATGATTGGACACCATGTCGGCAATTTTCGACAGTAATTGACACAAAGAATGCATTTGAATTTCATACAAATTTTTAGTATTACATCGGCCAAATTGAGAAATTCATAATGGAATTAGTATAATAGGTTTAAGATTAAATTGGTAAGTTTACCAACAAAAGAGATTGCAAACTTTGCATGATAGGCATACACACACATAATGAGGAGGGCACGAGCTTAGAGACCTAATATATGTGAAGAGACCCAAAGAACAAGTCCCATGCACCTAGTTATGTCCAGATCTTTGATCTATGCATATGATTTAGTGGTGAATTTGCGTGTAATTGAGAGTTGTCATCTATATTATCACCCGGATCCTACAAATAATGTAAATTAATCAAATATTCCCCTATCCTCAATAGCGCAACTTTTATTTACTTTCTTCAAGTCAATGCACATTCAGTCTTAATGATACGCTTCTATACTCTCTCCTACTCTCTCCTACTCTCTCTCTCTCTCTCTCTCTCTCTCTCTCTCTCTCTCTCTCTCTCTCTCTCTCTCTCTCTCTCTCTCTCTCTCTCTCTCTCTCTGTATGTGTGTGTAGGGTATCCAAGGTGTCCAATATCTAGAAAAGCTTAGGGGACACCCATAATTCTCTTTGAGAGAATGAAAGGAATGTTTTGCATAGAGGCAAAGAATATGGGTCCCCCATATCGCAATCTCACTCTTGGTATGAGAATCTTGACCTGAAGACATCTCACACTCACACACCAACCCCAAAACCCTAACTTTCCCTCTCCCTCGATTTGCCTCTTTGTTTTTGGATTCTTACGCGTTCTGTTCTCCATTCTGAATTAGTCACACACTACTCCAACAACAACATCACTTAGCTAAGGACCACCTTTTCTTTTCTTTTGTTATTGTATGATGGACTTGGCCAAAATAGATGCTTTCTAGAGGAAAAGCATGATTGAGAAGACCCCCATTTCAGATTTTCTTCAACACCCTTTGTTCTCTTGTTCATTTGTTAGTTAACATCTTTGATGGTGTCTGGTTTGCGGAACCATGAGAGAGACTCCCTCTTTTCAGTGGGCGGATGTGTCAGAGAAAGAGAAGTAAGAAAAGACCCTCCAAGCGCAAAGTGTTTTGTTTTTTTGGGGTGACATGATTCCAAACACAAAGCTAACTCCAACATTCTTGGCAAAGAAAGATATAATCGCCATTAACACATATTAGTACATCAATTTCAAGATGGAAAAGACACAACACATGCAACGTTTGATAGATTAAAAACTGTCCATCCGAATTAACAAGATGTGTGAAATCAACTTACACCGATAATCGACCTACTTATAATTATATTATCCCATTTCATCCAATTAACAAGTTTAAATCCGCTTTGCATGGATGTAATCTCCCTCTTCAATGAGAACTTTCTAACGCTAATAAATGCTAAACAAAAAGATGCAACGATATTATATATTGCAGCAAAAGAATGAGCAAAAACGGAGAGGGAGGCAAAAAAAGAAGAAATTAAGAGGAGAAAGAAAAGGCTTCCTTTTTCTCTTTTTAGCCAGCAAAGGATGATGATCATTCTGTCTCTTGGAGGCGACACACGCTTCATCATGACCGTTGAGAGAACGAAGTCAACGGCATCGAAAGTTAATATGCTTTCTCCTTTTTAATCCCCCCCTTTTCCTCCTCCCCACCTTAAAGAAGGAACTTAAAATCCAACTGTGAAATTTTTAGCTTTGCTAGATCATGTCCTTGGCTTTTCTCCTCCATTTCTCCATCTCCTTCTGCTATTGGCCTGCTCAAACAAATTCTATAAAGATGGTTGAATAAACAATCAAGGTGTTTGATGGGTGACAACACGAATCGAGTGAGAGGCCCTACTTATGATGATTGATGTAGATATGTATATATGCTTTGAGCATATGATTGCTGGTGTCTTGGATTATATTCTCTGGGAAAACATGCTGTGCTCAATTGAGATGGGTCTTGAAGGCCAATTAAGGGAAAGGGGACAAAAATTATAATTGCGGGTCAATTATTATGTTCATGTTTACTTTCAAACACAATGTCAAAACATTCTCATTTCTTGAATGGAAAGAAAAAAAAGATAAAAAAAAACAAATGAACACAAAAGAAGGGGAAACAAAGCAAAAGGTGTCAAAACATGATTTGGTCTCTATCTAATTCATTTGTTGGTTTTGACTTGTGATAAGGTGGAACTTAGTCTAATTTGTTGCTGCTCAATAAATTGCCTCAAGTTTATTCAGGAAATATTAAAATTGGCATCTATATATATTGCATTTTTAGAGGGGAGTGATCTAGAGACAGGGCCAAAGCGATAACGTTAGCACTGAAATAGTTCGCCTGATGGATCCACAACCGAGCAGATCTGTTCGGGCTCGGTTCTCGAGATGGATTATGAACACCAGAAGATTTCAATTTTTCGTTGCCTCCCTATCTTATAATCACTGCGTGGATACACTCGAATTTCATTGTGTCCACAGCCTGTGTAACGTTCGGTGATGCATGTCCTGCAACGCTTTCGTTATCCTAAATTCTTTTGATCATTCTAAAAGTGACTGATATTAGGATGTCTTGAACTCGGTCAATTCCACTAATTTGCGACATTGGCAAGGTCAACAACCCCACCGCAAAGTCCTCCTTTGGGTGCTTTGATCACCAACACAAATTTTCTTGGAAAAGATTAATTAGAAATGAATTAGATGCTCCTGTGTTCCACAGTGAAATCACTGGCTTGTGGAGCGCCAAGAATACTCCAAAGCAGCCTAGGAATCTCCAGGGAAAACCAAAGGAGAACATGGAAATAGCTCGAGCTACATAATCTTCTGCTCATAATATCTCAATAACCTCAATGAAATAAGTACACATAGATATATGAAACTACATCCAATTATCCCTCTCTCTTTTTTCGCTATGAAGGATGTAATAACCCCAACCAAAATGCGATATGTGAACCTATGACAATGCAATCGAATTCATGTCCGACGCGGAGGACATTATAAGTGAAGAGGACAGCTTGCTAGCTATGATCTTTGTGTCAATGTGCATATACATCGAGGAGCATTTCATTTGGTGGGACATCGGGTCCTTCGTTAAGTATTTTGATTGATGTATGTGGTGTCGGACTAATTTTGGGAAAAAGATTTTTCTTTTTGCTTTGCGGGAGGGGAATCTGACTGTCTTTTTTGTCAGAAACTGAAAGCGGACAAGTCTCTGAGAGCTGCCACGCGAGCTTCAGACTGCCCAACAAAAGTGAAGCACAAGCGGCCGATCTCTCGGACCACCTCTCTTTCTCTCTCCTACAGGTTTGATCACTAAATTGTTCTCATTTTCCTTCGTTATGCTCCGTTTTATTCATCCAACAGTTGACAAATAGTTGCTAAAAGCCTTATTTTCCAAGAAAGATACTTCATTCTTCTTATGTTGGACTGTTCTTTTTTCATATAATACGACAGTCATATTCATAATTGTCATATGTTTACTACGAAATACACATTTCAATAAAAGTTTCATATACAACCCGATAATATTTTAGAAAATTATATCTATCTGTTGTAATGATAAGAATGCCAAATAATCCTAATCTTGATATGGAAAGAGATCCGGCTGGACTATGGGATAGCTGTAGTTACCAAATCGTTGAATGTGACCCATCGTATTCTTCTCTATTAAAGGATAATGAATCATCCCCAAAGCAAATCAGAAAATGAGGGATTTAGCATCGTGGATGTAAGCTTTTGAGGGATTATACTCTTGGTCGTCTAAATCACGTTAATCACTGAGAATCCCTCTTCTCCTCCTTTATCTCTGTTCAATACACAATCACCGTTCAAAAGCTCTATTGTCAATTCTTTCGCTTATCTGTTGGTGATTAAGAAAACAAAATCTTTATTATTGTTGCAATAGTGCACTACCAACAACTTGTTGTGAAAATGTTCCTGTAATCTTATTCTACGGATTAATCTCTCTTGGTGGTTTCTATAGCCTATGACTTGATTTGCTATTTGTAGATCTATTTTTCAGTGATTTTTTTTGGGTTTGTGCAGAGAACGATCTATAATTGAACTCATATGGTCCCAAATAAGCTTTCTGAGCTTTGTGCTCTTTTTCTATCTAGCACTATGGTTGATAACAACAAATCCGTTTATAAATTGTCCAATAAACTTATGACTATTATGTTAAATGGACGAAGTATTTGCCTTTGTCTAGAGCTATCGCTGTAGCTCTTGGGAGTATATCAAAATTGAGTCATGTGAATGATTTTATCCGTACAGATGCAAAATTCACCAAATGACAGGGGAATGATGAATTGGTCATGTCTTGGTTGTTTAATGGAATCTCAAATCTGTGAGACATTTGCTAATTCAAAGGCTACCAAGTCTGTGTGGGATTCTTTGCAGGACATGTATGGCAATGTTGATAATGCATCCCATGTCTTTGAGTTGAAACAGGAGTTTGCTCAACAAAATCTTACATTCATCGAACATCTTGGTAATCTAAAAAGAAAGTGGGATGAACTTCGACAACGATTACTAGTTCAGAATGTTGAGATTTATGCCCAACGTGAAAAGCAGGACGAGACTTTCTAACTTTTGGCCAGTCTTAGGCTTGAATACGAAGGCCATAAGAGACAGATCCTAATGATTTCTACTCTTCCCAAATTTGCCACTACTTGATTTATTGTTCAAATGGAGGAAACTTATCGTCGCGTGATGACTTCTGATTCCAAGAAATGGGGAGAGTCGATTGAGACTTCTACGTATTCTGCCAAAATTAGTAATGGCAACTGCTTTGGTTCTTATGGGGTCGATTTGATTATAGTAAAGGTAAAAGCCGCAATAATAAATTTCATTCTGATTACCGTGATAAGAACGATCACTAAGGATCATTATTGAGAACTGTATCCTCACTTTCGGCCTAATAAGGATAAAAGGGTGGTACCAAGATTGCAGCTCAAACTCAAGGCTGGAAATTTGACTTTCAAACCTCTCTCCCGCTCTGCAACTGCAGCATCATATTTATTCCAATGGCATTAGACCTTCCATGTCAGATTCTAGCAATCTGGCTCAATGTAATAACATTCATGACTCATGAATTTGTCTCCCAAAAATTCTTTTGCTGTTTTACGGGTGTTGTTGATCATACTTGTACACCTCTTATGGGTTATCTAATTTTTCATGTCATTTATGAGGGTTCTCATGGTTTAAGTTATTGCGGCCAATGGAACTCAGGTTGCAATTTAAGGATAGGGCACCATTAATTTATTTTATGCTGCTTGCGATATGTTGTTTGTTCCAACTTTATCTTCAAATATGTTATCTGCCAGTAAACTTAGTATAGAATTGGAATGCGACGTAGTTTTTTTCTCATTAGAAGGTGGCGGTTCTAGAGAGACTCCGATTAGTGAAGGCCGACTTTAGCAAGGTCTCGAGGTGGTTCATTTTCCACGCGAGGCTTTGGTTGCAAAGACAAATAAGTAAGCTACTCACAATTCTAACATTTATGCATGGGCCACCCCTCAGATAATGTGTTGCATAATTTGAATTCCGATTTTTCTTTTGTTTCATGTCATGGTGAAATTGGTCGTTATGTGAAGCAGCATAATCGCGTTTTACCTCTAGCACACATGCTTCACAAGAACTGTTTAAATTAGTACCCTCTGATGTTTGGGATAATGCTTCTGTAGACTCACATAGTGATTTCAGATATTTTGTTGCTTTTATTGATGATAAGTTCTGCACCACTTGCTTTATTTGTTGACCTCTAAGAGTGAAGTATTGAAACGATTCCAAGAATTTTGTAGTATGACTCACACTCAATGCGGTCGTCATATCAAGATTTTCTGAACTGATAATGGGACTAAATATATAAACCATATTTTTGGGTATTTTCTTAATTACTTGGTAATTGTTCGGCAAACCTCTTTTGTAGGCACCCCTCAACAAAATGAGATAGTTGAATGGCTAAATCGTCACCTACTAGAAGTAATAAGAGCTATGTTACTTCAAGTTAACTTTCCCAAGAAGTATTCATCAAATGCGGTAATCACTAGTTATTACTTGATTAATCGTCAATCCAGTAAAATCTAACACTACAAGTCTCCAATGGGGGTTCTTAGTGGGTGACCTATAAATATTTCACGTCTTCAAATATTTTGAAGTGATTGTTTTGTTCACTCTCCTTGGGGAAAACTTGATCCTCATGCTCGCTAGTATATTTATATAGGCGACTCCTTTGTCAGGAAGGGGTATAAATGTTTCGATCCATCTAATGATAAGGTTTTTATCTTCTATGATGTTGTCTTCGATGAGACTCACATGTTTTTTTTCTAGACAGGATCACTCTCTAAGGGAGAACAATGGTATTGATTTAGACTATAGTAGGTTTAATGTTGAAGTTGCTCCTTGCTAATTGTCACCGATCACATAATTGACCCTACTTGTGTTCTAGAGCAAATGGATGAAATTGTTGAGATAGAAGAGCATGCACCTTCTTCTGCCACTGCTGCTCCTATTCGTAGGACCATTTAGATTTTATGACCATCCAACAGACTTCTTAACTTCACCACTTATCATTCTGGTCAATTTCCTATACAAGATTATATTTGCTATGATATAGTCTAACTTGCTTTCCTTGCTTTTTTATCAACTGTTAATGCCCAAAAAGAACCTGCTACCTTTCTCAAAGCCATAAGTTCTCGAGTGTGGCTAAATGCTATGAAAAAAGAGCTAGATGCACTTGACAAAAATCGCACTTGGGATATTGTTACCTTAACCGAAGGAAAGCGTCATGTTGGTCATAGGTGGATGACAAGGCAAGATTTGTTGTAAGGGCTATACTCAAACATATGGTGAGGATTGTATAGAGGAACGTTTGCTACCGTAGCAAAAATGAACACAATAAGAGTACTAATATCCATAGCAGTAAATTGTGATTAGCCAAACTTTCAAATAAACGTTAATACATTGTTACAAGGTGAATTGGAAGATGAAATTAATATGAACATTCGTCCTAGACATCCTTGAGAGAATCAACCCAATGCAGTATGCAAGCATAATAAAGTCATCTATAGCCTCAAATAGTCACCACGCGCTTAGTATGGAAAATTAAGTTCCACTCTTGAAAATATGGGTTTCAAGAAAAGTGCTTCGGATTTCTCCTTGTTTGAAAAGCGGAGTATCAAAAGAGCGGTAGTTGTCCTCTCTTAAGTGGATGATATAGTTATTACTGGTGATAATCTTCATGAAATTGAGGCTGCCAAGCGGCACTTGAATGTGAAATTTGACGTCAAGGATCTGGGACACCAACACTATCTTCTTGGTGTAGATGTTGCTTACTTTAATAAGTGATTATTCATCTCTAAAAGGAAATATACTCTTGAGTTGTTAAAAGATACTGGGAAACTTGGAGCTGCTCCTGCAAGTCTTTATTGATTATAACAGTATGTTTGTGGACAACGTCATCCCATTACTTTATAGTGGTTGGTTTCAATGGTTGGTTAGACAACTCATCTACTTAACCATTACTCGTATTGCTTACATCATCAGTTATCTAAGCCAATTCATGCATGCTCTTGTTGAAGGAAACGGAACAATGGCAGGGGTGCCTGTCCAACCCCCACAGAGACGGTTGGAAAAAAAAATTTTAAATTTTAAAAAAATTTATTTTGAATTTTTTATAAAATCTCAACTGTCAGGGATTCATAAGTCAGAGGATCGTGGATGGCATATTTCGATACCTTTAAGTCTAGTCCAAGTGGGGTATTTCAATGAAGAAACATGATCATACTAATATTGTAGGAACCTTGTGCGGATTGGGTTGGGAGTCCCACTAGCAAAAAAAATCAACTAAAGGTAAGTGGAAACTTAGTTAATTGAAAAAGTAAAAAACAGATTGTTGTGGCAATGTCAAGTCTAGAGGCCCAATACACGCCATAGCCTCAACTACAAGTGAAATGGTTTGGCATCGATTGCTTGTGCAATAATTGGGGTTTGGAAACCCTTATCTCTTATGAATTATTTTGTGATAATCAAATTGCAATCCAGATTGTTTCAAATCTAGTTTTCCATGAACAAAAGAAACAAATAGATTTCGATTGCCACTTTATTTGTGAGATAGTTCAAGATAAGACAATTAAAAACATGTAAGTAGTGATGAACAATTTGCATACGTATTCCCTAAGGCTTTCTGTAAAGGCGTTTTCTAGAATATGGTATCCAAGTTGACATTCGAAGACGTCTTCGATCTAGCTTGAGAGGAAGTGTTGAAAAAATAAGGGCCTGCATGACAAGGGCCAATTTTTGTTTCAAAATGAGTTTTTCTATTCCAGAACTCATTTTGGAACAAAAATCCATTTGGTAGAAAAAATTCTTTTTTTTTTAATTTCTGGAAGAGATTTCTGCTCTAGAAATAGGTTTGGCCAAAAAATTTAGAAACATAAAATTTGTGGTTTATGTTCTAGAATGATAAATTTAGAAATTATTTTTTTTACTGAATTGCACACCATGCACACAATCGATACAACCTTATCACAATCTTTCATCTTGCCATCTCAACTTTTGTAATGCATTTCCTAATGGGGTTATTTTAGGTTGAATTTTATCTTTTTTGTGCAAGTACCACTTTGAGATCAACGCATTTAAAGTGAATCTGAAGTTGCACAACAATATAAAAAGTGATGAAATTTGTCAAGTTTTTGCACTAAATAATAAGCATTTAAAATTTATAGAAATGAATATCTTGCAAACTCTAAATGAAAAATTTATTTTAAAATGAAACAAATATAAATACTTTGTTTTGTTATCAAACGGATTTTTGTTTTTTGAATAGAAATTGTTTGCCCTTATCGAACGCATTTTTTTTTCCAGAAACTCATTCTGGAACAAATATATGGAACATAAATAGAAAAATCTATATATGTTCTAGAACTCAATTTCTAGCCAGAAATTGAGAATTGTATTTATGCGGCATTTTTTTTTTGTAATGCTAAGTATTGTATTAACTTTTGCCAAATGGAAGTTATACAAGATGAGAAAACCCAGTACCACAAAACTCATACTCATGACAACATTAGACAATGTCAGTTGAGAGTAGAAGGATACTGTGGGGATGCCGGATTATTTTAATCCAAAATAAAGTAAGAAATTTGGTTGGATTGTGCGACAACCGTAGTTATCAAATCAATGAATGTAAGTCAATGTATTGCTCCCTATTAAAAGATAATAAATCCTTCCATATATAATTAAATGAATGGGGAATTTATCACTATGGATGTAAGCTTTCGAGTAATTATACTCTTGATCATCTGAACCGCATTAATCATTGAGCATCTCTTTACTCTTCTTATATCCCTAGATATAAATGATCATCATGAGACTAGTATTTTCAAAGAGAAATTTTCGTACTTTTTTTTGCAAATCATAGGAAGTCTAAAAAATTATTTTTCTAAGTTAGTCCCACTCTTTTCAGTTTTCTTTTTTTTAAATAAAGATTTTTCCAATCTTTTGGACGATTAATGAACTCGGGAGAATGCACACTCAAAAGTGATGATTTTGTTCATGCCATAGATTGGTTTGTTGGTTGGTCTTCTTGACATGTCTGAAGCTGCTTCTTACATTGTCTTTTAGGATCAAGTTTGGTGTATATTATCCAAGAACCCTCAAAAGAATATCTGTTGGTTGTGTAATTCTTAGACTGGAAAATCAAATCATAAAAGTAAATGATTTGAGAATCAACATGGGGAGAATTGCCATAGTTTTCTGTTTTGACTGGTCAGATTCTTTCAAATTTCTGCCCTCTCTCTCTCTTTCTCTCGGGAAAAATGTGTTTTATCATTTCGTTTTATGTGCACTATCAATCGTTTTCTCTTGATATAAGCTGTGTAGACTGACTAATTTTACTTTGATTGCCTTTTCCGGTTACAAAATTAAAACACGGGTAAATATTCTAAAGGAAGAACAAGGGTGGATAGTTAATAAATGAAATGGATGAAGTTAGTGATTATTTCATGAAATGTAAGTTGGAACATTTAATAGATCAACTTAAAAATGATTAGCGGATTTCTTTTCTCCAATTGTCTCTTGGTATGACTATTCTCTCTAGCCTCTACATATTCTAATGTATTTGTCTATGCTTCAAAATTTTGTTAGAATATCAAAAAAGATGGAGAAACTAAAGAACTATTTATTTTGAAAAGTTATACAACCCATATAAAAAAAAGGTGAAATTTAGGATTGTGCAAACATATGAATTATGATTACAGCCCGCAGCAAGGCCGACCTCAGAATAATGAAATTTGCCCCATTTCCTCTCAAAAGCTATTGTTAGAATAAACTATATTTCCATTTGTATTATCATATTCGACTTTACCATATTTATCTATACTAACAATCAAACATAAGTTACCACAGATATTCAATGGTCATTAGTCTAAAGATAAAAAAGATGTAATAATTTTGAATAATTTTTTTTTCCGTTTTTGCTCTTGCGAATTGATTTTCAAATAAGGCAACCTGTGGTGATGGATAAGGTCTGCGTCATTTTGTGAGGTGGAGAGAGGGCATGGAAAAACGATCGGCGTGAGGAATGGAGCAGGAACTCCGGGGGAGAAGGGGCAAAGATTTGACGTAATTCATTAGGACTTCAAGGAGCTTCCAACTCAAGATGAAAAAGAGTAGTCGTCCAAATCTCCCTCATCATGTGCACATTAATTAAGGTTACCCGCACAAGTAAAATAACCGAGTTTACCCAGTTTGTGGAATTCACATGATTCTATCCAAGTGTTACCATCAACCATGAATGAATAAACATTGCGGGAGACAAAAGTCTTGTTGTAGATAGAGACTCGTTCGAGGGGCTTAAAGCCCCAATCTTTCTCACTCCTTTTCCTTTTCTCGAAAGACAACAAACAAAAGATCTTTTTTCTTTGCAGAAAAGCCACTCATTTATCTATTCAAGTTCATTACAAATGATTCTACCATTGCTGTCCACATATTCTCGAGGAAGCTGGGTGTTGAAAATTTACAAACCCTACAACACTAGACAGGAGATGGAAAACAAATAGTTGAAGCAAACACATCTTGTTTTTCTTCCTTCCCTCTTTTGTACTTGTTCCTTTTCTGGCTAGAAAGAATGAACCCTAGAGGGAGGGAGGGAGGGGGCGTCAGTAATAAGCATTCGTTAAGAAAAAGCTTTAAAAAGAAAGGGATAAAAAGGGGCCAAAGGAGTATTAGGAGGAGGCCGTATGAAACCTCTTAATGATCCAATCATGAACACTTTTTTTGTCCTCTCCACCCTCTGCAAATCCCCTCCTCCGTTCCCTTCTCCTTTTGGTCCATCTCGGGTCCCCCACCTCGAGAGCACCCTCGAAACCAGTGGGCCACACTCTCCCGACACCCACCCTTTCTGCCTTTTTCTTTTGGCCCCCACAAAAAAAAGTGATTTATTTATAAAAGAAATACTATTAAAAACCTTGAAATATACCGTTCATGACATATTTACCGCAAACTTTTTTATATCACTAAAATTATATCTATTAAAAAATTGTTATAACATTAAAAATCCTCTTTTTTATCCACTGCGGTCGACATTGGCGAGGATCGCCGAAGCTCATCAACCACTAGGTGAGGCCACGAATCCCTCGCCGATGATCAGCCAGGGTTCGCAACCCTTGCCCAACCTCATCAGCCGTGGCCAGGGCTCATTGGTCACTGGGTGAGGACCGCAAAGCCCTTGGCCACGCCTTGCCTAGATTTGGGTGAGGGGGGCCTCATTTGCAGCCATTGTGAGTCCTACGAAGCTTCCCCCGCTCGCAGTCGGCGAGGTTGCCCTCATCCAAATCTGGAGGTAGGGTGGGGTGGGGTGGGGTGGGGTGGGGTGGGGGGCGCTTCACCCGTGAAGGATCGGGCAAGGGCGGTGGGGCCTGGAAGGGTGCCTATGAGGGCTTCATAGCCCTTGCAGAGTGGCCGGCGAGTTCAAGACAAAAAAAAATATATGTCATAGAAATCTAAGTGTAAGATATTTGATGACACAAAAAAATTGAGTAAATATGTCACATAAGTACTGGTTCATAAGTTTTGGTGACATAATAAAAGTTAGGGCTAAATGTGTCATGCTAGTAAAGTTTAAGATTTTTGGCAATTTTTTAATAAAAAAATGAAAAATAAGAGGAGGAGTTTTATTTACTCTTCTTTTTTGTTACCTCGGTGAAAGCTTTCGCCCAGAGAATGTCTGCCCTTTCTGCTACAGTTGTCTGGTGACTCTTTGGACTGTTTAGGTTGGGGGGATTCCCAAGGCCAAAGTCATGATTCCACACACTTCCTTTTTGTTTCCACCTACATTAAATCTACATAACAACAAGGTTTTCGCACTTATTCTTATAATCATAGGCTTTGCTTGGTTTTTACATCTGAGATGGCCAATGTGAGCAGATCATGGATTATTGTTCCACAGTTTGACCATAATGACATGGATGGTCAGCCTCATCCATTGACAAAAAAATGAGCAAAAAGTTTAGGCAAGCTTGCTCCTCAGATCAAGTGTTGTTTTGCGCTGGGGTTGCTTCAGAATTTTCATGTTTCCATTAGAAAATTCCTTGATTCCGACATGAGGGCTTCTGTTTGTTTACTGAGTTCAGAACTGTAAATTTTCGGGCATAGTTTGTCGGACCCTTTCTGGAGTTATCATTTGTTGAAGTACGAAGATACGGACAATGCATGCGCATAATGTTACGAGCCGATGGAAGCGATGGATCGGTGAAGTTGTGTACGCTAAAGCGTGCCCCCTTCTCTTTTACATGCCTAAAGTGGTGCCCTTTTCCATGGTCCTGAGTGGAGACCGATTAGCGATGATGTGATCCCTTGAACATATTCCTTGTGCAGAAAGGTCTATGAGAAATGTTTGATGTGTGAAATGGATCTTGTTGAGTCAGTCGTCTGTTCTTTGTAATTGGTTAATGAGGACGCGATCGTGTCCACATAGAAGGTGCAGAACTCTACTGAGCCTTGATAGAGAATATGTCCATATGTGGGGGGCAAGGATTGGCTTGCAGCGAGGGAATCTATTGCAGATTGAAAAACTGGTTCTTTTCTCCTCAGACTGTCCACATTCTGCATTCCAAGTGTCCTCTACGTACTGCTCACTCGTGAGCAATATCCCAGTCGACCTATGAAACATGCAAGACCTGAAGATGACGGCAATGCAAAATGATATACCTAGAATGCTTGCTGAGGCAAAAGATGCCTCCACAAGGACTGACATTATCTATTGCTTGAGTGGCCGTCTCTCGGCTCAAATCGGTTGATTCAAGGCATCAGTCTATGCTTGCACCAAAGGCGATGATTGAGCTATGTGTCGGGTACTCGATCCAACTTGACTTTTGATATTCGAATCAAAATTTGTAGGGACTTGACTTGAGAAAAAAATAGAGGCCCAAGCCCTCTGCTACGAGAACTTATCCTCGGTGGGGGTGCAGGGCCTGGGCCCCCGAGGCATGTTCTATAAATTTTGTTTTCCTCTAAGTAAGTAGGTTCTAAAAGGAGACAGAAAGAGTCTTTAAGGTTTTCGACTCAGTTTTGATAATCCGCAAATTTCTATCGTGGATTTTGTTTCTGCTTTTCCGTATTTTTTTTCCCCTTGAATCTGTGTGTTCTTTTACTATTATCAGCTTTCATTTCGTTGTACGCGCGACCCAACTGACGATGCCCTCACTGCCCCTCTTCCCGCACCCCTCTATTGCTCGCGAGCTTGTGGCGGCTCACAACAGGCACCAAACTCTCAACAAGAGCTTGAGGCCGAGCTTGCAGCCATCGCAACTGTGCAAGGTGGTTCTTGTGCTCACGAGGGTCACAACCAACCATAGAAGCTCCATGGCAGAGTTCAGCCGCGGACACGAGAACTCTCCTACAAAGCTCGACCATGACAGCCGTGGCGAATTTTCTTTTGGGGAGCAAGACACCTTGTGTCCGCACTGGTTCATGGATTAGCACGCATGAGCCGTCCCGTTTCTCAGGCCAAACCAGACTAGAGAATGTACATCGGGCGGCCAAAGTCGCCCGATCACAGTTGGTAACAAGGAGGAGGAGAAGAACGTTCATGAACGAGAATTTCACCTGGCGACGGAACATCACACGCGAGTGCAAGTGGCGTTGCAAGTGTGACTGACAATTCCTCCCATAAAATCTTGGGTTAGGTCTACGAAGGACCACCCAAGGAGCTAGAAAGCTGCCCCTAGGTCAATGCGAACTTGGTGACAATAGTTTTTATAATATGTACGCCATTTGCCAAAATTACATGTTCTCTAGGAATGTCTAGATTGTGCATCACGAAAAACTCTTCCTTTGATCACTAGTTGCGCCGGACCGACCATAAGGGTAACAAGGACTGGCTATATATTTGTCTAGGCCCCTCCTCCAAGCCTACCCGAATGAAGTTAAGACTTATCAAAGACTAATTTAAGCTCGCGAAAAATGAATGATTTGAATAACTTTTTTTTTAAAACAATAACTAGTCGATGAAAGATGTTAGCATTATCAGAAAGAGTTTATGCCTAAAAATTTTTGTGGATGATGAGAATATTTCTCATTCATTTAATTATACAAGCAATCATTTTTTGGAAAAAATTTACCATTAATCATCTATTTTTTATGAAACAAACAGGGCCTTAATATTCAAACACAACCACACCACAAAAAATATCCCAAAAAATAATCAAATGTCAAGCCCAAGATCAGCGTGAGGTTTTGCTAGACAATAACAAAAGACTTGTCATTCGCTTATCGCAACAATCTCGCAAAGATCAACCCCTATATAGGCATGACGAAGGACTCATCGGCCCACTGGGCCGGCCCTCACCAATAAGGATTGAGCACAATTTGGGTGGGCCTAGGTAGCAATCTTCTTAGGCCCGCTCAAGCCCCATCATTTGATGAAGGAAGTGTTGCAGCTTTTCCAACCACGGTGGATTTTGGCAAAGGACTTTTAGGCTCCATATCCGATTAGCGCAGCTAGGCTTGCTTAATGATCGGATCTATTCACAGCCCTCCCATGAGCAATTATTTTTCATTAGTGTTATCATATCAACGCTGACATATTCATTAATCTCGGCACATGCCACCTGTTGGTATGCTGGCGATTTGACATGTGATATGATTCGCCGCCACCTTTTCACCACCGTAAAAACCTGTCATGAGTTGTTTATGGTCCATTCTCTTGCCCACCAATTACCGCCCTCAGCCAAGGATGTGATGTGTTTTCGAACCCCAGTTCGCTGGATTTATGCTTTTACATGATCTAAAATGACTACACTCTTTTTCATTCCACAACAGCCACTTCAGGAGGTTATCATTCGGGGGGAGAGAGAGAATTCCTTCAGCTTAATTTGTAAGTTCCATCTTAGCCTTGCTCAAGATTCGACCGGGCAATCCCTTCTCGATAGTTGTTGAAGTCCGAGATCCATCCCTGCAACTCGACATGCCACATGATTGCGCGACTCACTCTTTCTCCTACCTCCCGCCAGGCATAGCCATCTAGGACAAGGGCCACGAGAGACAAACACAAAGGTACAGATGCATTTCTTGTGCCCTCCACAACATCCTGTACCCTACTTCCCACAGAAGACGTCCATTTATCATAATTTCATGCATCAATGCTCCGTGAAGAAAGGTACAATCCGCCTCTTGAGTGCCTCCCCAATCTTAGCCATATAATGCATGAATACATTTCCAACCACAAGGGCCCAAACATCATGTGAAACTGCACCAATACAAGATGACAGTGTCCTTGCCCAAAAAGAATGGGAAAAAAAAAATTAAAGAATCGTATTGACTAAACTCTTATACACATCTCCAGTACACGGACAAAATCCGCCGTGCCGGTCAGCACTCATTGGCGGAATTTAGGTAAAGATACAAAAGCCACATTGCCACTTGGAATGGGGTGACAAAAGCACTATATATGTACTAAGCATAATCTAATAGGGGCGTACTTATACACTTGAGGCAAACCCCTTGAACTTAAGCATCATTGTGTGATTTTGTGAAACTAAGAACTGCCCAACAACCAAACTCAGTTGCCTGCATAATTTTGGTAATTCAGGATTTCAAGAACGTACAGGTAATCCGTAGTTGTGATATGTCCTGATCCGTCCATCCCATCCTGCAGTCACTATCACCAGGCCCCACATGTGAGAAGAACTCAATACCCTGTGGCATGAACTCTTAAGAAACTTGTATTCCAATTTAGAAATTGCTTGAGATGAGACCATAGCTGGACTAGAATCAGATAATTTCTCCTCTGGCCAAGTCGCTGATCCCTTTGGCAAGAGCTCCAGGAAGAACCCGCGGCTGAGAGAGAAACAGTCTGGGGAATACGGAGGCATTTTCTGGAAACATTCCTCAAGCCTATAATGATTCTCTCCATTATCTGCACAACTCGCTCTGCTCTCTTCACTTCGTGAAGGAGGTGCAAGTACTTCAGGCATGCTTCTTATGCCACACCAGGGTAAAGCAACAGAGGCATTGCTAGACCAGAAACTCTCGTAAGACCATATGTTTTTCACCCACGATGAAGGCTTGTCCTGACTGGTGTAGTTCCAGATGTAGACATTTGAATCTTCACTTGCTGAGATTACGTGTTTCCCGTCTGAAGTAAAAGTCGCAATCATTGGCCCCCCTGAATTTCGAAGGCCTTAAATCAAGGAGATAAAAGTGAGTTTATATATATAACTTGTAAAGTCAACCAACTGTCAAATAATCTATAAATATAATATATCATCCAGAAACCTGACCTTTGAGTTTGCAGATTACATCCACACCACTTAACACTCGAATTACAGAATCAGCAGACGTGATCATTACTTTGTCAGGATCATTGGGAGGAAACTGATCACCAAAAGTTCATTAGTTCCATACCTAAATTGGAAGCAATGAGAACTTAAATTATAAGCGAAAGCAGAAAATTTTACTACCTGAAAGCCAGTTATTCTCTTGCCAGGATACTTCTTCTTACCATGTAGGCATACTTGTGCATCCATTTGCAAGTGATTACCTGACAAACAGCAGGAAGAAATTAATGTTTATTTTTGTTTTTGCATAACCTTAATGATATGATCAAACAGGCAATTTGTCTCATTCATGGTTCAGGTTCAGGAAGAGAACACTGAAAGTAAGTATAAATCAAAGTGAAAGTGGAAGCTCGAACTCATAGCTAAAATTTTGTTATTGATGAACAGCCAAAAATCACTCATTTATCACACCTCCTCTTCATGAAAGTATATGCGATGTAAATCAGATGCCTGAGTCATTGGACTTCCCATATACTTCCCACAACAAACGAACATTAAAGACTTGTACTTAGGCAAAAGTTTTGACCATGCATAGTTGCACTATAACAGTTTCAACATCCCACTGCAACACAAAACCAAAGAAATTTTGGTACAATGCCGGGCGTATGTTCTAATTCCGGACAGTCTCCAACCGATTTTTTTCCTAATTTTCTCTAGTCCAGTGCCATCCCAAAATGCTATTAAAAACCAAAAATGAAATCTGCAAATGCTACAGAAAAGCAAGCATATCAAATCGGTGAAAATAAATTACCAACATCAGCAACTACTAACAAAACATTGCTATTCATTGGCAATTCATCTAATATCGACTGCCTTTATTGAAGAACTTCTGGTTAAGGAAAGTGATGAATACCTTGAATACTATAAAAGCGGCAATTGCCTGTCATGGTACCCACAATGGCTCTCTGCATCAAATCAAACTAAATCCTGTTAGAAACAAGTCAATGTGAATGTTTTACCATGACAAGGGACGAAAATATACCCAACCTTTCCATCAGATTGATAACACACAGCAGAGACAATCTCCCTAGTATCGATGTAATCAACAACCTGACCACCAAAAACATCCCAGATGCGTACTTTTCCATCTATGGACCCGCTGATGAAGAAATTCTCATTAACAGGGTTGAAACTTATACAAGTAACTGCAGATAAAGAAAACATGTCAACATCCTGGTCGACTCCTCTAAGTAACAATAAAACCCAATTTCTAGGGTAAAACATACAGATGCATAGAAGAAACTCACCATAATCATTGTGAGAATACACTCTCAGGCATCTATCACATCCCACCCTCCACAACCGGACGGTCTTATCAGTAGAGGAGGACAGCAAATACTACACCAGGTTAAAATCAGACAATTAAAAACTAACTGAGGAAATCTACAAGACTTATGAAAGTCAAAGGTCTAATTGTAACTTCAAAAATCTACTAACCCCTTCACTAGACCAGGAGAGGTCTAAGACCTCACCATCATGTCCTTTGAACTCGTGCCAAGGCTTCTCTGTTATCTGGAAGACCTTTAAGGGTAGAATGACACACAATGAGTCCGATGATCTCCCAAATGTTTTTGTTTTGCCAATGTGCTCTTTATTCGTACTGAGCGATGCCAACTGCGTGGACTCGTTCAGAGAAAAATATAAACAGGATGAGTCCACATTTGCAATGTCGACCCTCTCCGATCTATCCTCCTCAGTCACCTTCCAAACTCGCACTATTGTGTCTTCACCAGCACTTGCCAAGTATTGCCCATCCATACTGAACTTCATAGTCAATATTGACCCCTCATGTGCCAGAAATTCCTGTGCAGCGTAAAGGGAAGACAATTCCTTGTACTTCTTCCTAGATGAATGTGCACGAACTCTCTGCATTTTCAACCCTGTTGTTAGTTCAAGATCATCAGGGTTTGACCATGCATCACCATGTCTTCCACTAATACATGCGGCAGAGCCAAGTTTCCTCAACCAACCTGCCCTTATTTTTTGTTTAGTTTCCACCAATTCCCTTTCATACTCTAATTTTCTAGGCAACACCGGATGGACCAAAGGAGAAGATGCAACTATTCTCCTCAGTTCTTCAATGCTTCCCAACTTAACTGAACTAACATCACTTAGTCGCATCTCTCTTCGACTCCGGACAAGTCCACCCCCCACAAATTCCATCACATCATCAGATTCCTTGCTTCTACTCCGGAAACCGCTGAGCAGCAAGCCACCACCCAATGATTGAACTTCTTGATTCGAGCAACTGGATGTGGATGACTGTATCAGTGAAAGACAATTATAGGAATCCAAAGATCCTTGAACCGCCCCATCATCTTCTGTCACTCTACATGTATCCACCACAATTTCGTTACAAGATGGTGGAAATGTATCCTCCTTATCCGAATTTTCCTCCATTACCAACCCGGTCAACATCAAGAACCGATTGCGCCGTGCCCCAACGCTTTCAGGAGATTTAGTCCAAAAATCATACCCTAAAATATCCAAAACGTTCTCATCAAAACTGGAACCTGAACTACAACAATCAGAGCAGTTTAAACTCCGATCTGAGACAGAGGATGTCTCCCCAAGGGCATCAAAATACTGATCCTCGTCCTCTTCACCGTAATTCCCCATGACCCTTTTTTGTTTTCAACCCATGAGGACCTGATCCACCAAAACAAGAAGTAGAAAAGGGGAAATTAACATCTCACCGAAGCTTGAATTCTCAATTGGAAAGGAACGAACCAAAACTTACCCACAAAATTCAATCAGAAATCATGACAAAAGAGCTGACTACACAGATCTCGACTGATTAGTTCACAGACAAGTACCTAAGGTCTTTCAACTACAGAAATAGAAAAGAAGGGAACATCACTTTTAACTGACAGCACATCAATAGCAAAAAATAAATAATACAGAAGAGGGCAACATGAGAATCCACAAAAGAAGGAAGATTATTATCCTTTCGCTCACCTGGAAATCAAAAATGGTATTCGGGTCGAAACCCAGAAATCGGCACAACCATGGGGATTTCCACTTCCGAGCTTCCACCCCTCTCTCTCTCTCTCTCTCTCTACTGAAGTCCCGCATGAGGAGGCAAAGAATCCATTAGACTGATAATGAAAATGAGATTAAAAAAGAAAAAGGAAGAGAGAGAGAAAGGATGAATTGGGGAAGAGGCAAACAAGAATAGCCTCGATATTAGCGTTAGTGCTCGAAGAGAAAGGAAGGTCCCAGAGCAGAGTATGGAGGATGCTGGTGGTTCTTGTTCGTCTTTTTGGTGGATGCCTCCACGTCCTTTGTTTCCAACGTAATTTAGACCGACTCCTCTCCTCTTCCTTTTTTTTTTTTTTCCCTTTTTGGCTTTTCCTTTTCAGAGTTTACCAGCTTGTAAGAATTCAAAAATCAAGAACATCACAATTTTTTAGATTGCTAATTAAATTCCATGATGGGATATCTACTATCTCTCTTGATCTCGAATCACATTCAAAAATTAATAATCATCCACGATTTAATAAATTAATGTAAGAGTCGCTCATCGAATTCGCTCATCGAATTCTTTAAAGTGCTTATAAGATTTTATGAGCACTTGACGATAAAATGTACTTGTTCCGCAACAATAAATGGTGATAATTTTTTCACTTATGTTTTTGATTTCTTCCTTAATTAAGAACTGTAGAATTTTCTTGAGAGATGGAAGAGGGGAGGGCAAAAATGATACTTATGCAATTCTCAGAATAAGCTTCTACATAGAAAATAGAATGCATTTTGTGCACATTCGAAGGAAAGAGCCTGTGAAAAGGATGGGAAAATTCCATGAAATTAGATCCATTATATTGTCACTATTTTGTAGAGATTAAATAATGGAAAGTACTAAAACCTTTTAGATGGCGCAAATCAAATTTTAAAATTTGTCAAATTAATAATTAAGTCTTTTTGAAAATCTCGTTTGATTTCATTAACGGAAAATATCGACATAAGTTTTATTATCACATATAACGTTGATGTCTCACACAACGGATGTTGACAAAAAATTGAGAATTTCAATGGAAAAAGGAAAAAAAAATAGATTTAAGGAATGAGAATTTTTTTTAAAAAATACAAATTGTAGAAATAAAACTATTTTTTTAAAAGGACAAAGCTTAGGGTGCTGTATCAACCTAGCTCGCCAACGTTTCGATGAGGGTCGACAAACCTCATTGCTCAGAGGCGACGGCTTGCACTAGGCAAGAGTTGGCAGCCCTCACTAGCGAAGCCGGCGTCGCCTCCGGCTCAATGTCCATCTAGCTTGGCTTTTATTTCTTGTCCTTTTTTTCCTACTTTTCAGAATTATTTACTTTTAATCCGACTCAATAAAGATGAATTAAATGTTTGAGGAAAAAAAAGATCTAGGAAAACAAAATCGTTTTGAGCATTGGTTCACCTTTAAATAACGATAACAGCAATGAAGGAGAGAAAAACAATGAAAAAAAATGACAACTTGATTTTTCTTTGGTCAAATCAAACATAGTCAAACAGGAAACAACATCATACCAATTTGATGAATATCCAAATCATCTAAAAAAATTTTAGAGTTATATTGCGCTTTCACGACACGTGTATAGATTTGAGTGCACTTCTTCATTGAATTCATAATATTCTTCTAGGTAATCATATTCGCTCTCGATTTGATAGTTAGGAAGAAAAAAGAGCAGTTAAAACCCTAATATGAGCGGCGAACAAGATCGTCCTATGGATAATTAGATTCCTTACCAATGATATGTGCTCTAAATTTTTCTGAAAGGCGGCACGGGCATACTGCTCTAGAGAACGGCCATGGATGCAAGCATTATGCTGCGGGTTACTCGAGCAATTAGAGTTGAGTATGATGCTCTAAAGGCCTAACAGAAGATAAAGAAACCCAGAAAAACAAATGTGCAGATGACCCCCTTCTCGATTTAGATATTGCCCAGAAGCATGAGATCAGTAGTCACGCGAGGTCTTCCCCTGGCCAAGTCAAAGCGAAGGTCCAATCCACGGCAAAACAAAAGAAGGAAGTTGAATGGTCCATCGCGATCCATCAGCTCCGCGAGGCACCACTACTTTCCTTCCTTCCTTCCTTCTTTATTCGTAAAATTTCAAGGTCGTCTTTATCGAGCGGGGTTGCTGTCGGGGGAGGGAGGGAGGGCGCTTTTGTTTACGGAGACCTCGTCGATTCAAACCCAGCGAGGGCGTCATCGAGGGGAAAAGTCTCTACCGACGGCCGAGTCCTCCAGATTCAAAGTCGAAAAGTTGGTTGAAATGTCGACTTCTCGTGCTTCGTGGATCCCTGATCTGCCCGTAAGCCGTGACCCTACCTCATGCCCCCCACCCCGTTCGCGTGAATCTCCCGATTTGTTATATCTAGAGGTGGCAAAATGGATCAATAATCCATATTTTAACTCATATTGAATAACATAGGTTATAAATTGATTAGCTTAAAATGTTGAATATGTCTTAATTTAATGGGTCTTAAATAAGTTACTTAATAATCTAATGGGTCTTAAATGTGCTTTAAATATATCATAAATATGTTATCTAATTAATTAAGAGTGTTAGTAACAAATCATTTTAAATGTTATTAACAAGTCATTTTTAGATTATGAAAATTCTGATATTTAAATTATTTTTAATTTTTTAAAAACAAAATTAATTTTTTTCTTTCCTTTTTCTTTTCTTCTTTTTCTTTTTTTCTAAGTTGGTTGTCAGCCACGAGGCAAGTGATGAGCTCACTAGATTCTGGCGACTAGAAGAGGAAAAAGCAAAAAAAAATTAAAATATATGTTTTTAAATAATTAAAGAAAAAATTTCAAATTATCAAATAAATGGTATTGCATAAAATTATTTTAACAATAGATTTTTTTTAAAATAATCATAAAGCAAATTTTTCTGGACTTGAGTTGGATATGTGTCGCTAAAATTGTATCACATGAAAATGAGTCAAAAAGAGTTAAATTGGTCAATATGAGTCGGACCATTTTTTACCTGCTCAAACTCGACTCGACCCACCCATTTGATGCTCCTAATCGTATCCTAAGGCCTATGAACCACTCCGGTCAACCCCATATCGGACGAATTTACAGCTTCTTGTCCCCTCAGTCATCCTGTGTATGTTGACACAGACGATCGCTGAGAGCTACTTCAAGAAAGTTTAAAGCATGGCTCAAGGCTCGTACCCACAATCATGCTTTGTTTTTTACGTCTTGTCTTGCCGTGTCTCTCGGGTTTTTCTTTTTATTTTAATTTTTACCATTGAACGGGAGGTTGGAAAAAAAATACATTCAAAAGTGTCACAAACCTAATTGGATGGCGGCTAACTCAGATCCATCCATTTCAATCGTATCGATTTAGTTATAAATCTTTTAATGACTTGTCAATAAAGTCATTTCGTAATTTCCGGCGAAAATACATGGGATGACTACATTAACGAATCGTCGAGAGATTTGTGACTGAATTGGTACAATCGAAAGGTTCATGCCCGGATCGACCGTAATATAAAATAAGTTTAGGACTTTTTTCAGATCATTTTGCAACTAGTTTAAAACTGAATTCGACATCACCTAAACTTGTGCAGAACTGAAAATCGAAGTTCTCAAAGCTCGAGACATTCCCAACCTGGAAAACCGTCCAAAAACTCGAACATGATGGCCAGCTTACTTCGATATGCTTGTTACAGCTCTTGATCGTTCGCAACGAAAGCAATGCTAAGAAGTTTCGGAATCGTGAGGTTGCACGGTTTCATCCTTACGAGGCCTAATCATTTCACAGGTTCAAATGGGTTGGTACTTCCAAAATTCCAACTATTAACAGTAACTAGTAACTAGTACGTTGGTATCTAAGTGGCTCCAGAGTTGCTACATCATAAGACCCGCAGAGTTATAAAAAAAAATGAAGAAGAAAACACCCGACTTGGGTTAATGCAGGTCGCTACTCGAGGTGGGTCGCGGGGTACTTTTCTTCCCAGAACAGGCCGAGACACATGAAATATGGTGGGTAGGATAGGGCCATCGTCTCGGATTTCGATTAGACCTTCGGGCTAAAGTCATTTGGCCAGAACAGAGAGGTCAAAGACGCATGCGTACGCGACCGAATTCTCGGCCGACGCAATCCCCCATGAACGCTCGCCACACGACGGACATCCGCCGTTCGTCGCCCCGGAATGAATTGGAGCCTCCGGACACGGACACCCGTGTCGTTCGCCGGAATGAATTGGACACCTCGTCCGCTCACGTGTGGCGTCGTGAACATTTGTCCACTGTCGGGGGGGGCGGGCGGCCCAGTCCGCCGTGCGAATTCCCCACGGGTGAGGATATACGTCGGTTGGCGTGCTCGGCATTTCTTAATGGAGTATATATGTCCAAGTTCGATCCACTGATTGGGGGTGGAATTGTCCCACCTCTTGTCTTAGGCTATCTATCGTTGATTTTCATGGATAGGAGTCCCAGGTTTGGGCCCCCAACTATCGATTTCTCATAGTATTTCTTTTTAAGGATCAATACCGCAAAAAGAAAACAAAAGTTTCAAACTATGATCATTGTGACATAAATATCTTGAATTTCTTACTTTTTTAATGACCTAGGATCCCGAATTTTCGTCAATCCTTTAGACTTATGTATTCCAATCAATACCTCAGGAGAGACTAACCTCATAATCCCCCACTTAAATCATAGAACTATACCTGAAATTAGAACCCTGAACCCAATTGTGAGAAATGAACGTATTCACCAGCATAGCCATATATGGGTAGGTTCTCGAATTTCTTTGTATTATTAAAAATCATAAATTTATCCATTACGACACAAATACTTTAAACTTTTTATGTAATAAAAAACAACGAACTTATACCAGTATAACAAATGTATCATGTATAGAATTGAAGTATATGATATATATACCACACAAGTTTGGGTTTTTCATGACCCAAAAAAAATGGGAGTATTTACGTCATAATTGACAAGTTTAAGGTTTTCTATAACATGGATAGAATTTGAGGTTCTTTTTATCTAAGTTTACCAATCGTTCCATCCATCTTAATTACTTTTTTCTTAAACTCGCTAAACTGAGTATTGAACTTCAGTGTGGAATTCCAATGTGATTTCTCGACCCATTCTCGCTGGAGGGCGACTCAAGTTGGCGGTAACGACGGGCAATGGACGAGCCATGTCTACCCAAAACCGATCCTATCCTATCAATCTAAAGGGAATTTGACTCTTACGAAAGGGGGAATAAAATGTGGCGAGCGATTGAGGACGTAGTCCTCATTGGAAAGCAGGCAACGAGTTCCCCCAAAAGAGCAGTCAATTTCTACGAGGGAAAATGTCCTTCGATTGAAATCATCAGCAGAGAAAGAAGACGACAAAACCGACATCCCATCATTAATCAACCACTTAGAGATTCATAATTGGAAAAGATAGATCTTCCGAAGTACCTGATACTGTGCGTACATAAAATTATGTCTCCGCAATTATAGTGCTCATTGCTTGATGAAGTATCCATTTCATATTTTCACCTTGCCATAATAGAAAACATAACTCTGGTCGCACGTACACATGCTCCCAAAAAAAAAAAAACCCTTTGAGTAAATTGAAAGAAGAAGAAGAAGAAGTCATCTGTTAGCAGATATCATTAGAATAGGCATTCCTTCGTCCAAGTAATTGAGCTTAATTACATCTCGATACGAAAATAATATCTCTCACACTAAATGAATATATACACACACATTCAAGAACCAGCATTTTCACATATTGAAATTGACTCGGCCATTATAGAGCAAACATTTACATTCGATTGGTTGTGTAGATTGACTTTTTCTCGTCCCTCGGATCTTGACTCAAAATTTTATCTAATCCCCCAATAAAAGTAGGGTTTTCCGTACAGCCCCGAGCCGAAGAGACTTTCTTATCATGGAATTATGAGGACGAAAAGAGAGAGATATAAAAAAAAAGGGGAACGCCATATAAAAACTCAACTTTGGCCTATAGTCGCCTGAGAAATATTGAAGAAAATAAAATCTCCACCTCCACGACAAAGCCAAACAAGAGGAGGAGGTCTCCAAATTTCAAACCTTTCCCCATCGATCAAGCAAGCACACTCTACACCTTCCCCAACCTTCCGTTTTCAAGAGCGCATATATTCAAATGGTTGGCCGGCTTGACCCGAGATATGTTTTAATAAGCATGGATGCGCAGATGGAGGTGGTAATGACGATGACTGATTATTTAATGATGTTGATTATCTCATCGCTGGCGTTCATGCCGCTAACTCAAATGCGCCTAAACTTCAGAAAGGAGAAGTGGCAAGAAGTCGCCTCGTCCCCTTCCTACTGACTCCACGAAAATGAATTTCCAAACCCTAACTAATCTCCAACTAATGAACTCTGAATGCCCCCCCCCTGCTGGGACGACGAAGGAGACAAAGTTTCATGGTTCCTACAGCCGACTTTGGAGCCCGTTTGATCGCGCCAAGCAAAAACTTGCTTGCAAATTCATGTATCCAAACTTGTGTATCACGAAAGTTTTGGGTTAAGAAAGAGTCGAGTGTGCCCGTAGCTTGACTTAAATTAAGCACAAATCAAAAAGGCAAAAGTTTATATAGACAACATGTTATAAGATGGATTATAAGTAGGCGAACGATCGATGAAAGCAGTATTCTAATAATATTGGAGAACTTATGTGGTAGATGATGATCAGGTTTTATATTTTGCTTGGGGGTTGTAGTATCCGTCGAATGTGGTACTCTTATCGGCAGTTTTTCAAAATTTCAAAGTCTCTAGCGAGTAAAAGTTGGCGTGCTGGAACTTTTTAGCCCTTAAAAGACGAGGAAAAGTAGAACTTTCCATCAAGGTCATTGAAAAGTAGGCGTGGCCAACCGTACACCGACGGTCAAGAAGGGGTCGCGTGCCTTAAATGTAATTTTGAAATATGAATTCTGGAGTGTTTACACTGAAATTAATTCTCTGGACTAAATGCTTAAGCCCATTAGTCAATTCTTTTTTCTCTCCTAATTAATGCTGCGATCGAATTTCAGATCAATTTATTGAGATTAGTAGGATGGGGGAGAGAAGAAGAATTTCCTGCTTTTGCGGACTGGCTGTTACGTTCAAATCAACAGTTTATTACACTAATGATCATAAAAATAAAGGTTTAGATTTAGGTGTGGTTTCTCAAATGAAGTTTATATTGGGATTGGTGTCTGGACAATGCGTTAGGATAACGGGCTCGGGCGTGGGCTCCCCTCTTGATGATCTCCCTGAACTAGCATATCAAATTTTATGTTGTTCGCTTTGAACAAATGGTATTAGAGTAAATTGTTGATTGTTGAATTGGACTCAACAAGGAATCCCACGGATTTTCGCCGATGTTAAGTACAGTTTCCCATCACAGCTTGATACAAGAGTAGACCTGGCATGAAAGGCGTGTTTAATTGCTTGGTGATGATCGAAGAATCAAGTTGAGACATCTTGATGCAAAAGAATACCGGAATTAAAGGGATACCCACCATTGAGATTACATAGGAGGGAAATTTACTAAAATACATGTTTTAATTATGTTAGAAAAATCTCATATCGAAAAATTTATATGATTTGGAGCTTTTGACATGAGCAAGGATTATGTTGTGTGTGCAAATTGGCAATTATCTCGTTGATTCCATCGTGATCAAATCAAAGGGCCTTCCAGTAGAAAATCTTGTCTTAAAATTTGTGAAATTTATTTAAGAGATTAAAGATTATTTAGTGAAATATTATGATAAATAGACTTATTATTTAAGAGTTGCTGGGTAATTGAGGGTTAAGGAACACCGAAAATGTTTGAATGATTCGAGTGTGGCTATAATCTCATTTATATTACTTAATGTATAGTAAGATTTTGTGCTACTCTCTCTGTAAATATAAGTCATGCCGATCAAATCATGTAAATCTAATATCTGATTTATTTTTTCGTTACGTATGTTTTATTGTTTGATCACTTGTTATTGCATCAAAATAAATGAAGTTGGATCAACATAGGAAATCCAGTCAATTCGTCCTCATCATTTGGTACTTTTCCCATGGGCCATTTAAATGAAATTTGATCTATTAAAATCAAATTACAAAACTTGTGTGGCGTGGCCAACTGCTACACTCATTACTGAACAAACTCGTTTGCATACGTAGTAATACAGTCTACCACATTAGTTTCTCTAAGTATTAGTAAACTCAAAATTGTTTTAAGCACGTTGATGAACAAACTTGTCCTCTCACTTCACCTATAAACAACTAGCTTTTAGAATAGCACATACAATTGGCATACAGCATGGGTTCGATTCCTGCAACACCAAATGCAAACAATTCCACGATCATTCCTCGTTTGTTAACTGGCCTATGAGATTAAGGTAATCTTATGAGCCAAAATTACCTACTTAAGCCGGGTTTCTTCTTCTTCTTCTTTTTAAATCGAGTGAAGAGGATCTTGTGTCTTAATAATGCCAATTTCGTATAGTAAAAGGAGATTAAGATGGGTAAAACAGCTACTTTATCTTTGTCGGGTCGTTTTTTAGTGCTTTCTTCTATACAGTGGGGTATTATGTTGGACGGATTAGATGTACTAATCTTAATCAGCACATCACTTCACTCCAACACACCCGACCTAAGTTCATGTTCATTACCCTTCTCTGTCTTTTATGGTAAATGGCATGCACATCACATGGCATTGGAAAAATGGCGATATTTAGTTAGGTAAAAGGACATAAACAAAAGAATCGATTCAATTTCTCGACGGGTCAGGTCACTAGTACGCCACAGCATGAATGTTTAAACCTCGTGATTTGCTTGAACAAAAAACTTAGGGGTCAAAGTGGGCTCCAACTTGATGAAAATAATTGCACAAGTATTTCTGGGGATTGTGATCGTGAACACCTTCGTTAGAGGAAACATTTCGACGTGTTGGGTCAAAGTTGGCTGTGTGTATCCTTTGAGTTTGCTTCAAGGGGCACGCGAAGGTATGCATACATGTACAACAACTCTAAAGGTTCTTTTGACTAGCAAAAGGAGAGCACGAAATATAGGGCAGAGTGCCTTGTGTGTGTTTTTTTTATTCCTCCCTCCCTACTATTTGGGCCTCAAAGGTGTGATTTGAGGACCTTACTTTCGGAGGGTGATGACCAAAAAGTGAATGGAACATCGTCATCGATTGCTTGTGATGTTGGGGCGTGTCTGTACGTCAATCCTCACCGACCGGGTTTGCCAACCGCGGTGGATCCCTTTTTGGACCACCTCTGCCTTTTTATCCTCCAATCGTCGAGGCCCAACTCAAGCCATCAATCTATATGAAAAACGACAAAATAGTTTCCCGAACTTTGATCCAATGAGTAATGTGATATATGAAATTCTAATGAATTCAATTTGGTCTATGAACTTTGATCCAATGAGTAATGTGATCAAATTAAATATGAATATACTCAATATTATCCCTGAATTTGAATTGAATGGAAAGATAACATTAATTAAACATTTTTTTATAATTCGTGGACTATATTAAATATGTACAAAAAATTCATAGACTAAATTGGATATAGAGTAAAAGTTCAGAGTTCACATTTAACAAATTAAAAGTTCATAGGCCGCGCATTATATATTGAATCAAAATTCATGGACATCTCATATAATTATCACTAATATAAACATGGTTATCCGTGCTCTTGTGGAGACTTCTTTTCGTCCCTCCAACGGTGCATGGATCAGAAGCTTAATTACGCATTGAATTACAAACCGTGGTAACTGCGTGGTATTTGGGCTTCCCTTGGATACCCATGTGACAGAGGGGGGGTGGACAGAGACCCCTTGAAACTTTTTAAATTTGTGGTCCAAAAAGCTTCTCAAAGCTTTTAGGTGTTCCCTTCTCGGGGAGAAATCATGGCCGCAGCTCGCGATGACATGTTTCCATACCGGAGAGGTGATCAGGCCCACTAGGCTGGGCCTGTCACGATAAAGCTCGAGGAAAGTTTGGTTTCTCTGGAGGAACATCATCATGGTGCTCCCTCCTTTTGCATTTACGTGGTTTTTCTTATGCCTTACTCCATTTAGCAGGACAAAGATGTCGGCCATGTATTCGTTGGCTGCGTCAAGACCGTGCGGGTCGTTGGTGTGTCTCATTGGACGACGAGTAATTACTAGGCGAGAAAGATATGCATCATTCATAGGGGAGGAACTGAGCCTGGGGTCACCAACATCGCCTGATCTTGAGGCTCTACAGTTTGGAGGATGTATGTGTGTAGACTCTTTGGTTAGGGCAAGGGCGCTTTAGCCGGACACGAAAGCATACGTTACTGCTAATGTCTGCATGGAAAAACATTACTTTACAAATCAGGAACTCTGAGAATAAGGTGCAATATTTGGCGAGCCAAAGAATGCATCAATGCCCTAGCTTTTGCGTGAGGTAGGGCAAAATGAAAGCTGACATTAACAAGGGTTAACTCAAGTATGATCCTAGGCTTTAGTTTACCCTTTTACTTGGCCATGACCATGAAAAATGAGTTAAATGTATAGAAAGTTCAGGATTGAGATCTCTTTTAGGTTCCCAGTGAGAAGAACATATATACGCGCGATGCACGTGCTTATATTTTGTATGGATTTTTTTTAAACTGGACTTCGAGAAGAATAATAACACGAAGCCATGGACTAACAAAGATGACATTACTCGCATGAATTCTATATCTTTCTTATTGTCGACAAGGAGAAAAACCTAATCAAATGCATGGAATCAATCACTCACTTGGCCGTCTAATCTTTACTTTGGTAGATAGGTAATATTAAATCATCAATCAACGATCGCTTCTTGCGTTATGATCCCATCCAAATGTGCAGTGGGAATCATTTCTCTTGTAAATCTTCATAGGAAGATGTAACATCTTTTTTTATGATGCGAGATCTTCTGATTATATCCCTTTTTGTTCCGGTGAGAAACAATGAACTAGAGTCAATACCAATTTATACAATTTGGCTGGTTTGTTGATATGGCATCCCCGTAACTTTTTGGACTATCTCAAACAGGGTCGCATGCGCTTTTCCAATCCTACCATCAACCATGAGTCCAACCAAGCATGCACCTATGTACCGCAAAATGCCTAAAGTTACAAAGGGTTTAGCTTTGGCTTCCTTTCATGGACGTCTTACGCAGGTCGGGAAATGTCACCTTAATTTTCGGAACACGTCATATTTGTCCCCCATTTGGGGCATTGAGAGACTTCGTGTTCTATGACGACCTTTTCCTTGCATTTGTTTACACTTCATACCGCGCTTCGATCCCATTTAGAGTGATCGGGGAATTCTTGTCTTTAAGAGAATAGTGCATGTTCTGCCTGTGCCGCATGACAACACTTGTACATCATGCAAACAATTAATTTCTCTAGATTTTACGTTAACAAGAAGTTGAGACAACGTCGCAGCAAGTCTATCTTAAAGTCTCAATTGGACTTTATGGCAAGTCGGTGTCGGTTTCGTGCAAATCAGAGTAGGTTTATTTGCAACCAAGACTTTTCTCCTAAGCAAACATAAAGATTACAGTAATGATCCGAATCACGCAAAACAAGAAATTTGATGATAATCAAGGCCAAGAAAGACTTCTCTTTTTTTTATTATTTCTTTTATTTGGGATAATTGATGATATTTATGATACTATCACTATTATTTTCGTGGAGACAATTTATTTGATAGTTCCCATACTGTGAAGTAAGACATGCAATGCATCCGTCACAATCGTGATTCACAGGCATCCTACTTTAGCAAAGCCAAAGTGTCTGCCGGAGGCATACAACAGTTCTCTTGGGCTAATTTAAAAAAAAAGCACAAACTTTAAATCGAATGACAAATTTAACCTCAACTTTTTTTTTGTCTCATAAAAAAACACAAACTTTAGATCAAGCGATAATTCTGCCTCAACCCTTTCTTGTCTCATAAAAAAACACCGACTTTAGGTCGAGTGGCAATTATGACCCCAACCTTTTTTTTTACCTTATAAAAAGTCACTAACTTTCACTTAAATTTCAAATTTAGCCCCTTTAACTTAGAACTATTGATTGTCCAATATAAATATCCCTCCTCAGTAATAATTCCACGGGGCTTGCTGGTTGGATTTAAAGTATTAGTCATTATCTTCTTATCCAAGTTACAACTTGAACAATAAAGTTGAAGCAGTTCATCGTCTCCTCCACTTCACCGACGAGTAAAAAAGGATCTCCAAAGATGAGATTTGTCAAGCTCATGACTAGAATTTTTTTAAAAAAAATATAAGGGTGACTTTAGACCAAGAGTCAACGGAGGTCATATTTGAAATACAAGTGAAAGTTTATAATTTTTCATAAAATAAAAAAGAAGTTGAGGTTAGAATTGTCACTTGACTTAAAATTGGTGCTTTTTATGAGATTTTAAAAAGCAAGGGCAAGAATATCATTCGACCTAAAGTCAATGTTTTTTTTATGAGACAAAAAAGAAATTAAGTAAATTTATTATTCGACCTAAAATTTGTGTTTTTTCTTTGGAATTGCTCCCTGTTCTCTTTTCTTAACTTTTTCATTTTATTTGTATAGGGGGACTAATTACGTCGGTCATTAGCTACACTAGGTCGAGTTTATGCAGTGATTTTTCTGGTTATATGCATGCGACAATTGTTTAATTTCGTGAACTGAGAGAGAGTAAGTTCTGCATAAGCAAAAGCTCATTTCGTGGAGCTCTGCTCTCTCTTCCCGGTTGATATAACAACAGCAAAATTGCCACCACATAGTAAAAAAAGAAATCAGATTATCATCGAAAAGATTCATGCAGCATAAAATTTTACCCTCTTACCATTAGATGTTTTATCCACTAAAACCGATGCATTTTACAGAAATCACAAGTTTTATTCACGATGTCCATGTCTTAACCTTACAACGTGAAGTACTTTTACTACGACCTAACGACAACACGCCGGCACAATACACATCTACAATGTACAACCGGATATTTCACGAGACAATCTCCGTTAATTGCGTGAGAAATCAAGAATTTAGAAGTAACTTTCCTAATACCGATCGCTCATATCAAGTGGAGAAACGATTCAATGGGATCCGTTTTCCATTATCGACAAACATGTACAAAATTCCCGAAGAGTGTCGAATATAAGCTTGAAAAATTAGGCCAAATATCCCAATGGAATTCCAAAAAGTTTCTCGCGGTGGCCCCATGTTGCTCCATCGAGTGGGGGCGACGTGGTCCCTTCGACCCCATCGCCGACCTTACCTTAATCTAATCACGGTCCCACGACATCTAATGCTTTTCAAACTCCTAATCCACCTTTCTTAATTGTCACCCCGGTCCTTTACGAATCCCTCCATTCTTAATTATCACACCGGTCGTCTTGATTGATGCTAAGCTAAAACGATTCAGAGATACGCAAATCTGGCCGATGCTTAGGAGACTTTAAGCGCCATCCCTCTTTGTCCCTCCATGTGTGCATATCTGACTTTGCTTTTGGCTAAGATAAACGATTTGTCCCCGTGTGCTTTGGCCGATGCTCCTTCGTACGCCATGCATATGAATGTCTCCATCGGCTTTGGTTCTTTCTCCGTGGACGTCTACTTCCATCTGAGATTTGGTGGGTCCTGCTGTTTGATTTTCGGAGGCTCCGATTGGATTGACCGTGAGTAAACCCTAAGCTGTTCCCTCCCCGTTCACATTTGCTGTCCACACGTGGTTTCGTGCATAAAATTCGATTCTCTCCTGAGAAATTTTGTGGAAAGCTTGGATTTGGCAGTGTGAACGGCAAGCCAAGGAAGGGTGTGGTTCATGCCCAGTCTTGACTCTCGAAAAGAAGGCGGCATCAGCAGTAGCACCCCGTGTTTTTCCTTTTCCTGGGTCAGTACAACAACCTCAACGTATATGTTGGGTTAGTCAGTCTTTGATGAATCAAATTAATAATCGGTTGGTTCTAATTGCACGGTGAAGTTATGACAGGAAATATCGATGTGCGATCTGATATTATACTGATCAACTTACATCATGTAGTTATTGGGATTCATATGGGTATTCCCACAAAATAAATATGAGTTCTGCATGAATTTTATATTGTGATTGTTCCTAATGAGTTGTATTGTAAACCAAATAAAAAATCACACAGAAAAAAAAAAAAAAGATAGACGAGAGAATTTATCCAGATTCACCTAAAATGGGACTATGTTGTGCATTGGATTTTACTATGATTTTGCGGCCGCGCAATACTAAATTACAATGATATCTCATATAGACTTATAAATAGGCCCAAAACCAAAACATGCAGCAGCCACATACATATCTCCTATCTCGACTCCTTCAGCTTCTTTTTTAAATCTGGACTTCATTTTTATAGTCTCGCTTCATATGGCCCCCCACTCTTCACATATCCAGCATTGTATCCTCATCTTCCTACTATTTGATTGCCCATGAGATTTGGATCTAGACACTTTTCGATTTAAAACCTTCTTTCCTGGCCTACCCCTCGTTGACAACGACTCTTTACCAGAATTCCCTAACCCATTTCTTTGTGTTTTCTCTGATAACAAGGTCGAATACACACTCTCATATGATAATTCCTTGTCCCCAGTACCAATTACCACAATCCAGTTTTCCCATGTATCTGTTAGTGAAGAAAAAAGTGTTATCGCCTTGTCATTATCCTGAAACTTAACGTCGACCGATACGAATTGACCGATCAACATGTTAAAGTCATACAAATGTGCATAAAATGAGTTCCCTCATGCATCGAAGATTATACAAATTTTCTTTCTTAAGAACAACTTATTAACTAAGGACTTACTATGATACAATGACTCCAGTTTCTGGCATAAATCCCTGGCTGTAGGTTCGTTCATCACGTTCATCAAATTTGTGTCCATGAGGCAAAGTCAGATCAAGCCCTTTTGCTTTCCAATCGATCTAATTTCATCTCTCAATATCCTTTGGACTTGGTTGTTAAGGAATCGATTTTCGTCTCCTTGCCTATCACGACACTAGCCATAGCAACAACTAGCCTTTCCCCGACGATTGCTGACCAAATTTCAATCACAGAGAAGATCCTTCATCTTCATCTTCCACAGACCGAACCGCGTTGGATCGAACTTTCTATCTCAATTCGTGACCCTCATAATATCTTAGATAAACCATAATTCCTCAAACTTGGCTCTAATATCGATTGATGAGTTATATAGTAAATCGAATCAGGGGAAAAAAAAGATGACACAATAGTTTACTTAGGTTCACCCAAAATAGGATCACATTCGGCAAATGATATCACTATGATTATGCGGTCGCACAATATGAAATTACAATGATCTCTCACATGAGTATAATGTACTTATAATTGGGCCCAAAACCTAAGCTCATCTTGAATCCTTTTGATCCTACAACAAATGGACCAATTTAAATATAAGTCTAAACCCCGTCATCTATGCGTAGGGATTACAAGTCATTTGTTCATATTTTGATTTCTCTAAACTTATGTGGGCTGCCGGTATGAGAAATAAGGATTATCAAAATATTCACCAACTCCAATAGTTCGGTTGTTTTTGTCAGTAAAGGCAGATTTTCCTTCCATAATCTAAATCTTTTGTTTTTTGTAGACTTTTCTATCTTACACACTTCGTTGATTAACCTCATGCACAATCTTATAGCTTTCTTTTTTTTCTTCTTATCCGATTAGAGGAAACTCCCTTCTTGTTTCATTTTGTTGGTTCATTCACGTAACACACCACAAGTTTATGCGATTATTAACCACATAAATGGCGATGTCAACCTCCTGGCCATTGATAGAATGGTGGCCAGGTCCAAGCAGATCCAGATAGGATTTTCCTGGGATCAATGGCAGCCATCGTCGAAGATCAACAGCACCCTGAAGAGAGAGAGAGAGAGAGAGAGAGAGAGAGAGAGAGAGAGAGAGAGAGAGAGAGAGAGAGAGAGAGAGAGAGTGGAGGTTTGATTGATCGTGCTAGGGTTTTGGATCTATCTCTTTACAACATAGAGTTGCACAATCAGAAATTAGGTTTGATTAAAGCGTGGCCACATAATCAAAATCCAGTACAATAATTATTGAAAATGAAGACATGAATTTAATATCCTGGGGAGATACGAGATCTATGATTATAATTAAGAATTTGAAGTATAGAGTGCCAATTACATAATCAATACGAAATATCATGGATTAGTTTGAGTAAGAATATAATTGCGACGTTGCGCCTCATGAAAATCCTAAGTTCATTTCATAGTTAACTCATACTCACGGGTTGATAGTTCAAAAAAGTAAATAGTTAAGAATTCACTTTTTCCAATTGATGACCCCTTTATTTTTAATCGGGCTAAAAAAGGTGGAAATAATTTGGCGTGCGAAGTTCAATTACATCATGTCTGTTTAAGAAAAGAAAAAACAAATATCCAAACGACACTGGCCTATTGATTGAGAAATGTACGTGAGTTGGGATGCGTGCTACTTGTTAATTCCCTTCAATAACAAATGCAAAGTAACTCCCATGATCGATCTATTCGGTCCATATGATAACTGTGTAAATTTACGATTTTTAGATTTTTTTTATTGATGACTGATAATCTCTATTTTTTGTCAATCCTTCGTATTCACGGGTTAATATTTTAGAGGAGATTAGCCCAGCAACTTATCGCCAGAGTTCTTCACTTAAATCACGAAATCATATATGAAATTTGAACTCTAAATCCAGTTATTAAAAAAAAAAACTTATCTAGTAAAGCAGTCATACGTCAATATAATAGAATGGTGCAATTTGACACGAGAATGCAGCATCGCGTGGTTCTTTTAAAAGTTAATTTGTCTTGTCCTCCATGGTCTCTAATGAGAACGGCCACTCGGATTCTCCGTATTCCAAAACCTAACAAAACAAGCCATCTGAAGTTTGAAGTGGATGGTGGGGGACGAATTTTTATAAATTTCAGTACACAAATTGGAAGTTTCGGAGCCACGACTCGATGGTCTAAGGACGACACGTTTCGTTTCCAATTTTAATGTACGAAACGACAATGGCGAGTCGCGTACGGAAGGACAAGAAGTGTTTTTTTTTTTTCTTCCCCTTTTCTTTTTTATCATCGGATGTTGTCGTGACGAATTTCAGGATGCCAGCCGTCGAATTCCTCCCCCCCCCCCCCCCCCCCCCCCCCCCCCCCTTAAATTAAGTCGTGGGAAGAGGGACGAAAGGCGGTGGGGCCCGCCGTTCTCTGCTGACGTGGCGCGCACAACGACATGCGGTCCACGTACGAGACGACGGATCGAGTGACGTCATCCGGAGCGTGGGAGGGAGGGGGGGTGTGGGGCCCGAGCAGGATGGGGGAAATCTGGGTCGAAGATCGGATCGGATCGGACGGTGGAGATGATCGGATGATTCCTTACTTGGTCGGGTAGGAATTCACTTGGCACGCGCGCATATGCTCCGGGCCCCACGCGCTCCTTCAGCCTCACCACCTCCTCCGCCCATCCCCTTCCCCCACCATCCCATCACGCCTTCTCTCTCTCTCTCTCTCTCTCTCTCTCTCTCTAACATTCTCTTATTTTATTTTCTTTCGTGGGCGACTGCGTGGAAGCATGCGTAGCGTGTGAACGTGCGTAGAATAATATCCTTCGTGGAGGGGGGTCGACCTCAGCCGTTGGAGTCGGGGGACCCGCCGCCGTTGATCAAGGCTGTAGTGGTGGGCCCCTCCCTCCCACCACTTGCCGACGGCATCCGTTCGCTGCCGGAGTCAGCAGTCTTTGATTGGTTGGTTCGGTTTCGGTCGGAACCTACTTGCGGCTTTCTAAGGATGGTGCTACGCTTCTCTTTGGGGAGAATGATGCAAACGACCCATTCACATTGATTGAGTGGGCAACGTGATTTCGAATTTTTCTTTTTAATTTATTCAATGCAGGATGAATATTTTATACGTGTCCGGTTTAACTATCTAAAAATTATATTGAATAAATTAAAAATTTGAGCATCACACTACATATTTAGTTAAAAATATATATATGTCATATCAAATAAATTAAAATTTTTTAAAAAATCACATTATATGTTAGGCCGGAATGCAAAAAGCATTTGTGTTGTTATCCATTTTCTCTTACACAAGTTATTCAACTTACTCCAATAACATGTCTTTTATTTGATCAAGGTTGTAGTGGTGGGCCCCTCCCTCTCACCACATGCCGACGGCGTCCGTTCGCTGCCGGAGTCAGCACTTGTTGATTGGTTGGTTCGGTTCCAGTTGGAACCTACCCAAGGCTTTCTAATGATGGTGCTACACTTCTCTTTGGGAAGAATGATGCAAACCATCCATTTACATTGATTGACCATGTAACGTAATTTTGAAAATTCTAACTTATTCAATGTGGATAGATTTTTGCTATGCGTTCAATTTAATCTTAAATTATATGAAAATATTTTAGAAATTGTATTGAACAAATAAAAAGTTTGAGGATTATACTACACATTTAATTAAAGAATATGGATCATCTTAAATGAATTAAAAATTTAATAATCGCATTATATGTTGGGTCCGAATTCAAAAAGCATACTCCAAGAACATCTCTTTAGAATGATAGTTGTTGGATTGGGGGAAAATAGATTTTAGTGGTCCATTTTAGAACCTTTTGACTTTCCACATTTTGTGCGTCCCAACATTTTCCGTCACTGTTACGATAAAAATGTACAGTGTTACAACCAAATTAAGAGGACATATTAATTCACTAAGACAACAAAAGAGCCTCACCGATAGCAGGTTGCCTCCATTAACATCTTTGATTAGTGAATTGTGGAGCTCGGTGTCATTCATGATAGAGGTGATAAAGGGGTGGTCAAATCCCACTTGGTTTGTCCGAGATCGAAAGGCAAATGGGTTGATCTGGACAATATTTTTGCTTGAGAAAGATTGCACCCAACCAATCTCGGGTTTGGATGGGGGCTGACCTAGCTTGAATCTTTCCAAGTACATCTGATGCTACGAGTGCGCTTAGGTAATATGATCTCCTATCAGCGCGACTTACCAAGTGATCGGCTTTGAATTATAAGTGACTTCAAGTAATAACCACAATATAACGAAATCTCTACTAATAACGGACGTTTAGGAATGTGATTTTAGCTTATCCAGACAAAAGAATCTTAAAGCCCTATCTCTCCTTGCTCCCCTCTCTCTAAGCCTCCTCCTCCTCCTCCTCCTCTTCTTCTTCTTCTTCTTCTTCATAATCATCATCTTCCTCCTCCTCCTCCTCCTCCTCTTCTTCTCTCTCTCATGCGCCCACACTCACACACAGAGATTCCGTCCCTACCATCATCCACCGCCCATGACCACAGCCACTACTTTGAAACCACTACCATCCGCCTGATATGGCTGCCATCACAGCCCCGACTTCGGAACCGCAACCACCATCGTAATAGATGTTGACTGGGGTCTAGCCCTAGGGTTTGTTTTAGTAACATGAGAATTGACTGGGCGAAGTTCACTCTGCATTTGCACCTTGAAAATTTCTTATGAACAAGTTGCGATGTAAAGGGCAGCGGCCATCGATTGCTCCAGGGATTGCAGTAAATTTTGAATCCATACAGAAAACCTAATCCCCATACCCAGCGTCACGAGACCACGAGGCAAAGGTAATCTTGCTGGAGCTATGACTGATTTACACTTGTTTTAATTTCCTTGATCATAGAAACATCGTTAGCCAAGATCACATATAGACTATATAGGGAAAAATTACATATTAAATCTTAAGTTTATTGTATGGCTATCAATATAGTTTTGAACTTTTTAATAATGTAATCTTGAACATTTACTCAAAATTCCATTATATTATTCGGATTGATTGTCACAGAGATTCACCGACATGGTGATCCTATGTTATCCTCGTAGGATGTCCTTTCGAGTAAAATTTGTCATGTCGGCAATGCCAAATATGACATTTGATAATGACTAGACGCATCTAATTCTTGATTTGTTGATTTTCATATGTTATTGTTTGTATTTAAAAACCAAGTTTCTTTTCCTCATTCATCTGCTAAGTAATTTGAGCTTCACTTGACAATAATATAGGTGGGACAGCATTAAATCATCCATTAAAAACCAAGTTTCTTCCATAATTTGTTTCTTGAAAATCTGAAAAAGGTATTTCTATAGTTAAGTTTTTTAGCAAAATATATAGGCGAAATATATATTATCAAATGACCTATAAACCGCGAGCAATGTAAATTACTTCCGTATATTTACTTAATCTGAACTTTCGACTTTTTATTTAATTCTAAACACCTAAAACTTTCTTAACGCATAATTGTTGACATGTCCATTTTTTGCATATATTTACTTTCATTTTTTTAGAAATTTAAATTACGTCTTAAATTTTGGCTGAAAAATTAAAAAAAATTAACTCAGAAGTCAAATCTAGATAGCAATCTATTATCGTAGTGATCACATCAAACTATTAAAATGGTAAGTGGACGCAACTGGCAGCTTTTTGCTTTCTCCAGCAATCCTGCTGCATGCTGAATGATGAAGAAATGCCAACCGAAACGGGAAATGATGAGCAATGATGTGGTCAAATCAGCCACTCAACATTTACCACGTGTTCAATTTTTTAAAGGAAAAAGAAGTCGTAGCGCCAAAATCTCCAAATTTGAGCAGCGTGATAGGAAGGCTGCGGAGGTGGATATAAAAAACGGGTACATCGTCCTAATCGCTTCCATAATAGATCATCCATATGAAACATGACTATTTTTCCCATCAGATTGTGAATAAATATATTAAAAAAATTAGAGGATGTCGATTTGTTTCTATAGTTAATTCTATATAAACAATAAAGACGGTGCTACGTCAACATGAAAAAAGAAATTATCTATAAAAAACCCTAAATCTATTGTATTTTTGAATCCTACACCTTTCAATTCTTTCAATTGAGTCCTATGTCTTTTGAAAACTTATAAATTGTGTCAATCGGATCAATTTTGATCAGAAGCTACTGATGTAAACAGCGATCGTCCCACATGGCATGGCCTGCACTCGCTTGTGGCTACATATCTATACAAAAGATACATGCTATATAAAACCCCTTTGCTAACAATTAATAGTCAAGATTGGTTGGTGGTAAATCGAGTTGACGATCCAATCGACAAATTATGGTTTATGTTCAACACGAGAGTTGCAAAATAACTGTGTAGAGAAGCGAGGAAGTCCTCGAACTCCTTAGAGCGGAAAGGAACTTAATCGTCGTAACTCGATTACAAATGTGCTTTTAAAACTCGCAAACAGCATTGTTCACCCTAGAAGAGAGAATTGTGGATAAGCTCACAATACATGATCTCATTGACTATATTGCTCATTTGCGAATGTCAATATCCAATGACATTTTCTCTTCTTTTCTTTTTTCTTATTTCGGGAGTCGAAAAATGCGGTTGGTAATTCCTTTTATTAGAATAAAGAAAAGAAAAACCGGCAGCACCCACAAGCCTAGACTAAAGACAAGCCCTAGGGCTAAATCGTGGAGACAGATTTGCCGGGGCGACGGGGGAATTTCTTGCATCTTAAGCTGAAATGAAAGGGAGTGAAGGGTACGTCAACATGTTTTGATTTAAAAGCAACTCCGTACGTCTCATGTTTGTTCCCTAAATAGCTCGTGTGCATTAGGTGATCCGCCCGGGAGAATGTCCTTCGTGTCTATAACAAAGATAAAATGCAAAAGGAAGAAGAGGGACACAGATTTTTGGGGCCACCTTCTTTACTTCGGATTAGCATCTTCCCGGATTCAAAACTTTACATTTTCTTTTTTTTTTCTTTTCACTTTTAATATAAGAGACGCCCTCGACGAAAAGAAAGCCATTCATAAATAGATGTAAGATGATCAGATTAGATATTTCAAAAACCATACTTTTATCACGATCACCGTTCCATTTGGTCATGTAAGGGATAATTATACAGTTAGTCCATGAACTTTACATGAGTGTGTAGTGTGAATTTTAAACTTTCAATTTACTCCAAGTAATCCCTAAACTTTATGCCGACGTGCAATGTTGTCGCTAAATTTTGTTCTAGTATGTAGTGTGCTCCTTAAATTTTTAATTTATTCAATTTGATCCTTGAATTTTGGTGAATGTTCAATCTAGTACATAGACTATATGAAACTATATAATATTATCCTTCAATTAATTTAAATTTAGGGACGATATAAAATACTCACGTATAGTCCATGGGCTAAATTAAATATTTATCAAAAGTTTATGGATCACTTTAAATAAATCAAAAGTGTGGGGATCACATTGCGCATTAAATTAAAATTTAAAATCCACTTTAAATAAATTAAAAGTTGAAGAACCACATTGCACATTTTGTTAAAATTTAGGAGTTCTTTATGTCATTTTCCCTTCATGAAAAGAAGATTGTTTATATAATTATATTTGGAGGATCATTTATGTCATTCTCCTTCCACGGAAAAGAGAATTTTCATTAATAATATCTGGCTATATGCTTTGAAATTTCCAAAATTTGTAGGATAGCCCTTGGTATAAATCTATACCTTGAATATATCATATTGGCAAAAGCACGAATTGACTCACATAAGCTTGATGACTGAGATGTGGCCCATACTGTTCTTGCCCTCCCTTTTCCTTTTTGACTTCTTTGCCACCACCCATCTGCCACTACGACTGCCTTGGCTTGCGTTCCTCTCTCTCTCTCTCTCTCTCTCTCTCTCTCTCTCTCTCTCAATATGAGGTAGCAGTCTCAAGTTAGAGGTTGCCGAGCTTGATGAGCTCCGTTAAGCGAGTTGTGGAGGAGACGCCGTGAGGTGGGGAAAGCGGAGAGAGACTAGAGACTGAAAGAAAGAGCACCACGGCGGCGGCGGCTAGTAATACTGAAGCGGCAAGCCGTAAGGCATGGTAATAGGAGTTTAATGCAGCATCGACATAATTCTGCCGAATAATAGTCACTTAACCCTGAAGTTGGCAGTGATGGCGACTCCGTGGACATGATTTTAAGCAGTTTTATTCCCCAGGAGGTTATTAGTGGCCTCTGCATACATTTAGCCTTTGATTCTATTCCTTTCGTATACGTTATTTATTATAACCAGTTGATTCAATTAGTTGAAACATTAGAAATAAAACGGACCCTGATGGAAAAAACACGAAACTATTGACTTTAATAGAGTTTTAATAGAGTTGAGACACAACACTCAATGCTCGAAACCATGCGAATAGTTTTCATGATATCAGATTAATGAAGCTAATGCGAGTGAGGACCATTCGAAGTGCAAGGCCTACGTCTTGTCAACGTCGTCCAAGATGTTCGGTGTAGGTTTCTCTGTCAAACATGCGATCGTACAAATAGGGTCCTATAAGTACAATGCTGGCGACGGCATCTAATAAGGCATTCAAATTTGGGATAGATCATGAAGATGTTAGAAGGTTTTCTTCTTTCAATATTGAAATGTGTGCCCAGCTTTTTCCTCCATTTCCCCAAAAGTAAGATGAGAAGAGACTTTGGTGCGAATGGTGTGCGAACGATAACATTTTTATTTCGTGGAACATTTTCTTTTGAGAAATGTTTTTATTTTTATTTTTACTCTCTAGAATAATTTCTGAGTAAAAAAATGCATTTGATAACTATGTAAATTTAATATTGAAATAGAAAAAAATAGGAATGTCTTTGGTACAATCCATGAATTTTTATATGTTTTTGTTTTTTCTTCTTATTCACGGACGATCGAATGCCGCCGACCATCGCCTCGCCACCACTCGTTGCTGCCCCCTGGCCGTCACTGCTGCCCGACCATAGCCCACCGGCCGCCACCGCCAATCGCTGATCGGCAGTGGCCTACGATGGTAGGGCGGCGGCAGTCAGTGGCCGACACCTACAGTTGGCGATGGCTGGCGGTGGTCGAGCAGCTGCGGTTGGTGGCGTTAGGTAATCGGAGGACGGCAATGGCTGGCGCCGGCAGTCAGCCATCAGCGGCAGTGGCCGGTGGTCTAAGCCGGCTGGCAGTCGTAGGAAGATGGTGGCCAGCAGCGATCGACGGTGGCTCCGGGCGGAGAACAATATTGAAGAGGACCAAAATCACTTAAATGTCTCTATTAACGATGAAGTTGCAAACGAAGAACATGAATCAATTGTGTCTATATAAGTTCATTTAGAGGCTTCCCGCACTATATATTGAAATAAAAATATTGATATATATATTTGCTTTATGTGAGTAAAGACTCTTTTATTGATGTATTAAAATATTTTATTGTCTGATTCAAGTGATTTTTTTCCGAGAGACTAAACTTTTTAAAGGGTGCCAAGCAGCTGAATGGGCAATATATATTGTTAAGTCGATACTTATTATTGCAGTACATTTGTACTTTGAAGATAACTCTTTTCCATTGATTATTATATGAAAATTCTGATACATTTAAAATTTCCATAATTTCTTCCAATAGCTAATTATGTCATGTAATCAAGGAAAATCTATGTAATAGTATCCTAGGATGCATTTTGTTTTGCGTTTGCATGATGATGCTGGGTGTTTTAAATTTTTTACATACTTAATTTCGTCATATTTGTAATTTTTTTTTGTGAAATTATCAAACATCATGCAATGATGGCATGAAAAATAAATAAAAATTGGACTATTAGATTCATTGAATAAATTGAAAGTTGAGCAATTAAAATATACAAACTCCAATCTAATAGCACATATTGATATAATCAAATTAAATACGTTCTAAAACTAGTACATCGTTCTTTCCACTCTTACTTGTGCTTAGTTTATTTATAAATAATAGTTTCCTAATACAAAAAAGAGATACATACAACTTATTAACACGATATTGTTTACCTATTTATCAAAATAAACTAATTTTTTAGAAAGCGCACATAAAATTTGTTCCAAATGGAGAAAGAAAAGGAACAAACAAAAGAGAAGAAAAGAAGGCAACAAATAATCTCAAATTAAGAGTGAATCCCATGTTTAACCTTAATAAATGTTGTTAAGAGGAGCATGACTAAGTTTTTCTCCGGCAAAAATTTGAAAAAAAGAGAAAGAAAGAAAAAAAAAAAAAGAACAATGTGGGAACCGTAAAGAACAAAGTAGCCAATTCAACATGATAGGAGATATCAAGAGCCAATAAGAGGGTGCAAACAGAGAAGCATTTTAATCTCCAAATTTTCGATTTTACTGTTTTTTCAGAGATCAACTATAATATGTTGAGATTATACATGACGATCAATATTTAAGATTTTATTAAGAAGTGCTTTCTGAATATCAGTTAAATTAATCAAAAGGGGAATTTGGTAATTTTTAATGTACTGATTGTACTTGTGATATGTAAACTAAATGCTTCTGAAGTAGAACATTTCCTCGGTATTGAGCATGTTTAACTAGTGTTTTCGGGCTGACGTTGATAAGATCATTATTATCAGGGAGATAATACAATTCGACACGGAATAACAAATTAAATAAAAAATTCACCTAGACAAACATTCCCGGAATCTCTCTCTCTCTCTCTCTCTCTCTCTCTCTCTAAGAGAACAAAATAACACATTCATAGGACGTCCAGACACTCTCAAACATTCCTTTTCCTGCTTTCATAACCAGCTTCAACTAAAGCAGCTCATCTCTCTCTCTCTCTCTCTCTCTCTCTCTCTCTCTCTCTAAAAGCCAACTTATATCTTTGCCATCCCTTTTAATCAAGAGCTTCCATCCATGGACAGCGCTCAGTGGCCACAGGTAAGATAGATCCATCCATCTCTCTTCTCTCACTTGATCTGCATCATCTCCTTCCTCTCTTTCCCTCTCTCTCTCTGTCTGTCTTTTCTCTTCTTTCTTGATGATTTGGCTGCTAATAAAGGGTAAAGTAGTGCTGTTCTTTGAAGATGAAAGACGATCGCTTGTTTTCTTTTCCTCCTCTCTCAAGCTCATACAATAGCTAAGTTCGAAGTCTTCACTCTCCTTTCAATTTAGTCACACCTGTTACTGATAGTGTTTACCACTTTCTTTTCTCCTTTTCAATTATAGTCACCACGAAAAAAGAAGAGAGAGACGGTGCATCTTTATTTTCTGGGCTGATGCCAACTTTGAAAAAGTGAAAAGTGGGCTGTTTTTGCCTTGTTTCTTGGTCTCGTTTTGTCTGTTTGTGTTCACCTTCTTCCTGTTTTTCTCTCTCAGATTTTCGGGGTTGATCTTCCCTCTTGTTTTGATCTTCATGCTGCTACGATTTCTTGATGCCTTCTTCATTTTCTTTTTTGGACCTTTTTTCTTTAGGAGATTGTGGTGAAACCAATACAAGAAATAGTCACAAACACATGCACAGCAACAACCACCCCAAAGCCATCATCATCTTCGTCTTTGGAGAGGAAGCCAAGGCCACAAAAGGAGCAAGCCCTGAACTGCCCAAGATGCAACTCCACCAACACCAAGTTCTGCTACTACAACAATTATAGCCTCACCCAGCCCAGGTACTTCTGCAAGACCTGCAGGAGGTACTGGACTGACGGTGGGTCACTCAGGAACATCCCTGTGGGTGGTGGCTCAAGGAAGAACAAGAGATCATCATCCTCAGCATCATCTTCTTCCTCGTCTTTCAATTCTTCATCCAAGAAGCTGCCTGATCTGATCAACACACCTGCAACAAACCCTAACAACAAAGTGCCACTCCATGAAGGCCAAGATCTGAACCTGGCCTTCCCAAACCCTCACCACCATGATTTCAAGTCCATCTCTGAACTGGTCCAAGTGTCAAGCCTTGAGGCCAGCAAGAACCACCAAATCTCTTCCAACTCTAGCTCTGCTGGTGTTCCGGCGGCCTCGCCACAGCTCTCTGCTCTGGAGCTGCTCTCAGGGATTACGTCGAGAGGTAGTTTGAGTTCGTTCATGTCGATGCCCGTCCCTGATCCAGGCTCTGTCTATACGCCCGGGCTGTTCGCCCTGCCAGATTTCAAGCCAACCCTCAATTTCTCTCTTGATGGCATTGGGAATGGGGCTTATAGGAGCCTCCCTAGCGTGCAAGAAGGGGGCACTAATGGAGGGAGGCTCTTGTTTCCCTTTGAAGATTTAAAGCCAGTCTCAAGCACAAGTGATATTGAGCAGAATAGAGGAGAGCAAGGAGACTCCCATGGGTACTGGAGTGGGATGTTGGGTGGAGGATCGTGGTAAAAAATTAGTTTCAGATTAAAGAAACAGTAAAAAAGGGAAAAATAATGGGTTTTAGTTGTTCTTCTTGGGTGTTTTATTTACTTAATATCATCAGTTTCTCTCTGCTGGTTTTGGGTTGGGGGGGTTGGGGGGGGGGGGGGGGGGGGGGGAGGAGGGGGTGCATTTCATGATGACTTATTTGATTTTTCTTGGGAACTAACGGATCATAGGTTTATTAAGTGGATTCCTTTTTCTCTCCATCTCTCTTCGATATCAACCCTTTCATCATCTTCTTGGCCTTGTGAAGATTGTTGAAGGAAATTGAAGCTTTCCTATAGTGTGTAGGGCTCAGCTTCAAGATCAGAAAGCTTCACCTGTGCATGTATGACTATCCAAAGGGCGATATGGATTTAAAAAGGTGAGTTAGTTAAAGCCCATTTTTTAGGGCATTTGAGCGGATGAGGGCATGAATTTTGCCCATCATTTCATCCTTCATCTCCACACCCAACGAGAGAGAGGGAGAGAGAGAGAGACCCAAGTTTTATGTATGTTTGATGTTTAGCTTTGGTCAAATTTAGACATGTTATGCTGTAACTGCGCAATTAATTCAATGAATTATATAGTTACTAATATTTCTTTTGAGCACTATATTTATATTATCTGATCATATTATATGTTTTTCACTTATCCTTTTGGTTGAGCTTATATTGATTGCATCTAATTTATCGAAAGAGACACATTGAGGATACAAAAGCTGGTTTAGACTGCCACATTTGTATCAATGAACCATATTCCTTCATGTAATAGCAGTCTGCAGAATAATACTATAATTAAATTTTTTCATCTACAGCACTAGTCATGGAATAGTTTCTCCCCTCCTCCATTCATTGAGCACGATTTGAGTAGATCTAAAGGTCCGTCCACCGGTGGTCCTTCCACATGAATTCCAGAAGTAGCAGCTAATGAATAAGCAAAGAACCATATGATATAAATCAGTTCTTTTCAAGAGTTTCCGACAAATTATCGAGTAATTTCAGGTTAACCTATCTAGTCCTATCAAAGTGGAGAACATGTCGACTCTGTCAAAGGCAGTTTCTTTGTACTATGGATGACTGTACCTACAAAACCTATAGCTTTGAAGTCTATGCAATCCATCTTTTCCCCCTGAAGATATATTAACGGTTGCTTTTTTTCCTTATTGAAAGAATTGACGGCTATCTGAATTACAAAGGAAAAAAAGGTGAATTTTGTATGAATACTCTCACTAATTACCCGTGAAAATTGTCATCACGCTCTCATTTTAATATAATAAAACTTTTTCAAGCTTGACCAAATATCTTAGAACAAGAGTTAATCAAAATCTTCTAAGACTTCTCTCACATTGCATAAATGGACATAGTACTTATCCAGAACAGCTTGCCTAAAGGCAATTTTTACACATGTATCGTGTGTATCATAGTAATCCATTGTTCTTGCTTCTGTTATTCTATTCAGGGTTTTTTTAATAAACTCCTCAAATGCACTAGTTAAACACCCATGTAATAAGTGTTTGGAGTTTGCAGTCGATTATTTTTCTCATGTTACGTTTAATCAGTGTATCGATAAATAAAAAAATTCCTATATTAAGCATGATTGGCAAGCGCTCTCGAGAGCCTGGTTGCCTTGTTGCATATGACAGCAATAAAGGAAGTCCTGAATCGGAGCGAAGTGGGAGCTGCTGTGTCAAGAATGGCCATCAAACCTGCCTCGACCAAAAGTTTCAACCACCCAAATTCTATTCCCGGGCATCTTTTTGAAAGTCCCTCCTTCATGTTGCCTCGAACGATCATATCACATGCTTGAAGCATCGCCACGACCATGTCTTCTCTCTCTCTCTCTCTCTCTCTCTCTCTCTCTTTTCTTTCACACGGTTTATTTATTTGTTATTTAGCAAGAAGATTAAGAAGAAAGATAATCTGACAGACCCTGCTTTCTTAGGAGTCTTCGTGGGGACCCACAAAAAACATTCTCTTAGGCAAGTGTGCAGAGAGGGAATTATGCTTTCCACTAAGTGGATCCGTCTAGATCTGGATGCTCCGTTTTTCCTCTTATTATTAATATTAAATGACCAATGTTCTTTATCAAATAAATGGGTTTTTTTTTTAATCCCTGTTCTTTGCTGTAAGCCACTTTAGTCTGCAGTAGAGGGACATGATGCCCATTCCCCCCCAATTACGGTCGTCTTTGTGGACAAGTGTGCAATTTTTCTAACATTGATTCTTAATCGACATGTTGGCAAGGTAGTGTTATCTGGGTTTGGCATATAGTTTCTTGCAGTTTCGATCTCTTATCATTCAGAAAGTAACGACACTCTTGCTCGTTAGAGGAAAAACAGTAAATTATCAGATTTTTCTTTGCAAAAAGTAAATGATTCAAAAAATATTTTCTTAAGGATAATTACTTATATCGCTTAAAAGAATAAATGAATAACACATTTATCTTTCATGAAGACGTTTAGACATAAATTATTGTCAGTAATGAAAATATCTTTCTTCTACTAATTATTTCAAGCGTGATACAAAGCGATCATATTTAAAAAAAATTCTAAATTATTCACTTTTCGTGAAATAATTGGAGTTTAGTTACAACTCTAACATACTACCAAGGTTAATTAAGGAGATGGAAATCCTCTAAGTGTATTAGAAGAAAAAATCTATTTCACTTGCTAAAATGGGCCACTAATTATTTTATTTCTTAGAAATTAAACCAAGTTGTATGAGTGCCCGGATCTTATCTATGTGGGAATTGCGGGACCGATGAGAAGGGAGAATATGCATCTCTAGAGGATGGTGTAAAGGTCAAGACTTACTCTCGCATGATTTGTTGAAATTGCGGATTTTGAGTTGCCACAGGGTGATGCGGCTCAAACATCTTTTCTTGGCAATTTTGGTTCAGTACACTATCGGGGAAACAATTGTCATATGCGTATCGCATTGAATGTTTTGATCCAATTCTTCTTTTTCCACTCACAATCATATCACTAATTGAGTCAAAATGAAGGTGAAAGCAAAGTAGCTTTAAATCGATGTAAGTGAATACCGAAGACTTTTAATCCTTACATTTACCAAACAAAAATTATGTGACGCTGTATGTAATCTGATTTGCATCTAAATGATTTTCATTCAGAAACATATTAAAATTCGCGTCATACGATATTGTTCACCTCTATGTATACATTTAAAAGCACCATTCACATTTTATTTTCTCTAAGTTCTAATGCACATATGCATTACTCTCAACAACACTTTCCAACAAAAGAAGAACAAAAAAGAAGGAAAAGCAAAGAGAGGTACATGATACTGAAGTGCGATAAAGTTGATAATAAACAAAAGGATTTATATCATATCCACGTATTTATGATAGAGGCAATCAACAGTTACTATAAGTGATAAAGGCATACGTGTAATTGTTTGAACCATGCCTACAAGAATTAAAGACTCCTCTCTCTCTCTCCCCCAGCTGCTTTGAAATGGAGAGAGCCGGCCGCGGACTTGATCTGACCCATCTTTGCCGTATAATTCTTTCTTGAGGGTTATGATATGAAGAACACCTGAAGTTTTGCTGTAATAGCTTACTATTTTGGAAAGGATTATCCTGAAAGGGAACGAGGGACAAGGCAAGCTTTTACTCTATTGATCTTGCTGTTGGTTCCGACTATTTTGACAATCAATAAATGTTCAATGTCAGCTCGAACCACCTAGTGATAATCTCTTTTGCAATAGGCAGTGACCCATCAATGAGCTTTTCCAAGATTTCTCCACGAAGCAGTTGAAAAGATTAAATTAGTTTCCACAGGTGAAAGTGGTCCTGTCGTTGATGACGTGCATATTTTTCGGGTGATCTGCGTTTTCCTTCGGCCAGCAACATGAAGAGTCAGAGATTACAAACTCTTACCAAACTAGCTTTAATCTTTTCCCCACGCGAGAACAGAAGAAGCTACAAAGAAAGCGGGGTTATCACAAAGCGAAATCTGGTGATCTAGCGAGACAGAATCGAAAGAGCACGACGTCAAAAGGTTGAATAAAAGATTCATCAAACAAAGCCTTAATTAGCTCCCAAGTCCATTGATGCACATTAAAGTCTACGAAACAGTTGGGCCGAAAAGCTAAAAGAATTCGCATAGTTCCTAATCCACGCATAAACCCTTAGCATCAGAACTGAATGTATTTGCCTCATTTGCAAAGATGAGCAGACTACTTAAGTACCACAAAAGCGAAAACTGCAGGGAAGCTCTACACCGATGATATGTGCTCAAAACAATTCAGCTAACAACTCATTGAGGAACAGAGACTGGCAAGAATCAAAGAAATTTAGCTCATAAATTGCAGGAAAGGCAGGTTTACAATGAGTGAGCGCACAGGGTTTCTTTTCTTCAGCAATAAGCATCTTACTTCTGGAAAATGAAATTCAAATTCAACAGCGTCTGTGATACAATACAAGTAGCTGGATCTTACCTAACGATCAATAATGTCTTGTTGAAACAGGTACACAAGATGTACGGTACAACTGATGTGTCGGGACACTTTGCTAAATGTTTTACTTCCTTGAGATGTCAGCTTGTAATGGAGGTAGATTAAAACTAGCTGAATATTCCCACAAAAAACATAGTCGGAGGGACCAGGCATATATTCTTTGTTAGCTAGTTCTACTGATTGCAACTTTGGCAAGATCAAACAATTCACGTGATTACGCAGAACCCCTTTCTGTTGTATTCTAATCACCTTGAGGATGAAATTTAATTTTGAAACTGCTCTTCCTAGAGGTGAGAAACGTCCATAACAAAAGGTGATAACCAACTCCATTAGAATTAGATGTACCCGCTGGACCTTCAAGCTCCAGCTACTGTATTAGAACTAGTCAAAACAGCGCCGAAACAGATCACAAGCTGATGGGGGCATTATCAACCTCGTCCACTGCCTCTGTCAACCGCCTCTTTGCAGATTTGGTCCTATAGCACCATACTTCAAAGGCCTCGGTTAAGTCAGGATACTTCGCTTGCTCTGCTTTCATCCAATCTGCCAGAATATCAGCTTGATCGTTTGATGGTAGTGCTAATACAAATGAGACGATTGCACCTTCGATGCTCTGGCACAAGTCTTCATCCATTTTATAAGGAAACCTGGCCTCCTCATTGCTCTTTGAATCTAGAAGAGGTTTCATTTTTCTTATAAAAGGAAGCCACAGTTTAAGTATCTGCACCCGAAAATCAGCTGGAAGGATCACGTTTCCATACCCGACTGCCTCCAAGACTTTCCCACACACTTCTATTAGCTTTAGCTTCAAACCCCACATGACAGACTTGAGCTTCTGGTCTTCAACTATTCCCAGAATATTTTCAGAGGTTTCTGCCCACGTTGAGACAAAATCCTTCATTAGTTCCATTTTTGGCAGTACATTACTCATCCAATCAAGATCGCTCAAACCCTGCAATATATCAGCCTCTGCTGTCTCAGACCCAAGATCTGACTCGTTAAGCAAGGAGGACAACTTGCTTTCCAATGAGGAGAACATAAAAGATAGGCCCTTTTTAACTACTGATTTGACTTCATCATCAACAGTAATCAATGGCATGTCCTCATCTTCCCGTAGCATGAATTCTATTTGCTCTTGGGCTGAACTTTTGAGCTCTTCTCCAAATGGAGGACAGGGCCCAGCAGTGGATGTGGCAAAACGAAATGCAGAAACAAAAACACTTTTAGTGACAGTAAAGTCAACTGGTTGAATCCTGGCTAACATTGGCATGGCGACCGTACCAAGCTTGGATGCAGCTTCCATTATCTCTTCTTCTTCCTTGTTATCCCAAGGAATGGCCTCCAGGTATTGGATGCAGCTGTGAGTGATCTCGTCACAGTGAAACGCAACTGCTACCTGTAGTATACCGAGAGCAGATTTCACAGAGCCATAGAAGCCCAAATGCGACTCACAAGGTAAATAAATCAACTCCAGAAGTTTGACATGGTGATTATAGTCTAGCGTCGAACAGTTAATTTCAAGGCAAGTCGTGGAATTTGGAGAAGTGAGTTTTTCTGCAAAAAATTTGCTCTTCTCAGTCAATATGGAGGAATGGCAGTAGAAAAGTTCTGGTCTTCCTTCATCATTCAAGAAGCATAATCTGACGTCACTGGTGACTTGCTCACCAAGTCTGCAGGGCTCATGTTCTCTGGTAGCCTCCATACATCAAACTGCTAACAAACAGATTCATGATTCATGTTGTTGAAAGCATAAAGTATCCTCCACCAGTACAATGCTTGAAAGATCTAATGAGATAAATCAACCTGCAGAAGTTTCAGTAATGTTTTCGGTGAGAGAACTTCTATAACAGTATAGGAAAAGGAGGAAATAACCATAAGTATATCTTCATCTAGTCAATTTCCAAGGTGCTACAAGATCAGGAACCTTAAAACATCATGCTGTGAAAAAATACTAGAACTGAATAAGCACTGAATGGATCGGCAACGGCAAGCTCCCAGAGCTCTTGAGTCATTCACGATCCATGGAAAAAAAAAATCCCTTTCTAACATGATTTAATTAGTAGTTTTGAATAGCTACAATAGACAAGTCAGCTAAGATCGACTCAACCGCAGCAACCACTACCTCTCCTAAGGAGATTGCTGCAAATTTCTTCTCATCCAAGTATCACATGAATATTGCCCAGCCGGAAATGTGCTTACTCATTAACTTCGTGACAGTTTTTAAAAGTCTGATGATTTCCTCAAGAACTGAAAAGTTTGAGTATCATCTCATGACCTAAGAGACAAACAGAGAGTTCCATTTCACAAGATCTGATGCAGAGTTCGAAAGCAAGTGACATGTAGGATTAAACTGATCTTCTTACCAGTCACCACATTGTTGACTTGTTAATTTCAAGGGATCATAACACAATAAGTACCTGAACACTCCGTTTAACAACCAAAACTTTTTCCCGTTCATTCAATCAAGTACCTTGACTTTTCAAATTCAACCCAATCTAAAATATCAGCTAAATAAATTATCATGTCGTGTGATTTTGCTGAGGTGACTCACTTACTAAGCAAAAGTTAAACCCAATTATTGATGTGGCTCACTTACTCAGCAAAAGTTATGTTGATCTCTATCTAGAAAGCATTGGCTTGGCGGTCCAATATGTCTCTGTTAAGGCAGCATCACTTCAAGAGGCCATATCGGAGTACAATGTGGACATTTAAAGACTACTTATGGCGTTAATGTCCAATTTAGCATTTTTGGTCTGCCGCGATATCTACTAATCCAATCCACAACAGAGGGCATAGGCACGATACAGGGGAAAAGCACAAACAATCTTTCTTTTAAGCGAAACAATCTTTCTTTCAACACCAAAAAGACGCACTTGCCACGACAAATGAGCTGCTAACACCAAAAGGGTATTTCTATTTCCTCAAATAAATGAACTTCATCAAATGGGTAACGACAGGGATTGATATCTTACTCAAACGAGGCCTTCAAAACCTCATCACTCCTCCCTCTTGGAGGAATCAAGATCGGTTGTAAGCTCGCTGAAGCTTCAACTTAGAGTTGGAGCTGAGACGCTTCACCTGTGCTCTCTCGTCCGATCCTGCAGAGTGCAGAGACCAATTCGACAGCGATACAAGCAGAGAGTGAAACGACACTGTTCGGGAAGATAAGGATTGGGGGGATGCTGGAAGTGAAGCCGAACAGGATGAGTCTTCTCCAGGACAAAACACGGTTGGTCAAAATTAGGGCTTTTGCCCTCAAAATGACAAGAAGTCTAATAATAAACATTTCATAATATAGAGCGGCCAAAAGCCAAAGCATATCACCAAAATCTTTCGAAAACTTGATTAAGATATATATAATAATTTCATATTTGTGTTTAATTTTACTGGGTATTGTTCTTAATAGCGGCAAGATTACATTTTGGGGAAAAAACGAAGAAGTAATCCCCTAAAGTTGTGCCAATTCTCCAAAAATGGCTTTATCCTAAATATCCATGAACACCACAACTTTACCCTTAATGAACTCCCGAGACATGTGCACGCGAGTGCAATGGAGTTTGGTAATATTTTTCTAGGCGAAATGCCTTTAGAAAAGGAAATCCATCTTGCGTGAGCATAAGCCACAAAATTGCATGTGTGTAGTGAAGAATAATTACCAACTTTGACAAAAGATATGTATTATTTGCAAGGGTGTCAAATGGGGGGTTGAGTTTGGGTGGGGTCGAAAATGATATGTCCCATATTGACCCATTAATCCGTTTTCATCCATTTTTATATAATACAATTTTAACGACATATATCCGACCCAAGTTGTTGAAATCACTTACATATTTAACTAAATATACGAATTTTTTATGACTTAAAAAATATTATTAAAATAATTTTGTGCAATACAATTTAGTTGATAATTTTTGTAACTTTTATAAAAATTATTTTCTAATTAATTTGAATTATTTTTATTTTTGGAAAATAGATTTTTTGTTGCTTTTTTCTCGGCCAGGTGCTAGCTATGGCTATTGGCAATTGGCCATGAGTGAATAGATATACTCGTTGGTGAGTCTCAAGCCTCGCTTGAGGCTGGCAAGGCTCTAGTTAGTTAGATTTTAGCAAACTGGCCCAATCTTGTTGACCTTGAGCAATGGTTGAGACTCACTAGGGTGAGGTCAAGCTCACTGGAATCTAATGAGTCTTGAACTTGATAGCCTTGGGTGAGCTTGACCTTCTTGGAGCTGGCGAGTCTAGAGCTTGACCTCACTAGATCCATTAAGGTTGAGCTGGCACCTCACGCCTCGTAATCTGGCCTCTCAAGCTCTCTGGAGTTTGGCAAGCTCATCTCTCGGCTCTTGGCTTAGTTGCTAGATGTTGCCATGGCTGGTGAACAACCATGACTAATGACCAGTCGAGAAAGAGAGAAAAAATGAAAGAAAAAGAGAAAAAAGAAAAAAAAATAGATTTTTGATTTTTTTAAATAAAAATAATAAAAATATCATAATATTTATAACATAAAATTGGTTTCCTTATGACACTTAAAGTTAATTAGATAATTCATTTATGATCAACTTAGAAGAGCTGTTAAGTTATTAAGTGGCCAATTTCCACTTATAACCACATTATCTAATATGAGTTAAAATATAAGTTTTTGACTCATTTTGATATCTCTAATTGTATATAAGGGCTCTTGATCTTGACAAATTAAAATTTTCCTTTGTGAAAGCCATTCTAATTTTGCATTAAAGACCATGTATGGGTGCTAATGTCTGTTCAATGTCAAAACCTATTCGAAGTGGCTCATTCTGTACCCAAAAAGCCCATGTATAAATAAGGATTGAATTTACTTTCCCACTTAGCTACTTTAGGTTGGAGAGTAGGTCGAGGTGGAGAAGTTATAAACACCTTTCAATATTTTTTATTTAGGGTACTTTACTTAATTTCGTCCGCAACATTAAAATTTGGTGATATGTACTCCGTTGGTTTCCTAAAATTCCCTTATCTTTTCCTTATTTGTTCCAAAAAAAAGCTTAAGCATGTTCAAATCAACTATAAACAAATTGAAAAAAGAATTAGAATGTCTCGATAAATTTACAAGAATACAGTCAAAGTACTTCAGATTTACTTCTAAATGTAAAGTTTTGGGCTTATGCATATAGCATTAAGTATAAGTACAAAGCAGCTTTTGTCTTTCCACAAAAATTTAAATTGTTTTGCGAGTTCCAAAAAATTATAAAACTTACCTGTAAATATAAAGAAGTGTCGAAGTATGTGCGTTGCAAGAGTTGACTCTACAAATATTTTAAGGAAAAGATTACTTTGACTTCATTTATTGAGAAAAACTATACTCTCAGTAGAACCAAATAGAAACAAGATTTTTAAATAAGAGAGACATTTTTTCTTCATTTAACTTCGAATTATAAATTATATGGCAAACGATATAAATAATCTCTAAACTTTGACCTAATGAACAACGTGGTCCCTCAATTTTTAATTTATTCAATATGGTTCTTGAATTATCTGTACATGTTCAATTAAGTTCTTGAACTAGATAATCGATAGACTAGATTGAATGCAAGAATATAATTATCAGGATTAAATTGAATATCTACCAAATGTTCATAAAACACATTGAATAAATTAAAAAAAAATAAAGGACCAGATTGTGCATTGGGTTAAAGGTTAAGGATTACATTGAGAGGGTCACATTGAATAAATTAAAAGTTTAAAGATCATTTTGCTTATTGGACAAAGTTCATGGACCATATTGTATATTGGGCTAAAGTTTAATGATCACATTGAACAAATTAAAAATTTATAAATCATTTTAAACATTGGGGAAAAACTTATGAATTGTTTTTATGTTTGTCCCTAAATTATAAATTGTTTTTCACCTCTAAAAAATAATGATTCAAAAATATTTTGGTTTCAGGTTAAGCCCTCTAGATCAAGCGTGATACTTCAAGGGCGCGCATGATTGAAATTCTATCCAAAAATCTAATTCCTGATTCCGTTCCAGAATGAATTTCTAAAGAAAGAAACGCGTTTGATACAAACAAAGAATTTCTAATCAAAAAGTAGAAATCTATTTGATATGATAAAAAAAATATGTTTTTGTTTTCTGATTATGTTTCTGTTTCATTTGAAATTTTTTTAAATACTTATTATTTTGCCCCAAAAATTGACAAATTTGATCACATTTTCTATTGTAATCGAATTCTGAATTCACTTTAGTTGTATGAATCATAGTATATAATAATTCCCACAGAACTAGGGGAGAGGAGGATACCCAATATTGAGGTAAGGAATTTTTCTTGTGGGTTTTGCCGGGCCAATCTGCTACCATATTAACCAGAGTTAAATTGGGAAACTTATGATGTTTACTCGCATTTTTCTGATGTTAGAAATTGATTTTGCAAGACAATTTGGGATTTCCAAATAAAACTTTGATATTTTTAATTTTTAATAATAGAAAAATATTTTTTATTATATTTTATTATATTTGAATTTTTAGTACTTTTTTAAAAAATTAAAATTTCTGAATTATCTAGAATTTTTTTGAATTTTTAAAAAATTTTAGGTTTTTTTAATTAGTTTATTAATTAGTTTATTTTTAATTCGAAAAAGGACTTCGGACTAGGTCGAGCCACGTTCGAAGGAGAGGAGGGAGAGAGCAATCTGATTAAGGCAAAAAATGAAGAAAGATGGCTAAAAGAGAATGGATTCTCAAATAATGTCAGAAAATGAGAAATGGAAAAATTTTCATTTCTTAGGCTCCGTTAGTTTCATGGAAAATATTCTTTCGGAAAATATTTTCCGAAAATTATGGTGTTCAGGGGGCAGAAAATAATTTGCCAAGGAAAATGTTTTCCAATCAATGGAAAATATCATTCTTAAAATGAAGAAAATGTTTTCCTTCCAAAAAGAAAGGAAAACATTTTCCAAGATCTCTAACAGCCTCTCTCCTCTCTCTCTCTCTCTCTCTCTCTCCCTTTCTCTCTCTCCTCTCTCTCCCCACCCCAATCGGATTCCTCTCTCTCTCCCTCTCCCTCTTCACTTGACATCTCTCTCTCTCTCTCTCTCTCTCCACTGAATAGCGAAAATATTTTCCGGTCCATTTTTAAGTTTCAAGCGAACACCAGAAAATATTGTCATTTTCCGGGAAAATGACTTCCTGGAAAATATTTTCCGGAAATACTATATTTTCCGTGAAATGAACGGAGCCTTATTATTGCCCTAAAACTAATTATGGAATAGAAATTTCTTCCAAAATTGGTTTTTCAAAATATTTTTATCAAACGCTATTATGTTATAGAATGAGCTTTTTTGTTTCAGAACTCATTTTGGAACATAATTGGATGCAAATTATGTGCATCCAATAGGATTCATTTTAGAAATTATACTTTCTTCTTCCTTCGATCCTGCTTCATTCCTTTCTCTGTCTCTCTCCTTCACACCCGCTTGAGCCGCCATAGCAGCGAAGCTTTAGAAGCATCTAGACTGCTTTTCTCTCCTCTTGTCCTCTCTCTCTCTCTCTCTCTCTCTCTCTCTCTCTCTCTCTCTTTTTCTCTCTCTCTGCGTTGGTGTGATTGAACTTGTGTACTGCCGGACACAGTACTTCCATGCTGTTCTTGAGGCATCTTTTCGATGATGCTTGCGGCTGTCATCGTATGCTTGAGTTTAGTTATTGGAACATTGTCTTGCTGTACTAATGATGGAAACTACTCAGATATAGTTGGTAGGCCCTTAAAATCCCACCAACCGAGGTTCGCAGCTTCGACTATGTCTGCTCTGCTTTGTGGCAAGAATTTCATAGTACCGATTGAATTTGGGCCTGTTGTTCCTGCTTCTGCTTCTGGTTGCACAGATTATGTGCATAGCATCATGAAGGCTTACCTTTCTCTGGGCTACATTATTATGCAAATGTTCATTGGGTTTAAGTTCACACAGTGAAATTCGACAATCTGGGGAAGCAGATTTCATTGACCCCGAGACCCAATGCGTCCAATGTAAAACCCGTGAAATTTTATTCGGTAGACATGCTATTATGAATATCCTGGAGCAATTAGTAATAAGTTGAGTTTCTCAATTTGATGATCGGTTCATCTACCGTTTGTCAATGACAATTCGCCCGCACTATAAGTCATTGATATTTTTTTTTCTAGTTTCATAGCTTGCACAGTGTACTTCCCTTACAATTTATTTCATTGGTAGATGAAATGTGCTGATTAGGGGTTCCTCTAGTTTGGAATGTGTCACGACCTACCCTCCGCCCTTTAAGGGGGAAAAGATTAGGTTTAGAGGTACTTGCTCTTGATTCCACAATCTCGAGCTCGGATTCTCCCAAATCTGTACCTCGCGTGACATTTGGCGTTTTCATTTTAAAAGTTCTTTCATAATCTAAAATGTTTTTTTTTTAATTTAAAAGGAGCCGCCACTAGCCTATTAAGGTTGGCTAGAAACCAAGTAAAAGCATTAGGAGAAATGATTTACGTTTTACGCAACCAGAGTTTCCTAGGGTACGAAGACTTGATTACGTTAACCATTTAGTTAATGCCCTTTCGGTACCTAAAATTGATTGATTGATTGGTTAACCTACATGTTTGCATGCATGCTTACATCATCTAAAAGGCTAGTCCACTAGTATTTTGATGTCAAGCTCTAAGAGTTTATTCAATAGGATTCATTTTAGAAATTTTCTATTTATTTTTTATTTTTATTGGCATTTTATCATTTTCTGATTTTTTTTTAATTTTTTTTAAAATTATTTTATAATGATTTTCTAATTTCCTATGATTTTCTAATTTTTCTATGATTTTCTGATTTTTTATTTTTTTAATGATTTTCTGATTTTCTATTATTTTTTAATGATTTTCTAATTTTCTAATGATTTTTTGATTTTCTATTATTTTTTTAAAATTTTCTAATATCTATTTCCTATTTTCTGATCTTTTTTATTATTTTATTACTTTTTATTATTCATTTCCTATTTTCTGATCTTTTATTATTATTTTCTAATTTTCTATTAACTATTTTCTATTTTCTAATTTTTATTTCATTGGATTTTCTATTATTTATTGTCTAATTTCTAATTTATATTACTTTGGATTTTCTATTATCTATTATCTATTTTCTAATTTTTATTACTTTGGATTTTCTATTATCTATTATCTATTTTCTAATTTTTTATTACTTTCTGAACGTTCTATTATCTATTATCTATTTTTTAATTTGTTTATTATTTTTCTAATTTTCTACTACCTATTTTATTTATTCCGATTTGTTTATTATTTTCTAATTTTCTATTATCTATTTATTTATTTTCGAACGTTTCATTTTCTATTCTGTTTTTTATTTGTTTTGTTTTGTTTTTTTTTATTTATATAAAAGGGGTTTCGGACCGAAACGACCCGGACCTTAATGGTCCGGGTTGCTTGAGAATGGGCTGGGCGTAAGGCCCAGCCCATTCTTATTATTCCTTTTTTTTTTAAGAAAACGAAATTTTTAATCTAAAATTCGGCCCAACCCTTTTTCTTTTATTTCGGCCCACTTTATTTTATTACGAATTTGGCCCCTTTATTCTATTTAACCTCTTCATTTAAGCCCATTCTCTTTCTCTTTTTCCTCTATTATTTCAGCCCATTTATTATTAGGAATTTGGCCCTTTTTAAGTTTCTATTTAGCCTCCTCCTTTAAGCCCATTCTCTTTCTCTTTTTCCTCTATTATTTCAGCCCATTTTTATTGCTATTTCTTTTATTACATCAACCCTAACCTTTTCTAAAACACTCGTCCAACAAACTTCATCTTCTTCCTCTTGTTCAACTCTCACACAAGCTAGCCGAGAATAAACTTGAACACATAACGCCGGAGATAAAAAGCGACGATATTATTATTTCAACTCGATACTATACAATAATCAAAAAATCTTAACAAGCAACTAAAAGCTTAACGACTAAACTAAAGATCGAAGAATCACATTCAAATTTTAATCTAGACTTTCCATCAAACATGTAAAGGTCGTCACTAATAGATAGGTTTTAACATTGAAATCAACTTGGATTTAAGCCTATTATGCATCAACGATGAACAAGGAGAACACATCAACTAAAACAAACATCACAGGAACCTCAAAATCAAACAAATGAACATCCAATACCAACTCAACAAGATTGCAGCAATGTTAAGTTTAGATATAAGCTTGGCAAGAGGACAGGTGAGCTAAAACAAATCAAACAATCTAACACCAAATTAACGAAATTGCATCCATGAGACATAAAAACGAGATCGACGCAATCAACATAACGAATGACAATGATTTGGGCTTCAAACGCGACTAGAATACTAACCTGTGAAATGTGGAGGGGACGATCGTAGAAGAGCAAAAAAAGCAGCAGTGGATAAACTTGCGAGGAACTCTGATCGGTCCAAGCAGCGAAGGAAAGCCCAAATTCCAACTTCCTTCTCGCAGCTTCAGCTTCGTCTCCAAAAAACTCCAAAATCCCCGAAATCCAAGAGCAAATAGAAGCAAAACCAAAGGCAGAGTGTGAGCGAGTTCCGAGAGTCGTGAGGGAGCCGCGACCAGTGGGAGAGCCGAGAAAAAGAAGCTCGTCCGAGTTGAGGGAGACGAGCCGAGGAGGGATGCGATGAACTAGAGAGGTGAGCTGAGGGCGTTCGCTTGGCCATAGAGAGAGAGAGTGAGAGAGAAAGAGAGAGAGAGAGAGAGACCGTGAGGAAGAAAAAAACAGGAGAGCCTAGAATGCGAGGGGCAGGGGCGGAGTTGTGAGGCGTGAGGCGGAGTTCTGAGGCCGGCGAGGAGTGGGAGAGCCGAGAAAAAGAGAGGGAGGGAGGAGCTGCGAGCAGAGAGCGTCCGTGCGTGAGGGAGAGAAGGATCCTCCTCGGAGAGAGAGGAGAGAGAGCTTCAAACCCCCCCCCCCCAAAACCCTTATAATTGAATTCCTATTTTCCTTTTCTGTCCTTTTCTTGTTTTATTTCTCTCTCTTTTTTTTAGTTATCTAAAATGAGCTAAAGACCAGGAAGAAAGGCCGGCTCCCCTTCTTGAGCTCGCAAAGATAGGCGATCCAAGTGAGCCACGGGCCCATGAGAAATGTATTGAAACCGACGTGGGCTCTTGAAAATTCGGCTCGTGTGGGCCTCGGCCTCATTATTTATTTATTATATTTCTATGAAAAACTCACTTTAATTCTTTTCTAAAACTAAAATGTATTGAAATAGCAAAATTTTAGTGTCAACAGCTGCCCCTCTTTGAAGGAAATCTCGAAAAGGTTTCATTCAAAGATAATAAGACACCTAAATTTTGCTGGTAAACAAATAGTAAACATTTTTGTATCTCTCTTTTTCTAAATTTCTTCTTTTTCTCTCTCTTTTTTTTTTTAAAATACATCATGTAATAACGATCTTGATCAAAAGAGAAGGAGTCTTACCGTGTAAAAACGGATTTCAATTGATGTGACAAGTCTTACCGTGTAAAAACGGATTTCAGATGATGGCAAGTCTTACCGTGTAAAAACGAATTTCGACTAAGGGTGATAAGTCTTACCGTGTATAAACGGATTTCGTCAAAAGATGACAAGTCTTACCGTGTAAAAACGGATTTCGACTATTGTGAATGAGTCTTACTGTGTAAAACAGATTTCGACAAAAGATAACAAGTCTTACCGTGTAAAAACGGATTTCAACTGTTGTGAATAAGTCTTACCGTGTAGAAACGGATTTCGACAAATGATGGGACTCCGGGGCTTTGAAGACTCACCGGGATCTTTAGGCAACAAAAACTCACCGTGTCAGTGAAAGGAATCAATAGAAATTCAAAATATAATGGTAGCATTTAGTATAACCAGACGTGATGAAAGTTTGCCGAGACTCTGGGGTTCTCAACTTTAGCCAGACATTATCTGCATTAAGTAAGATTATGTACATCACAATATTCAGAAAAAATGGCTCCTGCACATTTGACGAAGATTTGTTATATTGGACACATGAAGCAACAGAATCAAGACTGTTAACCAAGAATCATCATTGATAAAAGCTCACTAGTTGCATAGGCAAAATCGACATATTTAATCATTTGGATGTAACGTCCATTATCAAATGCCTTTAGGATTAACTCATAAAAAGAGTTGGTTAAGCATGCCAAATGGAGGATCCTTAGTCTGAAAGATCTTCTCACATACTCTCAAGATAAATGCTATTCGATCCCATCCATTAATGTGGGAAAACAAATTTAATTGCTCAATATATCTCACACAACCAGTGTTGAAGGTTTCTAGAATCGGTCGCAAGAAGTACACATCAACCAATCCAAGAGGTCTTTTAAAGAACTATAACGCAGGCTGGGTTATAGTTTCAACAACGGATAAGCATCACTGGCTAAGAAATAATCATGAATCATCATCTTCGCCGGGTTTACAAGTCAAGAAACCTCAAGATTAGATAAGATAGCTTTGTTCTCACTTCTTTAAGCAGTAACTTCTTTGAAGATCCTTATTTCCACTCAAATCATCCTGATCGAAGAGACTTCGGGAAATGGTTGTAATGTTGGTTCAGGGGAAAGGCTCAAATAGGCTTGATAAACTTTAAAAGAAAAGGGGGATTAATGAGTTGGTGATAATCTTGAAAACATTGTCATATCATGATTTTTGACTCAAAAGTCCTTGTGCCTATTGATTCAATTATAAGAGCTTCGCTCTTTTCTCTAACAAATTTTTCATTTAGAACGATTTTCGTTCTGAATAATGATTTTCCAGATGTTCATACTCAGTATGAGTCTTCTTTTTTTTTGCTTTTGTTTGGACTTAGGCCTTGCTTTTACCAGGCACACTGCTTTTTCATGCCCCCAAGTTTTAGATGAACCTTTTTCAAAACTATTAGGACTTTTGAGAGATTTTGTTTTTGTTTTTTTTTTTCCAGTGTGGGGAGATATTCACCACTCGGGTTTCAGAAATGAACTCGGGTTTAAATTGCATCAAGAAAAACTTTCAAGCCTCTCCAATTTCCTTCATGGAAAGTATTTTTTAACTGAATCGACATTTACAGGCTTTGGCAACTCACGACCATCCATTTCAACCAGAATCAAAGCACCGCCTAGCAAAACTTTCTTGATGACATATGGACCTTCATAATTCGGAGTGAATTTCCTGCGCGGGTCTGGAAAGATATGTAGAATTTTCTTAAGCACAAGATCATCTACCATGAAATATCTCGGTCGAACTTTGCGATTGAATGATTTAGCAACCCGTTGTTGATAACATTGACCATGACATAAAGCTTTAAGCCTTTTCCCTTCAATTAAATTCAATTGGTCGCATCTCTGTTGTATCCACTCAGTCTCAGAGAGCCCAGCTTGTGACAAGATTCTTAATGAAGGAATTTCCATTTCTACTAGTAAAACCACCTCCATACCATAAACTAGTGAAAAAGGTGTTGCAACTGTTGAAGTGCGAATCGAGGTTCGGTATGCCATCAATGCGAATGGCAATCGTTCGTGCCAATCACGATAATTATCAGCTGTCTTTGACAAGATCTTTTTTATATTTTTGTTAGCAGCTTCCACAGCTCCATTCATTTGTGGACGATACGGTGAGGAGTTTAAATGGCGGATCTGAAATTCGCCAAGCATATCATCCACGATTTTGTTATTCAAATTTGAGCCATTATTTGTGATGATTGACTCTGGAACTCCATATCGCGAAATAAGATCTCTGCGAATGAATTTGGCGACATTTTTAGCGGTGACGTTGGCATAGGAATTTGTCTCAACCCACTTTGTGAAGTAGTCAATTGCCACCAAAATAAAACGATGTCCATTAGAAGCCTTTGGATTGATTGGACCGATCACATCAATGCCCCACATAGAAAACGGCCATGGTTCAGACATCTGATTGGGACATTGATTTTGTCTCCATAAATTTGACATTGGTGACAATACCGGACATGCTGGATGCAGTCAGTTTCCATGGCTAGCCAAAAATATCCCAATCTCATGATCTTTTTCGCCAAGAGGTGCCCATTCATATGCGGACCACATATTCCTTCATGTATTTTCTTCATCAGTTGATTAGCTTCTTTTGCGTCAACACACTTTAGCAACACTGAATCAAAGGATCTCTTATATAAAGCATCGCCACTGACAAAAAATTTTGATGCCAATTTCTTCAAATACTTTCTGTCAGATGCCCCACTTTCTTTAGGGAATTCTCCCTTTTGGAGATAAGTCATGATATCGTAATACCATGGTTTTCCGTCCAGCTCTTCTTCAATCACCATGCAATAGGCTGGACGTTCAAGAATCTCGATTCTCAATGGCTCGTTGTCCATCCCCTCCATCACTTGTAACATCGACGATAATGTAGCCAATGCATCAGCAAATTGGTTTTGAGATCTTGGCAGATATTCAAATGAAATGTCTTCAAACTCCTTCACCAATTCTTCTAAGAACTCGTGATCAGGGATCAATTTAGCATCACGCGTTTGCCATTGTCCTTCAGTTTGATGGATAATGAGTGCTGAATCACCATAGACTTGTAATTTCTTAACCTTCATGTGAATGGCCAATTGCAAGCCAAGAATACATGCTTCGTACTCCGAGATGTTATTAGTACATGGAAATACCAATTTGCAGCTATCGGGTAATGTTGACCCGTTGGGGAAATCAAAATTGCCCTTGTTCCAGAACCGGACAAATTAACAGCACCGTCAAAGTACATGATCCATTGGTCACTGGATATCATTTGGATACGTTCATCTACATGATCAGCATTGTCGACATCTTCTGTCAGACTGGGACTTTCAGCTAACATGTCAGCTATAGCTCTTCCTTTAACAGATTTCTGATTCAGGCTTCTCACATCGAATTCAGAAATAAGAACCTGCCACTTGGCTAATTTTCCAACCAAAGCAGGTTTCTCCAAAAGGTATTTGATAGGGTCATTTTCAGTCACAAGCCAAATTTGATGATAGAGAGTATATTGGCACAGTCGGTGTAAGACCCATACCAATGCTACACATGTCTTTTCTACTTCAGGATAATTCATTTCTAAGATAGTGAATTTCTTACTGAGATAGTATATAACGTGTTCCTTCTGATCACTTGGCCTTTTCTACGCCAAAGGCTCCTAGAGATTGGTAATGAATAGTCAGATACAGAATCAGTGGCACTCCGGCAACTGGCGGCACCAGTATTGGTGAATGAGAAAGATAGTGTTTTATTTCTTCAAAAGACTTTTGGCATTCATCATCCCATTCAATCTTAGCATTCTTTTTCAAAAGCTTGAAGAATGGTTTGGCCGTTTCTGATAACTGAGAAATGAACCTTGCCACATAATTCAGTCTCCCAAGCAAGCTTCGCAACTCTTTGACAGTTGAAGGGGCTTTGAGATCACAAATAGCTTTGACTTTGGATGGGTCAATCTCAATGCCTCGATTACTAACCATGAATCCCAACAGCTTCCCAGATTTTGCCCCAAATATACATTTTGCAGGGCTAAGCTTCAACTTAAATTTTCGAAGTCGATCAAATAATTTCCTCAGCACATTAATATGATCCTCACCACTTCTTGATTTGGCAATCATGTCATCGACATATACCTCTATCTCCTTGTGCATCATGTCATGAAATAACGTGACCATTGCCCTTTGATAAGTTGCCCCAGCTTTTTTCAGTCCAAATGGCATCACTTTACAACAGAAGGTCCCCCAAGGAGTAATAAATGAAGTCTTACTTTTGTCTTCCTCTTTCATTCTAATCTGATTATATCCAGAAAAGCCATCCATGAAGGAAAACAATTCAAATTCAGCGGTGTTGTCTACTAGAACGTTGATATGCGGCAAAGGGAAATCATCCTTTGGGCTCGCACGATTTAAATCTCGATAATCAATGTAAACTCTGACTCGCCCATCCTTCTTCATTACAGGGACAATATTGGCGACCCATTCGGGGTAATGCGACACTTCTATGAAGTCGACCTTCAGCAGCTTCATGACTTCTTCTTCAATTTTCTTTGATAACTCTAGCTTAGTCCTCCTAAGTTTTTGCTTCTTAGGTGGAATGCTGGGCTCAATCGGTAAAGCATGTTCAACAATTGCTGGGTCCAAACCTGGCATGTCGGCGTAAGACCAAGCAAACACATCTTTATATTCTTTTAAAAGATCAATCATTCTCTTTGCTTCATAAACTGAAAGATTGGCTCCAATGTTTGTTTCTCTGACATTCCTTTCATCTCCTAAATTCACTGTTACCGTTGGTTCTGATGTCAAAGGTTTGGATTCTTCATGACGGATCCAATCTTTTTCAACATTCTTTGAACCATCATCATCATCTGTATTAGATTCGGGAAATTTTTCATCAAGTATTTCCGAGTCACATGTGTATTTATCGTGTATAATGTCATGCCTGAGACACAATGAAGATGGTTAGTGAATAGGAAGTTAAAACAATGCATGAATTTTTAAACCATTTTCAGAAGTAAAATATGAACTAAAAATGACTCAAAATCAATCTTCATATCATCGGACACCTTTATTCAACAAAAGCTCATTTAAAAGAAATAAAATAAATAAATGAATAACTAGGAATCATGTAGAAATCCAGGCCTCACACAACACTGTTAAGTGAATTAATGCGTCTCATCATTGGGCTGGTTTGATATTTCTACACGTCCTTAATAAAATGTGCATATGTATTGTATTGATAAAGCCGTTTTACAAAGTTTACGATCTTGGATCAACAGCTCAAAATCCAAGATGTATTTACAAATTCAAATGAAATGAATAATAGTCCCTATATATTTGCAAGATATAGAAAAGAAATGAAATAAGAAGCATCCCCACAGAGATGAATCAAGATTACTAGCTGAAGATTTAGCTTCTTCATCGCCGATCATGCATACGAAGCCCTCTTGAAATAATTCAGTGACATCATAAATGACTTATTCTTGCAACAATTTGGATGATTTCTGGAAGTTTTCTTCTAAAGGAGGAGGAAGTAGTCGCTGATGAAGCTCTCCTCCTTGCTTTGGCTTCTCATTGCTTTTCTGAGTATCTTCGGTTTCAACATAGCCCAGACCTCTCCTTTGGTAGCATTTCACGAGCTTGATAGGCCTAGAGATACCTTGGGCATGCACACCTAATCCTGTGCCCGGAGTATGTCCATGTTCAAGCAATACCCTAGTTGCCATCATTGAAGATTTGCTTAAATTCGGCTTATGTATAATATCACCAACGGGCACATGGATCATAGATACCAACTCCAATGCTTGATAATTGGATTCTTCTTTCACTTCTAGCTCGACATATGGGATGGTGGTATCATGGTATGTTTTAAAATCTGTTTCAGCATGAACAGTTACAAGCCGGTTATCTACAATGAATTTGACTTTTTGGTGTAGACTAGAAGATATTGCTCCAGCAGTATGTATCCAAGGACGTCCCAATAGAAAATTAAACGCGCTAGGAATATTCAACACTTGGAAATTCACCAAGAATGCTACTGGGCCAATTAAAAGCTTAAGCTCAATTTCACCAATGACTTGCTTCTTCATTCCATCGAAAGCACGAACAGTTGACTTGGAGTTTATGATCCCCGCTTCATTAATCTCCAATCGATGTAAAGTTGCCAAAGGGCATATGTTCAAAGCTGAACCGTTATCAATTAGTACTCTTGAAACCAACTTGTCACAACACTTGACTGAAATAAGCAATGCCTTAGTGTGATTGCGACCTTCTGGAGGAAGATCTTCATCGGAAAAAGACATTTGATCCTTCAATAGTATGGACCCGACAAACTCCTCAAGTTGGTTGTCACTAATAACTTCCGGAACATGAACTTCATTGAGGACTTTCAGCAATGCATTCTTATGTTTTTCTGACGTTTTAAAAAGGTCCAACAATGAGATTTGAGCTGGCATTGTTCGCAATTGCTCCACCACATTAAACTCACTAGTTTTAACAATGGCCAAAAATCCTTTGGCTTCTTCGTCAGTGATTGCCTTCTTCTCAATCGCCTCGGCGGGTGCATAACAATGACCCGAGCGTGTGATGGCATCAATTTCACACGTCCGATAGTTCCATGGAACGGCTCTAGTATTCAGCTTCAACGGAATTTTGAATGTGTTTTCCTCATCGTTTGGCGGCAATTCAATTATTATCGGCTCAATATCGTTTCCACTCACTTCCAATAGTGCAAATTCCTCGGATGCTAGATCGATCACCACATGGCCCATATTACTTTCAATAAAGTCAGAAGCTTCTTCTTCGACATCCAAATCAATTATCACAGCTGAAATCATGGCTACTAAATCTTCCAAATGAGAGACATCATCATTCTCCTCTTTCACTTCTGATGAATCATGGACATCATTATAATCACCTCCCATAATCATATTTACATTCGGGCCATGAATTGGGAGAGGATTTTGTTGCACATAAGGCCGTGAGTCTTTAAATGCCAAAATCCCTTTATTTAGCAAATTCTGCACTTTGATTTTAAGGATGAGGCAATTGTCAACATCATGTCCTCTTTCCCCCATGTGGTATTCGCATGATTTTGACATATCAAACCCAGCGAATTTAGGAGGATTATCTCAGGGCACTTCCTTGGCAACCATTTGCTTAGCCAGCAACATCGGTAACAATTTTGATAATGGCCTCGGAAGAGGAGTAAATTGCCTCAGAAAAGGTGTAAAATGTCTTGGTGCATTCCTTCCCCCATCATAATTTCGGTTTATTCTATCTCTGGATGTCGATGCGTATCGCGAGTTTGAGGGCATTTTTGACTCAGTTGACGCTTGGACATAAGTAACCTCCACTTCTTTTTTCCTTTTGGCGGGAAACCTCCGGTTCATAGCTTCATTGATCCTCCCCTCGTGTATTGCCCCTTCAATCCTTTCTCCGATTGTTACAAAACGGGCAAATGTTTCACATCCTGACCCGACCATTTTGTTATAAAACTCTGGAGGAAGAGCTTTTAAAAATAACTCGATTGTGCAGCCACCGTTCGCCATCTTTGAGCAAAAGATCGAAACGTTTCGCTCCTCTTCTTCTCTGTGCGACTTAACACATCTCGAGTTGGAGCAATTTCAGTATTGTATTTGTATTCCAAGATAAAGGCTTTCGCTACATCCTCCCAACGGTCCATCTTCTCGGGCTCCAATAAAATGTACCATTGCAAGGCCGGACCGGACAGACTTTCTTGAAAAGTCTGGATCAAAAGTGAGCATTCTGGGCGTACCTCCCCATCCTATTAAGGTAGTATTTTAAATGGATCTTGGGGTCCCTCGTCCCATCGTACTTGACAAATTCTGGGATCTTGAACTTTTCGGGAAAGTGCATCTTGGAATAACGAGATAGATCTTCCATTACATTTGCTTCGTAACCTTGCAAGGCTCGGAGTTTTTCTTCCATCTTAGCAAATCTTCTATTATTTTCCTCTTCCATTCTCGCCGTAATGGCCTCCGAAATAGGGTTGAGCTCAACCACTACGGGTGTTGGAGTTGGTATTTGCACATTTCTATTTGTTGCTTCAACAGCTACTGGCTCCGGGATCGCTTCTGGTGTAGCTCAATCCGAGTTAGATGGTACCAAAGCAGCTTTAATATCATTCGCGAATTGAGCGAATTGGGTAGCTAGATCGTTGATCTTGTTGTCAAGCGCGGCAAAACGAGCGTTTTGTTCGTCTATATTCATTTTTCGAGCTCTCTATTGGGTTCGAATTGGTGATTGTCTCGAAGCTGTGATTATAACCCCTGCGAAAATGAAGAATAGACAAGTAAGAAAAAAGTGAAAGTGAATTCAACATAATGAATTGTAAAATGAAACCCTTTCAATTTTATCATTACTAAAAATGAAATATAGGTAAAAATCTTTCTATGCAATTTTAATCTTGCATGAATAGATTTTTCTCCAAATTTCATTTCAAGAAATTATATAATTGAAAGGGTAACGCGCAGTGATTGGTCAAAATGCCCTTTTGTACATTAGACCTTTTAAATAAAACAAAACTAACGGAAAAGAAAAGAAAATGAATTACATTGAAACCAAATGACAATTAAAATATGTCTTGTTACATCAAAGATAAAGTACCACTACATATTGATAACAGAGTTTTGTCCATCTATTCCTAGTAATTACATGAAAAGAAAAGTTTAAACGACATATAACAAACAACTTAGGGAGAATCCTCTCGAAGTGATTGACGAAGGCGCTTGTTTTCTGTTGCCATACATTTCACTCGAGCCAAAGCCTCATCTCGTTCTTTCAAAGCTTTTTCGACGAGGGCTTGTTGTTGAGTCAGCTTGTTAGGAACATCTGGAAGATCAATCTTGAGTTCAGGTTCGGGAGTTCGACGTACTTAATTTTCTGTTGCATGATGTATCTTCGTCTCTCCTTCAAGTTCAACTCCATCTGTGACTTAGACAGGTGTTAGGCGATAATGATACCAAGTGTCCATAACGGTTTTTACAACATCCTTTGGATTGGTATCTTGGCTTTCGACAATCCCATTGTATCGATCAATGCAAAATAACCCCGATTTAATAGGTGGAGGAATGTCTTGAAGTACACGAAATTGATGGATTACTCTCAAAGGACAATAGGAAGCACACCCTGTTAATCCCAACAACGGAATTGAATGATCAAATTCGTGAGCTATACGTATTTCGGGAAATCCGATCCAACAAGCATGCTATTGGATTTGGTTTGGGGTAATGTTTTTAAGGAAGTTGTACCAGACAGAGAATGACCAATATGGAAAGATCTTTTCCTTATCACAAAACTGTATGATGGGATGGAGTTCTTGACAAACTTGGAGATTTTGCATGTGTAAGCCAAAATCTTTTAAATGGGAGACAAACCAAAGTTGGAGTAAACCTATGGGGGCTCTAAAGGTACCCTTATTTTCTCTCTTGAATCTATTGAGCGACACAAAAGTTTCACCTAAGATCATGTTTGTGAATCTTTTGTACAAGCAAGCTTGTTTGACAATAAAAACAACTAAAGGATCCATAGATTTCTTGGTGAATGGGAATATCACGAAACCAAAGAAAGCTAACAAGAAGACCTTAGAAATGTGCATGTCGGCCTCTTTAGGTAATTTCGAAAGATGTTGCACCAAGAATGTCAAAGGAAGAGCATTGGAATTAGCTTTAAGGATTAATGAGATTTGAGATGCCTCGATCCTAAGGTACTCACTCAAAAGAGGAATAGGGTCAAACTCGATAGGAGGTTCAACTAATCCTAAAGAATGAGTTTTACCACTAACGATATCGTACTCCTCGATGGTCGGGGTTAGTTCGCAAAGACCAAATACAAATGTTGATGTCGTGGGGTTGCAAAAATGAGATAACGCCTTAACCATTGCCACTCGCGGCTCCATGTACAATAACGAAATTAGGTAGCCGATTCTCTTCTCGACGTATTTCTTGTTTTCCGGATCGAGCCCTTCCTACATGCTTCTGAGCGCTGTCGGTATTGGAATGATTCAAAGCTCAGGGAGACTCATTTTTTTTAAAAACCTAGAAGGGCATTGTGACCATACATCGCGCGTTAAATTTGATTCTTGAAATCAAATAAAAATATTAAATGCTAATAATAAATGAGGAGAGGTTGGAACGGTACTTACAAACAAGTTGGAGGAGATGTAACATTCACAAAGACACATCGCGTGAGAAATAGTGATGGTTCACTAATAGGTAGGATTCTAAAGGCTTAAGGCTCCCACTTGATTAGATAAGAAGAGTTTACTTCCAACTACTATCGTCGGTCAGTGCACTTCTTATTAATCAAAGTGAACAGGATTGAAGAATGGGATACCATTCTCCAACACCTCCTAAGGGTTTCCTAATTGCGGTCGGGGTTTTTGAGCGCGGGTTGTGTGTGCGAGGTGTAGTGATGCAATAATAAGTAAACATGCATATCAATTTATATTCAAACAACACTTCAATTACATCCACATGTTCATACATTCCTACACCTTTTTGCAAAACAAATTGGTTAACAAACACTCCACCCCTTTAATCACTTAACCTACATGAACAATCTAGCACAACATCAAATTAGTGGACTTACCTTTGTCTTCATGTAAGCGCTACATAAAACATGTTAGTTAACAATCGACCCATTAACAATCAATCAATTTACAAAGGTCTAAGTCCATAATTCCCCAGCGGAGTCGCCAAGCTGTCACGACCTACCCTCCGCCCTTTAGGGGGGAAAAGGTTAGGTTTAGAGGTACTTGCTCTTGATTCCACAATCTCGAGCTCGGATTCTCCCAAATCCGTACCTCGCGTGACATTTGGCGTTTTCATTTTAAAAGTTCTTTCATAATCTAAAATGTACTAACCTGTGAAATGTGGAGGGGACGATCGCAGAAGAGCAAAAAAAGCAGCAATGGATAAACTTGCGAGGAACTCTGATCGGTCCAAGCAGTGAAGCCCAAATTCCAACTTCCTTCTCACAGCTTCAGCTTCGTCTCCAAAAAACTCCAAAATCCCCGAAATCCAAGAGCAAATAGAAGCAAAACCAAAGGCAGAGCGTGAGCGGGTTCCGAGAGTCGTGAGGGAGCCGCGAGCAGTGGGAGAGCCGAGAAAAAGAAGCTCGTCCGAGTTGAGGGAGACGAGCCGAGGAGGGAGGCGATGAACCAGAGAGGTGAGCTGAGGGCAGAGGGCGTTCGCTCAGCCAGAGAGAGAGAGAGAAAGACCACGAGGAAGAAAAAAACGGGAGAGCCCAGAATGCGAGGGGCAGGGGCAGAGTTGTGAGGCGTGAGGCAGAGTTCTGAGGCCGGCGAGGAGTGGGAGAGCCAAGAAAAAGAGAGGGAGGGAGGAGCTGCGAGCAGAGAACATCCATGCGTGAGGCAGAGAAGGATCCTCCTCGGAGAAAGATGAGAGAGAGCTTCAAAACCCCTCTCCCCCCAAAACCCTTGTTTCTAGAAGCCCCTATAACTGAATTCCTATTTTCCTTTTCTGCCCTTTTGTTTCTCTCTCTGTTTTTTTTTTTAGTTATCTAAAATGAGCTAAAGACCAGGAAGAAAGGCCGGCTCCCCTCCTTGAGCTCGCAAAGATGGGCGATCCAAGTGAGCCACGAGCCCATGGGAAATGTATTGAAACCGACGTGGGCTCTCAAAAATTCGGCTTGTGTGGGCTTGGCCTCATTATTTATTTATTATATTTCTATGAAAAACTCACTTTAATTCTTTTCTAAAACTAAAATGTATTGAAATAGCAAAATTTTAGTGTCAACAGAATGGAGGATAACTGGAGACGCTAAAGCAGGGTTTACAGTGGAAATAACTGTAAATGATTTGACATTGTCAGCTGTTTTCCAACAATGCCAAACATGCGTGCTCTAGCAAGTATTTGGACAATTTCAAAATTGTTATGATATCATTTTTTTCCTATAATGTTTGAGAGTTATGGATGTTCTGATAGCAGTTTGCGAAGACAATCGAACGAAAAAGACTTCTTGACTGTGGTTGAATGAGATAGTACTCCTAATATATTGTCATTTTCTTAGATGACTTGGGAGGATGTGGAAATGGAAGGCATACTTTCCTACGTTAAGCAGATATGGCAGTTTGAGAAGGGGGCGATTTAGAAGGCAGAGGGAACAAGTTGAGCAGGGAGGTGAAGTTGCGTGTTGATAGTTTCTTTTTGCAGGGAAAAACTATGCCTAAAGTGAAGACCGATCACGTTAAATACCCAGAAGATGGGAATCGATAGAACCCACGCTTCAAGAATTGCAAGCTTAGATGAAGAAGGGTTAATAATTCTTCTTTTATTTAGCTTTTCTTTTTGCTTTGTCGCTTTTGAATTTTTGAAGGTGATTGATGATTTTAAATCATTGCAGAGGATATTTACTCTTAAATGCGAGGCACTGTGGCACATTTTCAAGATTGCTTACCAGAAAAGCTGATACGCAGTCAATTTGCATCACCGCAGCAAACAAAAATCCCGAAAGAGTTATATGAGTTCTGCTTGGAGAAGGGTTATGCCGACAAAAACCTAATTGCCAAGCGGAAGAAGGTTGGTCTTGGTGGTCTTTGCCGCTCTTGTTTGCTTCGTTCAGTTATATCTTTACAGTTGTTAGTTGAAACATATTTATCAAAATATTTATCAACATATGTATCAAAACATGATTCTTGATGCATACGTTACCCATTTGATTCGATTTAAGGTCCACACGACATGTATCTATAAGGTGGATCTATGATATCCTGAATTGTAAGAGAATTTACTATACATATCTATTGATTCATAATTTGATAGACCAAAGAAAAACTTATTCATAATTTCTTGCATATTTTACCTATCAAATAATGTTATTTTTTTTGTACTTTATCCCCATGATGTGACTCGATGGTTATAGTATAATAAGCTGTAATTTTTTAGTTTACAATAACAAGATAATATATCGATACTTATAATTTATACTTGTATTTTATTCTCGTGTTAATGTAACAATGAAAATTTACATCTTCCTATGTACAAAAGTGGTAACAATAACGAGTATTTGAAGTCGAGAGTTCTTTCTCATGTCTACTTGAATCTTACTCAAAATTTAATATTTTGTGATATTTCTTACTAAACATACATATCACAACGAAGAAATTAGAGAGACGAACAACAGAAGTGCCAAAAGTTGTGTACGGCGCTTATTTTAGTGCCAAAAATTTCAAAACGCTCACTTCAGTGCCAATTCCGAAACAACATGATCTTTTAAGTGCCAACGGTGGCCAAAAATTGAAGTGGCTTTTATAATTATTGACATTATCTGACGTGGTAATTGTTTGGCCAAAATAAGAATGTACGTAGGAAATCGATCAAATTAGGGTTTAAACTTAAATTTTAATTAACTTAAATTTACAAAAAAGATGAAAATTAAAAAAAATACAAGGGGAAGGCTGGAGCCCTCCCGCCTGTGGCCGCCGCCCCATCGTCGGTAGGGCGGCAGCCATTACAGGCGGGGTCGCTAGCCCCTCGGTGAGGGCTAGAGGCTTTCGCCAGCACCGGGAGAGGGTCGCGACCCTCTCCCAGGATGTGGTGGGAAAGGGCCGACAACCCTCGCCCGGACCTACAAAAGTCTCAAACTACTAAAAGAGAAGACGACAAGTCATGTGAAAGTAAAACAGTAGAAACCCAAAAAAGCATCGATACATTAGAGAAGAAACAGGAGCTCTCAAGTCCCTTCCCACCAACGACAATGCTGAAGAGGAGAACCCCACCACATCTCTCCATACTGTCATTTCTTGCTCTGCTTTGCCCTGTTCTGTCGCTCGCCTCTTCTGGGTTGCCTCCGTCATCGAACCTACTATCACCGTCGGATGCATCGGCCCTCTTGGTGTTCAAGTCCAAGGCAGATTTGAACAGCGTCCTTTGCTTCTCTCCCAACACGAGCTTCCATTTTTGCCAGTGGCAGGGGGGTCCAGTGCTTCCGTGGCAAAGCCATTCATCTCTTCCTCGAAGGGCTCAATCTCGGTGGCAAGCTCGCTGCCAATCACTGACTTGACTTGACTAGCTTTAAGTCCTAAGCCTGCAGAACGACTCGCTCGCCGGTCCGATCCACCGGCGTTGGTGTGACGGCCACAGGGAGGAGGGCTCCTCCCCTCTGTATTTTATTTATTTTTATTTTTTCTTATCCTTTTTGGTTTTTTGATTTAAGGTTCTTATTTTTGGGAAAGTTGACTACATTACGTCGTTTTGATGTTTATATATTGACTGGGCCTCCGGCGAGCCACATTGGACTTGGAAATTAATAAACAATAGGCCACGTCGGATTTCCAGCAGGTATATCGAAGTTGGCACTAAAATTTTCAATTTTTTGAAAAAGTGGAACTGAAGTGAGCATTTTGAAAATTTTGGCGCTAAAGTGAGTGCCGTACACAACCTTTGGAACTTCTAGTGTTTTTCTCCCGAGAAATTAAGTATTATTTGAGAGGAAGGATCACCCGAAGTGCCAAAAGTTATGTACGGCGCACACTTTGGTGCCAAAAGTTACAAATCGCTCACTTCAGTGCCAATTTCGGAAAAATCAGAACTTTTAAGTGCCAACTCCGATATACTTGCCGGAAATCCGACGTGACCAATAGTTTATTAATTTTCAAGTCTGATCTGGCTCGCCGGAGGCGAGGTCAGCAAAAGATGATCAAAACGGCGTCCTGTAGGCCATTGTCCCGAAATAAGAACCCCAAATCGTTGGCCAAACCCTAAATCGAAAAAAATCCTCTTTCAAACCCTAAATCTCCATCGCCCTAATGGACAGCTTATCCCTCTCACAAATGAAGAGCAGGAACTTCACCAGCGGTACAAATTCGTCTAAACATAGTGAAGAAGTTGCTCATTACTGTTTTTGTAGGGTACCTAGTCCAAGACGAACATCTTGGAGTCGCTTGAATCCCGGGAGAAGATTCCACGGATGTGGTAATTTTAGAGAAGGGTCGAAGTGCAAATATTTCAAATGGGTGGATGGCAGATTCTCCACCCGAGCGTCACAGGTGATATTGGAGTTACTTGAAGAACGACATCAACCTCTACCTACATTAATGGACGAGTTGGAGGATGTCGACTCAGTGCAAGCAGAACTGAAGGCAGAGAAGCTTCTCCGTTTACCATAGTTGAAAGATGAGTGGAATTTGTACTTGTTTTGTGTACACAGCAGCAGCTTAACTTGTGTTGTTAGTTCTGTAAACATTGGTTGTCCATAGTTTGCTGCTGTAACTACATGTTTTTGGTGGAAATGAGAATGGAATGCAATTAAAGATTGACATTTTATGAGCTCATTCCATTGGTTATGTAGTTTCAATATTGGTGCAATGGCTACTCTTGATCTTAGTTGAATGGCTACTCTGGGAACTCTTGATCATCGGCGACTGTTTGAAGTTGTAGTTACAATTTGCAGCGGACTTTGCAACAACGAGCATATTGAGTGACTATTTTAGTGCTAAAAATGGTATAGATGAATCGTCGAAGTGACAGTTTTTGTTGACTAAGATCACTTGAGTGCTAATTTTGGTTGATAATGATCACTTTAATTCCAGTTATTATGAATGATCACTTCAGTGACACTTAGCATTAAAATGTGATCGTTCTCAGTGCCATCCATCTCCACTAACAGCAACAGCACACACTAACCAGCGGTTAGCACACGAACATCCGATATAATCACACTAATAGCAGTGTTGTACGCCCAAACACCTCTAACAAATTATCATATAGTAAACAAAAAATAAAAACAAACAAGCCGTGACTGAAAATTTTTCTCCATTGACATTGAATCTCAAAATTTTCCTTACAATATCCATCATCACTACTTCCCCTCCCTATGGTCACACCAACCATGTATACACAATCTCAAACAATCAAATACAATTTCCAGCCACCCAATCAGTCAATTTATTCTTCCTATCCCAACACAAATCAAACTAATAAGAACAATATGCACAACTCCAGTTCCTTTTTGTTTTGATGGAGGTTTAGGTTGATTCATAATCTTCGCACTCTTTCTTATTGGACGTGTAGGCTCTTCAGTTGGCACTATTGTCTCTGGCTATACTGGTTGTGACTGAACTACTGGTTGCTCTGGACCCACTGGTTGCTCTGCACCATATGTCTTCTTCTTTCTTGAAATTTTCTTTGGTGCAGCCCTTGACTCCACAGATGCCCTACCAGGCGAGATGAGCACCTTCGATTGTCTTCCAGGCTATAACAATAGATTGTCATATTCATATTTATCAGTAAATATGAAATATCAATTATAAATTACCAAACTTACATTGCCCCTTGTATGTTCATCTGTATAAAGGCCATAACCATATTGTCGTAGCCTTTTCCCAAGAGCCCTTCTTGTTCGCTGTGGTCCCTCACGGTCTACAGCAGATGCATATGTCTTCCTCATCTAATAACAACATAAAAATTAAGGTTCAACCCCTAACCCATAAGATAACATATATACAGAGAATAAAACAACTTACTGGCTGACTTAGTCTCATTTTTGAAATCGGCGATTCTTTGTTTGGCCCTGATCTTCTTGTCACTCGAGCTGAGCTTGCACCTAGCTCTACATTAGGCACCTCAACTGACCCTGCAGCTGGCCCTTGAGTTGATCCTCTTTAAGCTCGAGCTGGCCCAGCACTTGGCTCTACATTAGGCGCATCACCTGGCCCTGGAACTAGCCCTCGAGCTGATCTTCTTGAAGCTCTCACTGACTCTGCACCTGGCTGTACATTAAGCCCCTTAGTTGGCCCTTCACCTGGCTGTACACTAAGCCCCTCACCCAGTGCTGGCCTTCTTCTCACCTGAAAAAAGCATAATTTAGAGTTTTAGTGTTCTTTAATGAACTTAAACACAAGTCATGCAACTTACTGGATATCTTTTCCTGATTTGTTCAACAGTTGATTCAGTGGTTGTCCATGTAGGCCCTTCGGTTTGCCCCAAAACCGGTTCTTCAGTTGGTCCTGCATCTGGCCCTGCAGCTGAAGCCCCATCGGTTTGGCCACCATATGTCCTTTTAGCCTCATGTTTCCTCCTTAATGCACACCCTTTCTTATTATGTCCTGTATTGTGGCAATAAGAGCAATTCATCTTCACACCACTTCTGCTCATTCTCTGACTTGAGGTCTCCCCCTCCTGCATTCTTCTTTTCCTTTTTGGCCTTCCAATTTGCTTCCTCAGTGGCAAAGGATGTGGTCCTTCATGATTTGTTGGCTCCCAGTATTTGCTACTTCTAATGGGCTGCATCATGAATTCGTATGAAGCTAGATATGCGGTTTTCTTGTACCAATCATGAAGGTAATCTTCTGGGTTTTGTGCATTCAGTTGCATAGCACAAATGGCATGTGCACAAGGAATTCCAATTAATTGCCAAGCTCGACATGAACATTTTCGCCTCTGTAGGTGGACCACAAACTTGTCAGCTTTGTTCATGATCTCAAATCCATCGTTTATGTTGACACCTAATTTTTACCGGTCCGACAAATTCTGTTTAATTTGGTTCTATAGAAATTTTCAATTCATTAGAACTAGAATTGCACTTTGTATTGTCGTTATTATTATTGTTATCATTAAATAAAAAAAAACAAACAAAATAAAAAAAGAACACCCATCTTCGCGCGGGGCTGCTACCCATTCTCGCCCAGTCAACTCCACCATTTCTCTGCAACTACTGACAAGGAAAGCTGCACACGCAAGGCAGAGAAGCAGAAAAACCCAGGAGTTCGGGCAGAGTAAGGGGAGAAGAAAACAATAATAAAAGAAAAAAAAAAGCAAAGATAGAAAAGGGGGAACACTTAGGAGCAGCGGGCTTTTCGCGTCGAGAGGCGGACGAGGGGTCGCGCTGAGGATTTACAGGGCTTCGAGCGCAAACGATGTTGAGGTCGCCGCTGCAAGCTACTCGGATCCGACAATGGAGGGTGAAGGAAGCGGAGCTGCAGTCATACAAAAAGAGTCAAAGAGAAAAAGGTGAAAAAAGGAGCAGAGGAGGGCTCGGCCATGGAACATGGAAGAAAAGAAGAAAAGTTGAAAGACTTGAGGAAAAGATCATGGACCAAAAGGAACGACAAGAAATAAAGGGGGGAAGAGAGGAGGAAACAAAAAATGAGGGGAGAAGACGCGAGCAGGACGGGAGCGCTCGAGAAGAAAAAAAAGAAGAAAAACGAGGGGAAAGCTTCGCGTGAAGAAAAAAGCAAACAAGAAAAGAAAAGGGGGGGGAGAGAGGCTTCGGGGAGGTATATACCAAAAAAATAGGGCAGAGAAGAAAGAGAGGGAACTCGGGGAGTTCAAGAAGGAAGAATGAAGAAATATCCATTTTTGTATCGATCCTTATTTTTTATTCATTAAGGACTATCCATTGACGTAGTTCTTCTTATGATTTTACAGAATCGCCTAGGTATAGGTAGGTATTCATTTTTCTAATATCTTTTTATAAGAGTAAATAAAAATTGTAAAAAAAGCACAAAACACTTCGTGCCTTAAGAAATGACTAAGGATCAAAACAACAAGACTTGAAGGCAAATCATCAACATGCGCCACACCCGAAGGAAGTGCAGACAAGCTCAAGGGTAACACTGTATCGTTCCAAATTCTTCACTCTTAAGATCAATTACTGACACGGTGTTTTTACTATGTCACAGGGCTAATTGACAGACATCGAGGAGACATGTAAGTGTCCTTGTCTCTAAAACTCTTTTTATAAGAGTATAGGTGAAAATCGATTGAAGAGCAAAATAGTTGTGCATCTTCTCAAGTTTATAATAAAAAGTGTGAAGTGAATTAAAGTCGTCTTATTTTGAAATGTGAATGATATTTTTTATTGTTAATCAATGTGTGGCACATGCATCTTGCATCAAAATTCCAATGGAGGACAATTTGAATAAGCGTCTTGAACAAAAAATGAGAGTTGATTATGTTGGATTGGAGTTCTTAAGATGACAAAAGGCAAGCCATTTCCAAACACATCTCCAATACACCATGAGGGTTGGGTGAAAGGAAAGGAAAGAGACCTTCTCTTAGGACAATGGATTTATTCGCGGTGAATACATGAATTGAAATGACGAAAGACAGTTCGTTTCTTTATCTCATACACTGTATACCATTTGCTAGCCTCTTTGAGCCTAAAAAAGAATAATTCTTTAAATACCCCTGTCAAGAACCACCCTACACTGGAGCAAATTTAGGGGGATGTGGTTGAAAAAAGGAGGAGATCATTTGGTGAAAAAGATTTAGGAAGAATTTATTGAATTCACTTGCATCAATCTTTCTGTGGTAACTTCAGGTGGATCTTCATAGAAGCTCAAAGCATCCCAAAGTGAAGAAGAGCATTCATTTCTCTATCCAAACACTCACATCCATTGCTTAGCCAATTTGAGCCTTAAAACTTCTTTTCAGAACCCAAGTGATGATTACCTCCCTATATCGGGGCATGGCACGTGATTTACCAAAAATGCAATACTTGAAAATGTCTCAAGAGTCTTGAGAACACAGGAAAAAAAAAACAAAATGAGGGGGCACAGAAAAAGCAATGTGCTTGGTAAAAGCAAGGCCAATGCCCGTGAAGAGTGTATCTAAAGCAAAGATGCTTGTGAAAAAAGATACAAAAAATAGCATATTCATAAAAAATGCTATCAAGCAAATACCAAAGAAGAGAGAGCAAAGCTCCGACACTTAAAAATGGCAAGTCAATGGACTCTCAACACGGGTTGAATTCAAGAACCAAAAAAAAAAATCAAATGAGATGGTAAATGATGCCTTGTAATCATCAACTTCCTTTTAAGCCTCTCTGAAAATATATGTAAGCCCTTCAAGCCTTACCTTGAACCGACATTACAACCTTTCTCCGAAGCCTCTTCTGATTGGAATGTTTTCGAGTGGATGTGAAGATTTCACAAAAGAAGATACTGCTAAAAGGAGTGGATGCAATCAACTCTTATCTTATCTTCAAGGTTCTTGACTTGTAAACCCGATGAAGATATAGTCGAATATTCTTTTTCTGGCCTTGGACTGATTGTCTCTTGTGTAAACCCAGATTGTCTCTTGTGTAAACCCATGACCTTGCCCACATCACAATCCTTAGAAAGATCTTTTTGATTGATCAAAGTGTATTCATCGCGAATATTTCCAAAGGCCTTTGACATAGGTTATGTGAGATGTTATTAATAATTGAGAATAATTGTCCACATCAATGGATGGGATGAAAAGCCATTTCGAGATGTTGTGAGAAAACTTTTTTGATTAGGGTACTCCAATTCGACATCCTTAACATGCTCCTTCAATTAAATCGAGATCGCTTCGTTTGAAAATCTCCTCCAAAGGAATTTTGAGAAATTGATAACAGTGGCCGCAAATTAATTGACAATCACTTAAATGTTGTTTAACCTTTTTAATTTGACTTTGAAAAAGAAAATTCATCTAACTTTCTTATTGCAACCGTGGATTTATTATTATTATTATTATTACATTGCATATCTTTTTAGGATTCAATAATAATGCCTTATTATGTCGACTTTTTTTTAGTGCATCATCTTTTAGAATTTTTGGCAAGGTCTAAAGATGTCAAGTACTCATAGTCTATTCCCTTCGCTAGAAAAAAAAAACTTTCCTTTGAAAGTAACGCTTGGTAGTTTCAAGCATTCCCAGTACATTCTATTCAGAGTTTCTGGCATTTGAAAATGACACCCACCTTATGCCAAGTGCTTTTGATGTATTCCCTCTCAAATTCGTCGAAACCTGTTGCTACCACGGTGAGATCTTTCATCAAGTCGAAACCCGTTTTTACAAGGTGAGACACCTTCAAAGTCGAAACCCGTTTGTATCATGGTGAGACTTCTCAAATCCGTCAAAACCCGTTGCTATCACGGTGAGACATTTCCAATCAGTCAAAACCCGTTTCTACCACGGTGAGACTTTTCCATTCAGTCAAAACCGTTGTTACACGGGGCGACTTCTTTTATGACCAACATGGTGAGCCTTCGTAGTTGCCCGGAGTCCCCGGTGAGCCTACGAAATAGCCCGTAGTCCCTTCTTTGGCACGGCGGGCTTTTGCAGCCCGGAGTCCCTTTACATTGACACGGTGAGCCTTCGTAGTTGCCCGGAGTCCCCGGTGAGCCTTTCGAAATAGCCTGTAGTCCCTTCTTTGGTACGGCGAGCTTTTGCAGCCCGGAGTCCCCTTACACTGACACGGTGAGCTTTCGTAGTTGCCCGGAGTCCCCGGTGAGCCTATGTAGTAGCCCGTAGTCTTTTCACTGACACGGTGAGCTTTCGCAGCCCGGAGTCTTATTTCATAGACACGGTGAGCCTTCGTAGTTGCTCGGAGTCCCCGGTGAGCCTACGTAGTAGCCCGTAGTCCTTTCACTGACACGGCGAGCTTTTGCAGCATGGAGTCCATTTCATTGATACAACAAACCCTCTTTTTCAAAAAATAGCGATTTGATGGTTTTACCCAGTGATAGCAGGTTGTAGTCTTGAATTTTCGCCTTCCAAGAGATCACAGTTTGTAGCCTTGGAAGATTGACATATTTTCATGAAAACCCCACCTTTTTGACAAAGAAATCTCATCAGATTCTCTCGCGATATCAAGTAAGCATTTCTTCTATCTTGAATATAAATGATGAGAAAATGGAAAGTGAAAAGATAAAAGCTAAGTTCTTTTATACCATATATCGGCAAAATTTAGGTGTCTCTCATCTTTGAAAGAAACCTCTTCGATCTCCCTTTCAAAGAGGGGCAGCTGTTGACACCTAATTTTTACCGGTCCGACAAATTCTGTTTAATTTGGTTCTATAGAAATTTTCAATTCATTAGAACTAGAATTGCACTTTGTATTGTCGTTATTATTATTGTTATCATTAAATAAAAAAAACAAAAAAAATAAAAAAAGAACACCCATCTTCGCGCGGGGCTGCTACCCATTCCCGCCCAGTCAACTCCACCATTTCTCTGCAACTACTGACAAGGAAAGCTGCACACGCAAGGCAGAGAAGCAGAAAAACCCAGGAGTTCGGGCAGAGTAAGGGGAGAAGAAAACAATAATAAAAGAAAAAAAAGCAAAGACAGAAAAGGGGGAACACTTAGGAGCAGCGGGCTATTCGCATCGAGAGGCGGACGAGGGGTCACGCTGCGGATTTACAGGGTTTCGAGCGCAAACGATGTTGAGGTCGCCGCTGCAAGCTACTCGGATCCGACAATGGAGGGTGAAGGAAGCGGAGCTGCAGTCATACAAAAAGAGTCAAAGAGAAAAAGGTGAAAAAAGGAGCAAAGGAGGGCTCGGCCATGGAACATGGAAGAAAAGAAGAAAAGTTGAAAGACTTGAGGAGGAGATCATGGACCAAAAGGAACGACAAGAAATAAAGGGGGGAAGAGAGGAGGAAACAAAAAATGAGGGGAGAAGACGCGAGCAGGACGGGGGCGCTCAAGAAGAAAAAAAAGAGAAGAAAAACGAGGGGAAAGCTTCGCGTGAAGAAAAAAGCAAACAAGAAAAAAAAGGGGGGGAGAGAGGCTTCGGGGAGGTATATACCAAAAAAATAGGGCAGAGAAGCAAGAGAGGGAGCTCGGGGAGTTCAAGAAAGAAGAATGAAGAAAAAAATCTCTCTCTCCACCTCCCTCGCGAATCATCTCCGCTGCAAGCATTTTGCCATAGCCAAGAAGCTTCAATTCGCAATCAACTTCGCTCCGAAAATTGTCCGAAAAATTCCTCAGTCCGTATAAAAAATTTTCTCGACCAAGAACCTTGATGTTTTGATCGTCACCTACGCCCACGAGCAACTCGACCGTGAAGTCCGTCGTGGATTCCGAAGTCGCTTTCGGAGAGCGCCTTCTTTGTCTCGAGTGTTGGCATGCCTCAAATCCCCATCGCAGAAGGTTGCTGAAGATCCCGCGCGAATCCTGCTCCAAGCTGGCCATGGTTATCGCCGCCGGAGACTTCCCCGCACCGGTAAAGCCCGCGGTTCGAGGCCGTTTTGGTTAGTTTCCTCATCATCTGCACTCTACATGCATGTGTTTTTAGTTAAGAGTATGAAATGTGTTGATTTCATCTTAGTCGAATCGACGGTGTCGCCGGAAAAGTTCATCGACGGCCGATCTAGGAGATCTCCGGAAAAGTTGGCGTAAAAAAAATTCTAACAGATTGGTAGAAAAGGCAAAATATAAAATAATAGAAAACTGAAAGATTAAAAAAATAAAAATAAAAGTTATAAAAGTGGTCAAAGGGTGGATTAGCCAGTGTTGTTTTGGGGATGGATTCGAACTCAATTTATTTGGGGGGGCCTCGGGATGGGTTGGTTTAGTTAGGGCCCAGCGACCAAAAAAAGGAGAAAAAAAGAAAAGAAGATAGGACTTGGGCTTGAGTCAGGTGGGCTAGCTGTTTGGGAGTTAGGCCTTTGTTTTGTAGTTGGACTCGAATTTGGGCCAAGCCCCCTTTTCCTCGTGTTCGGGCTCTCCGTATCCGGATCCGGTCCAAGCCCGACCCGGTTCGGAGTCCAACTGGTTTTTAAAAGTAAAAATATTAAAAATTGAATATCCTATTAATTAAATTTAAAAAATATATTTTTATTCAAAAAAAATTCGAAATTTTAAAATCATGTTTTTGCAAAGAACATGCGGCCGAGGACCCATATCTGGTTTCATATTATAATATAATAATATTTTAATAAGAATAATTAAAATAAAGAAAAAAAATAATATTTTTTATGAAAAATTCTGAAAATCAAGAAACTGAGGTTTGGCTTAGAATAGTTGGTCTTGCTTGAAAAGCCAAATTATAACATTAGGATATGTCTAGTTTAATTAATTAACACTAGTTTTCAAAGAAAATTAAGGAAGTCATTCTCACTAGTCAACTTAAGTATTTCCTTGGTACTTGCTAGCCTAAATTACACATCTTGTCAGCTTTGCCTATGGATTTTTTGATGATGCATGGTTAAACTCTATGTTTGATTTAATGGGAAGCCTGTGAGAACGATTCGTGAACTACACTTCAATTGTGAGCCCATCTATTTAATTTGATATGCGCATTGCTAATGATTTGCTTGACTGAATGCATCGAATGATTGTCTAAATGTTGAAATCGAATTCCATGGGATTGTCGCTCGCGGCAATGACTGAGGAGGTGGCCAAGCGAAGTTAACATTATCAGGCCGATGTCCGTTCCGGTCTTAATCTTGTGAAGGTTTTATAAAGAAGTCGTGTATTATTAATTACCCGACGAGTTGTGGGTTTTACTTTTTTGGCCATTAGAGTTGCATCCAATCATTTGAATGTTTATTTATAGTACAGCATTTCAATACTTTGAGTGTTTATTTTTTTTTTCGCATTGTCTTTAGATAGACTGTGGGTTAATTTCCTTCTTAGATCAATTTGTCATTAGTTTAGATTGGCATAAAATTGGTTTCACAAAAATAAACTGCATGGACATTTAGACTTTGAATGAATTCATAGAGTCTTAAATGATGAGTAAGAGACCATTTTAGATTAAACAACCAACTAGTTAGGTACCGAAAGGGTGCTAATAGAAATGTTAACGTAAACAAGTCCCCGAACTCAAAATTTCTGGTTACGTAGGGATCAAGACGACACTTTCGCGTCTTGATCGGTTTCTAGCCGACCCCAATAGGCTAGTGGCGACTCCTAGAAATTTTTTAGGTTGTTAAAGGACCTTAAATAAATCAAAACGTCTTAATGTCACGCGAGGTAAGGACTTGGGAGAGTCTGTGCTCATAAAGGTAGGACTGAATCGAATTACGATTAGATGTTGCTTTTAAGCCATCTATTAGGGATGTCGATTCGGACCTCTTCACGAGTAATATCTCTAAACCTACATTAGGACTTTCCCCCTAACCGAGGAGGTTCGGGTAGGTCGCGACAGTCTCCATTCCAAATTGCATGACAAAACCTACTGGCAACCAGGTTTGCATCTAATCTATTGGCAATCCTTGAACCACATTGTCTAGTCCACTTTGCAGCCTCATCTCTTTGTTTGTGTAGCCTAGTCGTGACCATGACTCGTATATCTTCCAACATGCTGATTATAGGTTTGCACCTAGCCTCTAATATACAACCATTAAAAGTTTCGCTGAGGTTGTTGTCAACGATGTCACACTTAAATTCTTCGCTGAAGAGGGCCCTGCACCAATGTTTAGGATCAGTTTGCATTAATACATGAAAACCTTCATTTGTCAACTGCAGCAACTCCTGTTTGGCTATTCTAAAATCAGCCATGTTCGTGCTTTTTGCTATCTTCCAAAACTGCTTTTGCAATTTATCTCCTTTGTAATTCTTTGTCCAATTTGCACATATGTGTCATGCACACATTCTATGTTTCGCAAATGGCATCAACTCAGCTAACGCAAGAACAAGTCCCTATTAAAGAATGAAGTAAGCAAACATAATTATTATAACAAGATATGCCATTAATTAAGGACATAAAAGTTCTGGACATGTCATTACCTTTTGTTGGTCGCTCATGAATGTCCAATCTCCTCCATTAGCAATTTCAAGGCTAACCATTAAATTTTTGAGAAACCACGACCAATTGTCTCTATTCTCTATCTTAACTACAGCCCAAGCTATCGGAAACATTTGGTTGTTCACATCTCTCCCAGTGGCAGCCAATAACTCTCCCTTGCATAAACCTTTTAAAAAACAATAATCCAGCTCTACAATTCTCCTGCAACCAGCCAAAAACCCTCGTCTGCATGCTTCAAAGCAAACATAAAACCTATCGAAATTAGTCTCATGATTAGGCAACGGCCTTTCTACAACCTCAACTAAAAATCTACTATATGGGTTCTGGAGTATGCATTCGCCAGCATATTCCCAAACCTGACCATATTTTTTCTTGTATTTACCTATAAGTGTCTTCATCACCTTTTGCTTAGCCCTTTTGCACTGACTCCGCGACACATTAACCCCAACCTACTCCCTTACTAACTGTTTCAACTTAGGACTCTTAATCTCAGGCATTGCCTTCACTGCATTAAAGAATTGCTTCGCTAACCATGCACTTGTTACCCTTTTATTGTCAAAAACAATTGAACAATTATGTTGATCCTAGAAGGATCTAATATGAAATGACCTACTCTTCTTACTCAATGCACCATAGATCTTCCAGGAACAATTTGGTTGTACACACTTAGCTCTGACAAATTCTTTCGTGTTTCTAACAAAATCAAGACTCCTCCGTTCACTTATAGAGTACCTCACAATAGCTTCTTTAAATTGTTTTGCATCATCAAATTTCATACCCACACATAAAACAGGACGCTCAACAGTCGGATCATATGAGGCATACTTACTTTTCTTTGTTCTATGCATACGTACCTCATCGCCGCCTGGTTGGTCATCATCAGAACCGGCACTCTCATCATCATTGCCTTCGTAGTCAGTACCATCATTGACATCAGCTTCTTCAGTTCTAATGCCCGATTGCTCTTCAACTGATGCAAATTTATTTACCTCAAACTCTCTATGTTTTTGCCTTGATTTTGCCAGCTCTTCATCATCGTCATCACTTGAATCATTTACACCAGCAAAATTTACATCATTTGAGTCACTAGATCTGGCCACTTCCCAATCCAATCCAGCCAATTCCTCATCCTCCCTCTCCTCCCTTTCCTGCTGTTCTCCAGACTGAACATGAGTACTAGCTCTAGCTTCACCTCTAGCTTCATCTCCAGCTTCATCTCCATCTTCGTCTCCATCTTCCTCTATCTTGGTGCTCTCTTCATCATAGCACTCGACATACACCTTAGCTTCCTCGCCATGAAGATAATGGTAAACAATATCCCTAATACCATTATCATCATTCAGGAGCCTCAACCCATCCTTCAACTCTTTCCCAGGAACACAATAATGCAATTTTTTTACTTTGCACCGAAAAAAATAAACTATGTTCTTTAGGAATTCAATATATGATGGCCTTGCTACATTTAGGAAGATAGTACCTTTGTTTCCCCCAAAATATTTTAAATCATCGGCGCCAATGACGAATTCCCCATCATAACAAACAATGATGGCAACTTCCTTGTCCCCCATACCAATACTGCACCCAATAAAAAATTGAATTAGGGTTTGGGACCACAAAGCATTAACACCACGACAAACACATAGAGGTCCCCACAAACAATTACATATAAAAAAATCAGCACTTCTTTTATACTGAGGTCTCGACAGTCGACAATGAGAGGGACAAACTTGTCATCAGAGGTCCCCACAGTCCACAATAAGAGGGATAATACCAGAAGTGCAGCAATATGTCGTGGGAGGTCCCCACCACAACGTGATTTTCCACCTCCAAATTGACAATGAGAGAGACAAGATTTCGAACCTAGGGACAAGCCACGGCGGGTGAGTCAACGACGACGGACTGAGTGACCATGGACTGAGCGACGACGAGGGATGCCGGTGTCGGATCGAGCAATGATGGGCGACAGCGATGAAGCAACGAAATGGTTGAAGACGGAAGACAGAGAGATGAAACCCTAATTTGATCGATTTCACCTCTACCCCCAATTTGGAGTTAACCCTAATCCGAATTGGTTACAACTGAAGCAGCGGCGTCGTTTAGGGTCTACGTGGAAGCGGTGGCATCATTTAGTGAGCCTACATGGATTCTTAACAATTACTACGTTAGATAATGCCAATAATTATAAATGCTACATCAATTTTTGGCCGGAATTCTCGCCGTTGGCACTTAAAAGTTTTGGTTTTTCTGAAATTGGCACTGAAGTGAGCAATTTGTAACTGTTGGCACTTCTAGTGATCTTCCCCCATTATTTAAAGGCACTTTGCCAAATTTTGTGATTGGCTTCGATTCTCAATTCACTAATCAAGACTTCGATTTAGAATACATATCTTGATTAAACAATTATGGTTGAAAATCTGTCATTTACTCTTGCATAAATTATATGCTTGATAAGCATTGTGTACACACTTCCTGCTTGTAAGCTTCTTCTTTTTTTCCTTTTAGCAAAAAGCAGTTGTTTAACAAGGTGTTAGAGCGTTGTAGCCAGAAAAAAGAAAGAAGGTATTCGAGCTTTAGCTCGAGGATTTGAATAATGGCCCTTCCTCTTGTTGTCAGTCCGGTTGTCTAAACTTTAGCATGAAAGCATGATGCTGGATTCTTATTTCTGATGGTTTCCAAATTTAATGACTGCTTGGGCTCATCCGACGACCAATGTCAGAGCAGTTAATTTGCCAGTTAGGAGCTTGTCATGCCCGATTTGGGGAAAATCTTCAAGGAAAAGAGCGGTGACTGCCAGAGTGGCAATTATCAGCTGATATCAGTCATGTTCTTTTTCATTCTCTTTTCTCACTCTTGCATTCTAAGGCGAAGCGATTGATGCTGCTTTATGATTCTCTACACTTGGGCTCCATGGTCAGGGAAGCATTTTGGACTCAGCGAGCTTTTCTCTGTCTCTGCCGTTGGCTTTGAAACAAAAATGGTGTGATTCTATTTCATAGGGATGTATATGTCGTCGAGTATCTTCCAGTCTACTAATGGGTATGATATGATCCACATTACATATTCTTTTGTTTACTCTGCAGCCGGATCACAAGCGGCTCTGCTGCCTACACTGCATGCAGCCTAGTGACCACGATTTTGCTACGATATGTGTGCGTCGAGTGCCCAGGCACTTGAGGGAGGAGATATAGTGCATTGCATGGGCGGAGATTGATCGATCCCATACTAATGTGTGCAACATACATACATGGCCGGTCTGCTGTTGTTTTTGTAAACTTAATTTGCATCGCTTAGCTGGGTGGAGCTGACTACACATCACTCGGCTTCCGAGAGCTCAGGCTTTGTAATGAATGGGGTCCATGTGCTCAGCAATAGTCAGAAAAACAATCTCTGAGACGCAAGCACTGTTGACTTTTGAACTCTACTTTAGGAGTTTCGCATTGCCTTGTGGTGACCACCGTCTTCCCGACTTGTGCATCCGGGAATCGTGTGGGAGTTCATCATCGGCGGGACCTCAAAAATATCGTAATGCCAGGCTCTTGGCCTCCGGCAACTCTCTCTCCTTATTTACTAGGGTTAAGTTCTTCAAATGCACTTTGTTAACACTTTGGCAGGATTGGCTTGAATGGACTGAACCATCGGATATCTTCAAGCATCTAAAATTAATTTATGCATGTAGAAAGCAACAAAAGGAACCCAAATGGCAAAAAAAAAACCAAAAGGGCTGGGCAAACTTAGATACGACATTCAGCCAAAAACATACTCGAATTCCCAAATTTCTACCAATGGCATGACATTATTAATATCAGATGCACTTGTTTCCTTTCTCGTGGCTGCAGATTTCACTCTACGTAATTTTGATATCCATTTCACATCCTAGTTTACAAAAAAAAAAGTTCAGTGAAATTTCTCGTAATAAAGCTATGTATATTTATATTTTTATTACGTATAGTTCACACTTCCAATACAAAAGAAAGAAAAGGTCTCCTCCCAAGTCATTGAACCACGTGTCTAATTGGACGATGAATGGATAAAGGCCACCACCTTGTTGTAGATAATTAGCAAGACGGTGCGATCGGTTTATTTGGGTTAATTCTTGTCAAGACCTGATTTACATAATTAATTAGAACTAGTTCGTGGTTATGCTAACCTGGTTGGTGGGTCCGTACATGTTGCTAGCCATGTCCCTAAAGGCCAAATCACATGGAGCCAAGCTCATCCGAGGCACCAATGACACTAGGCTTGATTGCAAGCTAAGCAACCCCGATCCAAATAATGATCAATGATCAGTTCCATATACTCCTTGAGTTTACTGCCATATTTATAGGAAGTCTATTAGATTAGTGGTTAGCTCTTGCTCCGGCTAATCAAAATACATTTTAGTAATATCGCCAAAATATTACATCAGTGGTATATTAGAAAACCATAAGACTTTTTGGAGCAAAAGATGAATGAATTCTTTGAAAGAAAATATTGTTCTTATCAAAGAAAAACATCAACAGACACTTTCAAGAGAGATGAAGTTGTACTATGCCCTTGGAGGAGATCCTACATTTAAACCAGTCCTTCTATCATCAATTCCCCAATAAATTTCTAGCAATGTGGAAAATTACTTATAAACCCATGCGAAAAAGTTAAACTAAAGCCACTTTTGGAGAAATCCATTAAGTTAGTCACATAGCTTTGGATGAGCCATGTTTCCGCAAGAAAGCATTCAAGGAATATACAAAGAACAACAGACTAGGTAAAATGCGGACATAAAGATTCTTCTTGTGATTGATCAACTAAAAAGGCAAAACATTTCAAGAGATACTTTATACAACAGAAGAAGAAGAAGGGCAAATGGAAGTTCTTTGGAATAGTAAGGAGAGCCGATGTAATGTCAAGGAAAATAAAGGAATGAAATAAGATTATATTTTATCTGCGGAGAATTGACACTTTGCGAAAAGTTATCTTCAAGCAAAAAGAAGGGGTATGAATCTGATGGAATCCATTCACAATATTGGATTATCCCTTGAAGACAATGAACTTGAATCCATTTTCTCTCTAGAAGATGAAGACTATATATGTCATCTAAAACTTCTCAAACACCCGTGGATATGAAGGTTCAGATTCTCCAGGAGAATGCATATTTAAGACTTTATGATTGAATTGGTAATGAATCTGATGTTGATCTCTATCTCGAATCACCAGTCTTCGCGTAACATCTTGCGCTAGACTATCATCTTGCAACTTCCTCTGTTACTCTTTAAAGAACAAAGCAAAATTTACCTCGTCCGAGGTAATCATAGTAAATCAATAAAGTGCTCCAACAATTCTGATAAAGAAACTAACAACATCATGCCCTACTCGTCAGCATCAAGAATCTTACCGAAGTTCTTTAAATCCATAATGAGTTTATTGAATTCACATAGGTGATATCTGATCAACATACCTTCAATATATTGCTATTGAAAATTATTTTCAATATGTACAAGCGATTGTTCAAACTTCTTGTTACATAGAGTGCTTAGAGTTTTGCCCACGAAATTGCAGTATCCTTCTCGTCAACAACCTCTATCAACACCTCATCAGATATATTCAACAAGATTATACTTTTTACTTTCTTCATTAGCTCTACCTTATTGGCGACTTTCATTATAATTGACAACCCATCATATCCATCTAATGCATTTGCCAAACATTGGGTTATCAATAACGCATGCATCTTGACGCTCTATAACCCAAAGTTGTTCCTTTGATTAAACTTCACAATTTCAACTTTCACTCCAGACATAATAATGATAGTAGAATTTCTAGATAATAATCAGACAACTAAAAGCCCAAAATCAAAATCTAGATAATCTGATCCAAGCTCTTATACCAATTGCTGTGAAATTTTAATGCGAAAAATAACATGATGTCAATGCAAAAATACTAAAGAAATAAATAAGGAATAATACGGATACTAGAGATTTACGTGGTTCGGTATGATATTGGCACTTACATCCATGAGGAGAGCCAATGGCAAATAATCTATTATAATAAAAAAAATCAAAATCCAATCATTCACATGCTTGAGTGTTTTCTACACATAGATTAAACACAAATCCAGAGCATTTAATTGTAAAACTTACAACACAAATCACTGGGTGTTCAAGCCCCAAAAGTAAAGACTTTTCGTGTGGCACAAACAAAAACCGGCGACCATGCTTTTTCTCTTTGTAAATTGGTTCTTCTTCGTGTGCAGCTCTTTCTTCGAGTACTCCTTGTACTAAACAGCCCCTTCTATATTAGGCAATAATTGGATCTAGAACGGGAAATATCTTTTTAAAATAACTTATTCAACTAGAAAATCATTCAATTAAGAAACATATTCAAAATAAGAAACCTCCTTGAATTAGATAAGTTTGCTTTTTTAATTCAAACTTGAAACATTATTTTAATGATTCTCTTTCTCGCCAATGCACTTTGCTTAATCTATAATCAAAGGGCATGCTATAAATGAAATTTCATATGAGAGAACCTTATAATACTTCTTAACAATTTAATATACAATTACTTGTTTGCAGCCGATGATCGCATGAAATATCTACATTTAATTATGCACTAATCAATCATTTCACATGCCCTTTCTATTCGATGAGCATGAGTAGTCTTCATTTAAAATTAAATTGCCCAATCGTTGAAGTCAACCGATGTAATTGATAATGATTGATGGTATTAGTTAGAGAAACATTGCAAGCTTATTTGTCATATTATAGTCATGATTTATAATCTTTTACTTTATTGAATAGAGACAAATCATATCATATTTCTTCTCCTGTAAGGAACCATAGTCTCGTAATATTTTTCACGTCGTAATCGTGGATTGACTTGATCTGTGCCTTATGTCACCCCTTCACCGGCGATTCCCGAGTGATCTAAAGGCTTGTTATAGTCAAATTTTAATCGATTCTGCTGGACTTTTATATGAATCTTTTGAAATTTCAAAGTCTTTCACTAAAATTCCACCAACTCATCTCTCCCTCCATCCCTCCCTCCCTCCCTCACTCCTATGCACGCGCGCACTCTCACACACATGCAGAGTACTCCCATGGCTAATGTGAATCCAATCACATGAGATCGGAATGACATCTTCAAGCACTTGCTAAATGCATATCGGTCCTATCAATTAACACGGTACTTTATATTTGTTTTGGAACTATACATGCATAGGCATATGATGTCCTGCAAAGTTGCGAGAAGAGAACACAAGCGAATCCCTCTCTTCTTCTCAATTTAGATTATCTGCTTGACATCTTTTAGGTGAACCATGTCAACTATCTTCTCCGCAGCCGCCCTGGGCACTAGGGCAACGAGCCAAGGCAGAGAACCCTGACGTAAGTTCAATTATATTATTAGCCAACCCTATGAAGCATGCATCGCACTTTGCCTAATAACAAAATACAAATGGGCAAGAGGGCACTTAAAACTTATTGTTATAATTATAGGTGCTGCGACGTTGCTTATGCTGCAATCAGCCCAACGCCATACGTCGTCGCTTTCTCCTTAAAATACCAAAGGGTTCCACAGCGCACGATGCAAGGAAGGACAGATGTTGAGAACGTTAGTTGAGCTCGAGCCTCACCATAACCCAGCTCTTTTTGTTCTTTCTCCTCCGACGAAAGGGACCAACATGGAGCAGGTACTACAATTATTTATCATATGTGGAGACGACGCAATCATGGCGAGATCGTAAACTTCGGACACGCCGAGGTTCTTCCATCAACTTGATTCGTACCTCGGTCGTGGTGTAATAATTGCTATAGGAAAAGTTTGATAGGTATTTAGTACTCATTCGTGGAATTTGTTCATGTTCTTTTCTTGACGCTCAATGCGTACGTCTATCGAAAACAACGCGTAATTGCCATTTGCTTCTTTCGCTAAAGATCAATTCGACCCATTCACATCCGTACAACTAGACAACTTTTTTAAAGTGTGACTTTGGAAAAAGGCGTGTCACCGATTGATATACATGGAGAGAGAATTACGGATAAATTCACTTAAAAAGTCTTAAATATATTATATGAATGTTTCTTTAGTTTTAGACTTTTTTAATTTGGTCAGATTTAATAAAAAAAATTTTGCTAAATTATCAATCTAGTCTTTTCGCCAATCTTGGCTAGCAATCACTAGTGAATATCGGGCATCCTACATTGACAATTTTTGCAATTTTTTAAATTTCCTGGAATTTTCTCCTTTGTTTTCCTTTTCCTTTTCTTTTATTTTCCTATGCCAGTTGATAAGGCCTCAACGATGGCATCTTAACCGTGCCAAATCTGGGCAAGGGGTTGTCAACGATCTCCACTAACTATTGCCCAAGCCTAGCCAAGGTAAATAGGGAAAAAAAAGAAAAAAGAAAGGAAAAAAGTAAAATTAGAAAATTTGTAAAATTTGTCCACATGAGCACTAGTGTGCTTCGTAAGATGGCTCAGTAATGACTAGACCGCTATATTGGTAGTTTCCGAACAATTTTGATAAGAAAAACTAGATTGACAAATAGTCAAAAGATTTAACACTTAATTAGCCAAGAATAAAAAGTTAAGGAATAAATGAACATATGTGCAAAAAGTTTAGAACTCTTAGAACATAATCATTGATCTTAAGGTATATAATTCTATGGTCTGCTTATTTTCTAAACGCTTCTGATTACTTGCGAATAAATTTTGTGGATCTCGTTATCGGTAATGATGCAGCGTCAACATTGTCAAAAAATCTTACTATCGAAGAGGCCAGAAAGCAGAGTCTGCTATATCAGGACATGGAGTTCTTGATGAATAATTTATGACGTGAAGCTGGACTGGTCCCTCTCTGTTTATAATAAGATAGCGGAGAGCGATCGGTCCATTCATACTCGCAAAACTCGTGAAAGGAAAAAGTCCTACATTGGACTACAGAACTAAACGAAGTAATCGATATTATGTATAAGATTAATCCATAATTCGAACGTCAGTTCAACTAAATAGGTCGGTGGACTCAAGAGCTCCCTCTTAAATCTCTGGCGAATTTTACTTTTTCCAGAGCTTCTTCCAAATTATTTAGTATAAAAAGCGAAGACAAGATTCGCACTCTTCTACTGCACTTATGTAGCTCTCTCTCTCTCTCTCTCTCTCTCTCTCTCTCTCACACACACACACAGTCTCTCCGTATATATATCTGTATTTAAAAAACCTTCACAGAGAGAGAGTGAGAGGAAAAATGGGAAGAGCTCCATGTTGCTCAAAGGTGGGTTTGCACAGAGGCCCTTGGTCTGATAAGGAAGACAGGTTGCTCATCCAATATATTCAAGCTCATGGAGAAGGCCACTGGAAATCCATGCCTAAAAGAGCAGGTATTCTATGTGCTTCTGGCATATCGAACTTTTGCATGAAAGAATTTGCTTGAGTTGGTTAACCAACTGAAAAAAAAGTATAAAAAAAATGAAGAAGAAGGACGAGGAGGAGGAGGAGGAGGAGGAGAAGAATTGGATCCTAGTTCAGTGAACTCAAGAGTACTTTTGGAGAGGAATTTCCTTTGCTCCTTTTAATTCTGCTTCAGAATCCACTTCATCGCCTTCAGTTTCTCTACATCAACAGATTTATATTTCGCGTATTGTCTTTTGTTATTTTTGGATAAATTCAAGGCTCTCCCTTATTTCATTCATTTTCCTCCCCGGTGAAATCGACATTTACTCAATATAGTATTTAATAAGTTTCTCGAGCTTGACAAACCCTCTGTGAGTTGCCCAAAATGAGGAAAAAACAGAAAAAAATGAGTTAATGTTGACTCGACTTTAAATGACCCAGTGAGACGCAGTTAATTGAAAGACTATTATTTTCAATGTCATTCATTATTAAGACTCTAAATTACTAATATTTCATTGATTAGGGACATATTGTTTAGTTTGATTAGAAAGATTTTTTTTAATGGATTACTGCAATTTGCAAAAAGATTTTTTTTTGGGAAAATTTGAAGAGATTTTGTGTCAAATTTGTGTTTGGACGTCAATTCGTTCCATGACGGGTCATGCAAAAGTATTGACCCATCAACGCATTATTCTATCGTGTCATATGGGTAGTGCTATGTCAATTAGTTACATTCTTAGAGACTATTTATGTCATATAAGTCGACATGATCTCAAGTCAATACGATTTGAGCACTATCCATGAATACGAATTCCCTTTGCTCCTAGCGCAGCCACAACTGAACTAGCACATCCTAACAAAAACCCTAAAAACACACACCTCATAAATTACTCTTTTAGTACTCTCTCCCTCTACTCGACAATGGGGCACTTCATCGAAACCGTCATCGCCTTTAGTCAGTCGACATTGGCTCAATCACATCTCACCCTTTTTGAACGAGCTTGATCAAGCTCGGTTGGGGCTCCAATATCCTTAATCGAGCCAATTCTAGCTTTGTCACGGGGTCGCAAATCTAATCTTTTCAACTTCGAGAGAGAAAGAGATTAATGGTCGGAGGGCCTGCGAAGAGAAAGTGGTAGTCGGGGAAGTCATAAGTGACAGAGTCATTAGTCAGAATATTGTCGTCAGCGATGGTGACACGGTGGCGGTGCCGGCTAATGGCAGGGTTTGGGTGGGTGAGGGCAATGACAGATTACAGTTAGGGTACTTTCTTGCTAATTAAGTTTGCTCGTTAATTGTTTCGTTGGCGCACGAATGCTTGCTAGATGTCCCTTTGCTGTCTGGCATACCATCTAGAGTTTGCTCAATTTGGAAAGTAGGGGTCGTGCATCATTTGATCACATTCTCAAACAGTTCATTTTCTCCAAAATGGTTATTGAAAGGCTGAAGATGTTTTGTGTTTCCAAAGCAACGCCATGGATGTTACCGAGTGACCTTCATTGATTTCTGTGGAAACCGAATCTAGATCCTCTGCCACTAACATAGTGGGGGCCCTCGTTGTCCAAAAAAAAATTCCCATCCGTCCGATTCATCAAATCGAACGGCTGGCCGAAACCTCATACAATCCATTTTCATGAAAACCGAGGCGAAACGATTGATTTCACTAGAAAAATTATCATGATGTCGTTAATGCACTACTTTTAGAATCTGGATCAAGGCAGAGGGTGCGCCCCTAACATAAGGGGGGCCGTCCGATTAGCATCGGATGGCCCTCATCAAAACCAAAAAAAAAATTAATTTTTTTTAAAAAGCTATTTTTTTTTCAGTTGTCCGGAGTTTGACGTACTCATACGGCAGACCATCCAATTTCTCTACTTTTAGGGAATCTTTTCATGCAAAAGCCTTCCCCATCTCTTAAAGTGTGCCACGTGTAGTAAATTTTTTTTATAGCTTTGTTTACCAAACGATGCGACAGTTGAATTTTAAATGACACATACCTAAAGTTGCCGTGAGCCTCGGGCGTTAGGTAGCCCCATACGTCTTGTATGAATTTGGTTGAAATTTAGTACCCGTCGGCTGGCCGTAGCACCTCTTTTTCTTACTTTATTTATTGGCCTTGTGAAGGATTACTTAGATGTGGGAAGAGTTGCAGGCTAAGATGGATGAACTATCTCCGGCCTGACATCAAGCGTGGGAACGTAACCCTGGACGAGGAAGACCTCATCGTACGCCTCCACGCTCTGCTTGGCAACCGCTGGTCTCTCATAGCTGGGAGATTGCCCGGCCGGACCGACAACGAGATAAAGAACTACTGGAATTCCCACCTCAGCAAAAGAGTAAACGACGATAGTCACCAAAACAAAAGCAATAATAGAGGCATAAAGGGGCCCAAAAAGAGGAAGATTTGCACCGCTAATAAGGTCAGGTCGGGCACCAATAAGCAGAAGCAAGAGATGGCCAATGAAAATGGTGAGACGAAAATGACAAAGATCAAAGTGCATCAGCCAAAGCCCACTAGGTTTTCAGCTGTTGCAAGGAACAACAGTTGTAATAGTCTTCTGAGGGGGTCACGTGTCAATAATAGCAATAATGATATTCTTGAAGAAGACCAAACAGCTCCAAGTGAACAGCTTTCACAACAACTCCCTCCACGTGTGTTATCTGGTTCAACGGCGATGAGCACAAATTCCGACATTGAGGGATTGTTGGTTTTAGACGAAGATCGCATCAAAGTCAGCGACGAGTGCTCCTATTATGATCATCATCTAGAAACTACTACTAGTTCATGCGAAATCTTGATACCCACCAAGGAAGAGAACAACCGCGTTCTCGAGAAGATCTTCGAGGATTATCAGGAGCTGCTGAGAGCGGAGGAGCGCGTGCAGATTGAGACTTTCGTCAATTCCTTGTTAATTTGACTGGTAAAAAATTGTAGTTATCCTCGTGATCATCGAACAGAAAGTACGAAGTGGTTGGCTTTTCCATGTTCCGCAACGAATTTTCACGTGCCTATCTTCCACTCTTTCGTTCCCATTTGACAAAAGAAAACAGTATTGCAGAGGGACAACTTGGGCACGTGAGAGCAATAAATTTGGTTTGATTCTCTCGCAAGTAGTGTTAACGCAATCGATCCGGGTCTACATTCCTGGTCCTCAGGTCCTGGAAAGTGGCAACAAGAAGTCAAAGCGAGAAACAGAACAAGGAACCAATAAAAAAAAAGATCCCGGTCTTCCGAAGTAGATTAATTTGAAGCAACTGATGATATTTGCAGTTCCAAAAGCAACCTATGTACACTTGCAGGTGATTCAAACCATCATGGAGAGGATAAACACACAGCTTGCATGGTCAGAATCATGAATTGTAATTTTCGTTCCAGATTTTTACGTGTATTGAAGATCATTAGTAGAGAAGAAAATGATTATGCCGACGTAAAACACAAACAAGCTCAAAAATATCTTGATATCGCTAGTTATTATATTGTGCGATCCGGGTATAGATCCAACTCTCTTTTTAGTTCATCGGACCTGATCTCCTTAAATATGGTGTGTCTGTGTATCTTGTCATTTACACCTACGGAGGCAGATACAATGATACGAGACAAAACTATAGAAGGAATCGACCGAAGAAAAATCAAAGAAGGTCAACATCAAGAGGTCAATATCACGGTCCTTGTGCCTTGTGCCAAGGCTGCGAAGTATATAACCCTGCATATGCCGGCCGACGCTTCAAAGAGGAAACGACTTCTTTCTTTCGTCGTTTTCTTTTTCACTTTTTCCTTCTTTTTGGTTTGCAACAAAGAAGAAAGGAGGGAGAATAAGAAAATTTTATCATTTCTACAACGATTGCTCACTCAACTTAACATGGCATTACAGTGAAAATTCTTCAATTTCTCACTCCGGCTCTCCACTCATTCATAGATTTTTTTTGTACTGAACATTATGAATTTCAACTACTCTTTTCCCCATATGCAATTGTATCGAAATAAGTTCGCACTGTATTATTTTCTTGTATTACGATATTTTACAAATTCTTCGCGGTTGCCACTGCCATTACCTCTTCCAAAAATCGCAACTCGCAGCCACTTCCAGAGCAGAAATACACGCAGCAAGAGCATTTGAATCTTATAAATAAAAAATTAGTGGAACACCATACTATTATTGTGGCACGCGTATACTTTCCCATCAATAAACTTGAAACTTACTTGCAGTTCAATTTAAGGGTGTGTTTGTTTCGCGGAAAATAAATGACATGCAGTATATTCTCCTAAAAATGATCACTCCTATCATTTACAAAAATGAATGAAACAAATATATCTTATCGTCCATGAAAATGTTGACAATGAAAATACTTGTTATTGACTGATTATTGTTAAAGCTATTGTTACTACGCACGTGAAGTCCAGAAGTGATGACTACACAGCTACTGATCAACGCCTGTTGACAAAGACGACGTCTATACAAGATGATGAAGAGTAGCAATACTGAAGGCATAAAAACAGAGTTGTTTTGCCAGTTGTAATGCTAGCTGGACTTTCAGTTAGTTATAATTCTGTTTCTGATTAGTTAGTAGCATATTGTTAGACTTGATTCAAGTGTATAAAACACAACTCGTAATATGGAATGCGTAAGGCTTTCAGATGAAGCTTTTCATCTAACTTCTCTGTTCTTCTTCTCTGTTCTTCATCTTCTTCAATCACCATCTATAGTTTTCTCTTATGGTATCAGAGCTTGATCTCTGAAAGCCTCAGTGTTTGTAATGGAAGCAAGAACGTCGAAGTATACGTTCCCTATTCATGTGAATATAGGGAACTTTGTTACCATAAAGCTCGCCGAAGACAACTTCTTACTTTGGCAAGCTCAATTCCAAAGATTTCTGCGGAGCCAGGAGTTGATAGGATTCATCAATGGAGAGGTTCTTCCACCATCGAAGTTTGTAAGTGTTGAGATAGAAGGAAGAAATGTTGAAGTATCAAATACAGATTACATTGACTGGATGCGAACAGATCAGTTAATCTCCTCATGGATCAGTGGAGTAGTCTCCGAGCATATTCTCGGATTGATCATTGGTCTTGAAACAGCATATGAGGTATGGCAAACTCTCTGTAATCGATTTAGTCAAAGGTCTGTGGCTAGGGAATTCGAGTTGAGAGGTAAGCTGCAAGCTTGTCGTAAACGAGATAGAATACTTTCTGAATATCTTAGAGAATTCAAGCTGATCTGTGATCAGCTTAAGGCAATAGGAAAATCGGTTGATGAGATAACGAAGGTTTTTGGCATATTGGAAGGATTAGGTTCTGATTATGAGACATTCAGAACAACAATTTATTGCCAAAGCCACAGCCTGATTACGATGAAGTCATATCACAGCTTGAGAGGTTTGAGGCGAGGTTACAGAATTACACCTCAAATCATTTTAATCAGAATATGGCCTATTATGGACAAAGATCAGTAGACAGTGTTCAAAGAACTAATGAACCTGCTTCATTTTACAATACTATGCATAACTCTTCAGAGTATGCATTCGTGAGTCATAGAGGAAATGATCAGGCGTATAAAGGAAGAGGTGGAAGGAACTTTAGTCGAGGCCATGGTTTTAACAAAGGGAACAACTCAGGTTTTCAAGGAAGAGGTGGATTTTATAAACCTTTCAATCGAGAAGTACAAATGGTTCAGCCGCAAAGTTCTTTAAATTCCAGTCAGGGTTTTAAACCCTATACTAACTCATCACAACGATTTTCTAATACTAGAACTTATCCTACTTCTGAAAGTAAATCTTTTCACCAAGACAAATCTGTTGAGGGTGTAAGGTTAACCTGCCAAATCTGCAAGAAACCTGGTCATGAAGCCTTAAGGTGCTGGTATAGATTTGATAATTCTTACCAGAATGAAGACATCCCAACTGCTCTTGCTGCAATGCATATCGAGGATCCTTTGGGGAGTGCGTGGTATCCTGATACTGGAGCATCAGCTCACATCACTGCAAATGCTGGTAAATTTCACAAACTCTCAAAGTATTATGGTAATGACAGTGTAATGATAGGAGATGGATCACATCTTCCAATTACATATACTGGTGATACACAATTACAAACTGATCTTGGTTTACTACCACTCCATGATATTCTAGTGGTACCAACAATCAAGAAAAATTTACTCTCAGTTTCCAAGTTCACTGATGATTATCCGTGTTCTTTCATCTTTGATAAGACTGGTGTTTATATTAATGATCATCAAACCAACTCCATTGTGAAGCTTGGGAGGAAAACATGAGGTCTATACAGGATCGAACAGCCAATGATGTCAGCTCTGTTCACTCAAAGACATAGAGTGATTGATGAAGATACTTGGCATCAAAGACTGGCACATACTGGTTTACACACACTTAGAATTCTACAGAGTCAGAATCTTATTCAGTGTTCTAAACAAACAAATTCTGTTTGTAGGAGTTGTCAGCTAGCTAAGAATATCAAGCTGTCATTTCCTTTGTCAGACAATAGTACTTGCTATCCTTTAGAGCGAGTTCATTCTAATATTTGGGGGCTATCCCCAGTCAACTTTGTACAAGGTTTCAGATATTATGTTGTGTTTGTTGATGACTACACTCGATTCAGCTGGCTTTATCCAATGAGGAATAAGTCTGAATTCTATAGTGTTTTCTGTCTCTTTCAGAAATGTGTGGAGAATCGGTTTGATCGGAAAATTAAGGTGTTGCAAACTGATGGTGGAGGAGAGTTTACAAGTGGTTGTGTTCAAAAGCATTTGCAGGCATGTGGTATAACACACTTTATGTCTTGCCCTTATACACCGGAACATAATGGGAAGGCTGAAAGAAAGCATCGACATATTGTTGAACTTGGACTTTCTATGTTATTTCATGCGTGTCTTCCACTAATGTACTAGGTGGATGCATTTGTGACTGCCACATATATTATCAATCGACTTCCCACACCACTTTTACAGTCAGCTAGTCCATATAGCAAGTTATATGGTAAACAACCAAAATATGATTATCTCAGAGTTTTTGGCAGTGCTTGTTTTCCCTGTTTAAGGGCCTATGCTAAAACTAAGTTTGATCCTCGATCTTTAACATGTGTTTTTCTTGGCTATAGTGAGAAGCACAAGGGTTATCGTTGTCTTCTACCAACCACTGGCAGGGTGTTCCTCAGGCGACATGTTACCTTTGATGAGGGCTTCTTTCCTTTTGCAGCTAAGATTGGTACTACTTTTCCTCCTCTAACTGATCTCTATCAGAAATGGGTTGAGGAGGTCAGATTTTTTACCACTCCCACTCAGTCTCATACCACATTTCCTCCACCACCCCACGTCTATGATCATACTAGTTTCCTACAAGACTCTGCCTCTCCACCTATTTTACCTTCTTCTCAATCAACTGTTGATATTTCCAATCTCAATTCTCCTGATCATTGTGCTGTTTCTCAGTCTCCTTCTCTCAGTTCCTCCTCTAATACTTCTAGAGGGTCTACTCATCCAATGCAAACACGATTAAAATCTGGCATTCATAAACCTAATCCTAAATATGCCTGTCTTGCTGAGTATTCTGTTCCTACTAAGCCTAAAATAGTCAAAGCAGCCCTTACTCATGAGGGGTGGTTTCAAGCAATGCAAGATGAGATGGATGCACTGTCTCAGAACAGACTTGGACTTTAGTTCCTCGAACAGCTTTTATGAATGTTATTGGATGTAAGTGGGTTTTTAAAACCAAGTTGGCTGCTGATGGAAGTCTTGACAAGCTTAAGGCACGCCTTGTTGCTAAAGGATATCATCAGGAGGAAGGTATATATTTTGTTGAAACCTTTAGTCCTGTGATAAAACACGCTACCATTAGGATAGTACTCTCTGTGGCTATGGTTAATAATTGGCCCTTACATCAGCTCGATGTCAAGAATGCTTTCTTGCATGGCACCCTCCATGAGACTATCTATATGGAGCAGCCTCCTGGATTCATCCAACATCCTGGCCATGTGTGCTTACTTCGAAAGTCTTTATATGGTTCAAAACAGGCACCTCGTGCCTGGTTTGAAAGGTTTAGCAATTATCTCTTGGAACTTGGTTTCTTTTGCAGCTCCACTGACCCTTCTTTGTTTGTTCTCCACCAAGCTCAGCACACCATTCTGCTCTTACTTTATGTTGATGACATTGTTCTCACTGGTTCTTCTCCCACACTCCTTGCTACTTTGATCAAGTCTCTCAGTTCTACTTTTCATATGAAAGACTTAGGTCATTTACATTACTTTCTGGGAGTTGAGGTCAAGACCTATTCAGAGAAGCTGTTTCTGTGCCAAACCAAGCATGCGCTTGATTTGCTCCATCGTGCTCAAATGCAAGACTATAAACCTATCTCTACCCCTCTTGCTCTCAAGTCAGCCGTCTTATCTGATGATGTTGTTTTATATCCTCATCCTCTTACCTACAGAAGCTTAGTTGGTGACCTACAGTACCTCACATTTACAAGGCCGGATATAGCCTTTGCTACCAATTTGCTTTGTCAAAAAATGCATCAGCCTACCATGGGGGATTTTCATAGATTACAACGTGTCTTTCGGTATATCAAAGCCACTCTTCATCTTGGTCTATTCATTCACTCTAAAAGCTCTCTTCATCTCTTTGGCTATTCGGATGCTGACTGGGCCGGTTGTCCTTCTACTCGTCGATCTACTACGGGGTTTTGCAACTTTCTTGGCTCTAATCTTATTTTCTGGTCTGCTAAACGCCAACCAACAGTTTCTCGGTCTTCCACCGAAGCTTAATATCGCGCCTTAGCCTATACCACTGCTGATCTCACTTGGATTTCCTTTGTCTTACGTGATATTGGTGTGTTCTTGTCTAAACCAACAATGTTATTTTGTGATAACCAATCTGCCCTTTCCCTTACTTCAAATCCTATTCTCCATGCTCGTACCAAACACGTTGAAATCGACTTTCATTTTGTCCGTGAGAAAGTTGCTCTTGGTGTTCTTCAGGTTCGATTTGTTCCTAGTCATTCTCAGGTTGCTGACATTTTCACCAAACCTCTCTCTCGTTCTGCTTCTTTCTTTCTCCGTGTCAAACTGGGCTTAGGCTTTGACCCCAAACCCAGTTTGAGGGGGGATGTTAAAGCTATTGTTACTACGCACGTGAAGTCCAGAAGTGATGACTCCACAGCTACTGATCAACGCCTGTTGACAAAGACGACGTCTATACAAGATGATGAAGAGTAGCAATACTGAAGGCATAAAAACAGAATTGTTTTGCCAGTTGTAATGCTAGCTGGACTTTTAGTTAGTTATAATTCTGTTTCTGATTAGTTAGTAGCATATTGTTAGACTTGATTCAAGTGTATAAAACACAACTCGTAATATGGAATGCGTAAGGCTTTCAGATGAAGCTTTTCATCTAACTTCTCTGTTCTTCTTCTCTGTTCTTCATCTTCTTCAATCACCATCTATAGTTTTCTCTTAATTATTTCAAGCAATATGAGTTATAGGAAAATATTTTTAAAATCATTCATTTTTTACAAAACAAACAGAACATAAAATTCTAGGTGGTCGAGCTTCGTAGAAATTACTTTTGCCAGGTAGAAACGATCAATTCCATTGATCATCTCGTGCTCTGTAGATCTCATTTACGTCTCCTGGAGCTTTCTTGAAGCCATTGGTTGCTTTCTAACTTTGTAGGAAGTAGTACATAAGAAAGTTGGGCCAGTCTCATGAAGTAAACCCAAGCACAATAGGAACCTGAAGCCATGGACCACGGCACACGTTCATACGAGCCTTTTTCCATCGGCCGCGGTTGGATGAAGATACAGAAGCCAATCGTTATCTAATTAGCTGCGACTAGAGAGCGTACTCTCTGGCAATAAACTCGAAATGGAATTTCCAGGTTCATTCTAAATTCCCATCACGCTTTAAGAAGAAAACGAGTATCTAGATGAATTTGCAGATCTTGTGATTTGGCTATAAATAATCAAATCACGATATCATCAAATTTCATGCCCCCTGAATCTCATTCTGAAGGGCAGTGCCGTCGATTTTCTTGTAGTCTACATCTCCTCCGCTGTTCACCACCTCTTCCGATAAGCCCATCTCCTTGAGCTTCCTCGCGGCCATTTGTTGCTTTGTAGACTTGTAGAAGGTGGCGTATAAGATCAGTTGGGCCAGCCCGAGCAGTGACCCGAGCCCATTAGGAGCCTGAAACCCCAACGGTGAGAAAGTCAAATTAATGGATATCAGTCATATTCATATGGGAAACGAGTATGAAAAGACTATCTTGCTTGTGTGAGGAAATCTTCTTTATTTCCTCGTATATTAATCGGGTAATGTAGTAATTTTTCTTTTATTTCGGGCTCTTAATGATCTTGACCTATCTTAAGTAATCTAGTTGCAAGAAAAAATGACTATGGAAATGAAGCGAGCTCATGCAAGCGCCATCTAGTATGCATTCTTGGTAGACAAGGGGTAATCGGTTCGCCAAACCGGTCCTGTTTAGAACCTGCTTGGAACTAATTGACCTAGCTAGTTTTGGCCAATCTCAGGGTCGTATCACATCGGGTGCTCATACTGATTCTTGACGTCTGTTAGGAAAAGAAAAAAAGCTTACACAATCTGTATTGCTTACAAGAAAGTTGGCATTTGAATTGAATTTTTCCAATCTGACATGACTGTACACGTCGTGCATTGAGTAAAGTTTTCTGCATACAGTGTGCCAAGGATGGTTCCTCGAAAGATACCGTACTAACAATCACGTGGAAGATGATGTGAGACCTTATATAATATCCAACCCTCTTGTGATGAGAGAGAGAGAGAGAGAGAGAGAGAGAGAGAGAGAATTGGAGAATAATTACAGCAATGAATACATCGAAGCGGATGAGGGCGTAAGCAGTCCAGCAAAGGCCGTTGGCACAAGAAGCGAGCGACAGAAAGAAGGGCATATACTCCACGCTCTTTGTCGTTATCACCAGTTTCTGCACCCAGACGCACAAAATTCATCCCTGTGAGCTGGGTTGGATACGGTTCCAACCATCAAGAAATTTATCCCTTGACACAGAATCGCCTGAAAACACAAGCAGAATGCTCTATAGGAACGAAATGTTTATCAAGACTCGCCTACAAGTAAAGAGATGATTATGTATACGTGCCGTTTTATCATTGCCTTCCCTTGTTCGTGAAATTATTTGCACCCAACGTCGCGGATGTATAAAGTAGACAGGTCAATCCTGATCAAAGCTTACCATGACTAATAGTGGCGAGGCGTACATCATGACGTTGAACACCATGCACACGATCCCGACAACCATTGACCTCCGCTCGTGGGAGTGGGCCAAGGTCAGGACCAGGGCCGCAAGGGCCGAGATGAAGATGAGCTCGGTAAGCACCACCACCGCCACCCGGAGCCTCTTCTGCCGGTCAGAGTAGAAGAGGAAGAGGAGTATGTAGACGAGCTCGATGAGGGTCCCCGCGCCGTTGATGGTGACAACGAGGGTGCTGTGGGGGTGGACCATGGGTAGGCCGTACAAAACCCACACCATACAGTTGATGAGGGTGGCTAGGTACGGCGCCGGCGAGTACTGCTCCACCGAGCCCTTCTTCCAAATCCGAATGAACGTCGGCCTGTGTCAAATATTCTTGCATGATCTACAAACTTGATTTACGATATGGTTAAAGCAAAATCATGGATTTACTAAGGAAAAGAAAAGCAGTAGTCAAGCTTTCAGAGGCTGTAGATGCCAAGAAATTCTGCTTCCCTCCCAAAATGTATGTCGAGAGGTGTTCCTTTATTATGAATTGCTTGTGGATCTTCCGGACAAAAATATATATATTTGGCTCCTGTCTCCATGCCTCAGCCTTACAGTTCGTAACTATTTCCCTCATTCGTTCCATAAAGAGACTTGCTCGTGAAATTTTGGTTTCGACGACATCATCAATTGCTGGACAGACCTACCCATGTGTAGCCCAGCTGGCTTTCTTCGAGCCAAATTTATTCTTAATTCCACGCATTTATGCACTAGGCAAAATGAAAGATTAAGCAGCTGCTTTTGCTGAGGGAGGGAGATGCACTAATCAGCTCTGTCGGGGTTGGAGACAAATTGAAGAATTACATTGTACTTATGTGCTTTTGTGAAATGACAACAGAAAGGGTGCATTGGGTTTGATATACCCTCTGGTTGGATATAGTCGAGAATTCGAAAAGAAAAAGAGAACATAGATAAATAAATAAAAAGACTAGAGTTGTTTCCCGATAATAAGACATGGTTTTGTATTCTTGAGGGAAAATTATATGCAAAATAAAACTTCTCCCGCGATAGTAAACTTCTTCATTGTCCACACGACAGGCTATAGGGACATGCTCAGAATCCCTATGGCATAAGTTTCTTTAACCTTTTTCAACAATTACGAAAACATCCTTAAGGGCTAGTCAATTAGGGTTAACTTCATTTGACTACCCTTTTCTTTCAAATAGTGAAACCAAAACCACTTTACACCGCCAAAATCCGAAGAGAGAAAATCACAGGAATTGACACGGTTCTTACGTCGGCGATAGAAACAAGAAGAGTGCGATCGCATTTCCTGAAAAAGGAAAAAGAAGGAAAGAAAAGCATGAGAAACCACATCAGTCTACTTTCTTTGATTCCAGTGAGAATTTAGAGGTTCAATTTCAATATACTCCGTGAGGACATGGACATGAAAGAACGGAACTCACCCAAGACACCGACTGCTGTTCGGGCAGCGTCTGCAGAAGCCATGGCTGAACAATGATGAACTGAACTAAAAGAAAACACCAACCAAAGAGAGACACTAAGAGGTACGCCCAGATTAGAGAGTGCGATTGCTTCCTTCTTTGGGTGTTATCATGTGAAGTTGATGATGAGAGATTTAAATATTAAACAAAGGAAGAGAGAGACGGAGAGAGGGTGTTCGGTTTGTGTCTATCTCAAGATCAGGTGTAGAGTCTCTCCCTCAACATGTATCAGAATTCAAAAGGCAGGTTGGTCACTTGCATGACATGTACTGGCTTCCAACACTTCATACAACACATGGAAGACACTGGCGTTCGATTTCTCTGTCTTTTGGCACTGCCTTCAAGGTTACCGGAACCTCTCGATTAGGGTTGTGCAATGATCCCTATCTAATTTGAATCGGACTGGACTGGACTGAATTTAATCAGCCAGTTCTAGTAGTTCCCAACGGACCAATTTGATTCTCAGTTCCACATAAGGAATCCGACTAGCAAAGATTTCTTAATTTTGTTTATATTTTTTATTCTGAAGAAAATCTTAATTAGTAAATTACTTTTTTGTTTTAACATTGAGAAATTTCCACTTGTAGGAAATAGAAGAAACCCAATAAAAAATCACCGATTTCGGGATCTACTTCCACGACCAATAGACTGTCCTTGTCCGGTTCAATTCCAGGCTCTACAGTGTGAATCCATATATCCTAAAACTATTCACCCCTACTTACAGCAATATCTATTTAGTTCACTCAAAAAAAAACAATTGAGAATTATTAACTGTGCTCTCATTGATCAATTGAACATATTTGATAAAAAAAATTCTCCATATTTTCCATACTAATTACATATAACATAGTAATAGTTGTACATTGAGAATGACAAATATTTTTTGTTATTTTGCTTCTTAACAATTGCCCAAATGCACAAAACAATACATATTTTGGTCATTCAATACATAAGATAGAGTTGCATGAACAATATTAATTCTTGTAAATCATTTGGTGAATTGATTGAGATGCACTAGGAGCATAAATATCATGTGGATCAAACGATATATATGGTAATTGGGGTATTTCATGAACTGAGATTTAGCTATTTAAGGTGATTTTTCTCATGGGAGCCTCGCCCGAGAGCATGTAAGAAAGACTCCACTCCTGACTCGTGAGGAAAAAATTTTATAGTCAAGGGGTGCAGGCTGTCTCTATTGTATTATGCATGTCAATACTTGTGTAAATTGAAATGGGCTTTGAATCTTTGGGAAAAGAGAGTCAAAGCGTTCGACTACAAAATCTATAAAAAGTGAGAATTAAAAATATGAATCATTTTAAACGGGATCATACACATAAATACAACACACTAGTAAAAATGGTTTGATACTTAAGGGACAATAATAGATTCATAGACAATATGATAGCAATTGGTTGAAGGGCTAATTACCACACACAAAATATGAAATTATTATACAGATATCAATTCAATCATAAGTTTTCAAATATAACCAATTTAGTCCTAAGTCTTTTGACAATTTCCCAACGTCATCCTTCTAGCCAATCATAGTCAAAAACCACAAAAATCAACATTTTTTTTTTACAAATTCTCTATATTTTGGTTATTCTTCTGTTTCTTTTTCTTATTTCATTATGATATGATGCTAGCAAGGGTTGCAACCCTCATTAAAACTAGGCAAGAATAGCCTCGCCCATGGCTGATGAGGCCACCATGGCCTCACCAAGGGGATTTACAACTCCACCAGCCACAAGCGAGGGGACCCTTGCCTTAATATGGTGGTGGCCTAGATGAAAGCCATGCCAAACACAATTAACAAAGAAAAGAAAAAAATCATAATTTTTTTTAAATAGTCAATGCCGGCATTAATCGTGCCATGCAAGACCACCAGAATTTACATCAACGGCTTCTGACCAAAATTAGTCAAAATGACTATATTAACAAAGTGTCAAAATGTTTAAGACTAAATTGGTCAAATTGAAAGGTTTGAGATTGAATTGACATCTATATAATAAATTTAGGACTATTTTGGTAATTTTTTCATTGATTGAATTCATTCATTCGAGGTGTCTGCGAAGATTTCATTGAGTAAATGATCTAATTCCAAAGAATATGTTTACACCAAATGATAGTGGCAGTTGGCAACAGTATACGTAATCTCAGAGAACTTCATCGATATCTCTTGTAATTGATTTTCCAGTAATATATAATGGATAAAAATTAAGGGGTTCACATAGAATTTGAGGAACTGAATCGTGAAGTTCGAGGGTTCTCAATTCTCGAATGTCGAAAGTGGAAAATCATTCACAAGTATGTTAGCGGCTCATTTTTCTTCACAAGGTCCTGGACTTATTTTCGTGTTTTTTCCCCCATAAGGAACTGGTCTGCTCATGAGAAAATGGATTATCTTTTTTTTCAAATTTTGGGCTAAGAACATGACCAAGTTAGTCGGGTGGACATGGTCAGTTGGTGATATTACGGTAGGAAGTTTCCACTTGCAAGTTCATTGGGCGGTCAGCCTGAGACATGATTTGATCATTTGATCCTGAACCAAATATTTAGAGAAAATACTGTTTACTGGCAGATCTTGTAATTCTATAATTATCACTCGAGGTTATTTTCTTCAATCAGTGTTATCAGCACATTGACATGTATATGTATACATAATCAAGAGATTCGTCTACAATTACATCCCGTGTATTATGTTGTGAAAATGAGGCACTTGATTGATTTGTTGAGATCACATTAACTCTGACGTCATTTAATATTATCATTACATCATTTGTTTTCTCTATTTGAAAATTTTCAATGAATTTGATTACATTAAGGTGGAGTTTCAAAATTCTTCATGTTGCACTTTTGCGTCCTCTAGTTTCTAACACATACTTTGCGCATTCTTACGTCAAAACTTATATTTTCATGCTACTATTTGAAAAGGAAAAAAACATTGTACCTTTAAGTTTCTATAACTTTGTAACCTTCGCTTTAATGATATTAAACATCAAGGCATAAAGTGTAAAAGTTCACAAAAAATTGTAATCTTTTTTCTTTAAATCTAAGCATGCAAAATTACAATTAAATAGAGGAATACATGCGAAGGCACTGGCCTCACTTTCGTGGGCGAGATATATTGATAGTTGTGAATCAAGAATTTTGCCAACTTAGAACCGTTATAGTTATAGCCACAAGTTTAGTGTATTTCCATACTTAAGACTGTCGGCAGCCCTTAATCCTTCAAACCTAGAACCCGCTTTCTACACAGATTGTGAAAGTACTTAAATATAAATCCACACATTCATCTCACGGCTTAAGCTTTTAGGACAGTTGATAGTGGTTCTACAAAAACTTCACATGGTATCAGAGCAGAAAATCCTGAGTTCAAATCTTCCAAACCCCTATTCTGCCTCTCCAAAAAATATTTTCACACTTAGTACTGGCAAAAAGACCAAACTAAGCGTGAGGGGGAGTGTGAAAGTACTTAAATATAAACCCATACATTCACCTAACGACTTAAGTTTTTAGGACAGTTGGCAGTGGTCCTACAAAATTTCACACAGATGTCCCTCTTCGCCATGCAAGGACACTAGAATATCAAACTATGAAAGAAGAAAGCATGACTGTGAAAGAAAACAAACAAAAGGATTGCTAGGCATCTTTCTTGCACCTGTTTCGGCATGTTTCACATGATGTCTTGTAAAGCGTGATGCATAGCACTCAAATTATCGAAGTGGTGACAAAACTGTTCTTGCTGTTCATTAGGTGTAAAGCAGCTAGGTCAATGCATGCTAAGATTGTGATTGTTGCCAAAAAGCAAAAGAAGAAAGGGAATAAATATGGAAGGGGATAAGAAAAGTTTCGGTTCAATGTCGGTTGGATGGTAGTGGCTACAAGGTTGATGGTGCCGGTTTCCAATTTTCTTGTTTGGGAAATTGTGCTTTTTGACCCAAAATGGAATTCGGAAAAAGAGTTTTTTTTTTCTAATTTATTTCATTAAGGAGAAAAAGCTAATTGATTTCAGTAGCTTACCAAAATAATTATTTGAATTGTTTGGTTCGTAACTTGGTATGATGAGGAGAAACCTCAATAATTAATCTGTATGTACTAATGATTAAACGAATGGCTAGTCCCACATAATATATAATAATTTTATGTTTATTTTCTGCTACAATTTTGTAAACTAGACACCTTACTTCGTACATACAATGGAACCTTTTTAGGGTTGGCACAATAGGTTAAGATATTTGGAGACTTCTAGCTTAGAAACTAGAAATCATCTGTTCGAGTTCCACCAATCGCATGCAGTGTACTAAGTTCTAGTCCCCGATACAAGTCACTTGCTTAGACTTAATCAAGTAATGAGGCTTGTACCGTGTTTTATAGGCTTAAATATAGCCAGGTATTCATGCTTGTGTCCCTAAAAAGTACATAACATTAATGTAGCTGAACTATGGACCTAACCTTACCAAGGTCTAATTGCACTAGCTAGAGATGGACCTGACCTAGTGAAGTTCTACTAATTCTTTTTGTAAAAAGTATTGTTGCCAACATTCTCAGAATACAAGATAGAAATTTTCTTTGAAAAACTTAAACAATAACTTATGATGTATTTATTTCATGATAAATAAATGACTTGAAAAATATTTTTTTTAAAAATAACTGCCCGTTTCGCTTGAAATAATATTAACGATCAACAATTTATGTCTAAATATGTCCATGGACGATGGAAATATTTTTCATTCATTTGTTTTTATAAGTGAAACCATCGATCATTCCCTAAAGAGTCAGAGTTTTCCGTTGAAGGAAACTAAAAGCTTTGACTGTAGAAAAGGGTAAGAGAATTGATCGTCAGAAAATGGAATTCCACGCAGCGGGGGAACTTCTTTGGAGACTGTAATATAATTCCTCCTTTCTTTTTCCAAAAGAAAATCTCTATCTGCTTGTCAATTATCAATCTGTTACCAGATTTGGTTTCTTCACGAAAGATCACAAGAGGCATTTTCCACAAGTTGTGCACCAATTCATCGAGGAGACCCAACACGACACATCGTTCGGCGGGGGAAGAGAACTGAGTGCGCATCAAAGAGAGGGAGAGATCACTTGTTAAGAAAACAAAACGACGTTTGATTCCTTTGACAGCCAGGACTGATGTTTGAATTTGGACAGTTTCGGTTTCCAAGATGAATTTGCTGCTATATGTATCTTGTGGATTCGTCTTATGACCACTTCAGATCTTACAGAACGTGGATGGCTAGTTCCAAAAACGAAATCTTCAGAAAATGGTGAAGTAACTGGTGTTAGATCGTGAGGCACTCGGCCGAGTCGAGCCAGCCCGGCGGTAAGGGATTTGGCAGGCAAGGGAAAAAACCTGGCAGACCTGTGCTGCGAAAAGCTTTCTCAGCAGTTTCCTCCATCTTTTCGACCCTCTTCTCATACTTTGTGAAAATGATTATGTTTCCATTTTGTCTTCTACATTAAAGATATGGTGCATCGTGAGCTCACTTCTTAAAAGTTCGTTTAACGAAATTAACATCTTCCAAGTTGGAGGATCCATTTCATCTTCACTATAGAAACTTCATCTGAAAAGATTTGAAATCCGTTCTCGCCGACATTTTTCCTAACTTTGGTTCTTCCTTTAAAATATTTTTTTAGTACAAAAACAAAAACATTTGTGGGTGGAAAGCATTCTGAAGCTAACTATATATTTCAATACTTATACATCTTGGAGGTCTTATACATCCAATATTACCCAATCACCTAAAATAGATTCAATGTTTCAACTATAATTTGCAGGAACAAACACGTGCTTAAATATTTACTTGAGTAGTGATTCTTCTCTAGGTGATACACATCTATAAATAGGTCATCAACTATTATTTTGTTTTTCATATCTGGTGGCGAACATTTCTTGATTTTGATGCCCCAAATTCTTACTATATTAAACATTCACAAACTAGATGCTTATAAGATTTTCACTACTACTTTTGAGTCCAGTAATCTAAATTTCAACGGGGAAATGAAACGAAAATGAAAACCTTGAATTCAAGAAATCCAAACAAATGTGCGATAAGTAGAAAGATGTCAATTTATCGCCTAATCACGATGCAGTCCTTGTGTCAAATCGATAAGTGATTGAATGACTCTTGCTTTACTCTTAGAAAAAAAAAAAAAAACTTAGGAGAATCATTGCAAGCGACAGGAAGAAGAGAGATGGATGTGGGAACTTTGCACGCGGTGGGTCTGCTGAAATCGACGTTCCCTTCGCACCGGCCAGTGCGAGTGGTGTCGTCTGCACGTTCTCTCGTTTGGCTTTTGCCATTTCGATCGCTACTTTCTAAATACTCGCCGTCTCCTTGTTCGTTCTTCTTCCTCTCCCGACTTGGAAATCTTTCTGCTCAGAGCTTGACGTGTTTCGGCTTCGTTCCGGTGAAAAGCTACGGTTGTCCTTGCAGTTTTTCGATTTGATGCCACTTATCCCGCGTCTTTATCGTCGCTGAAAGAGAAGTAACGTGGGAATATGGAGGAAATAAAAGGAGGGAGAGCCCGGGAAAAAAGGAGGAGGAGGGAAAGGCAGCAACGCAACATCAAAAGGCACTAATGGACTCTTTGGGCAAGATGTCTATTGGAGGTTCATGTTGGATCGATCGATGATCACTTTGTACACAGGATGATAATGGTGATGAAATCATATCGCTATTGCAATATTTACCGCATGGTATGGAACTTCATGTGCCATGACAACGATTTCCTAATCAGCTTCCCCATGAACGATTACCGTTGCTCAATTCGGCCAAACTCGGTCGTGGTAAGAAACTCGCACTATAAGAAGACTCGTTGTGGCGTGCGATGGAAGTTGAATTTGGAACTCAGGACACTCATTTGATGTCTATATCTTGAGCAGAATAACAATAATAGGGCGGGAATATTTCCAATCTCTCTATGACTAAATCTACTCTTCCTTTCACCATGCAGACGAAATCGCCCTCGATGGTTTTCCACATCTGCTCGAGGTCCTTCAACCTGTCTTACTTCCCCTTACGAGTTATTTCAAATTTAAGCTCGTTGCCATTTGAAACAATTCTTCATCATTGCTCTTATAGCAAACTGCTCATTCTCCGTCACTCCTACCTCTCAGTTTTCACTTTTGTGGTGAACTTTTTTATTATTAGTTTAAAAGAAATATCAAAGTATCTACTTATTATATCTAAGAATTAGGGATTATATTCTACTACCAATGAGATAATTTTAACAGAGCATGTGAAAAGATATAGGAGTATCTAAAAGTACAATAATGATAATGACCAAAATGTTGTGCACGACTCGATGTATTTTTCCTTAAGCATTCTATTAATGGTATCAATTTTTCTCAATCTAATGAATAAACTTCATCATAATTTTTTAGAAGATAATTTTATGCAACGTTTAAATTTGATTACATTTCATCTTTTTAATTTTCGAATCATAGAATATAGGGTGATTTTATTTTGGGAAATCTTCAATGATGATGTTTATCTAAGCCAGTCATCTAGTTATACGTATATAAAAGAAGAATGGTCACTATCCTCAAGAAGAATAAGAGCAAATGTTTTTGTTTTGTCAACAAATAAAAAGAAAGGCAAGTTTATATCTGTTAGATGGTACTTTTGGTTTCTTGTAATTTCAGGAATTCTCATAGAGATTGTGGTTGAATTGCTAAGGGAAAATTAGTGCAATCGAAATAAGACAAAGAAAAAGTCGTGGCAGAAGAGTTCGTGGTTGGGAGCAAACAGTTCTCGTCTCAGATAATTGGGGCTAATACAAACCATTGCAGATTTTCTGCAATTCGTTGCACAGTAGTTATTCACATCTTGTGAAAACCAATCGACAGCATACTGAAAATGCTGTCAAGATTGCACTTCCTCTCGAAGACATCTGAGGATCTATCTCTTCCTATCGCAAGGATTACTCGATGCCCCTCCGATAGGCCCGTTGATGATCATCAGGCGTCGAGAGAGCTCGAACACCCATTGTTAGAAGAAGACCAAACATCATGGGAACCATGAAACTTTTACACTTCCTGCTGAGAATATCTGGATCTGGTAACTATTGTGAGACCTGCCAACTTATTATTGAATGCATAAAACTTCTAACACTAGAGTCCATCATCAATATGGTGATGTGGCAACTGATGCGGTGCCATGTCAGCCCTGAACATTGAAAAGCTTTTAAGAAATGGCAAAAATAAGGGAGTCGAAAGAAAGTCATAAAGCTTTAAAAGAGAAATAATGTGAAATAAAGAAAAAAGAGAAGATAGAGAGAGAAGGGTGGCTATCAAAGGGCTGGCAGAGGCTGGTCTTTGTTGTAGGAACGAAACCATGACAGGTTTGGTTGGGACTGATCTTCTTCCATTAATTCAGTGATTGACACAAAATTTCAAAACCCGCCTTACTAAAATGATCGGGCACTTCATCAAAATCAAAACACACCATAATGATTTTGAACGAACAAATCACCTCGCACTAAAATATATGAAGAACCACACCACACTTCTTCCAATCACAATGTATTCTATTGACACTCTACATGTTGCATATTTCCAGTTGGAAAATCTTAGAGAGTCTCAAGAACAGGACCATGAAAGTTATGACCAAGCGATTAGCCAAAAAAAATGAAAGACAGAACCTAAAATGGTAGAGAACGTTGAAGGATGTAGGCTTGCAATTCATATGGTATCAGTGGGATCATAAATAACTTAATCGTCCTTTAGAACCATTTGCGGCCTCCTCTCTCCATTTTTCCCTTTTCTATACTTTCTGGTGTTTAATTTGTTTATTTGTTCCTTTCCTCGGGTCCGTTGATTTTATTTTGTCAGTGGTTGACGTGACGTTGCATCAGGCATTACGTGCCAAAGGAAATTAGTTCTAACTCACCAATCTGCCAGCAATTTGACAGTAGATTTAACGGTTGCAACATCAGGCATGCATGTGTTTTACAATCAGCGGTGAGTGATGGCTGACAAGGCATCGGATCCTCGATCGGCGCGACCTTATAAATTTGGATAATGTCTGGGCCCAACCCCATATGACAAGTGAACGAGAAGAGATGTTTCTGACGAGGTGGACAGAGGTTTGGTCCACTTGCGTTGTGCCATTATCGACACTGTGAAATTGCGTGCCGCCTGCTATGTGCTCGACCCCACGAAGTTAGAAAGACGTTCAGAAACTTCTTTCGCATCATACAATGCCTTCTCTTGCCGAGGGACACTCATAGCAACTGCATTTTACAGCTCGACTTCGACCGGATCGTAAGATACCGAGAAACAGAAAAGAATACAAGCTATGACAAAGCGAATTGAAACAGATGGAAAAAATTGTAATCAAGAGAAGCGAGCAAAGAGCACATCGAAATGTACACAACCGACTGACCATTCCACTTCTCAGCCGAAAGATCCAAGATCACAACACACATCAGTGCCAAAAAAAAAAAATAACAATCAAAGAAGAAAGCAAATGAAAGATTTGAAGCCAAAGAAAACATGGAAACTTGCCCAGGCAATAATGCTAACTCTATACATGATCTTCTATGTTACAGGATGTGCGTGTCTCAAATCGTGGATTGATCCGGATAATTATTAGCGCCTGCTTTTATATTCTAAAGCCCAAGCCAGGCCACCTCTTAGTACCTTCTTTCTTCGTCCTCTTCGAGTTGGGGTCGATGAGGTTTTCTAGAGACTTGGCTTTTCTATTACGAGACCTTCCAGCTTCTTTAAGCAGTTCAGCTAATCTACCCTTCTCGTCTTCAAAATCAGGATTAGCTATGCCAAGTTTTTCCTCTCGCAATTTGAGCACGTACTCCAAGATTTCAATTGCATCCTCGACTCTGTAAATGGGATAACAAAGTAGAATATCAGATAAATCACACTTAAAGCTTGCTAGCAGTTTATACTAGAATTCACAATTGAAGTGAACAACCACGATTCAACTGAAATTGGTCCACAAAATAAGCGAGACTGTGACACAAAGCAGCCTCAGTAAAGAGAATGCACATAAATGAAATCAAGCAATACTAATGCAGTGAAAAGTTGAACTTTCGCTTGTAACCCAATATACTGCAAGTATGCTAAAGATTAATCAACACGAGATAGATTCATTTTAAATCTTCACTTGGGAATACAATTATGGAAATTAAACAGAAATAGAAGACGTCCCAGTTATGCATGTGCACTTCACAAAGAGTGGAGACAGAGAAAAGAGAAAAGTAGCATATAGCATACCAAGCTGTGACTCTAAATAAAACACAGATTTTAGACCACACAATAAGTCGAGATAAAATTATAGACCACACAGCTCAGAACTGATTTCAACAGAGGTAATTTATAACACAAAGTAGCAACTAACAATATGGCATTATGCCACGTGTATTGCTTTGGGTGGGCAATCCTCCGACTTGCCTATTTAACAGACTAATCAGTCAAAATTGGCTGAGCACACACGCAAAGAGCGTTATTTACAGTTTCCAAAAGAAAAAGTACCTTCCCATTGCATCATATGTTGCGGCAAGATTGCTATACACTCCAAGTGTATCCTGATGACAAGGACCACACTCTTGTTCAAGAATGCTCCTTGCTTCTTCAAACAATTCAGCAGCCTCGTCAATCTTGAACAACTGCACACAAGCTAATCCCATCTGGTTCAATACAACCCCAAAGAAGGCTGACTTCCTCTCCCCACAGGCCCTAAGTTTAGTCACTGCATTTTCAAAGGAGTTCCGTGCTTCTTCATACCTCCCAATCATGTAAAACATCACTCCCATCCTTGCTTCTATTCCTGCAATAGTGCTCTGCTGTCCTGGCTTGTCCTCCAACAATTTCATAGCCTTCAGCAAGAGCTTAAGTGCCTCCTCAGGCTCATCCACAGACTCATAAATTGCTGAAATTTCAGTCAACCCGCAAGCAATTTCTTCTGCTGTAGTTCCAGGCACGGGTTTGGAATAAATTCGGAGGGCATTTTCACAATAAGATTTAGACTCACGCAATTTTCCGGTCCGATGGTACAGATCTGCTAGACGTACATAAACAGAGGCAACTGAAGGATGGTTGTCGCCTTTTGATGATTTGAAGACAGTAAGTGCCTTCTGGTAAGAAAACACAGCCTCATCGAAACGACAAAGTGAAAGGTAAATGTTGCCAATGCTAACATCGATTGCAGCAACCTCATTGTCCTGTCCATTGGCAATCATTGCCATACTGGCAAGGACAAGATGCTCAAGAGCAGACTCATAGTCCCCCTTTGCCTCACATATAAGAGCCATGAGCCGGCGATCAGCTGCTTCTTCAAGAGATGCCGGTTCACTATGCGCCCGATGGATTTCAAGAGTTCTCTTGGACAACTCTTCTGCTTTATCAAACTGCATTGCTTGGACATAGGCCTCAGCTAAGTACCTGCAATTTATGAGTGCCAAGACGTTTGAGATGTGTCCATAATATTGAAAAGCAACAAAGTAAACTTACAGGACAGTGACCATATCCACGCACTCCAACTCAATCTGGGACAGTCAGAATATTCCAGAAAGTTTGACCAAAGAAAGAAAATGGAATGTTTGGATAAATTTTCAACTCATTGATACATGAAGAGAAAATCCTCAGAAGCCAATCTAATTGGAAATGTTCATGAGATCAAGCAAGGAAAGCAAAGTAATGCTTCAACTGAAAAAATTTCTGCTAGTTTCAGCAAAAGACCAGGTAAAGATTGACCGCCAAGGTCTTTTAGGAGTCATTTCGACACGCACGGATGGCATGGAAAGCAATGCAAGAAAACATCATCAGCTGTTGCAACAGATACTTATTCTAGAGCCACACAGAAGACTGGAAATGGACAGATACAGATATCAGAGGTGAGACATTAACTATTTCCGAAATATAGCAAAGTAAAGATCTCCGGAGAAGACAATACTCCCAAAAATAAAATTAGAAGGCAATGAAGGTTCAACGACATTTGCTAGAAGACTGTAGTTTTCTCTTCACCAGAGTTCATTTACACATCAGACTGTAAGCACCTATTCCACTTTGAAGTTCAGGACAGCAAAAAATGGATTATCATAGTTAATCCCAGTCACCTCAATGCTCGTACCAAGTTTCCCTAATTACTAACCAGAAACTAAAAGACTCCGACAAAACCATATTACAAGCATGTATCCGACGGTGCCATGCACATCAATGATCAGCACTCCACGGATCCGAGTCACATGACCCAAAGGCAACATTTTTCGGCTAAAGTCAGAACGTAGTTTGGATAATGCTTCAGTCATACAATCCAAAGGTTGCTAATTGCAACTCCCTAGTGACCTACCCGCATCAAGCTAAGGGAAGCAAGAACCTTCCAAAATCCATTTGCAACCCGCAGCATACAAATATTAAAATCTGAGAAAGATGGACAGAAAGAAAACAAAGATCTAGCAATCAGAACGCCGTCACGCACCTGCAAGTCTCGCCCACTCTCGGATCTGTCTCCCCAAGTGCCTCGATCTGTATCTTCAGCCCTTCCTCATAACACCCAATGGACCGATCGACCAGGCCGAGCATCGAGAACGTGTCCCCTAGCTGCATATGCCCGGAGAAAGAGGCGAGCGCGTGGTCAGGGCCGCGCCTCGGGTCGGGAACTTGGATCGCGCGCTCCAGCGCCGGGACGGCCTCCTCGAACCGGCCCAAGCTGCAGTAGATAGCCGCCAGCACGTGCAGGCTCATGGCCAAGTCGAGGCTGGGCTCGCCGTCGGCGGCGCAACGCTCGAACGACTTCGACGCCCGGATCGCGTAGTCGAGGGCCCTGGCGGGGCCGTCGCCGGAGGCGATAGTGTCGCGCGCGAGCTTGAGGAGGAAGGGCCCGAGATCCGGGTTGTCGAGGGACGAGTCGGGCGGGGAGTGGTTGGCGACGGAGCTCGGCGACTCCGGCGGGGGCTTCCGGGGAGAGAACTTGGAGCGGGAAGGGGAGGGGGAGGGGGGCTTCTTGGGGAGCGGGGAGGAGGGCTTGGGAGGGGTCGGGGCTGCGGCCGGGGCCGGGGCCGGGGCAGAGTCGGATCTCGGGGTGGCGTCGGGGATGGAGATGCGGGGGGCCGGGGCATCGGGCGGCGTTTTGACGGAGACGAGGCCGGGCATGGCGGCGGCGGAGGAGGAGGAGTATGATGAGGCAGGGGAGGGGAATTCTTGGTCTTGTTCGCGGAATTTGAGGTAACGCAGGAACTGACGCTAGAGAGAGAGAGAGAGAGCAGGAGGGGATTGATCTAAGAAGCAGAAGTATGACTGGCCACCATTCTCAACCACTGTCGATAAGCTCTGACGACTAGAGAGAGAAAGAGGGTGAGTGTGAGTGTGAGTGTGAGTGTGAGTGTGAGTGTGGATCCAGATCAGTCGGAGCTTCGGCTTCTTCTTCTTCTTCTTCTTCGTCCGGGAGAGGAGAAGGCAGGAAAGGCTGGAAGTTTTGCTCGGCACGGCGAGTGTGGGGGTAAAATGGTAAATTGAGGATTGACTTTGGTTGGGGCTAGAGAGAGAGAGAGAGATAGAAGGGCATCTCTGTTTATTGTTAGGTGGGCCCCAACCCAAGTTGCTTGCTGGTGGTTACCTCTCCTCTCTCTCTCTCTCTCTCCTGTTTTTTTTCCCTCTTGTAATTAATTTATTTGTCTTGTCCGTTCCGTTTAATCAGAATGATTCTTATTTTGGGCGAATAATATTTATAAAAAAAAAACAACAACAACAAACTATACTCGCTGCTTGCTGCACGTAAGTATTCCAAATTCTTTCTAATACCTCTATTTCTTTATATCACAAGAAAATTCAAAATTATACGATGTAATAACTACCCTCTACTTTAATTTCATACGCCGTAAAACTTGTCGCGTCCGTATAAATTCATTTTAGTTATGTGTAATGTACCGTCATGCTGATACAAATTCAGGATTTTTCATGACACGGAAATTTCATTTCGTAACGATCGTATCATAATTGATGACCTTTTATAATTTTCAATGATACAAAAGTTTTGAAATATTTGTGCCCTCAGCATAATTCCAAGATCTTTTATGGGTATCAATCTCTCTCTCTCTCTTTCCTCTTCTTTCTTTTTTTTTTTCCTGTGAATTTGGGGTACTCTATTTATTCATTATTTGCACAGAAGCCCCTCGTGATTATGCGGCTGTTGCCAGTGAGGAAAGTCATCTCTCTTGCCCCGACCGTTACCCATAATCCCTCTCTCTCTCTCTCTCTTGCCACCTCAGAATCGGTGGTTGATGGGCCCCGCCCCTTTATTTTCGGGCCTTTTTCTTTCGCTCTTTTCTCTCTTCATTCCGCGTGTCGCGTGAATATGCGCTTTGCCCAACTACTTTCGCCCGTCCCAGTCCCCGGACCGATGTCCATTGGATTATTATGTGAGACGAGGAAGTAGAAGAATTTTTAAGTAATGATTATTTATGATGACGGTTGCATTTGTTAAAATTAATGTCTTCTTGATCGAGTCTATATTGCTGTTGCGGATGATGTTCGAACAATGAGTGAATCGGTAAATTCGACACTGCATCGAGGGCACGGCGAGACTTTTTTTGGATGTCTCCTTTAGCTAGAAATGTTGCTAATAATTCGATTTTCCTTATCCGTCGGTTTCGAGAGAAGCATGTGGGGTTCATTGTAAACTGTCTTTCGACGTTCCTTTCGTTTTGCTTCCACTCGTGTAAGCTCGTCCTAATAATTATGGGGGTGTACTGAAAGGGTGCATTACGTTCTCATGATAATTTAAGGATATGGCATTGTCATCGGAGAAACTGGACCGACCCCACTTTTCCCAACTCGTTCGGCAACAGTCTCGGATGACTAGTGTGGTAGAGTAATCTCCGGCGGGTTCCTAAGCACATTCACCATGAGGAGTTAATTAGCCAAATTACTTGAAGACTACTTAAATTCGAAAAGTTTTCTGAACCTGGGTCGTCCTATTTTAAGCCAAACACACAACAAAGAAGAGCAATGGAATGATGCAAATCATCAAGATCGATCGAGCATTGGTGCAAGTGGAATCCAAGGAGGAGCCCACCAAAAAAAAAATATGCTGGGGACGGGCTGGACGTACCAGAAGGAGAAAAGCATAAAGGCATGTGCAGGGCGGTTTGGTCAAGCCTTTAATGTTTGCCCCCACAATAAGAATCGCGTCTTAATTAAAGAAAGGGTTAAGGCGATAATCATGCAACATGATTGCGTGCCTTGATCTTCACGTCACGACTTAATGCCCCCCTTTGATCTAATTCGAGAGCCTAGGGTTAGCTACTCGTTAATTAGTCCACACGTACGTAACCATCACACCCCATGATTACAAATAATTAAAGTCGTGAATAGTGTGGTTTGGTGGGCCGTCTGTACAATAATTAAATGTATCAAATGTTCCTTGTGATGATGATATATTATCAAGTGTCGCCACATTGCCCATGAAAAATGGTGTGGTCTACTAGTAGATGGTTGCGGTTTCCTCCGTTCTCGATTTCTTCTAATCAGTGTCTCTCGACGGATGGACCGAGGAATCGTGGATATCTTGTGCATGCAAACTTCGAAAGCATAGACGCAAGTGATGTCCATCTTTATAACCCGCTAATCAGAAGAGCCACCCAAGGGAAATTTCCTCCAAAGGAAAACACACATCATTTAAACATCTGTATGTTACATAACGTGATGCCCATCAGACTTGATCATGAGAAAGTCCAAACTGACCTGGAGACAATCATGGGCTTTAGGCAAGAGTTTAGGCCCAAATCAATTTCATCCCATGGCAGACTCTAGCATGAGTGTGACAAATGAGTTTTAGTCATTCAATTCCAAATACAACACAACTATCAATCCTATCGAAATTAAAACGCGTTTGATCCGGGTCATTGAGGAATCGAAATGTTTAATCGGATCACGAAAAACAAGTTAACTATTCTTGTATGAACGGACCGACGATGGAGGTTTTCGTATTCATGAAAAGGAGTTCTTCCAAGATCTGAAATTAAGCAGCAGACATCATCTGAGATTTACCAATATAGTGTACATCAATTGAATATTTAAACAAAGCTACCGGGCCCAACCCTCATATAAGCCAGTCCAGAACTAAATCTCACGATGAAGCCCGTAGGAAAGCCCCAATTTTTGTCATCTTCTGGCCCATCATCGCCTCAAAGTCCTTGATGGTCAACAGCCATGCATGTTAGGGATGACCTTCGTGCTATAGATTCGAATTCCGTCGACATTACAAGAGCCCGTATGGACAATCAACACAGCCAACCCTCCTTAGGCGAGACTACAAGTGCCCGTTCCTCGCCATCGGATTTTCGAAGGATGTCGCCATCGCCGTAGACACTAACCATGTAAAGCTCTAGATCAACAAGGCCGTCGGCGTGGCCGCGTCGACAAGCAGGGTAGAACCTGCGTGCCTATTGTGTACCATTACTGAACTAAATAATTATACGGTCATTGTCACGTGAAAATGGTGAAAAAGCGGTTTCGCAGTAACTATGCCATGATTTTTCTAGGAAATTAAGTTTGCTCATGATGATCATTATGTTTATGGTCGAAACTATTTTTCTATTCTTAGGACCAGGTTTGGAAGATAAATATATTTGACAAAATGATTTCATTTTTTTATATCTGGAACAAAATTTTAATATAGAAATAAATTGGAAACATAAATGAGAAGTAAAAGTTTTCCACTTCTCTATTTCTGGAATAGAAGTAGAAATAGTTTTCTCTCTTTCTTTTTTTGTCACACTCTCTTTGACTTTTATCCAACCCGCCAGCCGCCAACTATTAACCACTATCGGCCACCGCCCCCCATCAGCCACTTACCGTTGCCACTTACCCTTTGCCGTCAACCACAACCCTTCACCGGTCACTATTCACCATCACTATCCGCCACCAACCATCGCCGGCCACTCCCCACATTGGCTTATCAGCCATTGGCCACCATTGCCTCCCCCACCACTGCTAGCCACCTCCCATCACTCACTGTTGGTTGCAAACCACTGCCCTTAGTAGATGCTACTTGTCACCACCATCGACCACAGCCCCTTGCCATCGACCATCGCCCCTTGCCGATCACCATCAACCGACCACAGTCGGCAAGTACTTCCCCCCCCCCCCCCCCCCAAGCCATTGGCCACTTCTTGTCAACACTCAACCCTAGCTAGCCACCAATAGCTATCGCCACCCCTAGCTAGCCATTGGCCACCACCTGCCATCGCCTTTAGACACTAGCCACCACCATCGGCCACTAGCCGCCGCCCCTAACTACCGTCATCACTCGGAACAATGGTCATAGAAGTATGAATTTTGTATTATTATCAAACATATTTATGTTTCAGCAACAAGAATTTTGCATCATTAATAAACGTGTTTCTTTATTCAAAAATGTATCCGGATAATAGAAATAGAAAAATATATTTCCAACCATAAATTATTTTTGAAATAGAATGGTTATCATTCATGCCCTAAATGACCCACCAAAAATTTCTCCACAAAGGATGATTCAATCTTAGAGATAATTATCCTTATATCATAAAGTGAAGCCGGTTGAGGTATAATTAATCTGAAGTCGGGTACAGGTTTGTCATAATGACGACAAGCTTTGGTACCCCAACGAGGAAGCTTTGTTGATCAATAACTATACTTCTGTTGCACGACAAATGAAATAAGAAATTGCAGATACTTTTTCATGTGGTTTCTTCAAGAACTAAGGGTGGTGGTCGTGGGTCATCCCTGACCCGAGTTCAATGCGTGTCTCTCAACTAGCCAGCTTGCTTTCAGTGCAATCAATGATGCGAGATGGAGTCTGAGATTCATTCCACCGTTCAGGAGACAATTATGTCTCTTCGCTTCCCCCCACCACATGCCCTCCCATATGTTTCATCTCCTGTCCTGATGCAGATTAGAATTTCCCTCGGAGATCATCATTCTCTCGAGAGCTGTCATCAACTTTTGGGGAAGACCTGCCTAACTCGTCCTTCATTTCTTTTTTGATTATGTGTTTTGCAGTACTTTCTCGATTGGCTCGACGGTCTGCGGTCTGGTCGAAACTGGAGGACGAGGTGTACACTGATTAGGAGACAACCGATGGTTTTACGTATCGATTCGACGATAAGTTGGATGCAAGATGAAAACAAGAGAAATTGCCACACACAAAAAAAATGACACGATATATAATTAACAGATGACAAAGATGTATTAGAAATTTATAAAAATTAGGTTATACTTAAGAAATCCCCACACTAATGACCTAAATTCACATGTGGGTCTCTCAAGGGCCGTCTCATTTCGTAACTTGTTACATCCGTATTATTTTTATCGTCATTCTTGTAGTGCATGTCTTGCCACGATAGTTAATAATAGTTTATAAACTATTTATAGGAAAATGTCACAAATAATTTATTAACTATAATACACAACGCTATCATTGAACTTTAAATTTGTTTACTGTGATACTTATATTATTTCAAAATGTTCAATCTATTCTATCAACTTTCCATAATAAAATTAGAGGTTTTCACAATTACACTATTGGCCGGATTTTAAAATATCTTTTCATCTCTCCATCTATTCCCTAAAATGAAAAAAAAAACATGACTATCCTTTTCTTATTTATTTTGTTTCACCTTATTAGTCTCTATAATATTACGATAGTTCCATTTAGGTACATTTTCGTTTATGATCTATACAATAACAATGAGTTATATCAAGTTGATATTTCCGCTATTTTAAATTTCTAATTAATAGATTTAACTAGATTAATTAAGAAAATAAGAAATAGAAAACTTGAAAGTTGTCTCTATCTTAAAAAACTAGGAATTCGTTTTATATTAATATAAGTATGAGAAATCGACAGAAGAATTATTATTGTCATTTAATATTCTTGTGAAAACATTTATTTTTAGAATAAAAGGAATATAATTACGATATAACTATAAATGAAGTTATGTTTTTGCTATTATATAGATCATATGCCAATACGTAACTAAATGGAATTATAGTACTATTTATGAAAACTGAAATGATAGATAGGAAATAGAAAGATAGAGTATTTTGTTCTTCCTTTGGGAAATCAGTTGAAATAAAAAGATCTAGAGGACTAATTTGACTTTATGTGGAAAGTTGAGGATTGCTAAACAAATTAAAAGTTTATAAATCATATTGAACATTCGAGAATAATTCAAGAATTAAACTGAGCAGATTATACGTCTAAGTATGATATTGTATATAACGCTAAAGTTTAGTGACTATCTATTTTAATTTTTTTTGTAAATCTCTATGTAGTTACAAGTGACCATAAAACAAATTTTTGGGTACGGTGACTTACCATCTTACATCCCTTAAGGGGACAACTGCCATTGGAAAGCACCAGAAATCAAGCGTACAACCAGAAAATCAGGTAGCTTTCTATCTTGGAAGCATCACAAAGTTTCTCATGGCTTAAGACTCTTCTCTAAAAGCGCTGCCTAAATTATACTCTTTTCGATGCGTAGTTGTTACTCATCCTTGAGAGATCACGATTTTAGGAGCATCATTAACAAAAGGATCACCCTTAAACAATCATCTTAAGACTATTAAGAACGAATTAAATCACATAGTACCATCTTCTAGTCTGTCTAACTTACTCCTATGAAACTAAGTTAAAAAAAGATTGAAAATTTTTTTTGTCATTCACAACTACTAAAGAATGATTTTTTGAAAAGTTAAGGATTAGTAACCATTTTTAGAAACCGAATGGATTCGATATTGTACATATGCGAGGAAGGTAGTAAAAAAAGAACAAAATGAGCTCCATTTTCTTTTATCACTTGGGAACCTGCGAGAAGAAAGTTTTGTGCGTGGCTTTGAATGAGAGAAAATAATAAGGAGTCCTCTTTTTAACTCTAACTCTCCCACTCTATTCATTGTTTTTCTCTCTGTTACTTCATCTTCGACGAAGAAAAACGTGGGCAATCATTCAGCGATCCTCTTCTTAATTTTCCCCACCCTTGTGGACTGACATTGTTTACATATTTACTAAGAGGAATGATATTTTTATGCGTAATTATGCTCACGAGATCATGAGTGAATATATGTTGTATATATTACGGAAATGCATGTCATTTCTGTGCACATGTGACTGTGAGTCACTCCGATAATAATAAGAATGAAGATTGTATTGGCACGATCTTTTCTTTTTCTCGTCTTCTTTTATCATAAATGGTGCATACACTATATAAATATGGAACCATCACTAGGTAATATAAATATAAAAAACACAATATATATTCTCCATACATATATGTATATATGTATATGTATACATACCACAATGCACAAGCTTAACATTATCAAACCATTTTCCCAACACCATTTTCAGCACCAAAACCTAGTCTTTTTCTCAGGCTTGCATCTCTCTCTCTCTCTCTCTCTGAAACATCACCAAGGCACGTTAAACGGTTATTGCATTGGTGCTTATAAAAGACAACATATACATACATAGATAGATACATTTTGGTGGGTTTTCATTCAGGGGTTGTTGCCTCTTCCACCACCTTTATGTGGATCATGAGCAGGATTAGATCCTGGAGGTTGATAATCCAGCAGTGCTTCCAGTCCAATAAGCTTCCTCACCTTCACTGCAACATTACCCTATGACAAAATTTTCATGTGAATTAACCAGGTGTCATCTGAATTGGGAATTAAGGATCGCACAGAATAGGGAAAATTCTTCACTTTTTCTTCATGACGTCATGTTTCAGGTCATTCATGTTTCCAAGCAAAACAGGCATTCGTGTTCACAATAAGTCATGTCACCCTCGCCACATGTCTTTCAGTCTTTCCATGGGCGAGAACCTAGGCAATTCCATTTTATCTACCATCAAAGAAGAACGAAACAGAAGGGTCTTTTTCGTGTGGTAAAGCATGCCATATGGCAGCCTTGAAGGTGCACCAAATGCCAAAGAAAGCAATTAGTACCGATGAAAGATTTAATTATCTTCGCATGCATGTGGGTGTTTCTTACCTCACTGCCTGCAGACCTCACAGACTTCGCAGTGTTGATGCTTTCGCTATTGCCTATAAGAATTTCAGAAAAAATAAATGAAGAAGAAGAAGAAGCAACTTCTATGTCAACATTATCGAAAATTCATGTAAGTTGTGGAATAATGGGCTCCAAATTAATTGCAGGCCTTTCTTTCTCACCCAGATATGCATGGAGAAGGATGAGGAGGATGAGAAAAGAGGACTTGAAAGGAAGAGACATTTGCTGATGACAAGATTATTCTCTCTTTGCTCTTCTTGCTGTCTGATTCAGGGGTAGTGTGTGAGTGTGAGCTTAGCCCTTTTATGCTTAGTGGGAGGGTTGAGAGTGGAGCCAAAATAGCCTTGCCATGGTGAGACATCACTCAAGAGCTTTGTGGAAAAGATGGCATACAAGATGCAACCCATTATTCCCCACCTCAAAGTCAATTACACTAAAAGCTGGTTGCATCACATAGTCTTCTTTCTTTTTTTGCCCTCCCTCTCTGGATTTTTTGTCTGGACGTGGGACAATACTAAGGGTTTGTGTGAACACTGGTTTGTAATTGACACACTTTTTGGGTATCTTGAATTAGGTCTTTTTTTTTTAATTGCCAACCACTAATCATGGGCCATTCAAATTGTTAGGTACCATTCCATCTACTGCTCAGGGAAAAGGCAAAGTTTGCAGAGTTTCAAAGTGAGATATCATTTAAGCAAGCACTCAAAAGGATTTGTCTCTCCCAGAGAAATTCTGTGGGATATCTTAGTGAGATCCATAGGTTTAGCTCAGTCTGGTGATGTTCATTATGAGTGAATTATGAAAAATGTGCTATTTTAGACTAGTTAAAGTGAAGAGTTTCAATTGGTTGAGACATGTGAGGAGAATAATTTAAGCCCAGTTTGTTGAGGAAATCAAAATTATGGCCATAATTTCTTGACAAATGAGTTCGCTGATTGTAAGAATGACACAAAACCGAAGCTGCCCTCGTTCCATTGCTTTGGGAAATGCCATCCGGTCCAGTCCATGAACCTTCAAAAAGCGTATCCAACAGGAAATTGCCAGATATGGGACTTTAAGAGCCTCCTGAACAAGAATGAAACTAATCATACAAAAGCGAAAGAAATATCGAGCTCTATATATATTTCATCTGGTAAGACATTGATGCATTTTCCCTCCAACCACCTTCTCCATAGGAGCATCTAAGTAGTGCACCCGGTCAAAGAGAAAGCAAAAAGAAGAGGTAATAACGTAAAGAGAACATCTATTTGTTTTTATTCTTTTATTTTTTTTCGTTGTTCATCGTATCATGCATCCAATAGCCATCTTTTTCGATATAGCTAATGCCAACCTTGAAAGCTGCCTTTGCCAGGAACCAACCAAGGCACTCACGGATGTCCTGTCTCCGAAAGTTACGGCCAAATCTCTTTGTAATTTAGACTCGTAACATATTCAGCCATCGAATGATGACCCCAAATAACAGAGTCAACCTTTTACATCTGGAGAGTGTGTGTATTCATCACCACCCCAAAATTAGCAATCGATTATGCTTCATATGGTGGGCACTATTCGTCATGTATGCTTACTTCATCCCTTCTTTTTCCTTCCATTCATTCTTGTATCTATTTGTGTTCTCGGCCAGATTGTATGGTTATTTTCAGGTAATTTCTGATCACCCACCCTCTGCATAGCCATGATTCTTCGAATATTCTTTGAGTTACAAGGCGGTAGGCGCTAGTCAATACTCACTTTTATAATATTAAGAGCACTTTCTCTATAATTGACTTATCGACTTCTCAGCAAGGCCAAGGAAGTAATCTTGTGGTCTGCATTAACTTGAAAACTGTTGATGCCACCATTTCTATGTCATTTTCTCCATTGACAGATATCTTTCATAGTGACACCACTCATTTCTGGCGTTGAAGCCCAAGTATTGACAGTCAAAAGTTTCCAACATAAAGCAATCTCAGTTTGTCAGCCCCTGAAAACACGCATGACATCGTGGAAAAGGAGTTGTGGAAACAGTTAGAACCCTTAAAACTTTGAGCATCATAAAATATCAATTGCAAAACAGAATAAGAAAGATTGCCGAAATTATGCTCTGAGAAGTTTTAGCTGAGCAATCATATTGTGGATCATGAAGTTGACCGGGAAGATAGGCACAAGCATTGATACTTATGGAACATCATGGGAGGATCATGTACTAAGGTTTAGGTAACTGTAGAACATAATGACACTTGTACTACCCAACGGTGGATAACCGTGAGTTGAGAGTTTCTCCTTCATCGCCAAGGTCAAGGGTTCGAAACCTGCAGTTTCTAACGCCTTAAGTGGGGAGCCATAATGTTGGGATCCTTTGCTAGTCCCCGAGGTATAGGGGCCCGGCCCTTTGGTGCCGTCCGGGCACGGGGAGCACATGGTGAAGTCCTCGGTTACCAGAAAAAATGACACTTCTACTGTTCAAATAGACCAAATGCGGGGTGTAAGTGTAATGCCTTACTAAGGTTTCCAACTGTACTTTTTGGTATCAGAGTTCTGCATACAAAAGGTTTTATTTTCTCACAAATTATAGGTGTCACTTGATGATATATGATGGATTTATGCTGTTCAAGGCCTTAGTGAATCCAGAATATGCGCAAACCTCGGAGTCCAGTAAGGCTAATGATCAAAACACAATAGAATATTTTAAGGAACCCAGAACATATCAATTTCTGCAATCTTTTTTCGTTTGTGAGATCCAAAGAATTATAAGCAAGGAGGGCCTTCGAAACTTCAAAATGATTGTTCAATACTCTGCGGTAAGTTGGGAAAAGGAAAAATCTTCTAAAGTAATGAGATTTAGTCGGAGGAACGATCTTCATCTGAGTCAAAACGACAATGCAGATAAAAAATAAGTTCACAATCTATGAGAAACCAATGAACTCTAGCATATCGGTATGCTAATTTTAATGAGAACTCGAGAGTGGTGAAACAGCCTGAAACATTTATCTGATCCTGCAAACTTATTAATTTTACACAGGTCTCTACCCAAAATTATGCATGGAAAATTCTGCTGCGGTTGAAGAATTTTTTTACTACAAAATTTTACTAGTATACTGTCCTAGGAAGCTTCTAAAGGCACTGTCGCTCTTGATACCACTCCTTGACAATACAAACCCAGTCTTTCTACAGAACAAACCGAAGAAGAAAACCCCTTCTTACAAAAGCTGCAAGTACTGGGCTTCAGTTCTTGGTACCTTCTTTCACGTTCCCCACTACAACTCTAAAGTCCCTGTTGGTATAATCTATCTGGGGAATTGCTGACATAATGACCTTCTAGTTTAAGAAGTAAAACAGCCCACAAGTTTGGTTAGAAGAGCAAGACGAGAGAGATTTAATTGGGAATTGTTAATCAAAGGGGAAATAGTACATAAGAGGAATGGGAAACATAATCATTACCGGTTCCTGCCCGGGGATACATCAACCTTAAAGTTCTTAACTTTAGCATCGAACATCATAACAGATGAACTATGATTGATCGCAATGCAATCAAAAGTGCCAGTCTCCTTATTGAAATAAACAAATTGGAGTAAAAAGAAGCACTTAAAAGTAGGAAGAAGCAGGCTGTTCAGGGGTTGGAGGTGCCACCTCCACCAGGAGCGGGTTTGCCTTTTCCTTGGTCATGCTTCGGGTTGGGCCCTGGTTTATCATAATCTGACACAGCTTCAAGCATTATTAACTCTTTCATGTTCCTCTGACTCTTGACCTTCATGCAGACATTTTGTGGATCGTCAGAAGGGAAGGGGAGGCATTTCGTGCAAGCTTGGATAAATCTTTCTTGTTTATGATGAAATACTAGGAAGACATGACTATTTCACAAATACAATTCTACTTACTCGCTTCAAATGTGTCTATCGTGAATGTGAACATTGATTCATCCTCTGTCCGTAAGTTGACTTTTTACCCTATCGATAATTCTACCTATAGAGAGAGCTCTGGAAAGAGTATAGCTAGATTTGATTGATTTGAGCATCATGAGGGATTTAGACAAAATCAACTGAATGCTGATAAGTAAAGCTACGGGTGCATGTCCACTGGGGAAATGAAGGATTCATGTAAGTACATGAACAAGAGTAGAAAGCTACCTTGCTCAACGACTCTGCAGGATTCTCACCTCTGCTGAAGCTCATAACAGCCGCTACAGAATAATGAATTTATAGCTGAGGCTTAGTTCAAGCGTATAATCTTTGCGATTTGGCAGGTTATAAAGAACTCTCACCTGAGTGACTGTTGACAAAGAGCATGAACAGGATGACAATTGCCATCTTATTATAAGGATCCATGCAGTATTTTTTTTTAGAGCCAGCGTTAGACTGAGTTTTAGATTTTGGAGGATGAGAGAGGTATATAAGGGCATGTAGGACGTCACAGCACCAGTGAGACTTGGTCATGCCGTACGAAACTCGATCGCATTGTAGATTTATGAATAATACGCAGGATTTGACTTCTATGTCCTCAATTTTTCCTCTTGTATTTCCCTCCTGTTTCTAGAGGAAAAAATTTCAACAATTTGGAAAGTTAAAGGTGACAATAACGTCTTCAAAGCTTGTCCGTGTCAAGTTTAAGCTGTTAGGCGGACGATAGGACATGCTTATGAAGTCCGATAAGCATAGTGTTCGTGAAGATGTGAGACAATGGAAACATTTGTAGAATTTCTCCTTTACCGGGAAACTCTTGGGTGACTCGAGTCCCTGTCAAACATTCCACAATCACTTTCTATTGCAACTAGCCGGAGCAAGGAAAACAGTCGTATGAGAAGGTGAAACAAAGATTTGCCTCTGTAGTCTGTGTGCTCAAATCGAAAATAGACGGCACTGCTCACTTTCGGTAAGATTGACCACCCTGCAGCCTTCCTTACCCCGTCAGTCATATAATTTCAATTGCCTCATCTTGACAAGCTTCAGTGGCCGCTTAAACACTCCATTGCCCCGGTTCTTTTTAACTTCTCCCTATCATTAAACTGATAACACACAAATTCACCGCTCGAACATTTCGTTCTGATGAAACTAGAAGCTTCACACCGGAAAAAACCTGTTTAACTTATCCTTTACACGTAACTTTTGCTCCAAGACGATAATAAAGCTGCCACCTTATTCTGATGGTGGTCTCTGGAGTTCAAGGATGTGTTTACAAATATTAGAGACGGAGTTTTGGGTCTCGTCGTTCGCCAAATGGCCAACGGTGGCCAAGGGAGGAGTACAGATTGAGAAATCGTGCTAATTTAGGTGAAAATGTCAGTCAGAGAGAATAACAATGATTCGATTGGTCACTTCCAAGAATTCCAGGAGGGTGAGCTCTCTTCAACCACAGAAGGTGCCCACTACCCATAACACACGGCTCTTTTTCAGTCGGCTGAACCTGACAACCTACCAGATATGTCCGTGAGGATCATCCACCTAAATGTGCCCAACATAGAAGTCAGCACGAGGAGAATTATCAATAGGGAAAAAGGAGCCGCGCATTCCCGTCCACCCTGCGATCAGCCAATCCTTCACTGCCAACTCACAGAGCACTAAAACCCTCTATCTCCACCGTTAAAGGATGAATCTCCATGTTGCTTGACTAGGCTGTCAATTAGTTCAGACGAAACTAGAAATAACATCCAGAGAACTCTTTCTATAGCGAGTGACTGGGACCGGTTAGTTTGGCATTCAGTCGACCATAATAACCATCAAGATATTCACTACAGTTTTTCATATGGGAACGGGAACGGGTCGATCGATTCACATGTGAGCGGGTACTCAAGGGTTGTCTTGTTTAGGCTCAGTACGTTTTAATCATTCGCTGTTCTAATATAAAGAACGTACACTTTCCTCGTCGCTATTTGTTGAAATTACAAATAAAGCACCACAATGATTAATTGGGATGAAATAATGCATCGTTATCATCCATTCGAGTTATCCTCTGCAATTCCCAAAGCCTACTATCTTGGGACAACTCGAAATTCCGGGACAGTGCAGTACCAGATAAATCTTCTGCTCCAGAGTATGCTAATGCATTGCATTGTCCAGTTCAATTCCCATGGAGGATGCCTATACCTTGGGGAGACTTATGCCAGGTGCGGCAAAGATTTCACATTCCTATTCCCGTGACTAAGGTGAAACAGACTAAACCTGCACCATGGGCACTTGCCTCCATCTGAGAAATAAAGACCGCTTGGGCGTAGCAGCAATTTGGGTTTGTATTTCAACGCTGGTGTCACTATAAGGTCAGTGAGAAGAGAATTGCAACTCATGATGGGCAAAAGAACGAGAAAGGATAATTTAAAATTTGTGAGGGACACGTACTCAACACAGATAATGAGCTTCCTAGACTCGAGCCAGTTGCTGATAACACAAAGAAGACCGGACCGAGACGGTGACCACAACTTGCTCGAACTTAAAGAGGGACAATGGAGGGAACACTGGACAGACATCGGTTGGCTGCAAAACTGACAGCAATGCTCAATTCCCAAAGCACAAACAGAACAGCTTGGAGCTAAAGGCACATGATTATGGCCATTAAGAGCTCAAGCTGAATCTCTGAAGGAAATGCTGTAAATCAAAAGGGACATTGGGAAAGATTTGGGTTTTCATGTACACCAGTGTATATAGCTAATCATCCTTTGCCGTACGATCTAGCAAGATGAGGACACACCACCCACCAGGCCGTACCCATCTGAAATATCCACTCACACATACTCCATGCCTTGCCTTGCAACATGTTCATGTCACCCTATATCTTCCCCATTAGAGGAATTCCTCACCCCTGACCACTAGAACCCATCACTGTCCATGCTTAAGATATATATTCTCCTAAATAGGCAAAAATCTCACAGCCTCAAGCTCAAAAGCCTCACAAATTTCGCCCCTAGATTCGCTAAAATCAATACAAAATATACCACACTTCTCTTACCACATTGTCAACTTGCAAAATGGGGTCACAATTACTCTCTTTTTCTGACTAATGACTCAGCACAGACATTCCAATACACAAAATAACTGCAGAGACTGGGTAACATGCCAAACAATTAAAAAAATTAAAAAAAAGACTCAAAAACAGGGTAGAACACAACATCGGAGTCATATTTATGCCTGCAGCCTGATCTTGCCCCTTCCTTCCTATTTTCAAATTGCCCCCATCCCCACCAGATATTTTCAGATCACCATGAAAGCATCGGAACTAATCTTTATTCACTATAGCCAGCAGGCAGTAGTCACATCTTCCTAAAATGCAGAAACAAATATTTACAAGCTTCAAGAGTAAGCCAAACATACAAGGATGGCAATCATATCCACCGCATCCATTCAGCAACCGTAATAAAGGACAAAGAAGCAGAATTTCTCAAATCCAGTATACATACTGTAATCACATATCTGTTGTCTCTGTGAATAGCCAATAAAGGGAGGCAATAACGTCCTTTATGCGGCCATTACAGTATGATTTAGCAAAAAACATCACCTATCCACATCTAATCAAACTGAACCATGATGGTCAAGAAAACGGAAGCAAAAATGAGCTTTAAGCACAAGATCTTTAAAAATTGACTCAAAAAAACCCATTATATTGAACATCAAACTGATGAAATGTGAATGATGCATGCTATGAACGCCCTAGATTGTGTGGTTCTAGCAACACCACACAACGAGCAAGTATACAAAATGAGTACAGAGAGGCAAAGACCAAACTCTATAATTGTAACAATGCAATGCTTTGAATACCCAAGTTTGGTGTGGGGAGGGAAGAACACAGAGCAAACGTAAGACGATCAGAAAAATGTAGACTTGATTCGGGCCAAATCCGCCGACTCTGAGGGGCATGCCTTCAGCATCATCCTCTCCATAACAAGAAACCACATCATCCTGGCACGAGAAAACAACGCAGGACCGAATGCAGTCTCTTGGACGTCTTCCTCCCCAACCATTTAAACTGTTTTTCCCTTGTCGGTAAATGTCCATACTTATCTGCCAAGTTAGCAGATAGATATGTGGGTCATCACTGCCATCTTCCCCCAACAGAAAGGAAAATAATAAATTAATATCAACTTAATTTGATAGAAAAGGCATCGGATTACTGCTGACAATGACACAAGGATGGCGATATAACCCATATCTTTGACCCCAAAAATGGTGATGACCAGACTCATGGAATGCAATGCCAGACCCCAACTCAACACACCCAAATGCATGAAGGACTAAGGAATGCATGGACTATCGGTGGCCTCAAATAGAAATGGCTCGATTGATAGCCAATTTGGCCCATTCAGCAGATTCTTTGATCATATGATCGTCTGAGGATAAGCATTCGTTTAAAAAGTCTTTGCTTGATATGGACTGCTGAATCAAGGGACCGGCATTGCTTCCCAGAGTATCTGCTAGATCTCCAAGGACCCCAATTGCTGTCTTGGTCACCACGTCATCCCTGAGAAGAAACAGATAAGTCAGAAAAAAAACGCATAAAAAAAATCAAAATCAAAATCTGGAGAGACGAGACAAGAATGAGTTACAGCACTTACATTTCCTTTTCCATGTACAGACTATCCAAAAACTGAAGAATATGAGGAGCATAAGGCATTAATAGTTGGGTCTTTGGAGAGCCCTTAAACCCTTGAAAGATCCCTGAGTACGCCTCCAATATTCCATTTCTGAGGGAATTAGTATACTCAGTCATATCATCATCTGCACCAGACGTATGGGCTGATAATTCTGCGGCACTCTGCAGCATGGGCATAGCATATATCAAGTACTTCTCAAAGTTCTCCCCAATTGCCAAAGCAATGTCACCAAAGCATGAGAAGATGGGAGGCTTCACAGACCGATGTAGCTGATTGCTTGACAAGTCTTTCAGCAGTTGTGTCATTATCCCATCGCAATATGGCAAGATTTTATCCTCCAGAGCCCTACATAAATCTCCAACAACACCAACCGTGATAGCACAAACCTGGTAATCCTCAAAATTCTGAAGACCCATTTCAAGATACCGATAAAATTCTGACATATATTTTTCAAAACCAGGGCCCGTAGCATATGCAAGCGCCCCAATGGCAAGCATGGCTTCCTCATGAGCAGTGGCGCTTCTACAAGAAAATACTCTCAAAAAAAGCCCCATCATCTGGTCAGCGTACTGCAAAAAGACATACTTTGTTGCCTCAGATGACCCCAATTTCTGTATAATGACCTGCAAGCAACCACAGAAAAGACCTTGCAACTCATTTTGCTTCTCCCTCTCATCTGCTGAAAGCTTCTGGGCTTCAAGAGTGTGGTGAAGCTCCATCATGATGAGGGGAACTAGTTGCATCACCATTGGAGATGTCTCGTCGGTGGAACACCGCACAACTTCATTTAGAGTTTCATAGGCTGCAGTGCGGAGGCGTGATTCTCCAGCATCCTCTCTGCGAGTGACAGCATAAAGTGACTGCAAAATATCCTGGAAAAAGGGAGTCAGTGGAGATGCTGAGGGTCCCATGTCCTCATACCCCTGAGCCAAGAAATATAAAGCCCCACAAGCTTTTTCAGCAACATTGGGGACGTCTTTCATGCTTTGCAAAAGAACTGTGACAATTTGTTGACAGTTTGCCTGAGTAATTATAGGAGTCTCTAACATTGAGCCGTGAAGAAACTCAAACATTCTACCAAGAGTCCATGCAGTGGTGTCCTTCACGTGATTACTCGGATCCTTCATCAAAGCACTCAGCATGAAGTTTAGGGCAACATTAACAAGAGGCACAAGCTTTTCGGGAGACGGACCCTCCAGAATAGAGCCAAAAGCATAAGTAGCTGCCTCCCTTTGTCTCCAGTCAGGTTTTGTAATATTCAACTCAATAAATGGCATAACAAGTGGGACGATTTCGTCTCCGACTGTTCGTGCAACCAAACCCAAGCATGTCCCTCCAGCCATTGCAATATTCCAAGCTCCTTCATCCTGATCTTGATCCTCCTCCTGCTTTAAAAGTGTTTCTAGCAACAGTGGAACAAGTACAGGGAGAGCCTGTTTGATGAAATAAAAGCAAGGAACTTCAGAATCCCCAGTAAAATCACTGCCATACTCTTCTAAGATATCAATCTCCTCATCGCAAATGGAACTCCAGAACTCAATGGCTTGAAGTGCAACAGGCTCCTCATCTTCCTTGACCGCTTTAGCAGTGATGCTGAAGATGTCATGAATGTAAGGAGACAATTTCTCATAGTACGTTGAAGAAATGGCTACCAAACATTCAAATGCAGCCTGTCTAATCTTAACTTCAGGAGAAAGAGTAGCTTCACAACAAACTCTCATAATGTAGTCGCGTTCCATATCATTGGAAAAATTGGCTTGAGCAAAACCCAGCGCATTATAGAGAGCCCGAGTAGCTGCAAGTCTGACATCATTGTTCGCCTCTGATGCATTCATACCCTGAACAACAGCTGTAAGTATCTGATTTACATGATCTTGTTCCACAGCTTCAGGGGAAACTTCTTCACAAATATATCCAAGCGTTTCAAGTGTGGCCTGCTTGGTATGTGCCGGAAGCTGCTGAATATTCGATAACAGAGTACCAATCAGTTCTGGCCACTGTTTCTGTGGCAACTCTATACCTGCCACCTTCGCAATAACTTGGGAAGCAGTAGAACGAGCATCGTGAGAAGGAGAGGAGAGTGTCTTTATCAAGCAGTTTTTTATTTGGACCTTCACTGAAGCATCCAAAGCCAACCAGCGCTGTACAAGCTCATACTTCCGGTGCTGTTCTTTGGCATCCAAGGCATTCTTAAGGATTAAACCAGCCAGTTTACGACTTTCAGCAGGCTTTTCCTCATTAGCCAACTCGCCAGCCAAGGAAAGCAAGAAACTCGGGAGGTTCTGCTCTTGAAATTGTTTTAAGTTGTCCTCGGCATGCTTGCGCATGGCACCATCTACAGATTGCGCATTCAAGAGAATTTGCGTGACTTCCATCGCCATTAAATCTGAGGGAGCAAAAAGTCAAGTCGATTAGAAAGCTCAGCAAAAAGGCTGGAGAAAACAATCAAGTGCTGTCCTTTACTGATCAAAGATGGCACTAGCAGAAAACCCAGTCAAATTAATTCAAGACCAACACACTATCGGCAGAGAAGAACAAAAGAAGCACCAAAAACAACCACAAAGATCCTCCAAATGTCGGAACATCCATTGCAAAAGGAAAAGGAAAAAACAGAGTTACAGCAAGTGAACTTCCCAACTACTGTACGAAACAGTCAACCCCGCAAACAACATATCTAGAAATTCAAAGCATCAGACAAACCAGAAAAGTATGAATTGTGAATGCAGCTGACTGGAATATAAGCTACACAGCCAAGAATACACCAGGATTTACCAAACCAGAAGCCAAAACGGAAATGGGAACCAGGTAATACGCAAAGCCCCAAACTTCACGCGATCATCGATCTCAAGTACAAATCCCATAGCAGATCAACCCGAGTAAGCTTTCAGTCATCCTTACATGGTTTGATAAATCAAAACATGCAGTAAATTCAACTTATCAGGAAGAGAAAAAAAGAAGAGGAAATCGTAGACTGGTCGCCGCTCAGAAGTCACTGTCCGCCGATGACGCAAGGAAGCAAGCCCAAAAGAAAAAAAAAACACTTCGGAACAAAAACGCGTGCAAAAAACCCACTTCAATCGCTGCTCGGAAAACCAAGCACCACGATCACCAGAAGGTCGAGCATTCTCGAGGATTAAACACTCGTCCGCGATCATAATCCCCAGATCGACGATCCAAACGCCCAGACAGATGCCAGTTCCTACTGCGGAAAACGAAGGCGTGGGAAGGGAGCGAGAGGCACTTACATCCAGGCGATGATAAACTCGGAGATGGAGAGCGAGTCGATCGATTCGGGGACGAGAGCAGCGGCGACTCCGAAACCCTAGCTGGGAGAGAGAAAAGAGGAGAGAGAGAGAGAGAGAGAGAAAGAGAGAGACCACCAAAAAGCAGAGACCCCAATCTAAATGTTCGGATTTACAAAAAAACTATCCGAGCTTCAATCGAGGCTGCGGTGCCCGACACGCGCGCTCCCAGAAGCAGCGAGCGCGTGGTAGGGGGACGAGATCTTAAATTGGGCCGACGTGCACGCGCCTCGGAGAGCGTGAGGCGGAACTTATGATTTTCGTGTTTGATTATCAGGGGTTGTATTGACAGTTCAGTTGTTCTGTAATCACATCTGATTCGTCGGGTACGAAAATGGAGCCAAAATTGCCCAAAGAAAGAAAAAGAAGAAATAATATATTTTAAAAAAAAGCTTGTCTTGCAACTTGTTTATTCCGTCGTCCTTTTTTTAACAGTTGGTTTCACTCTAATTATAAGTGATTTTTTATAATATATTATTAATGCTAATATTAACGAAAATTTTCATTTTTGTCTAATTGCTCGGACGAAAAATGCAGCGTTCGAAATTAGTGTTCTTTTTCGTCGTGATTTCAAAGTACTCATGTAATTGACCAATACGAGACTATGTTGATTATCACAACATGACTTAGAAAATGAATGGAAGAAAAATAATGCATTTTATGATATATCTAAATTTCGTTCACCTTTTTTTATAAATGGGCGGAGTGTAGGGACATGCACTTAAATAAGCGTTGGGTGTAAATGTGATACGCACGCACAAATTCGACATGATAAGGTCTCGCCTGAGGCCATATATTCTGCGGCATGTCATTGTTCGTGCTCAAATTACAGAGCAAGGATGATGCAATTCGAGTGATGCGAAGATAAATAGATTAAAGCCTTACTCTAAATTCAACCTCAATGTAACAAAAAAAATTTAGGATGTGCAAAAATTGCACGAGTTAAGACAAAAATGGAAGCCAAGATGAACATATGAGGAGTGGAAATTTACTAGACAAGCAAAATGTACAAGGGAAAGCTCAAGGGATCATTGTCGCCACCATCGAAAGAAAATAGCTACATCACTTTCCAATCCCTTGTGATTTGTTGGGTTCATTACGTATTCATGTTAATGTTCCATCTATTTCGCTAGAAATGAAATAATTTAAAAATATTACCCTAGAAAATTACTTTTAACGTTTGAAATAATTACTTTTTCATTATCGACAATAATCTATATCTAAACATTTTCTCGTGAACGATCAAAATATATATAATTCGTTCGTATTAGTAAGTGCTACAAAAAATCAATTTTTTTTTCAAAAAAATTTGAAATTATTTATTTTTCGTGAAATAAATGCATCCTTAATTTATGGCTCTACACTTGACGCACCTATTACTTTTCTTGGGAATTAAGCGCAAAAAAAAAATCACCAAACAAGTTATCTAGAAAGGAGCAATTAAGCTCTAGATAAGAATATTATTTCCAAAAGAGACTGGAGTTTTGCCTAGTGAAAGCAAAAAAGTACAGATGCCACCGTGGCCACTCCTGGAAAGTTGCATTAGGCCGCCAAATCAACTATTGCACTTTTAGAAATCAGACGGAATAATTGCATTGTGCCTAAGTAAGTACAAGGATGAAATCAAGCAAAATAAAAGTCTAGGAATAAAATTCAATATTAACAATAAATATGATGACATAATTGAAAAAGAAAATATCACAAATTAAATGTAACCCATTGTATAAAAGCAAAAAGACGGCATTTGCCTTTATATTTTATTTTGCAAGCAGTACTCGTGTTCTTTTGCTCGTGCGAAGAAGCGAAATATCCGTAGAATCGACTTATTTTGGAGAATCGATAATAATAGTAGGCGACATAAGAATTGAATTCGAATTTAATATGCGAGAGATGACTGAAATTCAACGATAATAATCTCGAGAATTTAAGATATGATATTATCTATTGTATAAAGTCATGTCGCTTTCATGAAACTTTCGGAAAGGACTTGGAGCTTCAAACTTTCGTTTTTCCCCTTTAGCTTTCCATCTCATAGCCTTATCCCTTGTAGGTTAAGAAACATAGTACATGCAGTTACATATCTTTCAGAATTTTACATTAAATATTTCTATGAGTATGCATAATTTATGAAGCCAACCTAGATTGTTTATTACATTTACTTTTTATTGACACATTTAAACTTTTTTTTAATCTAACAATTTCATAATATTCAAATATTGACATGTAAATTCAAATATAATTTTTTTTTATAATTCTCTAAAATTTGAATAATGAATCAAATTCCGACATTTAATTGATTTTGCTTGAGTATAAATAGATTTGGCCCAACTTTCGATAGGGAAGAGGAAATCATCTTCATAAGCCAAAACTCATTTTTGTCTCACTTTGACATTTCCTAGATTGTCCTCTTGTACCCACTCATTTTCTAGGGCTGATGTTGAGCACAGTTTAGTCCAATTAGAGAATCAGACAGAACTGATTTGTCCTTGGCAATTCTTGGTTCCACACAAAATACGGTTTGGTCCCGCACAAGAAATGTTCTACTCCTACACGAGAAACATTCTAGTCCTACACAAGAAACTGATCAATCGGACCGTTTGGACCACACCATATGGAACAAATCTATAAGTAGAAAAAAGGGTCCAGTTTTGACAGGGCACATTTGAAAGTTTAAAAAAGAAGAAGATGTTATAAGGAAATAGAAAATAGCCAATTCTAATCCAATCCGGGGTCGGAACATGGACTAACTAGTTTGGTTGAAACAAGGAAATGACCTTCTCTGATCTGATTCTCGATTCCATAATGGATTTTTCTAAATTGCTATGGAATGTATTTTTGTCTTCTCACTTGTAGACTTGACAAATTATCTTGGAGTACTTCTTTTATTTCATACTCTCTATTTCGTAAATAAGTATAACTTTTTAAAGATAAATATCACAGAAAGCTCCAAACTATGCTTACTGTATCACCAACACCCAAATTTTTTTGCGTCAATAAAAAACCTAAATTCTCTTCGGTGCAAAATATGTTTTTCATGTTACCAAAAAAAGTCCAAAAACATATGTTATATATACATATTTTTTCAATCATACTAATATAAGTTCGGAGTTTATTTATGCTATAAAAAAATGTTTGGGGTATAGTTTCATGAAGAGTATATTTGTCATGCTAATCTAAGTTCGGAGTTTTTTTATGCTATAAAAAATATTTGGGGTATGGTCATAATATGCGAGATTCGAGTTTTTCATAGTACAAAAAAATTCGGATTTTTATGTCACCATGATATAATTTGAAATATTTTGTGGTATAACCCTTTTCTTATGCATTTCCATTCGTTTCAATTCACTTCTATACTAATCACTTTCTTTTACCAAACACATTGTCCTTTTAATTGTACTTTTATGTTTAAATCGAGTTTTTAATACTTGTTTTCTTTTTTTTTCCCCTTTTCTCTATACTTTTTCTTCGATCGATCATTGGCCACAGTAGCGATTGGCAATTAACCGTAGGCATGCTCACAACCTCTAGCGATGAGGCTTGAGCTCACTTGGGACTGGCAAGGCTCAAGCTTATTGGCCTCATCACCGTGACCTGGCGATCAATCAAGGAAGAAGAATAAAAAAAAAAGAAGAACGATAAAAATAATCAAGAGTTTAATCAGCAAATTTTTGTTCGACATAAATATGTTTATGTTTTTAATTAATTCACTCAAAGCGCCTATCTATCCTATCATGGGCTCGAATCATTAGTCACAGTCAGCGTAGTTGTATCTAGAATTTCGTAGCGTTGAGATGAATTCTAGCATAAATACATTACATCACGGCAATTTCGTCATACTATAAACATAATATCTTGATTTTTTTTTTGTTTTTTTATTAATGAGCGGTTTCTCATATAAAGGAACAGAAAGTTCATTGTCCATTCCATAGGTAGAATCACATAACGAGTTAGATATTCATGATATTAACCCTTCAGATTATGATGATACGTTGAAAGCTAAGTTAGATTGTGATTGAGTTGTAACAGCCCTTAAAAAGTATAGTTTTGATTTACTTTTTGTGAAAAGAAACTATTGAAATACTGGAATTCTAAAAATTGAATTAATAATCTTTTGAAAGGCAATATACAATTTCGTTTTTCAATTTTGAAAAATAAAAATAAATCACACCTTTGAATTGAAAATCAATGTAATGTAGCTAAAATCTCTTATCTAGTCATATGTCATAAGGCATCATATTAGTAGTACGTTCGACAAGTTCCTAGTAATGCATACAAATCGCGATGTCCAGTTTTCATCAAGTAATGTTTTGCTTGCAAATTAGTAAACGTCCTTTTGAATTCTCTAGACAATGGATGTTGTGATTCAATTATAGATTTACCACATCTGAAAATCGAGTATTCAATTGGTTAAAACCTTTAAGAATTGATATGATTAAACCTACTCTCAATTAAGATATAATCGATCAAAATAGACAGTTTAAAGTGATGATATATTAATTAATCAAACTTGTTCAATACTATTTTAAAGCCGTGTTTTTATGCTGCTATAAAGTATCATTTGGGGCACGTAATCTTTGGTTTTTTCTTTTTCAAATGATACGCGGGATTTCTTTGCATTGCGTTAGTGAATTATTATCGAAGAACAGAACAAAAAATCTGGATTACAAGAAAAAGGGAAAATGAAAAAACAGAAGAAAAACGAAAAAGTAATAAAGCTTCTCAGGCCTGACGGCCTGAGCGTTCACTCTGCTGTTCGCTCCTCCCTCTCCCTCCCTCCCTCTCTACGGGAAGGTTTGCCTTCGCTACCACCACTCTCTCCTCTCTCTCTCTCTCTCTCTCTGTGAATTCTTTTGGTTACTTGCAGGATCCTCAATTCCATACTTGGGGCGGTCCATTGTGTTCTCTCTCTCTCCCATGTACTCGTTTCTCTTGCACTCGCTTGATTTTGTTCGGTGGGGTCGAGTTTGCTTACTTGGGTGCTCGCGATTGTTTGTCTTTCCGGGAATCAGTGCGATTTTCGTTTAGCCTCCTTCGTTTTTTTTTTTCTTTTTTACCCGGGTTTTGGGTTGGGGGGGGGGGGGGGCAATGACTTGAATGGTTCCTGGTTCGTGTTATTGCTCCTTCAGTGTGCAAGTTTGATTGGTCAATCGAAAAGGAAGAGCATTGATCGTCATCGCGTTTAACGCGAGAAGTGTGTCTGTTACTGATTGGGGAACTGGACACTAGATTGTGCAAATGATTCTCCGCCCAGGATTTCGAGAAAACTCGCCTTGTGTGGCTATGTTCATGGGGTTCTGCGTCGTATCATATAATGCGGTCTTTGGCAATCTGTAAATGCTGGCCTTTCTGAGGAATTTTATCTTTCACTCATTTGAATGTATTGCTGAATTATTAGCTGGATGATTTGTACTATGTTCATCTTCCTCTCCCCGCTAGCCTCTGCTGCATCTTTAACCTGAAGCCCTACTTTTACAGGCAATCTATAAAGAGATGTTCTATGATTCTGGGAAAGATAATGCATCTGTGGTTGGTTCGTCAGTGACAGAAGGGAAGCATGATATGGGGGCTTTGGATGAACCTGGTAAGAAATGGGTAATTTTGTGCAGTTGATATCTTCCAACAAGTTCAAACATATGTCTTCCAGTACTAATGACAGCTTGTCTAGCCTGTGGATGCTAAAATTTTTTACTACATTCAGATCATGTTGGTTTCCTGATGTCAAACGTTTTTCTAACTGCTAGCGTTTATTACTGCTGCTTGACATAGGGAAGCTGCTTGCCCTCTTTCCGTGTTGATGAAACTCCTGGTTTTCTGCAGTTATTCAGCAGAATCACAAAACTAATAATTAAGAGTTTGTCTTCTGCATGACTGTTATCCTCGGCAAATGCATCTGAACTTTTTAATGGAAGATTTTTAATAGTTAGGATACATATATTTATTGGAGGCTTGCTGCTCAGCTTTTCTTTAGAAAGTAATCGACAATCTGTCTCTTAGTATATTGTGTTTCAGCAAGATCACAGACAACTTTGACATGTCATTGTAAATGCTTAACTGTGCTGAAACTGTGCTAAGGTTAAAGAAGAAAGTATATTGGGATAAGCATGTTGCTCCACCAAACCTTTTTTACTACCTTGTTTGTCCAATCTGCCAAGTATGTGATACAATTCATGCAGTGAATGCTTTTACTCTATCAGGCATTATTTTTTCATACCATTAATCTATAGGACAATTTAAATAGTAGAAAAATTAGAGTTCTAGTTTTGATCATTTCTTTTTTCCCTACAAGTGAGAGAAGCTCATATTGATTCTTTGAAAATTTGCTTTTCTATAAGGCTTTCTTTTGCAGAGCGTTGTCATTATTTTCCACCGATAGCACCTTTTTAGTTGATTTGTGCTTCATTAGATGTGAAGAGAAGGCAATGATTTAAAACTAAAAAAAAATGATTTTCTTTTGGTGGTCAAGTGCCTATTGGCTATATGTGCAAAAGATGATAGTGCTCGAGGCAGTAATATTTTGAGTAATGAATTGGCAATCTAGAATGAATGGGATGAGAAATGAGTACTTGAGAATAAGTGGGAGTGGCTGCCTTTAAGTATACAAGAAATTGTTTGATATGCTGTGGTGGCAATTTTTAGCACTCTTGTGAAAAGATTTGGATTATTTTATGTACTGAAGAGTATGCAAAGGTACTAGGCAATTTTTGTAGACAGCTATCAAGTAGTATTGGAGTAGGTCTCATTACCATTGTTTGGATGCTCTTAGCTGCTCAATTAGTGAGATTGCCGACCTTCTAGTTGTTTGTCTCCCGATGTCATGTTGTCCCTCTGAATTCTTTGTGAGTTGGTATTTGGTTGATACTCTTCTTTAGATTTCTTCAACTAGATTGTTAATCACTTGGAAGCCCTGTGCTAAGAGGTGGAAGCTTTTCTGGTTGGCTAGGGTTTGTATGAAGCTGATATGTGCCTAATGGAGGAAATTAGGAACATTGGTGACTGGTCAGAAGGCCATCTTAGTGAACTAGTTTCCTTTGACTGGGTATGATATGTTTTACCCAAGGGAAAAATAGAAACGAAAGGGAGAATCATGAGCAGTTCTTTGACGATTTCACAGGTTGTTGCTTCCTCAAATGGGTATGTGAAAGTCTATGAACTGATGAATTCCATGGAGCTGAAGAATTGGCAACTTCAGGTGATAATGTCATCTAATCATGCTTAACGAATGACACTTGGCAGCTCATCCATTGTTATACTGTGATAGTAATTACTAGTGAGCGTTCACTCAGTTGGACCAACTTTTTTCCCCTTTTTTGGGCCATCAATTTTTATTTTTCCCTTGAAGTTCCTCCTTTCAACACTTGTAAGGTTTTGCGAGTTCTTATGGTGGCTTTTTTTAGATATTCTGATTGCATCTCATGAGGTGTTTTCACCAGGTTGAGAAAAAAGAGAAATTAGACCCGAGAGGCAAAAGATTCAAGCAGGGACTAGGCCTGAGTTTTTAATTTGAGTAAAATATGACGGTAAATTTTGTCAGAATTATCGTTAAAAAGTGTGAACTATGAAACTATTTTTATCCCATGACAGAGTGGAAATAGAAGGAGGGTTTGTGTCTGCAATGCATTTGATGTTAGCTTATTCTCTGTGATCTCACTGATTACAGTATTCTTTTTTTCCAGTCAAAAATCAAGTTCGTTCTTTCTTTAGTATTATTAACTTCACTCGTGTCACTGGGATTTGAACTGATATGTGTTGAGGCTACGTCATGTGCCGATGCATGCTCCAACAGGTGACATGTGCCGTCTTTACTCTTATTAATTTGTTGCTTAAATTTGTATCCGTCTTTCCATAATCCAGTGCAATCATTTGTTTGATCGTTGTCAGCATTTCTCTCAGTTGTCAGATGTGTTTCATAGTTCAAGAACCTTAAAGTTTTATGATTTCCAGGCCGAATTCTAAAATGTTATCGATCTGGTTTCCCCTTCTTCGAAGGCCTTGTGCTCGTCGGCATCAATTTCTTGGAATCCACTTAGAGGTGCAGGCCAGGGATCGAGTTTTATCTTGGGTTTCAGTTCAGATAGTCCGCAGCTTAGTTCCTCCAAGGCAGGTTTCATTCTTTTCATTTGATTTCTTTTTCACATGTGTACCATGAACAGGTACAGCTTGTCTTAGTAGTTTTTTTTATGGAATCACTGTTTTCACATTGTGCATGCTTGCTTTCTGTCTGGCCATGTCAGATGCTCATGGGTGCATTTCTAGATTGGTGCACATCCATGGCGTCGATATGATTTTTCAAAAAGAAATTGCTTGTGCTCCCATTTGCGTATGTTGAGCTTCTCATCCAGCTAGATTTGGGAAAAAATATTATTTAATTCCTAACATTGAAATACTGTAAAGATTCTATTCATTATGTGAACAAAGATAGTTGGTACTACTGACGAGCATGATGGTATTGTGATCACTGATTTCCTCTGGTAATCGCATTCCAAGGTTATCCTGGATATCCATTCCAACCGCTGGCAGCCTCTTCTTTTGGATTCCATGTCCTGTGGCTGCCTCTTCTTTTTTGTCCCTTTGCTTTCGAGTTATGATAACCCTCATCATCACAGGAAAAGTACGACCCTAGGTTCATCGTGATGAAAAGTTTTGATCTACTTACTATCTATTGAATCCATTTTATTCACGTGGGAGGAATTTTTCACTTGTTAATGTGTGTTGAAGTAAGCTTAGAGTGTTAGAATGAAGACATTGTGCCAATTTTTTCTTAGTTTTTGGTGGGAATTCATATGCGTGAGTAAGAGATTTAGGATGCTGCTGTAAAATTACAATTTCACTTTCCTCTTTATTTTCAGGTGCGGGAATTTGATCAGGCACATCAAAGATGGCTCCCAGTAGCAGAGTTGGCTTTGGCTGACGACAGGATTGATCAGGTCTATGGTGTTGCATGGGCACCTAACATTGGAAGGTATATATGTTTTGTTTTCTGGCATTAGCGTTTGCCCTATGACATTACACAGGACGTGAGTTATTCATATTACCTTGGTAATGTTGACTCTGCTGCGGAACAATCATGCATGTGGTAGATAACCGAATACAAAGAAATTGAATTTGTAGAGACCCAATCAGCTACGAAGTGCATTATTCTTCACTGGAATTACCATAAAATTCTTTTTCAGGCCTTATGAGGTGATAGCTGTGGCAACTGAGAGACGAATTTCAATCTGGTATCTTGGCCTGAATGTTGAAGTGGATGGAAGGCTCTCGGTGGAAAGGGTTGCGTCTCTTTCTGGTAGAAACTCCCATTCTAGCATCTTAAAGCTTTGGAAACTTCAGGTTTATGTATCAAGTGTGAATCGCAGGCTGTATTGTTATAATTATTAGTCAACTGGTTGGAAGCATTTATAATATAAAGCAAGAATACTGCCTGGATTATCGTTAAATTGGACAAGAAGCTGGGGTGTTGCTAAATCGATGGCATCTTGCTAAGATGTCTAGAAGTAGGAACTACTCTTTACTCGAGTGCTATACGTAACTTTGCTTTGCCTTAGCATTTTCGTAAGTGAAGATGGATGGTCGTTGGAGAATCACGTGTTGAATTTTTCTTGCGTAGGTGTGGCAAATGGAATGGGACATGAGCGGAATGACCTTGGCAACAACTGCGAGCCACGGGTCGGTGAAACTGTGGCAATCTAATTTGAAGGGTTCATGGCAGGAGCAAGCTACATTTGTGACTACTTAGCAGCATTGATCCTTTTGGGGTGTGCTTTGTTTATCACAGTAATTGTAATCATATCTTGTAATGGAGGAATTTCGCAAAAAGCAAAGTGTTTTGCTGTTTGCCCAGATCGACCAACTCCACGGTCTCAAGCTGAGGGCCGATCTTGACTGATACGGCATTGGTTTTGGATTATGATCCGATCATAATTGCGATGGAGTTCATTGTTCTGGGCATATGTATATACTTTGCGGTCATGCATGGACTTGAATTTGATAGGTTTCTTCGAGGGTTGGAGTCCATCTGAGAAAGCACCGTTCCTACATCAAATTCAATAAACCTCGCAGTAGAAGAAACTTTGTCATCCCACCTGAGCCTCGTTTCTTTGTCTTATCTCTTGCTCTTGATTTGAAGCTGTACTTGGTCCCATTGTTAGTGAGCTCAATTTTCCACGTTCTATTATATATTCATCCACTAATCTCTCTCTCTCTCTCTCTCTCTCTCTCTCTCTCTCTCTCATTGTCCAACTAATACTAAAATTACTATATGGATGTCAGTTCCGTTTTAAAATTTTCAATTTTACTAAATAAGTTCAAAGCTTTTGTAAGAAATTTTGATGTAGTTATTTTGATAAATTTTCATAGAAAACTGTTGGCGAACCCTGTATCATGGAAGATGGCTGGTGATGTCTAGGTTACCATGGCAGCAATTGCCAGCGAAAATTAATCGGACAAATTATGATAGAGTTTTGCGCAAATATTATAGAACTAAATTACCAAAATTAAAAGGTTTGAGGTGAATTGACGTATGTATAATTGTTTTAGTATTGGTTGGATAATTTCACATTTCTGCATGTGCGAGTCAGTGTTAAAATCAAGCTGCGATGAAAGGAATAGGAAAACAAGGAAAATGTTAATCTTTGGTTCTAGCTCGTCCACAAAGTGATTAAACTAAAAGATGAATTAATTCATGTATGTCTACATAAGGTGTGCCTACTCTTAGGACCAAAGCGTGAAATGAAAATCGCTAAAATCGATCTAAATTACAAGAAAAGGAAATTGAAACCAATATTATACTAGTATTTACGGTGCATGTTTTGAATTACCAGCTTAATTTGTGAAATTAAAACCAAAATAAAAAGAAACTACTTTAGAATAAACGTTGGGGAGTTTTGACATAACTTGAGCGTTTGTTAGGCTAATAAGAAATCAGAAAATATTTGAATTTAGAATCTCATGAAAGATTTTTATGAGATAACTACTGATTATTCTAAAAATTAAAATTACTAGGCCAAAACGTGATTCTTTATTTGAATAAACTAACGATGTTCACGTTTATATTCAGCTTATTAAATCTGAGCCATGATTTTGTACTACCCACACATGTTTGAAAAACAAAAGAACTGAACTCTTCCCATCTTCTTCGTTATCAATGACCTACCGTAAGAATGTTTCTCTAGGTAGAAAAATGAAATGTAGGAAAATGGAATATTCAAAGGTTTCGTTTGTTTTACAAAATAAAAAAATGAATGAACGAAAAATAATTTATCGTTCATGAAAATATTTTAATATGAATATTACCGATAATGAAAATGTTTTTCATGAATAATTATTTCAACCTATACAAATGATCATTTAAAAAAATTTCAACAAATTATTTATTTTTTGGCAAACAACTAGAACCAAAATCTTGACATTAATTGATCCAACTTCATCCATTAGCATTCCTGGCGTGAATCTTCAACTAAAAGTCCTTGTTAATGAATCGAATAAATTATAAAAATCGCCATTAATTGAGAGCTAAAATTCAATCTTTTTAATGCAACTCATGGAATCGAATTGACTCATGACTCAAGCCGAATGCTGTCTAGTTGGCCTCCGTGAAAAAATATTTGAGGTATGGTCATAATATGCAAGATTCGAGTTTTTCGTAATACAAAAAAATTCAGATTTTTATATCACCGTGATATAATTTGAAATATTTTGTGGTATAACCATTTTTTTATGCATTTTTATTCGTTTCATAGAAAATTACTTTTACGAAAATGTTTTTAGGAATTTTTTACTTTCATTCACCAAACACATTTTCCTTTTAATAGTACTTTTATGTTTAAATCAAGTTTTTAATAACTTTTTTTTCCTTTTTTTCCCTTTACTTTTTCTATGATCGGTTGTTACTTGTTAGCCACATTAGGGACTGGCAATTAGTTGTAGGCATGCTCACAACCTTCGGCGATAAGACTTGATCTCACTTGGGACTGGCAAGGCTCGGCGACCGATCAAGGAAGAAGGAAAATTAGAGAAAAGAAAAAAAAGAAGAACGATAAAAATAATCAAAATTTAATTTTTTTGATAATTTTGTTCGATAAGATGTTTTAATATTTTTAATTTAATTATGTGCTAGGGGCTTGTCCTAACCTTGCTAATTGATTTGGTGTATGGATGAAATAACAGCTCCGACCGCAAAGGTTACCAAGGGTGGATCCAACTTTCTCCCTTTTAGAAACAAACCCTAGGTGAGCTTCAATCCGTTTGGTGCAGTTCGTTCGTGAGACTGACTTCACTTCTGCCGCGAACATCTCTCTGCTCCAGTCTATCGAGGCTCCGGTGCCCGCTCATCTCTCTATTTTGCTGCAGACCGTTTGTGTTTGAACGGCCACGGTGCGGTTTCGATCTCCTCTCCCCCAACGCGCACCCGAGATGATCTGATTGGTCGGCGAGTCCGCATCTGGTTGGAGGCTTTTGAGAGGGCGCGGCTGATTTGGGCATTAGTGGTTCGTCGATTTGGTTGGAGATCTTCTTCTTCGTCGTGTTATCCTCTCTGGTCTCGCCCCGCCACAGCCAGCCCCAGCTCCAACGATGGCCGATTCAGACCGGACTCTGGGCTATCTGACCCGACGGGACACGGAGGTGAAGCTCCCGCGCCCCACCAGGGTCAAGAACAAGACGCCGGCTCCGGTACAGATCACCGCGGAACAGATCCTCCGGGAGGCCCGCGAGCGGCAGGAGGCTGAAATCCGCCCCCCGAAGCAGAAGATAACGGACCACACCGAGCTCGGCGATTACCGCCTCCGGAAGCGCAAGGAGTTCGAGGACCTCATCCGCCGCGTCCGATGGAACGTCAGCGTGTGGGTGAAGTACGCTCAGTGGGAGGAGTCTCAGAAGGACTTCAACCGGGCGCGCTCGGTCTGGGAGCGAGCTCTCGAGGTCGATTACCGGAACCACACGCTGTGGTTGAAGTACGTGGATATGGAGATGAAGAACAAGTTCATAAACCACGCCCGGAATGTGTGGGACCGCGCGGTCTCGCTCTTGCCTAGGGTCGATCAGCTGTGGTATAAGTACATACACATGGAGGAGAAGCTTGGCAATGTAGCCGGTGCAAGGCAGATCTTTGAGAGGTGGATGACTTGGATGCCCGACCAGCAAGGTTGGTTGTCTTATATTAAATTCGAGCTTAGGTACAACGAGGTTGAGCGTGCGAGGGGGATATACGAGAGATTTGTGCAGTGCCACCCTAAGGTCAGTGCTTGGATTAAGTATGCAAAGTTTGAAATGAAGAATGGTGAGGTTGCGAGAGCTAGGCAAGTGTATGAGAGAGCGGTGGAGAAATTCGCTGATGATGAGGAAGCAGAGATGTTGTTTGTGGCATTCGCGGAATTTGAGGAGCGCTGTAAGGAGTCCGAGAGGGCGAGGTGCATATATAAGTTTGCACTAGATCATATTCCGAAGGGAAGGGCAGAGGACTTGTATAGAAAGTTTGTAGCTTTTGAAAAGCAGTATGGAGATAGGGAAGGGATTGAGGATGCTATTGTGGGTAAGAGGAGATTTCAGTATGAAGACGAGGTCAGAAAGAATCCATTAAATTATGATTCATGGTTTGATTACATTCGCTTGGAAGAAAGTGTGGGCCATAAAGAGAGGGTTAGGGAGGTTTATGAGCGTGCAATTGCCAACGTGCCACCTGCTGAAGAGAAGCGGTACTGGCAACGATATATTTATTTGTGGTAGGTATATATTCGTGAAATGTATGTGCTATATCTACTTTTGTCATGAAATATGCCTCATGGTGTTTCTATTGGTTTTTCAGGATTAATTATGCATTGTATGAAGAGCTTGATGCTGAAGATATGGAGCGTACACGGGATGTATACAGGTATGTATGTCCTTGTTTTGTGGAAGCTGCACTTTTCGCTTTTCTCACATGGACGGGACCTACCTCACATCCTCCCTGTTTGTGTTTTCAAGAGAATTAGGTTGGTTAATCTATTAAGTTATACTAATTTTCCTATTTATGTTAAGGAATGATAAGGTGGTCCATTGATTATGCCACGCCAAAGATGATTACTATATTTGTTTCTAAACTCATGAGGAAAGTAGTATATCTGATGTCTTGGGGGAGTTGATGCTACATATGTGATTTTCTCTTGTCTGAAGTTTCATGACTTGCAAGAAGTTGAATGACAGTGTAAAATGGAATCAGTGGCTTGTCTATCTGAGCAATTATTCATTTTATTTAAAAATGGGGGTTGTTGACCTTAGGTTCTTGTTGGGTCCTTAATGGTTGGAGATTGTTTTTGTTAAGGTTTGCTGCACAGTTGAAAGTTTCAGTGGAGGAATTATAGTTCGATTAGATATTAGCTTTGCAGTATATTAGTGGTACTTTTGATGCGATCTTGAGGATAGCGTTTATGTTTTTTCTCATTTTTGGTTGAGTCGCTTCATGTTTCTTTTCAAATGTGTTTTTCTGTCATGATTTCATGCTTTCTCTTTTTCACTATCAAATTAAGCTGTCAACTCTGAGTGATAATTCTAGTCCTAGCTGATATGTGTTTTAATTTTTCAACTAGATTTGGCACAGGCGTAGAGTGATTTTAGTCTTTATGGCTTTGTTGCAAGATAGACATTACCATGTTTCTCAAATCAATTCACATACATACAGATAAAAAGAAACCCATGTTTCTTATCCAACGTATAGGAGTTGGAAGGTTTTTTGTTGTATTAACAGTTATTGCTGGACTTGGAATGTGGATGAACATATGTTTGTGGATGGTGAGGGTGACAGTTAATGCCTAATGGAGAGGGAGATTGATGGATAGATGCATTTCTTCATGTACACACTCCTTAATTGATTTGCATCTTCTGCCCTTGCTCTATAAAAGATGATTTATTTAAGGGTATTCTTGGAAGTAACTAAAAGTGACAAAGCCCACTTTTTGGCTTAAATATACAGATATATGTAAGTCTGTAGTATGGAAGCCATGATTATGAGGTTTTGAATGCATGTAACCCCAAGCATACATTGTATCTTTTTGGTCCTCTCTATCCTGCGTTGAAGACTAGTCTTATTACTGATAAAGCTTCCTCATTCAATTTTGAATCCTTACAGAGAGTGTCTCAGACTGATTCCTCACCAGAAATTTTCATTTGCCAAAATTTGGCTCTTAGCGGCTCAATTTGAGATCAGACAATTGAATCTTACGGGTGCAAGGCAGATCCTGGGCAATGCAATTGGCAAAGCTCCTAAAGATAAGGTAATAGTCTTTAAGTTAGTTTCCTGTCATTCTTGTCCATTAGTTTTCCCTCCCCATCTTTTATAAACAAGTTTCTTTGTCTTGCTTTGTTATTAACAGATATTTAAAAAATACATTGAGATTGAGCTACAACTTGGCAACATAGATCGATGCCGAAAACTATATGAGAAATACTTGGAGTGGTCTCCAGAAAACTGTTATGCTTGGAGCAAGTATGCTGAATTGGAAATATCCTTGGGCGAAACCGACCGAGCTAGAGCCATTTTTGAATTAGCGATTGCACAGCCTGCACTTGACATGCCTGAATTGTTATGGAAGGTGAAAGCCTGCATTTTGTTTTACTTACCCAAAATATGTATGACTTAAGGGCAAAAGAGAAAAAAAAACATTTTCATATCTTGTAGGATTCCTGAAAACATACATATTCATATGCTTTGTAATGTACATGCCTGTGTACTTTTAAAATTTGAGGTGTTCAATGTTGGGCAAAAATCAAATTTAAATGCGAAATGCAAGCCCATATTCCTTTCAAGCCTATGCTAGTATGTTAATTTTTTGATATAAAATTGAGTTAGCCCATGTTTCTACTCTCAATTTGTGACCTTTATGTTATCTTATAACAGGTGCTTGCCAATGATTTTGCCTGATCTGATCTAATGCGTGTTCACTGTTGTTGTCATTTTTTTTTTCTGTTGTTTTAAAGGCTTAAAGGTATCATAACAGCATATGTCTATATGTCCTATCTTATCCACTTTTATTCTGATGTTCTCTGTATTTAGTTGATTGCCGGCACAATAGCTGAGTAGCGCAATTTCTTGTTAATACAGGCTTTACATGGCCTGTCCTTGGTTATGACATTAAGTTTTTGTAGGGTTCTAGGGTTCCGGCTTGTTGACTGCAGAGGCAATTATAATAACTCACAGAATAGTATTTTTTTAAAATTACTGTTGATGTGTGCTGATTGTAGTTGTCTTTTGATAACAGGCATACATTGATTTTGAGATATCTGAATGTGAATTTCAACGAACAAGAGAGCTATACGAGAGATTATTAGATCGGACTAAGCACCTGAAAGTGTGGATCAGCTATGCTAAGTTTGAGGCAACAGCTATGGATGCCTATGATTCAGATTTGTCAGAAGCTCAATTGCAATCGCATCTGTTGGATAAAAAAAGGGAATGCTTACAACTTGCCAGAAGTGAGTGCTCAATTGAAATTTAACTGAGGTTTTTCCCCTTTGTGGAGTGTTGATATATTCCTATTTCTACTTTGTAAATGCATCAGGAGTCTTTGAAAGAGCCATTAATTACTTCAGAACGTCAGCTCCAGAACTTAAAGAAGAAAGGGCAATGCTATTGGAGGAGTGGTTAAACATGGAGAGCAGTTTTGGTGAACTTGGTGACGTTGGCATTGTACAGCCTAAAGTGCCAAAGAAGCTGAAGAAGAGGAGGCAGATATTGGCTGAGGACGGTCCAGCTGGGTATGTAACTGACTTCTGTTGCCACTCATTTCTTCTATTTGGTACATTTGATGCTTGTCAAAGAAGATGTTCTTATATTGATTTTTAAGCATCTCTCTCTTTAATTGGTTTTCGACTGTAGTCTGTTGGTATCAACTCACTGGCTTCCTGATATAATGCTTCCTTTTTGTTCATTTTGATTCATGCTTGTTGGTCTATCTGAGTGGGATGTCCCCATAATGAGTGCTAAATTTGGTTATGCCCATCGATAATAGGTCCAGTGAGTTGTCTGTGGGCTTCTGCTCTTTCTGGTTTTGGATTTTCATTCTGTTGTAATGCAGCTCTTTGTGTTGATGTCTATGTTTTTTCTATTCCTGGGCCACTCACTGGTGTCTATATTGATAGAAACTTAACGAGCCAATCTTCTGCAAGCTGGGCTGTAATGCGTCTGATACAAGGCGGACCTATTTGTTGGTCTCTATTTGTGACTGTCCTCTTCAATCAGCCCTTTGGACCTTGTCTGACGTTCTTGAATTGCAGGTACGAGGAATACATAGACTACTTGTTCCCAGAAGAGACGCAGACCACAAATTTCAAAATCTTGGAAGCCGCTTACAAATGGAAGAAGCAAAAGATTGCTTCGGATGATGATTAACCGATCAAGCCTGTGTACAATCGGAATTGGTCTAGGAAAATGTGTATATGGCGCTGTTCCAGACGGGTTTTTCTCTTTCAGGTGATGATGACTGTGAATTATTGGCATTCTGCCTCCCCAAATGGAACGTCTGGGGACTGTATTCGTGTTTAAGTCTAGATTTTTTTTTGAGATGTTAGCCTTCTGCCCATCCTGCCGAAAATGGATATTTTTGGGTGTTGGATCCGCAATTAATCTTGTGGATATTTAGGATTGTTTTGTAAGCCAGATTTCTTCTATAGAGTTCACCTCAACTGTTTCCGCCAGTAACCAATAGGGGTGTAAACCAAAATTTGTGAGATCTCCCACTTCATGCTCTCAAGATCCTAAAAGTGACTTGTCCCTGAGGAATATGTTCATTGTATATATTTTACCTTACATGGATATCTGCTTTGAAAGTTTTGGTGGCGGAATGGCAATCTCTCTCCTTTGCCAATCTGGTCGAAACAGCAGGCGGGTTTCAAGATTTTGATTGAGATGCTTTCTAAAATTGTCCGCTCCAATAAAAATTAGTGTTGCTCAAAAGATTTTCAACTGAGATAAGAGTAAGAAATATGGAAATACATAAAGCTTATGGAAAATGAATCAAGATAGAAACGAGGAAACCAACTTCAACATGCCGAGGTGGGCAAGGCGGACGCAGGTCTTGGAAGCCCTGCTGAGCCCAGTGTTGCGCTATATGATCATGGAATGGAGCCACATGAAGTCTACATCTTGACTTTCGCTTCTGGCTTCTTTATTTTATATTTTCCGAGTCTTGCAACTATACTTGAAATTTCAGTTAATGCTTATCGAAATATTTTTAAAACATACAAATGCCGACGCGTGTACCTTTTCTTTTCGAAAATGCTACAATAAATGCTGTCAATTTCTTCCCGTCTTCGTCAGAAACAGATGGACATAACTCCGACGAATCTCTATGTTCATCTAATTCCACGTTGACCAAGTTCATGGTTAGTCTGCAAAATGACGAGCATGGAGAGAGCAAGTCATTGTCCAGGACTGGTTGGGGGATAATAGCTTCATTAAGCAATAGGTGACCCGACCACGACCAAGACTCAGAGTGACCTGTTGATCAATTCCTGCGAAATGGACAACCTAATTAACGTTGTAGAGCCCACTTATTTCAATTCCCAAAACGACCTCCAATTGGGTACTAATCCGAGCTGTCTGTAATCTTGACTTTAACTAGGCAACTCTCAGCCAGGCCAAAGATGATATTAATGGTGTGTTTGACAACCATTCTTGATGTAGAAATAATTTTTTTTTTTTAGAATGAGTTTCTTTTCAAATGAGTTTTTGAGAAGAGAAACATGTTTGGTAATTGTACAAAATTTCTATCTCCGGAACAAAAAAAGAATAGAAATGCGTTTGATAATTATACAAAATTTCTATCTCTGAAATAGAAAAATAAAAGAAATGTGGCAGCTGGCGACGGCAGATAATGGTGACTGATGGCGGGCTGCGACAAGCGGCGGCAGCAAGAGATAATAACAAAATATAAAAAAAAATTAGCTTATTTATTGGTACTATTTATTCTTGTCTCAGAAATAAAAAATAAAAAAAATCTTGGTTCTCATTTCTCGTCCCAAATCTATCTCTAGACATTTTTTCATCTCGGGAACTGAATGAGAATGATAATTTAGCAAACAAGTTTTTCGTCCTAAACTCGTTTGGGAATGAGAAATTGAGAATGTGAATGTGAATGATTACCAAATGCGTCCTAAGAATTGAAGAAGAAAACAATTGCATCACTTGAAGACCTTGTTGACTCAATAAGGTGGACAGGTCCCATCAGGAATATTAACATTCTTACAGTCTATATCAGTCATGGGTTTGAAATTTCAAATGGAAGATCGGGCATCAGCTATATACAGTATATTTACCCACGAGTGTTGCAGAAAATAAGAAGGGCGCCATGTTTGACTGTGTCAACCTACCGACTTGATAGGCGGGAAGAAAGCAACCCTGCAATCTTCAAGTTGATAGTCGCTAAAATCAAGTAAAATTGTAATGAACGGGGCCAGTAAACAGCATTTCAATACATATGTCGATGCACACATTATGGCACACACTGCGTCGTGTTCTGATATCATTGGAAACGATCCGTATCTGTGCCATGCCGATCAAGCTCGGAAAACGGTGCTCAAGTGGTCTTGCTCCCGATGTCGCGCTGTGTTCTCGACCAGAAAATCCGAGCCGACTTATCCTCGTAGTAGTGGAAGGATGCTTCTCCTGGGGATTAATGTCGAGGCACCATCTTTGAAGAAAAGTTCTGCATTCGGAAACTCCAAGAAGATGGGGAGAGGAGATAAGAGGAAATGGTTTTCTTGAGAATTAGCAGAGGATGAACACCAACTTCATTAATTCTCTTCCTACTCCCTTTCCATCTTCATCTACCTTGACAGTGTCATTCGCAATCCTTCGATCTGGCCTGCGCACGCCGAAGGATTGTTTAGGTTCTCACGTTTCTCGGGTGTGGAGTCATCCCAAAGGTTAAAACTCTTAACGCTTGTGCCCCAAATAGCTACCCAAATTTTTATCTTGCTTCAACAATGGCAAGATGAGGGCTGATTTAGGGGGGAAAATGTGCGTAATTTTGCACATCGCATGGTGAAAGTTTCGAGTGTTGTCTTCCAAAGATCAGCTCAAAAACACGTGATGCTACAAGAATTTACTGAATGATGTTTTTGTTTAAGGGAAAACTTCGTTATGAAAGAAGATGTTTTTCATGAAGATCATTGTTGGGACGAATGTTTTCTTCCTTTGGGTCATGGGATTCATTTTCCTCGTCTTAAATATGAGTATCTTTCTTTTTGCTGTAAATGATTTCTCATTGACTAATCATTTACAGCAAATTAAATGCGTGAAAGTTCGGAAAACGAATTCGTGAACGATTAGAAACACACTCTATGTGAAAAGCAAAGAACTGAAAAATAAAATAAAAGTCAAATTGACTTTTAGAAACACACTCTACATTGACTAGTCAATGTAGGCATGATGCCCCGAAATTCTTGTGCTTTCGAGGGATGGCATTTACGCTCGGCAGGCGAAGTGGGAAAGAGTGCCACGCAGGCTGCGACGAGGTAGGGCTTGGTAACTCGTGGCAAAATTGATCGAAAATCAGTCAAGTAAGATTGAACTCATCGAAATTTAACGAGGTCGAGCTCATTGAAATTTGACGAGCTGGAGTCTCGTCGATAGCTGGACGAGGATAAGCAAGAAAAATAAAAATAGATCTTAAAAAAATTAAAAATCATCAACTAAACTATATTGCATAAAATTATTTGTATTAAAATCATGAATCAATTTTTTCTAGCCTTTGTTAAAAATGCAAGCGTTTTAACAATATAAATTGTGTTGGGTATGAGTTGGATCGGGCTTGAGTCGCTAGAATTGTATTGAACAAAAATTGGTTTAAACAAGTTCAATGGATCAGTATAGGTGGGATCATTTTTGATCCGATCCAAACCCGATCCGACCCATGCATTTGACGCCTCTAGTTGTCCGGGCAGTATTTAGCTCATGCTCTTGTGATTATCGGTTCATTTGTTTAATTGGTTACTACTCATCGACGCAAATCTAGAAAACTGTTGAGGAAGAACTTACCGCGACAGGGTACTGAGCAAAAGAACAATACCGCGTTAGGAAAGAGAAGCGATGTGGAAATTGTCGGCTTCACACTCAAGCGATCGATATCTAGTACACCCGTTTCCTCGTTGACTACAATTTCCCCATGAAAGAGTTTGTGCGGAGTGTACGTGTACTTTCCCTCCCAAACCACTGCTGGCATCATTGAATTTTCTCGGAAGCAGATCTGCTCCTCATCCTCCTTCTTGAGCCCAATATCCTCCTAGACCAGACACTCCCCACTGCCAGAGTAAAAAAACTCCTCTTCGTCTCCCTACTTCCTTGATCCGAAGGCCCACATGCACAACATTACGTAAACTTGCCCTCCTCAGATAGAGAATCTCCCGCTGGTTTTCTCTGCATGCCTTCTCGTCGTCTTCTCTCGGAAGGAGAGAGGTGGCTTGTGCGTCGTTCACAGTAGGAAGAGTAAGGCAACGATCTTCTTGCGTGGTGTTGCCTATGTGAGCTTCACTTTCTTGATGCTGCAAGGATGGCCGGTGGGTCCAGTTGGAGAGTTCGATTCGTTCGTTGCCCAAGGTGTGTGAATCTATCGCCTGAGGTCTCCGACTTTTCTGTGTACCCGTGTGGTGCTTTTCTTTGAGGTTATTTGTTTCTTCTTTTTTCTTTTTGGGCCATCTCTGTTTTTGTCAGTTCATTACAGAGAAACCGAGTCCTTTTTCTGTTTTTTCTCTTGTTGTGTTTGGAAATGAAAGTAGTTAATGTCCGATACTCTTAGGAAGAAGAAGAGCGATTCGTATGTTTGTGCCGTGTCATGGTTTGGATTTTCGATGACAGAGAGAGGAAAGAAAGAGCAAAGTTGCAGTGACTAAATTGGCAACACCCCTCTTTTGATTGTAATAATAAGAGAGATCTTTTTAGTTATATACACTAGCAGTAGGGGGGCTTTTCCTAATTGAGATAATTCGAATGGATTTTCCTTAGCAGCGCAGTGAAGAGGAAGGATGCGCTGGCCACTGATCCGGTATTCTCGTCCGTAAATACGGTTGCTGTTTGAGTTTAGGATAAGAAGAGGGGAGGAGATACATCGCGTGCTGTCGATGGCGATATGAAACAGTAGTTTCCAGAGGAAGTGATCTTGATATAAAGAGCAATTCTTCATTAGGGACACAGCGTTGCAGAAAGGAATGGAACTGAAGGTGGATCAGTCAAGAGGCTGTTGTGGAGACTTGTACGGTATCGAAAGTAGACGACCCTTGAAGATCGAACAGAACAGGCCAATCTCTACAAACTCAAGCATGGAAGGAGGCCTCAGAAAGAATCCAGCTGATTTGACCCTATATCCTAGGTGGCCAGGTTTTGGGGTCGATGCTCACCAAGGGGACATGGCTCGAGAATGTTTCAAAGGGTTTCCCGGGAACTCCAGTAATGTCGTTGGGACACGGGGGAGTCCCTCACATGCATATGTTAATGATGGATCGTCGAGTCATCAACCTCGTTCCTACTTTGAGCACGGCCAGCCGGTGAAGAGTAATGTCCACATAAATGGGTTTGACAGAGGGGAGACCTTGGACATGGATGCCGAGCTGCTGAGGAAGTTGGATGATTTGCAAAATCACGTCCGCAGAGTTAGTGATGCACCCAAGAGAACTGGCGAGATGGTTTTTCTTGATGGGGAGGGTCTATCCGAGCCTTTTGATGATGGATTCAGGTGTTTCTCCGGTGGACTGTTGACCCCGGGAAAGCCTGCTCCGGTGCACCCTCATTGGATTCATCATGGCCAACAGCATCCTGTTCCTTTTATCCCTAGCAGCGTGATGACGTTGAGGCCTTACCACCGATATGTAAGACAATCCTATCGAGGTCACTGGAATAAGTACGTGGATCTGAATCGAGATATCCCTGCATCAGATCCAGGAGATGCCTCTCTTGACCGCACCTTGTGCACCTGTTTTCACTGCCGTCACGAACATGAGCAAGCTCCTCAATCGGTCCAACCAATTCCCTTCGGTACTAAAGGGAGCGTAGAGTACCCTGTGAATTCCATCTCCTATCACCATCACGATCCCATCCAAATCTGTACTCGTGGTCATCTCGGCCTTCATATTCCCCCTCCGAGTTCTCATGACCCACGGGCCCAAAGAAGATGGCCAACTGAGAGCATTGGTTTAGAAACTGATAGCCCCGGTTCTCAGCAGAAGATGATTGGAATTTCCGATAAAAGGAGGAAGCATTACCATCCAATATCCGGTGGCGCTCCATTCATTACATGTTGCAAATGCTCCGAGTTGCTGACGCTGCCTTTCAATATAAGCATGGGGAGGCGTAAAAAACCGAACCTGCAATGCGGCTCCTGCTCGACTGTACTCTTGGTCGAAATTTTGGGCAAAAGGCTTGTCGCTTCCATCGCAAGACAATCATCTTACCTTGGCAAGAAAAATTCTCACGGGGCAGGGGAAGAGAAAATAGCTAGTTTGCGATCCGGCTTGGGCGTTAAAGGGATGGTCTTCTCAGGTGATAGTAGTGCCATAGACATTAGCTCTCCTGCTCATAGCAATTCCAGTTTCCACGAGAAATGCAAAGCAGATGAAGAGTCAGACGGCCGACAAGCAAACATGCAGAAGTACGAGCACAGTTTTAGTCTCGCATCTTCCCATTCTTCTGAGGAAGAAGATGTTCTGAACGATGGAAAGCTCGGTGCGAGTTTATCCACTTCTGCGGAGAACCCATTATTACATGAAGAGTCTCCCGCACTCCCAAGCTCAGAATTCACCGAGAATCTCCCTAATTCCAGTGCTGAGATTTCTGAGGATCAATATGCAGAAGAAAGGGAGATCAAAGAAACACATTGGGATTTTCTATTCGAAAAAGGCTTGCCGAGACAAAAGTCAGTGCAGGATACAGCCACGGAAGCTGGGACCGAGTACTCCTTTAATGACTACCTTAATACATATCAAGATTCGTCAGGTGCAAGTAAAGAAACAGATCGATCGAAGACGAATAAAAGGGACAAATTTTTCTCTGCGAGGCGCATCAAGAAGAGCATTAGAGCTTTCTTCAGATCTAACAAGATCGGGGAAATTGAAAAGCGTGGAGTCGTCATTAATGGGCACCGTATACCCGACCCCCTTGTTAAAAAAGCTGAAAAACTTGCCGGGCCTATACTTCCGGGGAATTATTGGTAAGTCCAATGTCGATCTTCATAACATCACATACTTTATCTGGCAAGTGAAGTAGGGAGTACATGTTACGCGTAACTCTCTAGGCCTTCAGATTGGATGAGCGAGGGTCAATTGGATTGCGATCTACGATTTTCCATGACGAAAATTTAACCTCCGGGATGCTCGGTGGTGGCGTTGTGTTACTATCTATGATAGGCTAGTACAATACGTCATTCGGCGTAGTCGGTACTCCTTTGCTTTGATATGATTAACTGACGCTTGATGACGAGGTCGAGTTTTCTTTCCCTTTCGCCAGGTATGATTTCCAAGGCGGATTCTGGGGTGAAATGGGCAGAACCTGTCGTGGGATTATTCTGGTGAGACCTACCCTTCCTCGGCTCTGCAAACAACTTTCGAACTTTGATGCAGTAACCGAAACAAGGGCAAAGACGCACTGCACTTTAGTCGTTGGCCATATACTGTGTTCTCTCATCTGACTTTGAGCTGTATTTTCACAGCCGTTCATCGAGGAGTTCAATTATCCCATGCCGGCGGATTGCGCGGCTGGAAACACGGGAGTCTTTGTGAACGGGAGAGAGTTAAATCAGAAAGATCTGGAACTACTTGCCAGCCGAGGACTGCCGACCGAGCCAGATAGGTTCTACAAAATCGACTTTTCGGGAAGAGTCTGGGATGAGAAGTCCGGCAAGAAGCTGTGCAGGCTCGGCAAGCTCGCGCCAACGTAAGTCTTGCTAATGCATATCGGCTAATGAGCACCTCCTAATAACTAAACGGTGTTCTTTAAAAGATGGAAAGAATTCACTTATAGCACTTGTTAGAACTCATAATTCAATATGCTCCGGAATTCTCCTGGATTCTTGACAAGTGATGATGACAGATTCAATTACCTTAACTAGATGGGGCCAAAGTGAAAACCTTTGGCCGGGGATCAATGTCGCCAAGAAAACTGCAGAACTCTTCCATGCTTCTTATGATTCTCTCAAGATTATCGTCTGCTTAAATGATTAGAGTGACTTAAGGAAAAAGATTTGACTCCATTCTCAACTGAAAGGGTGTGCTAGATAACATTACTGCTGAACTCCCAAGAATAGACAAGATTCACGGTGCTGAACATTCGTTTTGGCGCAAAGAAATCAGGATCATCGACTGTTTTAACAATGTAGTGATTGATACTCTGTAAGGTCCTTCCATGTTGCCTCCAGGAATTTTTCTCCGGGTCGGTGCGAACCCGATCGCGATATCATTTCTTGAAGGTTCCTTACTTGACTGGTTTATAGATTTCCCCGAGTCGGTTTTATCTTCCTCATCAAAGCCCTCTTCTTTTGACGTCTTGGCAGAGTGCAGAGAACGAACCGTGGATTTGGCATGCGGGAGTACAGGCAACGGAGATCCAGCATATAGTAATGAAAGCACTTTTGGGTTTCAGTGTGTAAATATAAATATGCTTCCGCTTCCGCTTCTACTCAGGCGGAAGTCAATCATTGTTGTAATTATTATCGTGATTGGATCTACACCAATCGTGCCAAGTCATGAACTAAGGACTAGATCCGTAGTTTTTTTCCCCAATTCAAATCCAATGATTGTGACTTGAATAGGTCCATCTCCCACTAGACTCGTGATTATGTTGGCATTGTAAATGAATTTTGAAGTTTTGAGTATGTAGGAATTCGATGGGTCACTTTTATCTCTATTTTTCAATGTGTCTAGATAGATTTGAACTTTCACTTTCGATTCAGGATAAATTTGGTGAGCTGGAGTCTCGTTGACGACTGGAAGTAGAAAAGCAAGAAAATAAATATAGATCTTAAAAATAAAAAAAATTCAAATTTCGAAAAAAAATTAAAAAATTATCGACTAAATTGTATTGCATAAAATTATTTTAACAATACATTTTAAAAAATAATAAATATAATTTTTCTGGGCTTTTGTTAAATATGGGAGTATTTTAACAATATGGATTGGGTCGAGTATGGATTGGATCAGGTATGAGTTGCTAGAATTGTATTATACGAAAATTGGTCAAAACAAGTTCAATGGATCAATATGGGTCGGACCATTTTTGATCCAATTCAAACAACTCGACTTGACTCACTCATAACTGGTTACTACTCATCGATGCAAATCTAGAAAACTGTTGAGGAAGAACTTACTGCGACGGGATACTCAGCAAAAGAGCAATACCGCGTTAGGAAAGAGAAGCAATGTGGAAAATTGTTGACTTCACATTCAAGCGATCGATATCTAGTACGGTCACTTTGATAAAATCATTTGTTAATCCAATATTTATTGCTCTTATTATTATTTTCTAAGCGCTCTTGATAAAATGAAAGAACTGATAGTAAAGCAATGATCCTCTCTCATAATGAAATGCCGTCAATCGCAAGTTCTAAGCTTGAGGACGATTGATTGCCAAAGCCACTCCACCCGTTTCCTCGTTGACTGGGATTTCCTCATGAAAGATTTCGCGCGGAGTGTAATGTCCCTCCCAAACCACTGCTGCATATATCATTTTCTCGGAAGCAGATATGCTCCTCATCCTCCTTCTTGAGCCCAATATCCGAATCCTAGACCAGACTCTGCTCACTGCCAGAGTTAGAAAACTCCTTCTCTTCGTCTTCCTTCGTCTACCTTCTTCCTTGATCCGAAGACCCACGTGCACAACCTTACGTAAGCTTGCACTCAGGTAGAGAATCTCCCGCTGGTTTTCTCTGCATGCCGTCTCCTCGTCTTCTCTCGGAAGGTGACCGGTGGCTCGTGCGTCGTTCACGGTAGGAAGAGCAAGGCAACGATCTTCTTGCGTTGCGTGGCGTTGCCTATGTGAGCTTCACTTTCTTGATGCTGGAATAATGGCTGGCGGGTCCAGTTGGAGAGTTCGATTCGTTCGTTGCCCAAGGTGTGTAATTCTGTCGCCTCAGCTCCCCGACTTTTCTGTGTACCCGTGTGGTGCTTGCGGTGCTTTTCTTAGAGGTTATTTATTTCTTCTACTTTTAGGGCCATCTCTGTTTTGGTCAGTTCATTACAGAGAAACCGAGTACTTCTTCTCTTTTTTCTCTAGTTGCGTTGCAATAAAAGTAGTTAATGTCCGAGACTCTTAGGAAGAAAAAGAGGGATTCGTACGTTTGTGCCGTGTCATGGTTTGGATTTCGATGACAGAGAGAAGAAAGAAAGACAGAGCAAAGTAGCAGTGACTAAATTGGCAACACCCCTCTTTTGATCGTAATAGTAAGAGAGATCTTTCTTACTTATAAACATAGCTATAGAGGGCTTTTCCTAATTGAGATAATTCGAATGGATTTTCCTTTGCGGTGCAGTGAAGAAGAATAATGCACTGACCACTGATCCGGTGTTCTCTTCTGCGGATACGGTTACTGTTCGCGTTTAGGGTAAGAAGAGGGAAGGAGTTATATCGCGTGCTGTGGATGGAGGATATGAAACGGTAATTTCCAGAGAAAGTGATCTTGATATAAAGAGTAATTCTTCATCAGGGACACAGAAGGATGACTTCGGCCTCGCAGAAAGGAATGGAACTGAGGATGGATCGGTCGGAGGCTGTTGTGGAGACTTATTACGGTATCGAAAGTAGACGACCCTCGAAGATCGAACAGAACAAGCCATACTCTAAAAATTCAAGCATGGAAGGAGGTCTCAGAAAGAATCCAGCTGACTTGACCCAACATTCTAGGTGGCCTGGTTTTGGGGTCGATGCTTACCAGTGGGACATGGCTCGAGAATGTTTCGAAGGGTTTCCGGGGAACTCCAGTCATGTCGTTGGGACGCGGGGGAGTCCCTCACATGCATATGTTAATGATGGATCGTCGAGTCATCAACCTCGTTCCTACTTTGAGCACGGCCAGCCGGTGAAGAGTGATGTCCACATAAATGGGTTTAACAGAGGGGAGACCTTGGACATGGACGCCGAGCTGCTGAGAAAGTTGGATGATTTGAAAATTCACTTCCGCAGAATTAGTGATGCACCCAAGAGAACTGGCGAGATGGTTTTTCTTGATGGGGAGGGTCTATCCGAGCCTTTTGATGATGGATTCAGTTATTTCTCTGGACTCTTGACCCCGGGAAAGCCTGCTCCGGTGTACCCTCATTGGATTCATCATGGCCAACAGCATCCTGTTCCTCCTATTCCTAGCAGAGTGATGACATCGAGGCCTTACCATCGATATGCAAAACAATCCTATCTAGGTCACTGGAATAAGTACGTGGATTTGAATCGAGATTTCCCTGCATCAGTTTTAGGAGATTCCTCTCTTGACCGCACCTTGTGCAACTGTTTTCACTGCCGTTGTGAACATGAGCAAGCTCCTCAATCGGCCCAACCAACGCCCTTCGGCACTAAAGGGAGCGTAGAGTACCCAGTGAATTCCATCTCCTATCATCATCAAGATCCCAAACAAATCTGTACTCGCGGTCATCCGGGTGTTGATATTCCCTCTCCGAGATCCCATGACCCACGGGCCCATAGAAGATGGCCAACCGAGAGCATTGGTTTATACACTGGTGCCGCCGATTCTCAGCAGAAGATGATTGGAATTTCCGATAAAAGTAAGAAGCATTACCATCCAATATCCGGTGGCGCTCCATTCATTACATGTTGCAAATGCTCCGAGTTGCTGACGCTGCCTTTCAATATAAGCATGGGGAGGCGTAAAAAACCGAACCTGCAATGCGGCTCCTGCTCGACTGTACTCTTGGTTGAAATTCTGGGCAAAAGGCTTGTCGCTTCCCTCGCAAGACAATCATCTTACCTTGGCAAGAAAAATTCTCACGGGGAAGGGGAAGAGAAAATAGCTAGTTTGCGACACTGCTTGAGCGTTGAAGGGATGGTCTTCTCAGGTGACGGTAGTGCCATAGTTATTTGCTCTCCTGCTCGTGACAATTCCAGTTTCCACGAGAAATGCGAAGCAAATGAAGAGTCAGACGACCGACAAGTAAACATGCAGAAGTACGAGCACAGTTTTGGTCTCGCTCCATCCTCTTCTTCTGAGGTTGAAGATGTTCTGGACGATGTAAAGCTCGGTACAGCTTTATTAACTTCTGCGGAGAACCCATTACCACATGAAGAGTCTCCCGCACTCCCAAGCTCAAAATTCACCGAGAATCTCCCTAATTCGAGTGCTGAGACTTCTGAGGATCAATATGCAGAAGAAAGGGTGCTCAAAGAAACACATTGGGATTTTCTAGTAAAAAATGGTGCGCCGAGAGAAGAATCAGTGCAGGATACAGCCACAGAAGCTGGGACCGAGTACTCGTTTAGTGACTACCTTAATACATATCAAGATTCTTCAGGTGCAAGTGAAGAAGCAGATCGATCGATGGCGAAGAAAAGGGACAAATTTCTCTTTGTGAGGCGCATCAAGAAGAGCATTAGAGATTTCTTAAGATCTAATGAGATCGTGAAAATTGAAAAGCCTGGAGTCGTCGGTAATGGGCACGGTATACCCGGGATCCAGATTCCCTGATCGTCCCAGCAGGAATTTTATATAAAAAAAATTCAAAAAAAAATTTTGATCTTTTTTTTTTCAATCGGACGGCTGTGGGGGAAACAAAGTCACCCCTGTCATTGTACAGACAATGGCAGGGGATCCGTTTCCATATACCGTATAGTGGCGGGGGTTCCATTTGCATATACCCGACCACCTTGTCAAGAAAGCTGAAAAACTTGCTGGGCCTATACTACCGGGAAATTATTGGTAAGTCCCATGTTGATCTTCATAACATCACATACTTTATCTGGCAGGTGAAGTAGGGAGTACATGTTACGCGTAACTCTCAAGGCCTTCAGATTGGATGAGCGAGTGTTAATTGGTTTGCGATCTAGGATTTTCCATGACCAAACTTTAACCTACGGGATGCTTGGTGGTGGCGTTGTGTTCCTATCTATGATCGGCCAGTACATACGTCATTCGGCGTAGTTGGTACTCTTTTGCTTGGATGAGATTAACTGACGCTTGATGACGAGGTCGAGTTTTCTTTCCCTTTCGCCAGGTATGATTTCCAAGGCGGATTCTGGGGTGAAATGGGAAGAATTCAGTTATATCACTTGTTAAAACTCATAATTCAATATGCTCCAGAATTCTCTTGGATTCTTGACAAGTGATGATGACAGATTCAGTTACCTTAACTAGATGGGGCCAAAGTGAAAACCTTTGGCCGGGGATCAATGTCGCCAAGAAAACTGCAGCACTCTTCCATGCTTCTTATGATTCTCTCAAGATTATCGTCTGCTTAAGTGATTAGAGTGACTTAAGGAAAAAGATTTGACTTCATTCTCAACTAAAAGGGGGGGTTAGATAACATTAACTGCTGAACTCCCAAGAATAGACAAGATTCACTGTGCTGAACATTTGTTTTGGCACAAAGAAACTAGGATCATTGACTGTTTTACACAACGTAGCGATTGATACTCTGTAAGGTCCTTCCATGTTGCCTTCAGGAATTTTTCTCCGGGTTGGCGTGAACCCGGTCGCGATGTCGTTTCTAGAAAGTTCCTTACTTGACTGGTTTATAGATTTCCCCGAATCGGTTTTTTCTTCCTCATCAAAGCCCTCTTCTTTTGACCTCTTGGCAGAGTGCAGAGAACGAAGCGTGGATTTGGCATGCGTGAGTACAAGCAACGGAGATCCAGCATATAGTAATGAATGCACTTTTGGGCTTCAGTGTGTAAATATAAATATGCTTTTGCTTCCCCTTCTTCTCAGGCGGAAGTCAATCATCGTTGTAATTATTATTCTTATTGGATCTACGCCGATCGTGCCAGGTCATGAACTAAGAACTAGATTTGTAGCTTTTTTCCCTAATTCAAATCCAATGATTGCGACTTGACAACATCCATCCCCAACTAAACTTGTAATTTCCAAATAAGTCACATTATTTCTATATTGGCATTGTCAATGAATTTTAAAGTTTTGAGTATCTCGAAATTCAATGGATGTCTTTTATCTCTAATTTTAATCTTGACTTTTACTTTTGATTCAAGATAAATTTTGCTTCATGGATACACATATAATTTCTTTTTTTGTGAATTTTGGAATTTGAAAAAACATATTATATTTGGATGAAAAAGTTAAAAAAAAAAAACCTTACTTTCTTTAAGTGTAAATAAGTAGGCGTTGGTCTTCTTTTTTTGAACTCCTCTTCATATTTAAATTATTTTTCTCGAACATAAGTACGAAATATTTCATACAAATCTCAATACATCAAGCCATTATATAAATCAAACGTTCCACTAACTTGCAAATTACTTGGTTAAGTACAAATTGTTTCTTGCTATATTTCATTAATGATAAGTTTGCATGATAATCTTTTGGTCATGTTGATAACTATATCCAGGGCACTAGTCAAAAGTACAAAATTATGATTTGTTAAGTAACAAAACACTTCTCAAGAGATTTCAAAAATTAAAATTGAAGAAGTACACATTTTTCATTAAAGTTACTTACTTTTAATAAAGAAATTTTACATGTCCGAAGCATATGGTGACCGGCTCCTGTCGGTTGATGGCTCTCGTTAACCTTCCTGTTCGTCTTCTTTAGCCGAATGATTCAGCAATCACAGCTGGATTCGCGGGGGAGCCATTAATATCTGTGATCTTGGTCTTCTCGAGTTAATCTCACTCTTTCCCTCTCTGGAGCCCGCACCAACCCCGGTATAAACAATTAGCTCGGAGACAAAGGGTATTCTTTCTTTCTCTCTCCTCGCAAGAGGGCAACCAAGAACTCAAGACACTCTTCCTGGTGCTAGAGAAAACAGAAGAGAAGGAAATGAAGCTGAACTGGAGATCGCCGTCGCGTAACAAGCATAGTAATTTGGCGGTGAAGCTAGGCGTCTCGATTCTCTTGGTGGGTCTCGCGTTTAGGCTTCTCTTTTCAAGATCCGAGGAGTTGTCGCCCAATGTAGCGAACCCGGTTGCCGAAAAATCGGAGGTGGCAAAGCCGACTGAATCTGATGAAGCCTCGGCTCAGTTCGACCCAACAAGTGCAGAAGATGAAAATGCTAGCGCAGGTAGTTTTGGTTGCTGCTCTCGGTTTGTATTCTTTGTTGGTCTGCATCAGTCTCTTTTCTTGTTGTGCAATTACTGAGTAGTTGCTGAATTGGGAAACGGGAAGCAAGATAAAACTTAGAAAGTTGCTTTAATTGTTGTCAGAGACTGGCAGCGGCTGCTTCAGTCGTGAATATTTTGCTTTGTAATGATGAAATGCTTAGTGACAGTTTTTGTATGCAGCGAACTCTATGTTCTTTTGCTTGATCTCCAGTTAGCTGCTTTTGAAGGGCAATCCTGTTTTTGTCTCATGAAAAGTTCACATTTTTGACTGATTTAGTGTTTGCCAATTGATGTCGACATTTGCTTCAGATGAATGTGATCTTTTCTCTGGGGATTGGCTTCCCCATCGGTCTGGGCCAGTCTATACCAATCAGAGTTGCTCCTTAATCGAGACTCACCAAAACTGTATGGGGAACGGGAGGCCAGATAAAGGATATTTGTACTGGAGGTGGAAACCGAGAAACTGTGAATTGCCACCATTCAATGGGCGGAGGTTTCTCGAGTTTATGAGGAACAAGGCATTGGCGTTGATTGGCGATTCGATTTCTCGTAACCATGTGCAGTCTTTGCTATGCATGCTTTCAACTGTAAGTTTTAGCATTCTTTACTCGAAAGTTAGATGTCATGTTTGCTGCCTACAGAGATTTTCAAGGGGAGTTCTATTGATTATCTGACATTCCTTTCGAGGGAATGAAAATTTTCATCATCTTGTTTGTATTATGATGGTTTGTGGGTTTGATGTTATGCAAATGTCATCTAAAATTGCGATGGTTGTACTTGATTATTAGATATGATTTTTCATCAATTGACGGTTGTCTGCCCATCGTCTGTCCAGTTATAGCAGTTGTGCAACTTCAGTATTTTATAAAGGTGTATATTCTGTTTTTCTTTCCCTCCTCCTCTCTCTAAGCAAAACCAATTATACTTTATGCTGGCCTGGGAACTCCAGGATATTGCTTTTCTGGTTTGTGACTTTACCTCTTCCATCAACTGAAGCTATATAAAGCCTGTGATAAGCAATAGGCATTAAGGTTCATGTGCCCATTGCATTATTCAATCGGGGTATTTCCAATTCTTTTAAATGAGAGAGCGTAAACAGGTCAAACTTTGTGGGCATGATGATAAACCAAGACCCTTTAGGATGGACTTTGCTACATCTTGTCTGTGCATGTGAGGGTGATCTTGCCTATGAACAAAAGGTTGATAGAAAAGAGAGTTCTACTGTAGATTTGTCTCTTTTTATGAGGATGTCATCTACTGATGAGAAAACAGAATGTCCCTGATAATCTACAGACATTAGTCTTTTGCTTAAAGAGATGTTATAGTTGAGTTATGTGTCCAAGTAGATGTTTTCTGAACAGATCAGGGAATTGCAGATTATCTGTATCATTCTTTGCTTGTCCTTGGTTCTCAATCCATTACTGCACAGTGTGAATAATATGGTGTTGTAACACACAAAAGCAGAGACAGGCAAGCTTATTGAAGGTGTTGTCTTTGGGTGAGAGAGAGAGAGAGAGAGAAGGGAAGGGGAGGGGATGGAAAGGGGCCCCGCTGGGGGGGGGGGGCGCAGAAGAGGGAGAGATTATCTTTTGAGATATTTCATCTTGATACTGGTTGTCTTATCAGTGAAATTCACTGTTCTCTGACATTTTTCACTATTATGTTGTTTATTAAGCTCAGAGAATGCATTTTTTTAGGTAGAACAACCAATACACGTCTACCATGATGAAGAATACAAATCGAGAAGATGGCGCTTCCCCTCCTACAACTTCAATATCTCAGTCATCTGGACTCCTTTTCTTGTACAAGCGGTGATTTTCGAGGACTACAATGGTGTCTCCACATCGGCAGTTGAGCTTCATCTGGATAAGCTTGATACGAACTGGACTAGTTTGTATCCGAACTTGGATTACATGATAATATCAACCGGGAAATGGTTTCTCAAAACTGCAATATACTATGAGAATGGTCGAGCCATCGGCTGCCATAACTGTAACAAAGAAGACATACCTGAGGTGGGATTCGAGTTTGCCTACAGAAAGACCCTGCATAACGTGGTGAACTTCATAGCAAAATCTGAGCACAAAGGTCTGATATTTTTTCGCACATCCACCCCAGATCATTTTGAGAATGGGGAGTGGCATAACGGTGGGACCTGCCAAAGAACAGTTCCTGTCAAAGAAGGTGAGATTGAATTGAAGGACTTGAACCGGATTCTCCGTGACATCGAACTCAGCGAGTACAAGAAGGCATCGGCAATAGCTGCTGATAATGGCGTCAATCTAAAGCTTTTGGACTTCACTAATCTCTTGCTGACAAGGCCTGATGGGCATCCGGGTCCTTACAGGGAGTTGAATCCATTTGCGAAGGATAAGAAGGCCAAAGTCCAGAATGACTGCTTGCACTGGTGCTTGCCAGGGCCTATCGACACTTGGAACGATGTGATAATGGAAATTGTGGTGAATGCGAGTTGAATCAGAGCAGCAAAACATGAGATTTAATCGTGAAAGAAACTTGAAAGAATGTATTTTCTGTATATCGCTCTAATCAAAGTAGTATATAGCAAAAGGCTAAAATGGAAAAGGAAACTACAAGATACAAATATTTACATTCTATCTTTAACACTCCTCTTCAAGTTAGTTGGAGCGTATATGTCTAACATGCCCAACTTGTTACATATAGTATCAATTTGAGATTTGGGAAGAGGCTTGGTTAGAATGTCGGCGAGCTGAAGATTTGTCTGAACATAAACGAGCTGAATACATAGGGGACAAGAGGAAGTCCCCATGACAAGATCTCGAACCAGATGACAATCAACCTCAATGTGCTTTGTTCGTTCATGAAAAACTTGATTCTTAGCGATATGCATGGCGGCTTGATTGTCGCAGTCTAGTCTCATCAAACCATTGTGGTGAACACCTAGTTCTTTAAGCAAACGCTCTGTCCACACTAGTTCACAGGAAGTGTTTGCCATTGCACGGTATTCTGACTCCGTGCTAGATCGAGATGCAACAGTTTGTTTTTTACTCTTCCAAGGAACAAGGTTACTACCAAAGAAGACACAAAACCCTGTAGTAAACTGTCGCTTAATAGGACAACCTGCCCAATTTGCATCTGTGAAGCCTACTATCCTGCCATGTCCCTGATCAGATAATACTAGCCCTTTTCCTAGAGATCCCTTGAGATACTTGAGGATCTGAATAGCTGCATCCCAAAGGGTAGTGCTAAGGGCAGACATGAACTGACTTACAACACTCATTGGATACGAAATATCAGGCCGAGTAACTGTTAGATAATTTAGTTTACCAACTAATCTTCGATATCTCTCGGGATCATGTAATAACTCTTTATCATCTGGCATAAGCTTGGTCTTAGGAACCATCGGTGAATCAACGGGTTTGCATCCAAGTAACCCGCTTTCTGAGAGTATATCGAGTACATACTTCCTCCGACAGATGAGAAGATTGTCACGAGATCATGATATCTCAATGCCAAGAAAGTACAGCTTGCCAAGGTCAGTAATCTGAAACTGCTCACTCAAGAACTTCTTAAGTGCGAGGATCCCATCATCATCATCACCAGTAATGATGAGATCATCCACATATGCGACCAAAATGATAGTCTTTTTCTTCAAGTGTCTGTAGAAAACCGAATGATCATTGGCACTCCTAGTCATGCCAAAATGACTGAGAGCCTGAGATAAACGACCAAACCAAGCTCGAGGAGATTGATTGAGACCATACAAAGACTTTCGCAAGTGACAGACTTTAGAGGCCTCCTTCTGAACAACAAATCTAGGTGGTTGAGTCATATATACCTCCTTCTCAAGAATGCCATTGAGAAATGCATTCTTGACATCAAGTTGGTGTAGTGGCTAGTGGCCAATGGCAGCGAGAGCCATACAGATGCGAATAGATGCCATCTTGGCAACAGGAGAGAATGTCTCATCATAATCAATGACATGTGATTGAGAGTAACCTTTGGCAACTAACCGAGCTTTAAGTCAATGAAGGGACCCGTTGGGATGAACCTTAACTGTGACGACCCACTTGCAACCGACCACCGGTTTACCAGGAGGAAGAGGACAGAGAGTCCAAGTCTCATTTTTCCACAAAGCTGACATTTCCTCTTGCATAGCACGAAACCACCCCGGATGTTGCAAAGCCTCTGTCACATTCTTAGGGACCGAGTAACTATCAAGACGGGTAGTAAATGCATGGTGATCGGTGGATAAGGCTGCATAGGTACAAAAGCTATCTAGAGGATATCTGATACTAGGACAATTACGTGATCCTTTACGAAGTGCAATAGGTTAGTCAAGGTCGGATGTTAGAGGTAGAGGGTTAGGAGCAATATGTGGTGGGCTAAAAGGTGTAGGAAATGCAGTGGTAGGGTCAGGTTCGGTAGTTGCTAGAGGTATATGTGAAAGAACAAGAGATGCACAAGGCTCCTGATCCTACATAGACTGAACAGAGTTAGTATCACCAGAGAGTTGCTTACCCTTCGAGTATATACCTGAGTAATAGCAGGTGTAGGAGGTGTTGGTGTCTCCCCACCCACGGGAGTTAAAGAAGAATTAATCAGAATATCAGGATATTTTAGAATAGACAGGATTCGTGTAGGAGCAGAAGAGATACTAGACTCAGAATTAGAATAGTACGGTATAGACTCCATAAAAGTAAAATCGGATGAAACAAAGTATCGCATAATAGTATGACTATAACACCGATAACCCTTTTGAGTCCCAGAATATCCTAGAAAGATGCAACCCAGTGACCTAGAATCAAGTTTCGTACGGCCTGGTTGGGTATCACATACATAACAGACGCAACCAAATATCTTGGGAGGAATAGAAAATAAAGATGTAGACAGATACAAGATAGTATATGGCATCGCACCATCAAGTACATAAGACGGCATACGATTGATCAGGTAACATGCAGTGAGGGCTACATCTGCCTAGAAACGATGAGGGACATGTCCATGAATCATTATAGTATGAGCCACCTCAAGAATGTGTCTGTTCTTCCGTTTAGCGACGCCATTTTGTTGAGGCGTATAAGCACATGATGATTCGTGAATGATACCATTATTAGTTGTAAATTGCACAGATTCATTTGAAAAATATTCCTTTGCATTATCACTGTGAAGAGTTTTAACAGTGGTTTGGAACTGAGTTTGCACAAGAGAACAGAAAGCTGAAAATTTTGCAAAAATTTCTTGTCTAGATGTAATCATAAAAATTCAAGTTGCACGGAAAAAATCATCCACAAAAGTAATAAAGTACCGGAAACCAAAGACAGATTCGACAAGACAAGGACCCCATACATCAGATTGTCAGATCGACTAATGACTCTAGGTGGATGGGAAGCACGGACATGCTTTCCCTGAATACATGACTCACAAATCAATTCTGAAATAGACTGAAATTTAGGACAAAGCTTTTTCAATACTGGGAGAGATGGATGCCCCAATTGATGATGAACCTCCTTAGCACTAACATTACTCAAGTATGCCACTTGCTGAGATGAGTTCTCCATGCAATACAGACCTCGGTTCTTATATGCAGTGCCAATCAACCTGTTTGTCCCCAATTCCTGAAAGATACATTTAGTTGGAGTAAAGGTAACTAAGCAAGATAATTGTTCTGTTATTTTACTTACATACATCAAATTTTTAGGAAAAGAAGGGACATATAGGACAGATGATAAGGGCATATTTTCTGAAATCTGAGTAGATCCAATCCTTCGATATTACAAGTTGAGCCATTGGCTATTTGGACATGTGGTTGGGAGGTGGTGACAAGTCCTGACTGTATATTTTTGCTACCGCTCATGTGGTCAGTAGCACCTGAATCAACAATCCATGATGGTTTTGATACTATAAAGCAATTGGAAGTCATACCTGAGTGGGTTAAAGTAGGCCTCGAAGTCTGTGGCTGAGAGGACATGTCGGCACGAGAAAAGCCTAGTTGCTCAAGTCATTGAACGAGTGTAGCAACTTCATCTAAATTAGTGCTATCCCTAGATGACTGATCAACAGTGGCCACCTGAGCACGAGGAGGACGAGATGAACCTTTAGGACGCTTTGGGCAATCCCACTTCATGTGACCCACTCTTTGCAATAATGACACTGCACATTCTTGCCACTACCTGAATTGGGAGTGCCGCCAGATTTGTGTAGGGCACTAGATTTGTATCCTTCAGATTGAGTTGTGTTCTTGCCTTTATTGAACCAACAACCAATGCCGAGCTCTCTATCAGAGGGGATGAGACACTCCTCTCAGATGGACAATGAAGGTATAGTGGTATAGTGATCTGACCAAGGAGTATTGGTTTTGTTCAGTCATATCTAGAGGACATACCTCAAATGAAAGTAAGAGTGTTTAGTTGATCACATTGATCATGAGCAGCTGCGTTCGTACCAAATGGAAATAATTCTTGCATCTCATTAGACAATTTCTTGAATTTGATAAAATACTCAGTGAGAGTCGCATCACCTTGTTCACATCTAGCATATGTCTGAGAGATTGCATATGCATGTGCCATGCTAGATTTCCTCGAATATGTGGCTTGGAGATGGTCCCACATTTTCTTGGTAGTCGGGAATGTGTGCACCATAGACAAAATATTAGATTCCATAGAATTCCATAGGATCATACGGACCGCGCTATCATCAAACTCCCAATCTTCAGTTATTGGGTTTGGTGGTTTATCTGTCAAATATTTTTTCTTTTTAAGGGATTTCAAACCCGTTTCAACAAGCATGGACCATTGATCCCAATTGAAATTGGAGAGATTAACCAGAACCTTAAAATGTTGCAAAGACAATACCGGTTGTGGAATCACTGGTACATCGGTATTAAGAGATATGATACCGGTTCCGTGAGTACTCTCCATCAAGAGAAAAAAAAAAAAACTGAGCAGAAATTCAACCAAAGCCGAAGACCCCACAAGGTCAACAAGTCAAAGACGCAAGCTCCCTGGAAACTCACGTTCTAGATATTGAGCAAGGCTGAAGACCCAACAAAGCAGAAGACCTCCACCAAAACGAAGACCCAGCAAAGTCAAAGAATCGCAAAATCCTTAACAAAGTCCTTTGACCCACAAGAGAACAATTCCAAAACCACCTCTGGGCGTAACCAATCAAAAGAATGGCAAGAGCGACGCACAGCAGTGAATGCGATTTTGCAATTCACCGAAACACAAAACTTCTGAACCAATTGGCCTCAAACGCCAAAGACTAGGACCAGCGAAATTTACCGTGTTGAACGCGCCAGAGGAGCGGCAGTGTGGCAGAGGAGCGGCGGCGTGGCAACGACTGAGGGCGCGGCAGCGGCACGTGTGACTGAACACCAGCAGAACAACACCGTCAGAATCCAAACCCTAGGTGGGCTCTGATACCTTGAAAAAATGTATTTTCTGTATATTGCTCTAATCAAAGTTACATACAAGTATATAGCAAAAGGCTAAAATAGAAAAGGAAACTATAAGATACAAATATTTACATTCTATCTTTAACAAATCGATACATCGGTGAGGTTGTAAATGCATGCAGCAGGGCAATGCACACTCCTCAGCAGGAATTCGCAGTCTGTGGATGCATTGCAATGGTTGTAAATATGCTTTAGTTCCTTCTTCAGCTGTCCTATCTTGCTCAGGTATTGCATAGACTATATGGCCAGTCAAGAAATTAATTCATTTGATGGTACAAAGAGAGCATATTCTCTGAAGTTCACAGAAATGACGTTGTATTGGCAAAAAGAATTAGAATGGTGTTGCATCGGACTGTGCGGTTTCTCCGATCTCAGTACTTGATACAGAGTTCCAATAGACTCAATTGTTTACTAAAATACTGACCATGGATCACTTCTAACGTCCCATGGATCACTTCAGACCGGCTGGGCTGCTTGACCCGACGGGACACGGAGGTGAGCCTCCCGCACCCCACCAGGGTCAAGAACAAGACGCCGGCTCCGGTCCAGATTACCGCGGAGCAGATCCTCCGGGAGGCCCGCGAGCGGCAGGAGGCTGAAATCCGCCTCCCGAACCAGATGATCGCGGGCCATACCGAGCTCGGCGATTACCGCCTCCGGAAGCGCAACGAGTTCGAGGACCTCGTCGGCCGCGTCCGATGGAACGTCAGCGTGTGGGTGAAGTACGCTCAGTGGGAGGAGTCGCAGAAGGACTTCGACCGGGCGCGCTCGGTCTGGGAGCGAGCTCTCGAGGTCGACGACCGGAACCACACGCTGTGGTTGAAGTACGTGGATATGGAGATGAAGAACAAGTTCATAGACCACGCCCGGAATGTGTGGGAGCGCGCGGTCTCGCTCTTGCCTAGGGTCGATCAGCTGCGGTATAAGTACATACACATGGAGGAGAAGCTGGGCAATGTAGCCGGCGCAAGGCAGATCTTTGAGAGGTGGATGACTTGGATGCCCGACCGGCAAGGTTGGTTGTCTTATATTAAGTTCGAGCTTAGGTACAACGAGGTTGAGCGTGCGAGGGGGATATACGAGAGATTTGTGCAGTGCCACTCTAAGGTCAGTGCTTGGATTAAGTATGCAAAGTTTGAGATGAAGAATGGTGAGGTTGCGAGAGCTAGGCAAGTGTATGAGAGAGCGGTGGAGAAATTCGTTGATGATGAGGAAGCAGAGATGTTGTTTGTAGCATTCGCAGAATTTGAGGAGCGCAGTAAGGAAACCGAGAGGGCGAGGTGCATATATAAGTTTGCACTAGATCATATTCCAAAGGGAAGGGCAGAGGACTTGTATATAAAGTTTGTAGCTTTTGAAAAGCAGTATGGAGACAGGGAAGGCATTGAGGATGCTATTGTGGGTAAGAGGAGATTTCAGTATGAGGATGAGGTCAGAAAGAATCCGTTAAATTATGATTCATGGTTTGATTACATTCGCTTGGAAGAAAGTGTGGGCCATAAAGAGAGGGTTAGGGAGGTTTATGAGCGTGCAATTGCCAACGTGCCACCTGCTGAGGAGAAGCGGTACTGGCAACGGTATATCTTATTGTGGTAGGTATATATTTGTGAAATGTATATGCTATATCTACTTTTGTGATGAAATATGCCTCATGGTGTTTCCATTGGTGTTTCAGGATTAATTATGCATTGTATGAAGAGCTTGATGCTGAAGATGTGGAGCGTACACGGGATGTATACAGGTATGTATGTCCTTGTTTTGTGGAAGCTGCATTTTTCGCTTTTTTGACATGGATGGGACCTACCTCACATCCTCCCTGTTGGTGTTTTCAAAAGAATTAGGTTGGTTAATCTGTTGATTTATAGTAATTTTCCTTTTTATGCTAAGGAATGACAAAGTGGTCCTTTGATTATGCCACGCCATAGATGATTGCTATATTTGTTTCTAAACTCCTAAGCAAAGTAGTATATCTGATGTCTAGGGGGAGTTGATGCTATATGGGACTTGTACTAGCTAAACTGATGATATGCGATTTTCTCATATCCAAAGCTCCATGACTTGCAAGAAGGTGTATGGCAGTGTAAAATGGAATCAGTGGCTTGTCTGTCTAAGCAAATATTTATTTTATTTAAAAATGGGTGTTGTTGACCTTTGGTTTTTTTTGGGTCCTTAATGGTTGGAGATTGTGTTTGTCAAGGTTTTAGTGGTTTTGCTGCACGGTTGAAAGTTTCAGTGGAGGGATGGACAGATATTAGCTTGCAGTATATTAGTGGTACTTTGATGCTATCTTGAGGATAGAGTTTATGTTTTTATTCATTTTTGGTTGAGTCACTTCATTTTTCTTGTAATGTGTTTTGTCTGTCACGATTTCATGCCTTCTCTTTTTCACTATCAAATTAAGCTGTCAACTCTGAATGAGATTCCTAGTCCTAGCTGATATGTCTTTTAATTTTTTAACTAGATCTGGCACACACGTAGAGTGATTTTAGTCTTTGTGGCTTTGTTGCAAGATAGACATTACAATGTTACTCAAATCAATTCACATACGTAGAGATAAAAAGAAACCCATGTTTCTTATCCAACATTTAGGAGTTGGAAGGTTTTTTGTTGTGGTGACAGTTATAGCTGGACTTGGAATGTGGGTGAACATGTGTTTCATGGATGGTGAGGGTGATAGTTAATGCCTAATAAAGAGGGCGAGTGATGGATAGATGCATTTCTTCATGTACACACTCCTTAAATTAATTTGCATCTTCAGCCCTAACTCTGTATAATATAATTTACTTAAGGGTATTCTTGGAAGCAACTAAAAGTGACACAAATCCCACTTGTTGGCTTAAATATACAGATATATGTAAGTCTGTAGGATGGAAGCCATGATTATGAGGTTCTGAATGCATGTAACCCCAAGTATACATTTTATCTTTTTGTTTTCTCTCTGTCCTGCGTCAAAGACTAGTCTTATTACTGATAAAGCTTTATTATTCAATTTTGAATCCTTCCAGAGAGTGATTCCTCACCAGAAATTTTCATTTGCCAAAGTTTGGCTCTTGGCGGCTCAATTTGAGATCAGACAAATGAATCTTACGGGTGCAAGGCAGATGCTCGGCAATGCAATTGGCAAAGCTCCTAAAGATAAGGTAATATAGATTGGATAAAATTTTCACAAAGAGAGAATAGTCTTCAAGTTAGTTTCCTGTCATTCTTGTCCTTTAGGTTTCTCCTCCCCATCCTTTTCTAAACAACTTTCTTTGTTGTGCTTTGTTATTAACAGATATTTAAAAAATACATCGAGATTGAGCTACAACTTGGCAACATAGATCGATGCCGAAAACTATATGAAAAATACTTGGAGTGGTCTCCAGAAAACTGTTATGCTTGGAGCAAGTATGCTGAATTGGAAATATTCTTGGGCGAAACCGACCGAGCTAGAGCCAATTTTTGAGTTAGCAATTGCACAGCCTGCACTTGACATGCCTGAACTGTTATGGAAGGTAAAAGCCTGCCTTTTGTTTTACTTACCCAAAATATGTATGACTTAAGGGCGAAAGGAAAAACTATTTATATATCTTGTAGGATTCCTGAAAACATAGATATTCATATGTTTTCTAATGTACATGCCTGCGTACTTTTAAAATTAAAGGTGTGCGTTGGCATTGTGCAGCCTAAACTGCCAAAGAAGCTGAAGAAGAGGAGGCAGATATTGGCTGAGGACGGTCCAGTTGGGTATGTAACTGACTTCTGTTGTCACTGATTTCTTCTATTTGGTACATTTGATGCTTGTCAATGCTGATGTTCTTGTATTTATTTTTAAGCATCTCTCTCTTTAATTGGTTTTCGACTGTAGACTGTTGGTATCAACTCACTGGCTTCCTGACATAATGCTTCCTTTATGTTCATTCGAATTCATGCTTGTTGGTCTATCTGAGTGAGATGTCCCCATAATGAGTGCTAAATTTGGTTATTCCCATCGATGATCGGTCCAGTGAGTTGTCCGTTGGGTTCTGCTCTTTCTGGTTTCCGATTTTCTTTTCTGTTGTGATGCAGCTCTTTGTGCTGATGTCTATGTTTTTTCAATTCCTGGGCTAGTCACTGGTGTCTATATTGATAGAAACTTAACAAGCCAATCTTCTGCAAGCTGGGCTGTAATGCGTCTGATACAAGGCGTACCTATTTGTTGGTCTCTATTTGTGACTGTCCTCTTCAATCAGCCCATTGGGCTTGTCTGACATTCTCGAATTGCAGGTACGAGGAATACATAGACTACTTGTTCCCAGAAGGGACGCAGACCACGAATTTCAAAATCTTGGAAGCCGCTTACAAATGGAAGAAGCGAAAGATCGCTTCAGATGACGATTAACCGATCAAGCCCGTGTACAATTGGAATTGGTCTAGGAAACTTGTGTATATGGAGCTCTTCCAAACGGGTTGTTCTCTTCAGGTGATGATGACTATGGATTATCGCCATTCTGCCTCCCGAAATGGAACGTCTGGGGACTGTATTCGTGTTTAAGTCTAGATTTTTTGATGAAATGTTAGCCTTCTGTCCATCCTGCCGAAAATGGATTTTCTTGGTGTTGGATCCACAATTAATCTTGTGGATATTTGGGATTGCTGTATAGGCCAGATTTTCTTTATAGAATTCACCTCAAATGTTTCCATGAGTAACCAATAGGGGTGTAAGCCAAAAATTTGTGAGATCTCCCACCTCATGCTCTCAAGATCCTAAAAGCGACTTATCCCCGAGGAATATATTCATTGTATATACTTTACCTTACATGTATATCTGCTTCGAAAGTTCTGGTGGCGGAATGACAATCTCTCTCTTCTGCCAAGCTGGTCGAAACAGCAGGCGAGTTTCAAGATTTTGATTGAGATGCTTTCCAAAATTGTCCACTCCAATTAAAAATAAGTGGTGCTCAAAAGATTTTCAACTGAGATAAGAGTAAGAAATATGGAAACCCATAAAGCTTATGGAAAATGAATCAAGATAGAACTGAGAAAACCAACTTCAACATGCTGTTAATATTTTGATTTGTAATGATGAAATGCTTAGTGACATTTTTTGTATGCAGTGAACTCTATGTTCTTTTTGTTGATCTCCAGTTAGCTGCTTTTGAAGGGCAATCCTGTTTTTGTCTCATTAAAAGTTCACATTTTTGACTGATTTGGTGTTTGCCAATTGATGTCGACATTTGCTTCAGATGAATGTGATCTTTTCTCTGGGGATTGGATTCCCCATCGGTCTGGGCCAGTCTATACCAATCAGAGTTGCTCCTTGATTGAGACTCGCCAAAACTGTATGGGGAAAGGGAGGCCAGATAAAGGGTATTTGTACTGGAGGTGGGGACCGAGAAACTGCGAATTGCCACCGTTCAATGGGCGGGGGTTTCTCGAGTTGATGAGGAACAAGTCATGGGCATTGATTGGTGATTCAATTTCTCGTAACCATGTGCAGTCTTTGCTATGCATGCTTTCAACTGTAAGTTTTAGCATTCTCTACTGGAAAGTTAGATGTCATGTTTGCTGCCTACAGAGATTTTTTATTTTTTATTTTGGTCTGAGCCTACAGAGATTTTGAAGGGGAGTTCTTTTGATTATCTGACATTCCTTTCGAGGGAATGAAAATTTTCATCATCTTGTTTGTTATATGCTGGTCTGTGGGTTTGATGTTGGGCAAATGTCATCTAAAATTGCGATGGTTGTACTTGATTATTAGATATGATTTTTCATCGATTGAGTTGTCTGCCCGTCGTCTGTCCAGTTATAGGAGTTATGCAACTTCAGTATTTTATGAAGGTGTATATTCTGTTTTTCTTTCCCTCCTCCTCTCTCAAAGCAAAACTGTTTATACTTTATCTGGCCTGGGAACTCCAGGATATTGCTTTTCTGGCTTGTGACTTTACCTCTTCCAACAACTGAAGCTAGATAAAGCCTTTTGATAAGCAATAGGCATTGGGGTTGATGTCCCCATCGCATCATTCAATCGTGGTATTTCTAATTCTTTTAAATGAGAGTGTAAACGGGTCGAACTTTGTGGACGTGATGATAAACCAAGACCCTTTAGGACGGACTTTGCTACATCTTGTCTGTGCATGTGAGGGTGATCTTGCCTATGAATGAAAGGTTGATATTGAAGAGAGTTCTACTGTAGATTTGTCTCTTTTTATGAGGATGTCATCTACTGAGGAGAAAACAGAATGTCCTTGATCATCTACAGACATGCTAGACTTTTGCTTAAAGAGATAATAGTTGATTTATGTGTCTGAGGATGGAGGCTGAATTGGCATATTGAGGGTTTAGAAATTTGATCACTTCCTTTTATTTTTATTCAGAATTAATCTTTTAGGATGTTTCCATCTTGGAATGACCTCTCAGTTTCTTTGAAATGTGACTACATACAATTGAATGTCTTAGTTGAACGGCGGGCAGAATGGATGAGCAAAGGGTAGTGCTTGTTTGTCCTCAGAACGTGTCACAAGTAGAATGTTTCTTGAATAGATCAGGGAGTTGTAGATTATCAGTATCATTCTTTGCTTGTCCTTGGTTCTCAATCCATTACTGCATAGTGTACATGATAAGGTGTTGTAACGCGCAAAAGCAGAGACAGGCAAAGCTTATTGGAGGTGTTGTCTTTGGGTGAGAGAGAGAGAGAGAGAGAGAGAGAGAGAGAAGGGGAGGGGAGGGGCCTCTGCCCTGGGGGGGGGGGGGAGATTATCTTTTGAGATATTTCATCTTGATACCAGGTGTATCAGTGAAAATTCACTGTTCTGACATTTGTTCACTATTATGTTGTTTATTAAGCTCAGTGTATGCATTTTTTTAGGTAGAACAACCAATACACGTCTACCATGATGAAGAATACAAATCGAGAAGATGGCACTTCCCCTCCTTGAACTTCAACATCTCAGTCATCTGGGCTCCTTTTCTTGTACAATCGGCAATCTTTGAGGACTTTAATGGCGTCTCCACATCCGCAGTTGAGCTTCATCTGGATAAGCTTGATACAAACTGGACTAATTTGTATCCAAACTTGGATTACATGATAATTTCAACCAGGAAATGGTTTCTTAAAACTGCAATATACTATGAGAATGGTCGAGCCGTGGGCTGCCATAACTGTAACAAAGAAGACATACCTGAGGTGGGATTCGAGTTTGCCTACAGAAATACCCTGCATAACGTGGTGAATTTTATAGCAAAATCTGAGCACAAAAGTCTGATATTTTTTCGCACATCCACCCCAGATCATTTTAAGAATGGGGAGTGGCATAACGGTGGGACCTGCCAAAGAACTGCTCCTGTCAAAGAAGGTGAGATTGAATTGAAGGACTTGAACCGGATTCTTCGTGACATCGAACTCAGCGAGTACGAGAAGGCATCGGCCATAGCTGCTGATAATGGCGTCAATCTAAAGCTTCTGGACTTCATTAATCTCTTGCTGACAAGGCCTGATGGGCATCCGGGTCCTTACAGGGAGTTGAATCCATTTGTGAAGGATAAGAAGGCCAAAGTCCAGAATGACTGCTTGCACTGGTGCTTGGCAGGGCCTAATTGACACTTGGAACAATGCGATGATGGAAATTGTGGTGAATGTGAGTTGAATCAGAGCAGCAAAACACGAGATTTAATTGGTGAGGTTGTAAATTCATGCAGCAGGGCATGCACGCTCAGCAGGAATTCGCAGTCTGTTGATGCATTGCAATGGTTGTTCTGTTGATGCATTGCAATGGTTGTGAATATGCACTAGTTCCTTCTTCAGCTTTCCCATCTTGCTCAGGTATTGCATAGACTATATGGCCAGTTAAGGAATTAATTCATTTGATGGTACAAAGAGAGCATATTCTCTGAAGTTGACAGAACTGATGTTTTATTGGCAAAAAGGAATAGAATGGTGTTCTATTGGACCGTGCGGTTTCTCTGGCCGCGGTTCTTGATGCTGAGTTCCACTAGACTCGGTTGTTTACTGAGATGATGACCGTGGATCGCTTCTAATGTCTTGTGGTGTTGATTTTGCAACGACCTGATCTTTTGAACTGGAACATTTTTCAGAAATCCAGCAGGGTGTTCCACTGTCGCCATCATTGCGAGTCTTGGGCCCGCGCAAGAACAAACCAAAACGACCCTGTCCAAGTGAAGTTAGCATGGTTCAGGTGGATGGACCTTAATCAGGTCTCCCCTAAGCTACCCAAGCAGGTCCATTCAAAAAGGGGGAAACAGAGCTTTCCCTTTATTCCCTGTCAAAGAAACAGAGACCCCGACTCAAGAAGTTGTTTAACCTGATAAAGTGAAGAGAACCAGTTCGTGGGGGATAAAGATGATGAGATTCTGCCTCCCAACCCTATCATCACTAGCCCATTATGTCCGGTGGTAAACACGATAAAGCGAGGAGCATGCCCCCAGATGCTTCGTGTACTTCCTCTTTCATTTCAGTATTCTCCTGCTCGTGGAAAAAGAGGGAGAGAAAAGAAGGGGCGGAGCGTTTCCACGTCCCCTTCCTCGCGTGTGGTGCGGTCAAGACAGCAGAGTTGTCTGAATTAGGAGATAATGACAAATGCCTTCGAGGAGACGCGTGATCGTCGACGGCCAAGTTCGTGTGGGCGTAGCGTCTTGTCATTGGGCTTATCATCATTAGGACGGCAACCAAAAACACTCCAATCACGCCACTCCATTCTCGCCGTTACGTGCCCGCAACAACGACATTTTGTGACTCGTTCTTTGTCTTCTATGGAGAGAGAGAGAGAGAGAGAGAGAGAGAGAGAGTAAATGGCAAAAGAGTATTAAGTAATTTTAGTTTTCCAATGACATGAATTGTAAGAATGTAAAGACAAAGAGGAAATTACAGGAGGGAAGGTTGAGCTGTGTAATTGATCAAGAGGGTCTTACAAGAGCACATTAACGCATACCAATCGGCAATTACACAAATTCTCGGCGCACCTGAAGTTCACGAATAAGTTCCTAATCCTATAAAAGGTCATAGGAAGTTACTATATATTTGGTTACGGTTAAATCGACTCCACTATTGATTTCATCGACTTTGCTATGTTGATTATTACATTTGCTTCATTGCCTCGATGGTTACATGCATCCGACCAAACATGCTAAGGTCAGTGACCTCTCCAACCAATGAAACCCCTTGTCGATAACTTTTGATGTCTACCATCGATGGCATTTATTGACCATTGTCGATTCCCTTCAAAATTGTTGACTGTCTTGCTTGTCGATGTCTTCGTTTCGATTGAAAGTTGGCCACTTTTATGGGCGTTACTAGTATATGGAATTAATCCCCCTTTTAGCAGCATTCTACTCATTAGATTTCTTTTTAAGGTCGAAGCTCGAAAAGAGAGTTGTTTTCTATCTTCTTTATTTGAGGAAAAAAACTTAGTTAATTGGAAAAAATAAAGATTTCGAGTATGAACAGAAATTTTGAATGCGCATTTGGTGGCGTCGTCTTCCAAAGGAAGAAATTTCACTTTCACTCGACAATAGACGACTGTACTTCAATTGAAATTGGAAGTTTTAAAAATGTCTCTCTCTTTCTCATCATATATAGTAACAAGACGTAAAGAACAATCTTTTTCATTTGGTTTCGTATGTAAATGCCTAAAGGCATAGTTGGGAAGCTTTTCTAATGCAAAACGAGGCCTGGCAAGTGAACACTCCACATAAAAACAATGGCAATCCCGCTTGAACAACCTCTTTAGAATAGCCTCAAATCGAACTTGCTTTTTTAATCTTTTCGATTAGGCTCTGTTCATTTGGTAAAAAATATGAATGCTTTGGAAAGCGATTTAATGATTGATTGTATCGCTTACGGACATGAATAAATAAATAAAAATATTTTCGTAGTCTATGAAAATGTTTCGATGTAAATTATTGTTGATAATGAAAAATATTTTTCATTGAGTAAATATTTCACGCGATATAAGCCATAGATTCTAGGATAACGTTTTTTAAATTCATCATATTTGCCGAGACGTGCAAGCCTTCAAAGATACGTGAAGTTTCTCAAACAAATCAAATCTACCGAACTCCAGTTTTCAAAATCTAGAATAAATAATACCATAAATGGTTTCTGAACTTTAATCAAAAGTGTAAAGTGGTCCATGAAATTTAATTTTGTTTGATATGATCCATGCCTGACACACATATTATCATTAAACTTTTAATTTGTTTGATTTGGCTCATTGACTTTTTATGGAAAATTACACAAACAGTCTTAAACCTATTCAGTTATAAACCATTAAATTTTGTCAATTCAATTATAAACCTTTAAAAATCTTACTAATTCAGTCCTTTCGGCAAATCTATCTTAGACATGCAAGTATTTTTCGGACATCTAACTAAGCATTTTTCAATACAAACTTGCCAGAATGATTGAATTGGCAAGTTTTTCTTTTTAAAGGTTTATGCTGAATTGACACAATTTAATGGTTCATGACTGAATTGGTAAAAGTGTCAATAGATTTAGGACTATTTGTATAATATTCCCGAATTTTTATACATGTTCAATTTAGTTTTAAACTGTACGAAAATGTTCAATATTATACATCCATTAAATTAACATTCAAAAACAATATATAACATTTTTATATAGTCCAGTGACTAATCGAATGTGTTTAAAAAAGTTTAAGAACGACATTGCATTTTGAGGGTAAAGTTCATGGACGAGCTGCAACAAATTTAAAGTTCAGAAATCACATTACATATATAACGTAATCAATATCACCACAGATAATATTGTCTACTTTGGGACACACTAGCTCTCACGGCTTTTGTTTTTTCTTGGGTCCACCATCCTCAACTCACGAGCACGCGTCTCGAGAAAATACGTTGTCTGTGGATCAAGAGCGGAGTATCACACATAAGTTAGTCCAAAACTCTCTCGCTAAGCGATGTATAACACGAATCTCACAGTATATTGACATAAAAGTTCATGGATTATTAATTTAGAAAGTCAACCCAACAAACGAGTGATCCGACGTCCCTCAATCGAAAAAGTGATCTGACACAGAATAAATGATACCTGAATACAATTAAATAAGGTTTGTTTAGGGCCCATCCCTTTCGGCCAACCATAAGAGAAACACTTTCAATATATATATAACTTAGCTTTTTATATAACTTAGCTTTTTATCCCATTATTATTCTTCGTATTCCCACATTCTATTCTCACAGATCGCGACTAAGCCCATATTCGTCTCACACTCAATTCCCGCTTCCCAGGCTTCTATGCTGCGCCCATGGGCGCACGCTTGCCTAACCTGCGCACCTCCATGGTCCGCGGGTAGCTTTGCTTATAACTCTCCCTCCACCTCCTCCTTCTCTCCCCCTCGACGGACTCAGTCCTTCACCACCTTACCGTCACCAAATGGCGAGCCCTCCCAAGCCGGACTCATTCCCCGACTGCCGCCGCGAGGCCGACGCCGGCGCCGTCTTCGTCCTCGAGTCTAAAGGTAACTACCGCTCGCCGTTCGCGACGGTCATGGACGTCGCTGTATTGTTGTTTATTTCTCCGACCGAGAAGGGACTGAATCGAGCTAGTCGATCCCCTCGTGTTCGGGCAGGGCAGTGGTGGCACGCGGGGTTCCATCTGACGACGGCGATCGTGGGGCCGACGATACTCACGCTGCCGTACGTGTTCCGGGGGCTGGGGTGGGGCCTGGGCTTCCTCTGCCTGACGGCGATGGGGATCGTCACGTTCTACTCCTACTTCCTCATGTCGAAGGTGCTGGAGCACTGCGAGAAGGAAGGCCGCCGCCACATCCGCTTCCGCGAGCTCGCCGCCGACGTCCTCGGTGAGTTCACACACACCCCATCTATTCCTCCGCCCCCGTTCGCTGTATGACGCTCGACACGTTCCGTTCGATGCCGCGAGACGACGACGATCTCGACGTGTGCCTACGTTGTTGCCGAGAATGTCGATCGCGTTTTATAGCAAGTCGGGGCTTTCGGGGATTTGGTTTCGATGCTTTTCCTTATCAGCTTTTCGTTCCATCAAAAAAGTCTCATCTCCATTCATTTTCCATTTTTTCTTTCTATTTCATTAGTTATGACCGTATCATCACGCAAATTTCTACTTACTTAAAATTCCAAAACCCTTAATATTCATGTATAACCTCTTCTTTATACCAGCCGGCATACGGTGATGATATCGGGGCTACTGATTTTCGAATACGTCGCGAGCCCGTGATAGATTCTTGTCATTTAAGTTATTGGGTTTATAGAACTGCATAAGTCACGTTGTAGTATTTCCAGAGGAAGTATACTAGTGAGTTGGTCGTAGACAGGAAGAAAGATCATTATCAAATTGGTGGGTGGACAGAGTCATCGGATTTTATTATTCGGTGGGTGTGCTGACAAAGACTGACGTTGGAATGCGGGCCGGCGACATGAGCGCCGTAGAAACGCTGCACTGCACGGAGGGTTCTGGCACGTTGGCTGACGGCTGGACTTTCGTAGTTCTCCTTATCTTATCTTTTTCTTCCCTTTTCTGAAATGGAGGTGGACTTTCGTAATTGGCGGCTACTTTCCTTTTTCTTTGCTTCGTTCCTTGTTTATTTCCGGTTCACATTTCGTCATGTCTGCGTCCAATTTTCTTGGAGTTGGTGGCCCAAGGCCCATGGTTATAATGGGTAGTGGCCAGTCCGTGGACCCGGTAAATATTAATCCGGTAGGCAAGCCTAGACAAGGAAGTATTGCCATTGGGGCGCAATGGTGGATCATGTATCACTGTTGTGTGTTGTGACTAGGCTTTCCAGTTGGGTCTAATTTGATAAGTTAATTCAGAGCATCTTCTAGTTGTTCGGATGCTGGATCCTTTACCATGCGGACAAAATTCTCGTGGGTAATAAATTCCTTCTTGCATGCGAAGATAATGTTGTCCCCATCGTCCTAATCCATGCAGATCTTATGGTCTTGCCCTCTGTTGTTTATAGGATCCGGATGGATGTTTTATTTTGTGATATTTATTCAAACTGCCATCAACACCGGGATAGGAATTGGAGCGATTCTGCTGGCCGGGGAGTGCCTTCAGGTATGTCTATGTCTACTCCAGTGTACTGCAGGTTCGTGACACTTCTGCAATGTGCACAAGCCTTCCTTAGGCACGACTTTAAGCTGGCTAATCAGATTGGCACTTCTCATTAACTAAAGATCTCGTTACCTCTTCTCCCTGGTGGCAGCAAAGTCTATTAGCTTTGCTTCGCTATAGGAAATTGGAACTCCCGCAAGCATTCATGAAGCCTGTGGTGGTTGAAAGTATGCATAACGAACACGAAAGGAAATCCTTCTTTAGGCAAGATAATCTAATCAAGTTATAACTTCGAAACATTGTGAACTATATGTGAAAGAGGATACCGCTATATGCTGTCCATAAGCAATACTTCAGCGTAAAATGTGGCTTTTCTCGAGTCTCCCGGAGAATAAGTTGATGCAGGAATATTTCATGATTTAAATGCATTTAACTGTCTGCTGTGTTTTCTTTCTTTCTTGCATCAACTCGTTTACAGATGGATTTACTTTTATACAACTTTTTTTTTCCTGTTTGGACTGGACAAGATCATGTACTCAAACCTTTCACCTAATGGGTCCCTTAAACTGTACGAGTTCATAGCAATGGTGACGGTGGTTATGATAGTTCTCTCCCAGCTTCCGACCTTCCACTCTCTCAGGCACATTAATTTGGCTTCGCTGTTTCTCAGCTTGGGATATACCTTCCTTGTAGTTGGTGCTTGTGTTCATGCAGGTATTAAATCCATGTTTATTGTACTTTAATCAAATTGTATATGTTTTAGCTTCTTGTCGGTGTTAGTAACCGTACGACTAAAGAATAATGAGAGCCCCAACTTTAAAAAGGTGAAATGTTTCTTAGCAGCTTAAAACAAAAGCTAGTGATGTCAATACTTGATTGGTAATCAAGAAAATGTCATATGGACATAGAACACCTTTTTGATATTACAAAAACTCTAAGTTGTCCAATTTAACCTGCAAAAAAAACTGAAAGAAGATTGAATTTCTGAGATGAGTAGACTCTTAAATCCTGAAAATTGCATTCCTAGGCATCTTTAGCTGACACTACCAGTCTCATAATGAAGTGAAATCTGCATAAAAATCACTATGTTGAAATTATAATCCCCATCTCTGAATAAGATGCATGGCGTATTAAAAAATGCTTGTGGAGCTTTCATCTACTTGCATACTTCCTTCGAGGTCCAATTAGATCGGTCCTTATCAGAGCTCTTGTGGAAAGAAGTAACTAGAACTTGACTATCCAGTCCACCCCGTGGAGAGCAATGAATGTTTGGAATGCTGGTTTTAAGAATGAGTGATTGCCCTTCTCCAACCCTTACTGCTCCAGTGGTGTGGCCAGTCTAATTTCCAGTTTATGTCAAAGTTCACACTGGAAATCATTGTTCCAGCTTTTCATATCTCCAAAGTCACTTTGAACCCCTGAAATCTGTCATTTATGTTCTTGATGGAGGTCAAATTTTGTACAGGCACGAGTTAGCTATGGCATAAATGAATTCTGTGACCTTTTCCACATAGAAATCATATAAGTGGCATCAATGTTCCTAAGGCAGAAAATTCCTTTTCCATCCCGGCCGTCTAACCATCTTCTACATCTTGCAGGTTTATCAAAGAATGCTCCTCCAAGAGACTATTCCTTGGAATCTTCGGAGTCAGCAAAGATTTTTAGTGCTTTCACTTCCATATCCATTATAGCTGCCATTTATGGGAATGGGATACTGCCTGAAATACAAGTAAACCTCAACTTCTGTTTCATCTTTTAAAATCACTATAACCATGCGGGTGTAGAAAGTTCATATGCTGGGCTAGGAAGCATTGAGTACTAGAAAGAAAGGCCGAAGATTAATATTATCTAGTAATGTAGGTTCATATCCATTAGCTGTCAGAAACATGAACTCTGCTCTGAATTGTTATGCTTCATCGCAGGCAACTCTGGCTCCACCTGTGACTGGGAAGATGGTTAAAGGCCTTCTCATGTGCTATGCAGTGATCTTTGTCACATTCTATTCTGCTGCTGTGTCAGGATACTGGGTTTTCAGCAACAAATCGAACTCAAACATACTTAAAAGCCTACTTCCTGACGAGGGACCTGCTTTAGCTCCGACTTGGGTTCTAGGCCTGGGCGTGGTTTTTGTCCTCCTACAGCTCTTTGCGATTGGCCTGGTAATCACACTTGTAGGAGTATTAGTATTGGTGTACTCATTTGATCGAATTTCTAAACTCATCTCCAAGGGCTTGGAAACAGGTCTACTCTCAAGTGGCATATGAGATCATGGAAAGCCAATCGGCCGATGTAAAGCAAGGAATATTCTCCCTGCGCAACCTTGTTCCTAGGATAATTCTTCGGACTTCGTATGTGGTGTTTTGTGGGTTCATGGCGGCCATGCTTCCCTTCTTCGGGGACATCAACGGTGTCGTGGGAGCTATTGGCTTCATGCCTCTAGATTTTGTTCTTCCGATGGTTCTCTACAACATGACATTCAAGCCGACAAAATCATCCTTAACCTATGTGATCAACATTTTAATCATCTTCGTCTTCACTGGTGTAGGGCTAATAGGTGCATATTCTTCTATAAGGAAGTTAGTTCTTGATGCCAACCGGTTCAAGCTCTTCAGCAGTGAGGTGGTGGACTAAGGTACAGAAATAGAAACTCTGCGGCTTCATTGTACTTGTGCCGAAAAGTTACACGAAAAAGTTACCGGTTCGAAAATCAGGAACATTTAGGGGGGGTGGCTGGTTCATCATGAATACAAGAGCTGTCCTCTGCTTTGTGCCAATGAGAGAAGGTGGGAGATGTCTAGGCACTGTAATCTGGAAGTGTGGACGAGTTGGTATCCCAAACAACTCAGCAAACGGAAAGAGGCTTTTCTTTGTGTACTCTGACCTCTCAAAGACGTGGTCTTGATTGATTATGTGATATAAACACAAGCTAAGCTTACCCGCAATGGCTCTGATGTCGTGCGCAGCACCTTTCGTTTTGATTGGTTGTTATGTACTCCGTAAAAGTCGGCACAAATATATGAGCAAACGCACATTAAGCAATTCCCCTTTCAGCCAGTTCTTCCTTACAGCAACTGCTTATATTCATGGGATGTATGTCAATGACGTCCTAAAAATGATGATCGATGCTGGCAATATCTTTACCAGCAAGAAAATTTAGTCATACTGTCTCTTATGCTTTGATTAAAGAAGAAAATGTATTGAACAACAGAAGTGAAAAGGGTTTCTAGTTTCCTAGCTACCATTGGGAGAATGTGAGAGAATCAAAAGCAGCTGACAGTCTACAGCTGAAGAAATGGGTTATCAAGTTCATCAAAGAAGATCGAGACACTCAGGTTTGCGCGAGACAACAATGGCGTAACAAACAGAGATCATGTTCTCGACAGGTCATAACGACTTTTCTTCTTGATCTTGATTCTTTCTCATTCACAGTAATGAATGGAGCGGATGGAGGGTGCATGTGCAAGTTACTTGTCGAAGTAGTTTAAAGTGCTCGCAAAGCATGCAGCATGATTCCTCCTCAAGTCATGGGATTTGCGTAAGGTTGTCACAGTCATCCATCTCACGCTCTGTCATCGATCATTACAGCTATAATTACAATTCCGGTGTCTGATCAATCCTTTCATCTACGTTTAGATCGACGCCATCATACGCTTCCAAGAGAAAACTAATCGAGCGAAACCAACGCTTTGTTCGGACCGTCCTGTGCTTTTTGTGGCCTTCATCAATAAACGAAAGCCATTTCCGAGATCATTCTAGACCTGTGTCCAGTTCATTCAGCAATTGGTAGTTCCATCACTCGTTCACCTAGCAATGGCTCAAGTTTCCAACCAGAGATCTGATCGTTTTCATGCAGTTGGACTTGGACAGAAAACCAAAAGGAGAGGTTACACCACTATATCTTTTAAAGCTTAATTAGTGAGTTGTGTTTGTAATAAATCAATTTGACAGATACAATCATTGCGGCAGTTGCGAGGGATCAAATCGTTGAACAACGCAAGCGGGTTCATTCAATGAGGACAAGTAACAAATTGCTCTCTAGCAATGTCCATCTGAAATAATTAATAAATTGAAGCGAGCACAACTTGTTCTTGCACATTTCCTAAACAAGCCGGCACATTCTTCACTAGTAGACTATTAAGTAATTACATGGTACTATATTAGTAACTTGATCCCTGAACTTTGATTCAATATGCAATATGATCAATACATTTTTAATTTGTTTGATGTGGTTCCACAAATATGACTCAAATGTGCAATGTAGTCCATTAACTTTTGATTTATTCAATATGATCCTCAAATTTTGATACATGTTCAGTTTAGTCCCTAAATTATATGAAAATATTTAATGTCATAACTAAATTTGACTTAATGAGATTGAATAATTTCATATAGTTCAAAAACCAAACTGAATATGTATACAAGATTTAGGGATCACATTATATAATTGGCTAAAGTCATGAACCATTTATGTTATTTTGCCTAATAATAATAAAAATAATAATGGAGAAAAATTACCTATTCGGTTCTAAATATATTGTACATATATCAATTTCATCTTAAACTTCTAAATTTTGTGAATACAACCATAAACTTACAATGCAAAATCCTAATACAGTCATTCGACTATTCGCGGTAGGAAATTTACTGATGCATGACATCATTTTGAGAAAAGCTGTACTCGTTAGACATTGACCACTGAACAGCCTACGAACAATTATTAAAGAGTAATCAGGAAGAAAAACAGGAACCCTAAAATAATTACGAGTCTTCGTCAATGACTTTCGGTAACTTAACTCCATAGTTGCCTTGAAAGCCGATGGATGGCTTGATAGAATTGTGGAGACCCCGCCCTTACTTACTGATTTATTTTGGGATTACAATTTGCTTTTTAATTAATAAAACCCGGTTTTCGCGAAAATACGACGTTCGTATTTGGCAGCAGATACGGCTCAAATACGAAAGTCTTTAAAAATCAGTTCCTTTTTTATATAGAAAATGCGTCTTATTTATTTGGAAATTCTTCTTCTTCTTCTTCTTTTAATACATGGGTCGTGATCATGCAGACGTACTTCTTCCAAGAACGAACCCCAACTGTACAATCCGTGTGTGTAGGGTCAACATAATGGAGTTCGACTAAAGTATGGCGCCTTGGGGGATTCTTTTTTTCTTCTTAAGAGTTGAATGGTCCTCTCTCTCTCCACGTACCGACGCAGCTTGCGTATCGAGCAAAGCAAATCGGATGGATCGTCCACGTTCCCACCCCGTCAGATCGTTGCCGCTCGCATCGTTCGTCGAAGCCCCGTCCATCGGATTGATTGATTGACTCGTTGGCGAGTTGCTTCTCTCTTGCCACGACTTTAGCTACGTTTGGTTCGGTTTTAAAAAAAAATTTTAAAAAAAATACTAAAAGTTAGTAGAACTTACTTTTAATTTTTAATATTTCTCAAGACCAGTTTTTAAGAAGTACTGTTAAATACCTCATATTTTTCCCTCTCAAAATCCATAGGAAAAGTTGAATCAAATGCATCCTCTACCATCTTTACATTGACGAAAATGATTAGGCACCCTCTTCAATTCCATGATATCCAGAATTACACGAACTGCATGACAAAATAATGAAGAAACCGTCGTGCTAAGTTTAATTACGCACGAACAGATAGAGATTTGGATCTTTGAACGAATGTATCAGTTTTTTGTTTAAGACAATTAAAATTTAAGATAGCTTTTTGTTGTTGTTTTTTGGGAGAGGGGGATGGAAAATAATACGATATTAAGACTACGTTCGTTTTACATAAAATATTTTTCAGGAAAATATTTTTCGAATTTTTCAACGTTCATTTCACGGAAAAAAATTAGTCAATGAAAATATTTTCCACCAATGGAAAAAACACCTTCAAAAGTAAGGAAAATATTTTATTTTTTTATGAGGAAAATATTTTCCTTTTTTTAAGGAGAAAATATTTTTTATGTTTTTTGTTTACCTTTAAATATTGCGACTTCTAACAACTGCCTCGACCTCGCTCAAGGCCAGTGAGTCGGTGGCTTTTAACAAACGAATATCGAAAAATATTATTATTATTAAAAAAAAATTCTTAAAAAATATATTTTTCAAAAATATTATATTTTTTTATGAAACGAATGGAGCCAAACATATATCAAACAAAATTCCAATAAGGCAATCGTAACATGCCGTTGTGGAAATTACAAATTAAATTAGGAAAGAGAGAAATAAAAAGGCGAGTGCGAAAAACACGTGCCTCAACCGCCTCTCCATAAATGGGAATGCAAGAGCGCGACCAAACCCTATCCCCTCACACACACGGAGAAGGAGAGAGAAGAAGAAGAAGAAGAAGAAGAAGAAGAGAGAAAAAGGAAAGAAGGATTTAATGGCGGACATGGGGAGGACGTGAGCGTCAAAAGAGGCTTCTTCTCCTCTTTCTTCCTTCTATCAGTCGGTCTTCTTCTTCTGCGCCCTCTTACGCGTTCGATTCGTCGCCAACCGTCCCCACGCCCGCCCCCATCTCTTCGCTTATATTCTGACACGCGTTCTTCCATCATCTCTCTCTCAGCAGCACTCGAGAAATGGAGAGGTCGCTGGAATCGTCCAAGCAGAAGCGACTCGACCGGCCTAGCTCCGCGGTGTGGGACTGCGGGAGCGCTCTCTATGACTCCTTCGAGCTCAAGTCCTTCAAGCGCCAGCTCGACTCCGCCATCTCCGCCCGCACCCTCTCCATGCCGCACCTCCCCGACCGCCGCGCCCTCCACGCTCCTCCTCCCCCGCAGCCCCAACCGCAACCTCGACCGGCGACGAAGAAGCACTCCAGAATTTCGCGGTCGATCCAGAAGTTGCTGCGGTCGGTATTCAAGCCGAAGCCTAGCCCGACCCCGGCGTTCGGCGTCGGAGTCGGCGATCGGTGCTCGCGCGTCGTCGGCGAGGAAGACGGGTTCTACGTCGTGTACGACAAGTCCGGCGCGCTCACCACGATTCCGGAAGCCCCGGAGGTTGAGTACCTCGGGAAGTTGTCGCCGGAGATGGATCGGTTCGTGAGGAAGACCGCGTCGGAGAGGTTCGCGCCCAGCTCCATCGGGATCTCCTGCGCTTGAAAAGCGGATGATCATCGCACACGATCGCGAGGGCCACAAGAGTAGGTTTGTGCATAAAAAGTTCGTCGGTTGTCAGGTTTAGTTCGTCCAATAATCATAGATCCAATGATCATTTTTGTATAGGTTTTCGTTCTCATGAAACTACGTTCTTTCTTTTCCTCCACTGGTAATACAAACTACTGCTACATGCTCGATGGATCATAAGGCGTCCACTTCGTTTCACTTGATGCTTGATAGGCATGATCAGATCATTGAGTAGTGAGATGAAGGAGACGAAAGGGCTCGGTGAATGATTTCACAGTGAGATTGTTTCTGTCGGATCAAGTAGAGAGATGGAAGATGCATGCAAGGTGCTTGATGATTGCTCCCAGCTCACAGCTACAGATGTCCGAAAGATCATTAATTCTATTAACGAAACTACTCTGAATATATTTGCTTTTTTTCGGGGGGAAAAAAATGAATGATTCGGAAATAAATAAATAAATATTTTTTACTTAAATGATTTTATGAACGCATCGATTTATTTTTATAAGCAATTTAAATGATTACTTTTAAAAAGATATTTTCCGAATTCATTAAAAATAAATATCTAATGTCCTCTCTCGGCTTGGCAAAATCCCCCGAAGGGAACCAGCCCCTCTCCTCGAAATTCCGTTTCTGTCATGGATCGGTCTCTGCCCAAAATTTGCTTCTTTTTTGGCTGGGCTCGGGGGTTGACGTGTCTTTCTGTTTGTCGCACTCGGGTTCTGCGGTCGATGTTCCTCGTGGGATTGACCTGACAATCGAAACGAACGAGCGAGCGAGCGAGCGGCCTTTTGCTGTCGAAGCTTTCAGGGTGTGCGGAGTTTCAATTCAAGGGCGACGACTCACCTAATCCAATTTTTTTTTCCCCTTTCTTTATGTTCCCCCTTGCTCTGCTCATCTAATCAAAGTAAATTATGAACGAATCATGGGTCCGGATACTAGTTGACACACGTCGTGCTCTCCCACGTTCCCATTTATCCTCCTATGCAGGCATGGTCTCTGACTTGGTCGATCGTGTTAAATTAGTTAAGAGTTTAGTTGGATCGATTCCGACGTGTCGGATCTTCTGAATTAGGTAGCTCATGATGTAAATGCGAACGAAATTTCGTAGCAATAATATATGTCAATGAGTATTGGATAGCTTGCTTGTAATGTGAAATTTAATAAAGAGACACGGACATGTCGATAAGTAGTGACAAAAACCTTTCTCACGTCTATACATCCGATTTTTTTTTGTTGCTTTTTTCTCTTCTTTATTCTGATATTCACTTCGATTCTCCAATTTCGGTTTCTTTTCTTTCTTTTTTAAATTCAATTGGATCATCGTGCTTTTTGATTGAATCGATTTGTTCCTTTAGTTGAGGTCTTATTGACATTTGACGCGATCATCGATCAGCTGGGTCAATCCACAGTTGGGGGTATGGGTTTTGTTTTTTTTTTTTTTGATCGGAAATTTGGATATTTCATTTACTTAGTAAAAGACGAGAGGCCCGGTAAATGGGCATCATTACATAATAGATCTATCAAAGTTTGAGGAGGATATAAAATCCAATTCAGAGGTAAGTAATTTCTGTTGTGGGCTTTAGCTATCCAGTCCACCACAAGATTGGCCTCTCTATAGCAATGTACTATTTTAACGTTTGAGAAGTCCGTCAATTTCTCCTTGCATTTGCTGACAAGCGGTTGAATCTCCCAGTTTGACTGCTCGGTACTGTTCATAGCGTTGACCAAAGCTAAGTTATCTGACTCAAAGGTAAGTACTTCGTGTCTTTTAGTGTGGAAGTGGTTGAGGGCTTCTAGAAGTGCTAGGGTTTCAACCATCAAAGGTGAGGATGCTCTCACCGAAGACGCCGCTCCTCCTCTCATCCTTCCAGCCGAATCTCTGCATAAACAGGCAATGGAATTTTCCTTTAAACCAGGTATGAAAGACCCATCTATGTTGACTTTGTATTCTCCTTCCTGGCGGTGGCGTCCATTGTTGAGGTGATTCATCTATGTCTTTTCCAGATCTGCCTCTGTTCTGGTTTCCCAAGTAAGGTGTTCTCCCGTAAATCGGTGCTCTGTTTTGAGGAAATTTTGCTCTGCTTCCTCCACTTCTTTCTGATCCAACTGCTACTTCGGTTCCCCACTCTCTAATATCTGGTTCTCCTTCGTCGAATGGCCTGCTGTGCAGATTTTTGCTGAGATTTGCTGCCCCCCTTCCCGATCTCTCATGGACGCCTCCTCCCGGTGAATAAATCTCAGATGGTATTTCTCTTCTCGACTCTCTATTCTCGGAGCTGCTTGCTCGGGACCCAACCCCTTCGGATATTTGTTCTACCTGCTCTGTGTTACCATGTCTCAGTTCATGAATTGTCTTGTTCCCTTCAGCCTGGGTTGCTCTACTGCCATGTTCAGCTTGTGCTCGGCCTCTTCCGTTTTTACTTTTAGAGTTCCAGCGCTCGTAACTTTTAATCAATGCTTGAGCTGATTCGAGAACATCTTGCCCCTCTGGATGTTTGTTCTGAAATATTTTTTGGTTTCGGACTCTCCAGATATTCCATAAAACTGTGGCCACCAAATTCGGACAAGGAAGGTTCGTTACCTGATCCTTTATCTTGCAATACCAGTCTTCAATTCGTGTTAAGCCTTGACTTGATATCTTGATGTTTAACTGAGGATCGTTCCATATTCGTTTTGTCCATGTACATAACAGGAAAAGATGCTCGACCGTCTCCCTCGCATTGCAGCATAGTGGGCAGATTGGATCAGGTGATATATTTCTCCTGAATAGGTTATCCTTTGTTGGGAGAGCATTTTGACATAAGTTCCACATGAAAATTCTGATTTTGGGTGGGGTTTGTAGTTTCCATATATCTCTCCAGAGTGAGGGGGGAGGTTGAAAGGAAGATGTGGCTTGAATTTCCTGACTTTGTTCTGTATTTTCTTTGACATAGTTATACCCGCTTCTAACTGTATATGCCCCTGTCTGCGTGCCCGTCCACACCAACTGGTCTTTTTCTGTTTGGGGTTTAATTGGGATAGTCAGAATTTCTTCAGCTAAGTGTTCATCAAAATGTGTTGATATAGTTAATTCATTCCATCTGCCTTCCTCTTTGTCGATGAGTTCAGATACTAAATAGGGTTCATTTGTGTTCACGGGACTTTCGATAATACCTCTCTTTAGCCATTTGTCTTCCCTAATTCTGATGTTTGAACCATCTCCCACCCTCCACATTACTCGAGATGCTATTGAGTTCCGTCCATAGACTAGGCTTTGCCATCCCCAAGAAGGTCGATGGCCCTTTGTTGCATGCCAGAAATCTGTGTGAGGATAATAGAGTCCCTTAAAGAGGCTGCTCCAAATAGAGGATGATGATTGACCTAAACGCCACGCCTGCTTTTCTAACATAGCTTTGTTAAAGGATATTAGGTCTTTAAAGCCCATTCCACCCTTATCTTTTCTTGTTTTCAATATCTCCCATCTCTTCCAATGTATGCCTGCTTTCTTTTCATTTGTCTTCCACCAAAATGAGGCCACTTTTCTCTCTATAGCATTGCAAATCGAAACTGGAATTTTGAAGACGGACATTGCATATTGTGGTAAAGCTTGAACCACCGTCTTCAATAATATCTCCTTCCCCGCTTTCGACAGTAGCTTTTCCTTCCAACTTTCTAATTTAGAGCTCACTCTCCCTAGTACCCATGAAAACATTTGTTTCTTTGTCCCACCCCAGTCTGAAGGGATTCCTAGATATTTCCCAGTTTTATCAATTATAGGAACCCGCAACTCCCTTGCCATATTCTCCTTCAAGGATTGAGGACAGTCCTTGCTGAAGAAAATTCCAGATTTGTTCAAATTTATCTCTTGTCCAGTAGCTAGACAATACTGATTCAGAATCATGGCCAGATTTTGACATTCTAAAATCGAACCATTTATAAAAAAGATCGAGTCATCATCAAACAATAGATGAGAAAGGGTAGGATAATGTCTATTCAGCCGAATCCCTTTGATTTCCCCATACTCCACAGCTTGTTTCATCAATGAGGATAGAACGTTAGCAACTATAATAAACAGATAAGCGGATAAGGGATCGCCTTGCCTTAGTCCTCTTGAAGGTTCAAAATGCTGAAGAGGTTCTCCATTAAAGTTGATGCTGAATGTAACTATGGTGACGCAATGCATTATCCATCTCACCCATTTAGCCTCAAACCCAGTCTTTAATAAACATGCCTCCAAGAAGTCCCATTCCACTCGATCATAGGCCTTCTTCATATCTAGTTTAAGAACAGCTTGAAATTTCTTTCTCCTGGATCTGATTCTGATTTGATGCAGCACTTCCTAGACTACCAATATGTTATCCTGAATTTGCCTCCCGCCTACAAAGGCACTTTGTTCTGGTGCTATAATTTCTGGTAAGATGATTTTGAGTCTGTTTGCCAGCACTTTTGAGATAATTTTATAGCCAAAGTTACATAAACTGATTGGACGAAACTGATCTAATTTCTCAGGGCTTGGCACCTTCGGGATAAGGGAGATATTGGTTCTATTCAGAGTTGGTGAAAAAGAGTCAGTGATCATAAAGTTCTCAACCTCCTTGAATATATCCCATTTGATATCTTCCCAGTGGTGGTGGTGGTAAAACAAACTATTCAGGCCATCTGGCCCAGGAGCTTTGGTAGCTCCTAACTGAAATGCTGCTTGTGTCACTTCTTCTATAGTTACTGCAGCAAGTAAAATTCTGTTCATGTCATCTGTTACTGTTGCAGGAATTTGATTTACCACTGGTGCAAAGTTCCGGGGGCCATGGGATTCAAAAAGTTTGCTGAAGAAAGCCACTGTATGTTCCTTCAACTGTTCTTAAGCTGTCAACCATGTATTTTCTGCATTTAGCAGCATAGAAATCCTGTTTCTCTGTCTTCGTTGAATGGTTATCGCATGGAAATACTTCGTGTTCTGATCTCCCCATCGCAGCCAATTAATTCTGGAGCGTAAACTCCAATACATTTCTTCTTGTCTTCCCAGCTCATTGATTTCCCCTTGTACTTCTTGAAAATGTTTCTTGTTAAAAGGTTCCACAGTGTTGTTTATTATGCTCTCTAACTCCTGTCTCAATATGCTGATTTTTTTCTTCCCGTTCACAAAATTCTTTTTACTCCAAACAGAGAGAGCATTTTTTACCGCAGAAAGTTTCCCAGCCAAACCTTCCTCGTGTTGCGTAACAGATCTCCAGGACTCTAGTACTACTTCCTTACATTCAGTTTTCTCAAACCAATACGCCTCAAATCTGAAGACTCGTCTTCTCCTTACATCAGCCGGTTTTAGGGAAAGCAAAATAGGACTATGATATGATCCTACTGCTGGAAGTGCATATGCTTCTGCTTCAGGGTACATCAAGCGCCATTCGATTGTACAGACTACTCTGTCCAGCTTTTCTTTGACATAATTCTCCCCTTCCCTGTTGTTAGCCCAGGTAAATACACACCCCTTGCTGTCTATATCCATAAGAGAGCATGCATCTAAACACTCCCTGAATGCATTCATTCTGTAGTTCTCAGCCAGTCGCTTTCCCACTTTTTCCCAAACATATCGTACCTCATTAAAGTCTCCCAAACATATCCAAGGCAGAGTATTAGTGGAGCTGATTTGTCTCAAGCTCTCCCACAGCTGCAATCTCCTTTGATATGTATAAGGAGCATGAATGAAAGTGATTCTTATTGTATTTCCTCTAACCCCTTCTTTACATTTCAGGTTCACAAAGTGCTCATTCATTGAGTCAATTTCCAATTTAATACTCTCATCCCACATAAGAGCCAACCCTCCAGCCGTACCCACAGGATCAACAACTACTAACCTCTGAAAATGGAGTTTTCTCTTCACTCTCTCCACATACTGTGATCTGTTCTTTGTTTCCATAAGAAAAACCAAAGAGGGCCTATATTGAGCCTTTAAGGCTCTCAGTTCTTGGACTGTCAAGGGTGTGCCCAACCCTTGACAGTTCCAACTTAATATGTTCATGGTTCAATTGGTGGCTTATTAAGGCTAGCCACCAAAGCCCAAGTTTTGACTTCTTCAGTCATCTCAATCGGGGTCTCCAAAAGTTGGGTCTCATCCAACAGGCCTTGTAGGAGTGTTTTTGATGCCTGAATATTGACTCGTTTCTGCTTTTTTGTAGAGGGAGTTCTTGGTTGTAAGTAATTTTTCTTTTTGTTACTTTCAGAGTGAGTTTCTTGCTGGGGACTTGGATATTTCCTGTGCTCTGAACAAGTGATCAAAAGAGCTCTTTTCCCTGAGCTAAGTATAGGATCAGTTTGCATTTGCTCAGGACCACTCTGTATAGAATTTTGATTATGGGTGATAGGGATAAGCTGACCTTCTTCCATAACATCTGTTTGCCTTAGCTGCTCAGGGGTTTCAGGGACGGTTTCTACTTCACTTTCTGCAAGTGTTGCTCCATTGTAAAATACTTTCCAGAATGGGCTGTGATCAGAGGTTTCTGCTTTCAGCCAGCTACCAGCCACCTAGCTCAGTTGTAAATTTCTCCTCTTCATAAGGTATGTCTGGACAATAATTAGCATAATGTCCAATTTTGCCACATGAGTAGCAAAAGAAGGGGAGTCTTTCATATTTAAAGTCCAACCAAATTCTCTTGTTGCCGTGACACATCAGTTGCCCTACTCGCAATTCAGCCTCCATATCTAGCTCCACTCTTGCTTTTCCAATTTTCTGGAAAGCAGGGCCTCTAGCATCAATTTTAACTTCCAGAACCTTCTCCATTGAACTGGCTATTTTCTGTATCATACCCTCAAAATTCCATTCCAGAGGGAGCCCAAAAATTCTAATCCAAAATGCGCATGTCTTGAACTCATAGCAATGTAACGGAGTATCCGGCTCCCAAGCTTTCAGTAACATTAAATGGTTAGAGAAGGACCATGGGCCTCCCTCCAGAACTCGGTTTTTTTCCCTTTCATCCCTGAATGCAAAGCTGATTTTTCCATTTTCCAAGGATTTCACTTCAACATTATCAGTTTTCCACGCTCTTTTCATAGCTGTTGTGAGAGCTTGGAAGTTAACATTAGGGTTTTTGTAGAGTTGCCCAACAAGGGAGGCACGGCATTCTTGAATTTTTTCTTTCGATAACTCCTCATCTAGAATAGACATATCTTTCTCATACATCAGTTTACCTAATTTATTGCAGAGCTGCGCAAGGCGACCTACTGCATCATCCTCGCTTGCCATTGCTGTCGGAATTGTCGTTGGATACCCACTCAGATAGAAGCTTTGGGGACCCACTGGAGAACAACGTAACCAGCACCCCATGAAGACCCTTCGGGGGATGGAGCAAAGAATCAAGAAACACCGGTGGATTCAGTGCGTATCCCAATAAAGCCAAGAATCTAAAGCTATCTCGATCATTTTTCCTCTTTGCTGTTTTAGAAACAATGGGAATAAGGATGGGACTGTTCAGGTGGAAGGTTAGGGTTTAAGGATGTAAGGGTAGCGGCTGTAGCTGCATATGTGATATGGAATGTTAGGGTTTAAGGATATGGTAGTGGCGGCCATTGCTACACATTCGGTAGAGGAGAGCTCCACAAGAGGAGAGACGTCAATGTTGCCGATACAGCAGCATTCTCCTTACCACAATAAGAAAGAAAGCACTACAGCAATGGCACTGGGGGTATGGGTTTTGACGGGTGGAATAACATCATCAAATTCTTAATGGAAGAGAGAGAGAGAGAGAGAGGAGTTGCAAGCCTTCTTCAACGGTGAAGTTCTAGATGAGAGCAACCAGCTGTAGCGCGACCAACACAAGAGGGCCAGGAGCCTTCGCCCTAGACTAGGCAAGCCCAAATGCCGTCGCTTGACCGCGGTGGCAACTCATGGCTCAACCACCACATGAAAGATTGATTACCCACATCGACGGCCGCGTAAGGATCAATTGCTAGCTAGCACCAAGATGCCAGTGAAGGCCGTCAGTGCACTTGCTCCACGGTGGCGGCGAGTCATGGCTCCACCACCGCACGACGGTGATTACCCTCATGGACGGCCTTGTGAGGATCTATTGTTAGCACCAAAACGTCCGCAAAGGGCTGTTAGTCTTAGACGTTCCATTATGGGTTGAATTGTCACACTAAATGTCAACAAAGAATAGATTAATTAGAAAGATGACATCCATTTGACTAAAAAAAAAAAGATTGCTAAACAAAAAGATTGCAATGGTCAAATTGAAAAACAAATTAAAGTTCAAGAATCGAATTGAGTATTTACCAAATATGCAAGGACTATTCCCAAGGTTGTTCTCCCAGAATTCGATCTCAATCATCATGTGTTGCACGTTATATCATGTGTTTTACAAGGTGATGTTGATTTTTTTTGTCTATATCGATGAATTATGTTAAAAGAGAACACTAATATTATAGCTCATAGTATCTCGTGAATATACCACGTTTTGTCATAGGGCCACAGGCCCTGTGAGAAAGTTTCTATGATTACTGGTTTTCTTCCATCGGAGGACTGATCCTGAACGAGACCTTGCATGGATCGCGTGCTCCAGCACTCGGATCATCAAGTCTCTGTACCGTTTGTCGCTTGTTTAACAAGGAGGACTGTGCAGAATCGGTCGACGGAGTACTGAAGGAGACCCACGTGGGCTACGAGCTGGAAACTCCGGTGGAAGAGGCTCGATTCAGGCCGGCCCATTTTAAGAATGCTTCCTTGGCCCATTATGGCGGTTCGGCAAATCAATAATGCTTCCTTGGCCCAATGCTTAAATTCCCTCCCCTCTTTATGGGCCGCGGCCCTTCTCCTTCGACCTCTTTAGGATCTTTTATGTTCGGATGCCCCCTTTATTTAGGAACTCTTGAGGCTGAATAATATCGATGACGTATTCAACCAAAAAACATAAAAGAAAGAAGGAAGAGGCCACCAACACTCCAACCTTGTTCGCTCAACGAAAACTGCATCCAAAAGGACTTTTCAATCGAAACAGCTCCAAAGGAAAGTAAATTAGGTTTCTTCTGTGTGTGTGGTTAATATACCAAAGATCTTAGATGTGATAGAAGTAACTAGCAGTAAATTAGGGAGTGAAGTGAACTATTCCAATTTTTCTTTTTTGCCGAAATTCACTCTAACTCAATCAAGTTCTTTAGCCACTTGAGCCGGGTAAGAATCAAGTTGGACGAGTCGAGATTGAGTAGCTCATGAAAATAACACACTTCACGATCGTGTTGAATTTGAAAGGAATTGTTAAAATTATTGACTTTTTGAGATTCGAGTTTTTCTTATTTCATTTTTTAGATTCACTCTAATCAAGTAATCCAAACAATACCGGCACATACCTAGTTAAAAGGACTAGCATGAAGTTGGAAAATGACTACAATTTGAATCCCAATTATCAAATAGAAAAATTAAATGATAACATAAATCACGCGCAATAATTTTTAAGAATGTGACGTTATTATTCCTTTGTAAAATTGGTAAAAAAAGAAGAAGAAGTCATTTCCATGGAAATTTTCAACATTTTTCACTAACACCATAAAAAACTAAAATTGTACTTGTTATGACACAAATAATTTAAAGTTTTTTATATTGCCAAAAATGCTAAATCCATTCACCCGTGACACAAATACTTTTTTAAAAAAATTTCATGTCATAAATAATCCGAACTTATGTCAATGTAATAAATATACACATTGAAATAGAAAAGTATATGTATCATGCATGTATAAGTTTGGATCTTTTTGTGATACCAAAAAAAAAAATCTAAAGTACTGTGTCGGAATAAATATAGTCGTGGGCCTTTTTTACTTTTTGGGTGGTATTTGCTCTCTTCTTCTTCTTTTCAAAATATGGTTTAACCTTTTTATGCTACTCTTAATTAGCCAATTATCAACGAACGTAAAGATTACCTCGAGGCTTGCAAGATGCAACCAACATAAGAGATAGGGGCAAAAACGACATTTCTCTGCAATTCTCTTTGGGAAAAGCCCTAGACACTAGACGGAGGTTTAAGCTCAGGCGGGCTCGGACGCGCGCACGTCCGACTCAAATCGATCGCTCCCTCGACCCCGTCGCGGAGAGGCGCGGATCCCGGGCGACGATGGAGAAGTCGCTGCTGAAGCTGGACAAGGGCACCGCCTGCACCTCCTGGAACTACTCCGGCGACCGGCTGGCTTCCGGCTCCGTGGACGGGACGCTCGCCGTCTTCGACTCGCGCCCCCTGGCTTCCTCTTCCTTTGCCTGCGCTTCCAGAACTAAGGTTTTTCCCTCGCTTTCCTTTTGTTGCCTTTTATGCCAGCGTGCCAGTGATTGTATTTGGATGGCGTGGGACCGTCGATTCGGGAGCGTGGTGGGGGTAAGTGAATCTGCTCGCTGGGCCAATTGGGGTTGCTTGGTGGTGGCCCTGAGTTGTAGCATTTCCAGCAATGCGTTTGCCTTACAGCCTCAGAGGGCAAGGTGATTGGGGGAAAAAAATCTGGGACTTGTTACTCTATGTAACTGATGAGGGAGCAGCCAAGTCGGCAATCTTGGCTGCTTGTAGTTCTATCGGCGAATGGAACATGTGGTGGTGGACTTAGAGCACAAAGGCTTCATCTCAAATTGTTAGCTGAATTCAAGTTACACTCTTCCAAGATGATGAAAAGATTAGACCGGGTTTCCAGTTCATAAGTGGGCTTTGAGCAGGAAATGATATAGTCCAGGATTGTGCTTTCTGTTAAAAGAAGCCTGAACTTTTCCCTGTAGGTGCATGAGGGGAGTATTGTGAAGATCGTCTGGGTTCCTCCAGAATATGGCGATGCAGTGGCTTGTATATTCAAGGATGGAACTTTCTCGCTGTGGGAAGAGCTTGCTGAAGGTAAATCACGAGTTTTGTTCTTTTTAACTTACAAGTAGGGTGGGAGGAGGAATGGCAATATGCTCTGGTCTGTAATAGGTGAAAATTTCGTAGACTTAAATGTAATTACCTTAGTTACCAGTTTCGTCCTGATGGAATTCGAAAGCCTCATATGTGGTCAAATACCATAAAGATGAGCTAATGATCTTGTGAAGATTACTAAAGAATTTCAATACAACTTTTACTTATCTTATGTAGACTCTCTACCCCTCCAATGGAAACTTTGTGAGCACTTTAAAAGCAGTTCAGCCAAGGTGTTGGATGTCCAATTCGGTGTTTCTCCTTCAAGTTTGAAAATGGTGAGCCATTTTCATTTTCTTTTAATTTTTGAGTCGTTGTTTAACCCCATGGGTCACCAGAAATTTTATTGAAGTGATATCTAGATTTAGTTGTTTGGTGCATCATGTATATCACAATGAGAACCCCTGTTTTTCAGTTGCAAGTTTTGACACTGTGTTCCCTTTCAGATGGGTATAATATGTTGTACCCAAGGGAAAAATAGAAATGAAAGGGAGAATCATGAGCATTTCTTTGATTATTTCACAGGTTGTTGCTTCCTCAAATGGGTATGTGAAAGTCTATGAACTGATGAATTCCATGGAGCTGAAGAATTGGCAACTTCAGGTCAGGTGATCATGTCATATAATCATGCTTAACGAATGACACTTAGCAGCTCATTTATTGTTATACTGGGGATAGTATCTACTATCAAGTGTACACTCAGTTGGACCGACTTTTTTCCCCTTCTTTGGGGCATCAATATTAACCTTTCCCCTTAAGTTCCTCCTTTCAACACTTGATGAGGTTTCTCCAGTTCTTATGGTGGCTTCTTTTAGATATTCTGATTGTATCTCATGAGGTGTTTTCACCAGGTTGAGAAAAATGAGAAATTAGACCCAAGAGGCAAAAGATTCAAGAAGGGACTAGGGCCTGAGTTTTTGAATTTGAGTAAAATATTAAGATAGATTTTGTCATAATTATCGTTAGAAAATGTGAATCATGAAACTATATTTATCCTATGACAGAGTGGAAATAGAAGGAGGGTTTGTCTGTGCAATGCACTTAATGTAGCTTATTCTCTGTGATCTCACCGAGTACAGTTTTTTTTTTTCCAGTCAAAAATCAAATTTGTTCTTTCTTTAGTATTATTAACTTCACTCGTGTCACTGGGATTTGAACCAATATGTGTTGAGGCTACGTCATCTGCCGATGCATGCTCCAACAGGTGACATGTGCGGTCTTTACTCTTATTAGTTTGTTGCTTAAATTTGTATCCGTCTTTCCATAGTCCAGTGCAATCATTTGTTTGATGGTTGTCAGCATTTCTCTCATTTGTCAGATGTGTTTCATAGTTCAAAAACCTTAATCTTTTATGATTTCCAGGCTGAATTCCAGAATGTTATCGATCTGGTTTCCCCTTCTTCGAAGGCCTTGTGCTCTTCGGCATCAATTTCTTGGAATCCACTTAGAGGTGATGGCCAGGGATCGAGTTTTATCTTGGGTTTCAGTTCAGATAGTCCGCAACTTAGTTCCTCCAAGGCAAGTTTCATTCTTTTCATTTGATTTTCATATGTGTGGCATGAACAGGTACAGCCTGTCTTAGTAGTTTTTTCTATGGATTCAATGGTTTCACATTGTGCATACTTGCTCTCTGTCTGGCCATCTCAGATGCTCATGGGTGCATTTCTAGATTGGTGCACATCTATGGTGTCGATCTGATTTTTCAAATAGAACTTGTTTGTGCTCCCATTTCTGTATGTTGAGCTTCTCATCCAGCTAGATTTGGGAAACAAAGTATTATTTAATTTCTAAAGTTGAAATACTGTAAAGATTCTTTTCATTTATGTGAACAAAGATAGTCAGTACTACTGATGAACATGATGTTATTGCGATCACTGATTTCCTCTGGTGATCGAATTTCAAGGTTATCCTGGATATCCATTCCAACCGTTGGCAGCCTCTTCTTTGGGATTCCATGTCCTGTGGCTGCCTCTTATCTGGGATTCCATGTCCTCTGGCTGTCTCTTCTTTTTTATCCCTTTGATTTCAAGTTGTGATAACCCTCATCATTACAGGAAAAGTACAACCCTAGGTTCATCGTCATGAAAAGTTTTTATCTACTCACTACCGATTGAATCCATTTTATTCACGTGGGAGGAATTTTTCACTTGTTAATGTGTGTTGGAGTAAGCTTAGAGTGTTAGAATGAAGAGATTGTGCCAAAAAATTCATAGTTTTTAGTGGGAATTCAACTCTCGTGAGTAAGAGACTTAGGATGCTGCTGTAAAATTACAGATTTCACTTTCCTTCTTATTTTTCAGGTGTGGGAATTTGATCAGGCCCATCAAAGATGGCTCCCGGTAGCAGAGTTGGCCTTGGCTGATGACAGGGGTGATCAGGTTTATGGTGTTGCATGGGCGCCTAACATTGGAAGGTATATATGGTTTGTTTTCTGGCATTAGTGTTTGCCCTATGACATTACAGGACGTGAGTTATTCATATTACCTTGATAATTTTGACTCTGCTGCGGAATAATCATGCATGTGGTAGATAACTGAATACAAAGAAATTGAATTTGTAGAGATACCCAATCAGCTATGTAGTGCATTATTCTTCACTGGAAATACCATAAAATTCTTTTTTCAGGCCTTATGAGGTGATAGCTGTGGCAACTGAGAGACGAATTTCAATCTGGCATCTTAGCCTGAATGTTGAAGTGGATGGAAGGCTCTCGGTGGAAAGGGTTGCGTCTCTTTCTGGTCATGAAGGCGAGGTAGACACTCCCGTTCTAGCATCTTAAAGCTTTTGAAACTTCAGGTTTATGTATCAAGTGTGAATGCCAGGCTGTATTGTTATAATTATTAGTCAACTGGTTGGGAGCATCTATTATATAAAGCAAGAATACCTCATGGATTATCGTTAAATTGGACAAGAAGCTGGGGTGTTGCTAAAATGATGGCATCTTTCTAAGATGTCTAGAAGTAGGAACTTCTCATTACTCGAGTGCTATACGTAACTTTGCTTTGCCTTAGCATTTTCGTAAGACAAGATGGATGGTTGTTGGAGAATCACGTGTTGAATTTTTCTTGAGTAGGTGTGGCAAATGGAATGGGACATGAGCGGAATGACCTTGGCAACAACTGCGAGCGACGGCTCAGTGAAACTGTGGCAATCTAATTTGAAGGGTTCATGGCAGGAGCAAGCTACATTTGTGACTACTCAGCAGCACTGATCCTTTCGGGGTCTGCTTTGTTTATCACAGTAATTGTAATCATATCTTGTAATGGAGGAATTTCGCAAAAAGCAAAATGTTGGTTTGGCTAGCTCTTGATAAATGAAATTTTTGGTGGCTGATCTTGATTTTTTTTCCTACTTCGGGCCATTTAAGTGTATTAATTATTCACGAGTACTCCGATCATCTGTTCACCCAACTTGCCTGAACCAGAACCCCAACTCACGCTTATTAGTGACCAAATCAGCATTTATAAAATTCTGGATCATCTCCTCCATGACATTCAACCATTAAGCCAGTGGCCTCACGTCGGAGCGTCGGATCATTTACGATTTGCTCACAAAACAAGAACTAATCACAGGCTAAACAGAAATCCAAACGTGGCAGATGATACGCGAAAGAGGTTTTGGAAGAAGTAATGACACACCAGATGCATATGAGCACTGGAACACTGCCGCAGGACGATGAACATTTCACGATCTTGGTCTCGGCCAACCTGTCTCTGTGCATCCACAGCCACGTGTTTCTGGGCAAAATCGGGCCACCCAATTTCGAAAATGACGTTCACGCACTAATCCAAGGATCAGCTGGATATAAAAAAGGAAACTTCCTCGTCCCTCTGACCGACACAGTTGGAGCATAGCGTACTGTTGGGACAGACAAACTCACGATCCGACACGCACTCTGTACTGAAAACGACTATTGGGATCTCGAGGGCGATCTCGTATTGACTAGGCAAGTCAGCATAGCGCCTGGACATTAGGAGCGGGAGGCCAAATCAACTACAATTCAAGCCATAGTTTATGGTGGCAATCAGCAATCTTCTTGGCTCCATCGGTTGGAAACGACAAGACTGGCACTGCCTAGCCCAACCTAGATGCATGTGAATGGAATCCATTGTCCAGTCGAGGAACTCAATGCCGAGGCAGCTCCGCTAATGATTAAGACCAACTTTGTGGTGATATTAGTTATTGCTACCCCAGCATCATATAAAGTTTAATTTCGCACATGACTTCTGCACATCTTGTAATGATATTTACAACTAAAAGAACACATTTATATAACAATTTCGGATTTTCAGAATAGTCGGTCATTATCTTGCAAAATTTTAGGGTACGAAAGTCGACGGGATAATTATATAAAAAAAGGTCTTAAATCTAGGGTAATTGTAGCAATTCATTATTGAACCTTTTAATCGCACCAATTTAATATCGAACATTTTCACATGTTTTTCGACTGAGTCTATCCGATTAATTTTGACCGAATATTGTTGATGTTGACGCTAATCATCTTACATGACATGCGAATATTTTTTAAGTGAATATTTTTTTACTTAATATCTTAATAAATTATTATTTTTTGAATTTTGTTTTGTTTTGTTTTGTTTACTTCTTTAATCAATTTTTCTATTTTAGTTTTTTTTCCTTTCATTTTGGCTGACGAGGCTTGCAACCTTGCCCGAGTCCTCACTTGAACTCGGTGAGGGCCGCCTTGGCTGTGGCCAGCAGAGCCACGATGGCCTTGGGCAAGGTCATTGTGGTTGGCCTAAAATGGAAGGAAAAAAAAGGAAATTTTTTAAAATATTAGAAATTGTCAACATTAGCGATTTCCGTTTAAAATTGAGAAGAAAGACTCAATTGACAAATTGTGAAAATCTTTATGATAAATTGACATAATTGAACAATTTATGACTGAATTGCCATAATTGCAATAGGATTATTACTTTTTTGGTCATTTTCCCAAAGTCAGCAAGATGATAATGACAAATGAACACATTAATGAACTCTCATGTAAGCTTTTATTTGTGTATATAAGAACGTTTTGCATCTTCTGTGGCTATCTTTTTAAAGTTAGTTGCTGACGTATCACCATATGCATTGTTTCGCAAACTGTCGTCCTGAATCTCTCTAGCTAGGCCTGAAAAAAAAAATTACCGAAGAATAATTCACTTTCTTGTCATGCAAGTACTGACAGCTTCGAAGTTCAAAATGCGGCTCTTGCTCCTGTTTTTTATGGGTACAATTGTCAAATAAGTCCTAAAACTTTTGCTACTTTGCCAATTCAGTCATAAACTTTTTTTATGCCAAATCAGTCCTAAACCTTTTGCAACTTTGCCTTTTAAGTTCTTCCGGCGGATTTTGAAGGGAAAATGCATACGTGGCGACGATGTGGTGGACCGGACCTCGCCCGCGACGACGTGGCACAAAAAACAATAAAAAAATTCCAAAAAAAAGGGGAGGGCCGAAGCCCTCCACCTGTGGCCGCCGCCCCATCACCGGTGGGGCGGCGAGGCTGGGCGAGCTCACCCGGAGCTGCTGTAGATCTGCAACAGCTGGGGGAGCTCGCCCAGCTTCAGTGATCTGCAGCAGCTGGGGGCATGGCCGCCGCCCCACCGGTGATGGGGTGGCGGCCACAGGTGGAGGGCTCCGGCCCTCCCCTTTTTTTTTGAATTTTTTGAAATTTTTTGAAATTTTTTAATTTCTTTTTGCCATGTCGCCGCCACGTCGTCGCCGGTGACTCGCCGGCGAGGCCTGGTCCACCACATCGTTACCACGTATGCACTTTTCGGCCAAAATCCGTCGGAAAAACTTAAATGGCAAAATTGCAAAAGGTATAGGACTGATTTGGTATAAAAAAAAGTTTAGGACTAAATCGGCAAAGTAGCAAAAAGTTTAGGACTTATTTGGCAATTGTCCCGTTTTTTATGTTTTCCTGGTGAAGGTACAACTCGGAACTTCTTTCTACCACAGCTCTTACTGGCTTGCTGTGCTGTAGTTTCTACTAGCGATACTGACATGGCGATGACTGGGGAGGATATGGGGAACATGGAACGATAAACATCCGAACGAGACAAAAGGGCTTGTTCGAACTTGTCGACATATGATGTTCATCAGCAATAAATATCCCCAGTACGGCCACATCTACATGCTTTGCAAGGTTGTCTTTTAAGCAAGATCGAAGCTCCATCCCGCAACGAAACAAATTGGCTTTAATTAAGATCCTTTCAACTTAGACGATGATGCAATGATAATTCATCCCTCATTATCTTGGGGAGCATTGAAACTAAGTCATCAACTCTCCTATCTACGATGAAGATGAGAACCCACATGAACATGTTACATCCACTACAAGACTGGTTCAACCTCTACAAATTCAGTCAAATAAGGAACTTCTCAAAAATAGTTGTATCAATCGTTTGCACGGAGGAGAGGCAATCCAGAGAACCTGTTCTGGTGAACAGCCAAAAGAGAAGGAACTAATGAAAGTAACATCATCATCGAGTCAGGGAGTTGAACTCGTTCCTCTTCTCTGCGTACGCCTCTCCATGCCTCATTATCCAAAACCTCTCTATTTCTTCCGCTTTGCGACCTGGAATCCGACCCGCTATCAAATCCCACCTGTACTGATATGATACATTGTCATATGTTACAACTCATCTCCTTCTCTCAGTGAATAATTTCGCTCATATTAAAGGAAAACTCGGCCACTGAGTTTGACTTGTTCGATCGCATTAGAATAGAACTTACCACGACCCAAGATGACTCCACTGGGGATAAGATAAAAGCAACCCCTCTCAAGGTCTTAGGAGATGGTAAACTAGATTAAAGTACTAACTAGTGATTTATTGAAGGTAATTGCCTCTGTGTAAAGATCATCACTTCAAATTTGACATATTATTTGAAAAGTGAATTCTAGTAGACACTTTTTAATCTCATATCGATGTCAAATGGAGTCATTCCAAATGATCAACTTTGTGGGTGGAGTTTTTCCTCCTTCTTTCATATGTTCACACCGTACCACTTTCAACCTCCTATATGAAAGTGGAATGCCCAAGTCAGTTTATCGAAACATGTTGCGGTAGGTGGTAGCGGACATTTGAATAAGTGGGTCATTTTTCAAGAGAGAGAAGGGGTATGCTCCTAAAGCACCTAGTGATTTTCATTTCACCGGACAAATCAAAGGTAAGCAAACTCTGCTCCTATCAAAGAATGGAAAAGCTCATCTTTTACCAGTGCAAGTCAACAATTTGGAATACTTCTATTGTACGTCAGTGTACCAAAAATCCTTTTTTAAGACATTTTACCGATATAACAACATGTCATAAAGACATAAAACTAAAAACCTCATGGTACACGGTTTTTGCATTTGATAAAGCATGTGTCCTTCAGCTGTAATAGGACCAAAACTGGCAAAAAATTAATGCAAGGTCAAACTAGAGTGATGGTCAGACAACAGGTCTATGTCTTGTTTTGATCTCCATTGGCCCCACATTGCTTAGCATGACCCACTCTGCACCTTGTCAATTGCAATATACTCACGGTAATAGGTGTACTGAATCTCTCAGCATAAAGTCGCTGCAATGCAAATATGTATATAACAGTGCCAAACTGGTTACCTTTAGTCATGCAATAAAAATATTTCCCAGTCTTGGTCCTTGTTTATAGCCTTTCGACATAATGCTGTTGCATAGCGTGCCTTTCTTGTCATTATTCCTCTGCCTTTCCCGGCCATCATCACCCCTCTCTCTCTCTCTCACGGGCGACCAGAAGATTCTTTTTGCTCATCTTTGGGTTGAAAAGGGGGAAAAAGCAGCAAAATAAATTGTGCAGCCAAGCCAGGGACGTGCATGCTTTCTGCAATATTTATTGCTAGAGGACCACATGAAATGTTATCATGGCTGAGCATGAACCTCCTTAGAACGGTCCTCTTGGGTTCTGTGTAGGAGTTAATCAATGACCCAATATGATACATGCTAATAGATGAAGTAGGAAACTACAGTTATTTCCATCTGTATCCCCTTTTAAACCAGTGATCTTTGTGATATGATCATCTATACACATGCGCACACTCACATCCAGGCACACCAGAGCTTGCGGTGGTAATTAACCACGCAAACCATCAAAAAGGTTAGCATGATACGTGGAGCTCGAGATTTCTATAATTACCTGTCTCCAATTAGTCTGTACATTCTGTAAATGAGATCTTCTTCTTGCTCCGTCATTGAGATGGAATCCCATTCGATGCTACTCACTTCTGCAAAATAAACCCCAATACTTGTTGCGTTAAGAGAATGATACAGATGATTATGATCCTAACCCTCAAAGTAAGAGAAGCCAATAATTTTGCTAAAAGGAAACCCTTGATATCTGAAAGTAAGCATTCAAGGAGCTGTTATGTTATATATCTGTTTGTGGATAAATCAAGAAGCCGCAAATGAGCAAAGTTTGATGGTAGTGAAAGAAGGGAACCTTCTGAGTTGGTGCCTGAAGTTGTTGATTTTTTCGCTTGCTTGCACGCACGTTCATCCATTTCTTCTTCTCATGCCACAGAGAGAGAGAGAGAGAGAGAGAGAGAGAGAGGGTGGGAGAGTTTAGGTTAAGGATTTGGATCAACTCAAGTACTAGTTTAGAAGAGAAAGGAAAAGAAAGAGTTGACTTGACATAAGAAGGGAGAAATTGGAACAGATTGTGTAAGCTTCGCAGATATCACCGACTACAAGAAACGATGAGACAGAAGAAAAACGAGAAGAAGATGGGGCTTTATAAAATGTGCGGTGCTAAAGTGGCAACTCTTGCTTGAAATGGAGGGTTTGAACAAAGAAGCAGGCCTCCGCAAATTAGTGTCATATATATGTATATATGTATGCCAATGAGAGATATCGACAAGAGTTCGTGCAAATACATGACGATAAAAACAACTAGAAATAAGACAAGGAAAAAGGGGAGAAGTGTGGAAAAATTTGCACGCGGAGCCCAAAAATTTGAAGACTGGTTTTAGGGAAGGTAATGATTACATGCAAAGTCTTGCATGGAATGGCTGGTGTTAGTGACCGGACACGCAGTATGTTGGAGAGAGAGAGAGAGAGAGAGAGAGAGAGAGAGAATGTGTTGACTTGTAGTTATTATGTCATTCCACCATTGTCACTCATAAGAAACACAACTGGGTATCCTCAGCTCTACTCTAGCCGAATAGATTCATGCACCAATAGATATATCAGTTTGATTGTTCTTGCCATATCGATTATTTTATGGGACTTTTATTTCCACTGTCATCCTAGTGCCTGCATCAATAAAGAAAAGAGGCATTTTTTGATGATTTTCGAAAGATTACTATCTTTATCGTTCACATTATAATAATTTACACCGTCATAAATTATATAAAAAGCATCACAATATATATAATTTCAAAACGTCTTATGTCTATCGTTGAGTTCAATTACTTTGTGAAAAGCATCACAATATATATAAACTCAAAACATCTAACGTCTACTGTTGAGTTCTATTACTTTGTGAATCCACAGCTACTAAAATATTGCGAAGTGTGTTCTTGAGAGGATTGTAGAAAACCCCTTTGAATGAAATATACAAGCACCTCACAGGTGTTAATCATGTGGACGAGGCGTAGTATTTAAGCGATGCTAAACGTACTCAGGGATTTCATAAAAAAATCTCATTTGCTTCAACTCTGATTTTAGTAATATTTTTCATTAGGTGTGGCATTTCTCATGGTATTTTAGTAAAAGATGTCTGCATCAATCAAATGGAAAAGTAGTACGCCAAGATGGACAGTCCAGTGATCATGGCCCTACCACAAAGCGCACGTTCTGCGATTGAGGATGAAACCAAGCGGTATACTGCGCCAATCTGGGCCATATTTCCTTCGTCATTTTCTTGTCTGTTTCATCTGGTCAATCGCAATGGCCTTTTAATCTCATGTGATCCGACAACTATGTAAGGTCTACACTGAAGATAGGAGTCTAGAGTCCCTGAACTTCAGTTTGTGTTTGGTTTTAGTCATTATTTTGTTTTGTGACGCTTATGGTCCTTATGTAGTTATCTCTAAAACAAGTTGTGTTGCGGTGGGACTGCTGTTCGAATTATAGGGGTGACCAATGGTCAGGGGTGAAATCGGGACTCGGCCACAGCCGGCCTTGTCGATTTTGTTTCTAACTGGTTCCTGGCGAATTCATTTGGGTCCGAGTTTCCAAACCTTGATATTGGTCGGGGAGGTTTGATCTTCTGTTTAGGCTTTGAACCTAGCTCGGTTGGAGCAGTTCTAGTGATTCGAGGCTAGTTCCGAGGTAGAAGGGGCCTTGGAACTAGTTCTTTACATTTTTTTTTAAAAAAGATAACATCCATCAGATTATCTTGCAAGCATTGATTCAAAGGCGAATTAGCAATTTTACTAGTTCTGGGTCATGGTTTATCAATTTAAACCTTCACATGAAAAATGCCTTCTGTCAACAGAGGTTGTAGGGACATGAACTTAGCCCAAAGGGTCAAGTGATTATATCGGTGATTAGCTTATTGAGCACTATTCCAGTCCAAGGATCTGTGGCATTTTTTTTTTTTTTTGCATCAAGAATTATATCAGAGGGAAGCTTGCACAGACTTGCAAATGCATGGGAAATCGTTGACAACGTATTTCAGTTCTTCAGGTAACCATTTTCGGGGTCTGAAAGTAGATGTCAGGAGGGTTGCTATCCAAAAAAGACTGCCCTACAGATGAGGTGTGACGGTCTGCCAAATCCAATCATCACGTAACAGTCGCTCTCTCGAGCTTACTATTCCCTTGGAAGAGGAGATGATATTTGAGAGCACAAATAACGTCATGATGATTATGAAAGGAGCAGATAGAGCATGTCGACTTTCTTGGTTTCGTCACTTGTTAAAGCAATCACTAATCACTGAGATCAGCCCTTTCCCATGCCTATCGAGAGTCTCTTGCTTATGATATATATCTTGCATCCTCAAACAGGCCTCAATTTCAAATTTTGCTCTTTCGTGAGGTGTGACTCTCGGCCATGCACTACACATGACCCTATGAGCTACCGGTCATAGCGTCTCTCAGTCGTTCCTACATCCCACATCCCATTAAACATGTCCCTCTCCAAGCATGCTCTGGTCCATCAGAGACCTTGCAACTTTGTCGTAACTCCAAAAATGGACTTCATAGTACGCGGTCTGGGTTATCATAAGGAACTAAACATGATCAGCCTACAATCGTCATGTCCTGAATGCTTCTTTTATCAAAGGCTATGCAGCATTCTGTTCCAAAACAAACTACTGGAAGGCCAAGTGAAATGCCATTAACGCCATTTTATCAACCGAAGAAAAAGAAAGGCAGTAACACTCGCAGAATCCAACCCGTTTCAAAAGCGCTCTATCTATTCTTCCCCACTCCCGTTTGTATTATGATAGTGACTTGCACATGATTTCTGATCGTCGAGAAACTAATCATTTAGCTGGAGATAGACCAACTACTGCCACTTGGAAACCATTTTCCGCCATATTCTTTGGAATTTCTTCAATGGTCCGTTGAGAATAAAGTTGGGGAATTTTACCTTCCGGAGACAGAATAGATGCTTTGTGTCACATCCTGCGAAAGGATATCAAAGAAATATGCAACAAAAGCGATAGAATAACACTCAACCTCATGCCTATAAATTGCTCTTCAAGACTGCCTCCCAGTACCAAGCTAGCACAAAAAATAGCCACAGAGAACTACACAAAAAGCCCTCTTGCTTCAGTTGCCATGGCCTCGGTCCAGTGCTTCAAGAATGCCGAGAAAACCCGCTACCAACAGAGCCACCATGGCCATGACATGGAACTTGCAATGAGCTACAGTCAGACCCAGTGCTATAGCCAGAGTGAGAAACACCATCAATTGGGCCATGGCCACATGGCTCAAGATCATGGTCACCACAGTGAGCATGCCATAGCCAAAACCCAGACTAACTGCATGGGCCAAAACAATGGCCATCACCTGGGCCATAACCATGCCCTGACTCACTGCATTACTCAAGCTCACGGCCACAAGGCTCAAGCTCATGGTCACCACAGTGAGCATGCCATAGCCGAAACCCAGACTCACTGCATGGGCCAAAACACTGGCCATCACCTGGGCCAAAACAATGGCCATCTCCTGGGCCGAAACAATGGCCATGACCTTCGCCAACATGCCCTGACTCACTGCATTACTCAAGCTCACGGCCAAAAAACACGAGAATTCTGCTTGCCATGGGAAGTCTAAGAAGAAGGGCGAACACAAGAAGAAAGAGAAGTACGTATTCACGAGGAAATCCAGCGAATGCAAATCTGGTGATAGCAGCAGCAGCGAGAGCAAGAGCGACAACGATCGCTGCTGAATGGTGAAGATATAAAAGGTAGACAACCAGGTGGTAACCAAGTATTTCACATAACTAAAGGATTAAAATATGCTTATAAGGATTAACTATTTCATATAAATGTGATGCGTTGAGCAATCAAATGATAAGTTCATTACAGGAAACATGTGTACGTAATATTTCTACAAATGCAAATAAACAACAAAAGCTAGACAAAACTCCAACCTGGAAATTTTGCCAGTTTAAATAGTCTAAGAAAGGAAAAGCTCTTGATACCCTTATTTATCTTGTCTGATGTATTTATATTCGACATCTTGTATAACAATGCATATAGGATTCAGTGTCTTCAGGAAGATACCGATCTTAGTTTATGAGACACTCATAATCATTGTAACAATAAAAAAAGGTAGCAACATTTCTGCTCGATATGTTCTCAATGTCACAAGACTCGAATGTATCAAGCTCACACTCTTAACAGCTTACTTCCTTGTTTTGCAGGCTTAAGGGAAGCGGCTGCTAGACGTCAGATCAGAAGAAGGTTCCCTGTCATCCTATCCTAAATAAATAAGGCCAATGAAATGATATGACTTGTTACAGACTCTTGATGCAAATCTTGCACTTATATGGGGTCTTGTACTATGAATGCTAAAGAATACTTCAGAAATCTCTCCTTCTTTCTCAGCTACACGTTCCCTCAGTCGTCAGTTTAATCAGGTAAAAAAAAGCGATCTTGTTCAAAAATTGCCTTTTTCTTTTGGTGGTCGAAAGCTGCAATTGACTTCGCAAAACTAAAAGCACCACTGCTAAAGAAATTGACAAACAAATCCGAGGAATGCTGACAGATCAAGGCATCAAGATAGTTCTCCCTTTTGACTGACAACAAGAAGCATTTCATGTAAGTTAGGCAGAATGCAACTAGATGAGCTAAGATGAATTCACATATCGATCTAACAGAGAGGTTGACCTGGAACCTACTACTAGTCGCATTGGAGCAAGAAAGATATAGCAGACATCACATCGTTGATGCACTCAATTGCACAATCTTGATCTTAACGACACCTGCAACTGAAAATGTATTTGTTCGTATGCCTTTTTTTAGCTTAAAGAATTTCTTCATTGCTCTAACATCACCCCGAAAAGGTCTGTCCTCCTAAATAGTATACACTGTAAGTTCTGCACAAGTCTGCTCGGAAAAAAGATAAAAGAAGGGGGGAAAAGAAAAAAAAACTGAAGTCTATCTGCATGATGGATTACCCCAGAAGCCGTTTGTTAAAGTCACTGGACTGAAGAATAGTTGCTTATCTAGACAGATATTTTTTTAACTTGGAGCAGTCCTCAATTATGGAAGAAGTACATGATAATGCAACAAACCTAAGAAGTAAGGTTGGATAAAGATATTTTCAAGAATGGGCAAAAATTCGTTCAGGGCCTTTTTAATTGTTAGCAGTTCACCTGCCTAGAAAAAGTGTGATCAGCTTAAACCAAGGCAAATGCCCGAACTCATCCATCCCTCTTCATTAAGAATTTTGGAAGCCTCACTGAATAAAAAGACGAAGTTGTGTTTTGACAGTCTAGAAAATGGCTTACCCAAAACGAATTTAGAAGCTAGCACTATCAGTTTCTATAGCTTTCACTTATTCAAAATTTTCTACCTTAAAACGTGAATATTGGATTACCCTTAATTCGTCCACAACCCCGCTTATAGCCAAAATCTTCTCGTTTATCATGCATGGCCTCGATTCCAAAGGGCAATTTGTGAGCACTGGCGATTGAAGTGCAATGTACAAAGTTAACAGAGATGACTAAAGCACTATTTCGGTTAAACATTAGGCATCATTGTCATTGCCATCCAAAATTTAATAAAGTCAGAAAGAGAAAAAGGTACTAAACCAAGTAACATAAGGTATCATTATGGCTTGTTCGTTATGCTTGTTGGCTTGTGCAGTTAGAAACACTGCTAGCTCTGAGAGATGAGTACCGCAACAATTGTTAATAAGGGTTTTAATATCTTGGGCAGCAAGCTGCATCATTTTCAATACTGATTCATGAATTCTGTTTGAGGAAAAATCCACAATAACTAGTCTATCAAGATTTGGCATTTTCCACCTAAAAGCCCCCATTTGATCCACAACTTGCCTTGTTTTGATCGATAGTTCATCGATAGCTCACCGATAGCTCACGACTCCACATGGCATGAAATACGAGGTATTCCAGTTGAAGGGTCAGACCTCTCAAACTATGTCATCTTTCAGCCTACTCTAGGGCAACTTAGGTTTGTCAAAAAGTCATGTCAATCCTCATATCTTGGTTAGTAAAACATCGCTTACAAAAATGAATGAACGACAAATATTTTCATCATTTACATAAATATTCAAATAGTAATTATTGTCTGTAATTGAACTGTTATTCCCTTTTTAATTATCTCAATTAGGAAAATATTTTTCAAATCATTCATTTCTCTGTGAAACGAACAAAGCTTAAAATCACTTTGTTCTTATTTAAAAAAATCAACTAACAATTAAATCACAGAGAAAATACAAAGTAATATTTAAGATAGAAAAATGCAAAACCATGTTGCATACCATGTAAAAGGTGTTTTCTATGCAAGAGCTGCCAAGACTTCGAGTGGCAGCGGACGAAGAGCACATAGTATATCTCGCAATCACGTAATCATACGACAGTGCTGCATTGTCGTGACATTTCTGAAATGTAATTTGATCATGCTTGCGGTAGGATATAGGCAGCGGTGAACTGTTTTCGGTGGTCATCATCTTTCGAAGGACATCAATATGGCCTGCAACGTCCAAGGATCAGTCGATACTTTTCTTTGACTGGGGTGTTTCCTTTTCACCATCTGTGGACATTCCGGTCAATATATTCTTCACAACCCCGTCGCCACACAAGTGACATTATAGATAGACTCGACATAGGAAAGCAGTCGCATAAAGTACCCTTAAACAGACGCCAAGTTTTATTTTCGTTGGCCGATAAGTAGATGCCAGGTCGATCAGACAAAAGCATGTTTCTAGCCTTCTTTCGACAATATATATCTGCCTTTTGACTTCTAGGCCTTTCAAAGAATCCCAAAGTTCCAGCGTCTGGTTGCAAGCAATCTCACAGAATTTGTTCCCACTCAAGCATGTAGGCAGTCGCTCACCTTGTGTAGAAATAGAAGGCTGGAATCAGTATGAGTGGATGCCTTTCAGATAAAAAAGAGAAGGAATGTTTGATTGCATCTTGCTAACAGAATATGTTCTCTGTCCCAACTTGCTAAATGAATTGCAAAGTGTCTCATCAGAAAAAAAAGGCGAGGGAATCTCATTCACTCTACTGCACAATTCATGACTATATAATCGTTTCATGGCACCGATCAAAATCAAGCGAGTACAAGAGAAGCCCACCAAACTCCTAAGAACAAGTCTAACACTTCACCATGGCCTCCTGTCAGTTGCAAAAACCCACTGAACAAACCTGCGACCAGAAAAGCCATGAGCACACAGTTGGCCAGAAAATAACTGAGGTGACTCATCGGGTACTTAAATCGTGCCGCGAATTCAAGCATCACCAAGGTCACCAGGGACAAGAAGCCGGCCACACTGTGGTGGCATGCCAGACCCAGTGCAGTGGCCAAACATATTCTCACCACCCAGACCAAGGGATTCCTAAAGCCCAGACTCACTGCAATGGGAATGCCCATGTGGCCCAGGCTCAATCTCACTACACAGGCCAAGCACAAGGCCACCATGTTAAGCAACAGGCGGCTCATAATGTGGATCACCACGGGAAGAATGAAAAGTCCTTGAAAGAAAAGATTGCTGAGAAGAAGAACAAAGTGAAGAGCCTTTTGAAGAAAAAGAATCAGAATTGCCAGTGTGATGATAAAAAAAGCTCCAGCAGCAGCAGCAGCAGTGACAATGAGAGTGACAGTGATGCTTGACGTAAAAAGGCAAGCGTAATGAAATGATCATATGCATCATCCACTTCTCTAAGCAGGCATACATGATCACCTTTCCCCACTACCAGAAGAATTGCTTAAGACAAAATTTATGACTTGACACAAGTAACTCTACAGATTTGACTACATATGCATACTAGATTGCAGTCACCAGTAGCTAGCAAAAAACGATGTTTAAGCGCACTTCTTTAACTTACTTACTTCAAAATGAAAGAATGATGCGTTTATCAAGAGCTAACCTAAATCAACTGTTCATTTTCTACATTCTGATGTCTGCAGAACTGAAAAGCAGAAGATAAAGCAAGGGAACAAATTTGGCCTCACAATCAGAAGGTATGTTAAAAATAAATAAATGTGAGCCTGCATCATTGGCTACAAGGATGATGGCTCCGCAAAATAACTTCTGATATACAATCATCCTATATGTAACCTATAAAGTACAGACCTGCCTCCCTCCGCTCCCTCCACAGTGTAAGAATAAAGTAACTTCTGATTTACAATTATCCTATGTGAAATACAGATCTTCCCCTATCTGCCCCTCCCTTTCTCCTTCCCTCCCCCTTCTCTCCACCCCCCACCCCCCCCCCCCCCCCCCCCCCCCCCCCAAGAAAAAAAAATTATCGCTCTCTCTGTATGGATCAAGATATCAAGAAGACTTCGAGAAAGGAATGGACTCTTTTTGAAGGAAAAATAATCAAAATAAATCAAGCAAGCTACAATGTTCTATCCACAACAATCACAGCGCAGATTAGGTAGTTGCCATGACAAAAATCTGAAAACTAGAGATACATATAAGAGATGATATTTGCAAGGTAAGGCTCAAGAAAGTGCAACCTTCACTTCACCAGCATGTAGAGCTCTTGAGGCACGGGGTTTCAATTTTCATTGATCACACTGGAAACAAATTTGGCAATGGCATGGACAGCAAAATCTTCAGCTTTATCTTGGGTCAGTCCCGAGCTTTGCAGAAGTTTCTTTGCAATCTTAAAAGAGTGATCACCACCATCAATCACGTACAACCTAGTAGTGGATTTCATCTTCTCACAGACAGCCTCCAACTTTTCCAGTGGACAAAGGCCATCTTTGCTACCCTTTTTGAGAAAAGAAACTATGATGTGAAGTTTGAAATATAGGCAGGTGCTTCTTATAAAACAAAATACACATACAGTAGATTATGGGCACACCATGATCCATAGAAACAAGAGCATTATTATAGGCAACCTCTTAGAATATCGGATGGGACAACATGATGAGGGAAGATGAACTCTACCAATGAACAAGTGGAGTTATAATCCAAAACCTAATGTCCTTGGATCAACCAGAATTTCATGTTTTTTCTCCCAATTGCAACTACAGTTTTGCTGGTTAGCATTAAGAAGAGAGAAACAGAAAAATCAAGAAAAGCAAAACCAAAGACTAAATACCACTTCAAGACTAAAATAAACCCATTAAGCTCATAGTAATATCCCTTTATCCAAATTTTGCAACTCTCATTCAGAGTCTGCCTCAGCAGAATTCATCTCTGAAGCTTTGCCCAGCATTTCCAGAACTTAAATTCTTTTGAGAGCAATCGTCTAATTATAAATCTTTTACAAAGATTAAAGCATTACCTGCACAAACATTACAGGAATTGAAAGCTGCAGGAGAGTCTCATCTCTAATAACTCCATTTATACCCTGAGACATTTCGTCAACATCCATATCAGGAGTTTCTCAGTTAGATAAGCATATGATAAGCCAGATTAGAGAATTGTGCCGGGCTCCGACGATTACAAAAGCAACCTTTTAAAGTTCAAGAATAAAGGTTTGCAGACTTTCACAAACAGAAGACAAACTTCATTGCTGGATATTGTCATAGATATACCTAGTCACTGCATACTACCTTACTACAAAATAGATCAGACCCATGAGGGTCAGAGCAACCTTCATTTAAACTACTTGATACTCCATATTTGCTAAATTTCATCATCGCTACAGAGATCTGGTCCACAGATTGAAACTAGAATCTATAAGCTGAGGAAAAAAAAACTTTATTCTCTCTACCTAGACGACTTATATAAGCAGAGGCACGGACTGAACTAAAGGTTTTGGTCTCAAGAATGATAATCACCCGTACTCCTTTAGTGCAGCAGGAACTGCTTTCGGAAGTAGTTAATTCCCTTGTTAATTTTTTTCCCAACAGTATGAAGATCTAAGCATCATCTGATTTTGAAGTTGTCCATTCTTTAGTTGTCTTAAGCTCATCTCCAGGATACTTTTCAGCCGAAACAGCAAAAGTTATAGTTACTACACAAGAAGACAATAAATGCTACTGATGCTTCAGACTCATCGAAGGAGGGTAAAGAATTCTCTTCACCTCTTTCGGAGTGAATCATAAAATCAAACAGTTAGATACTTCATGAAGATGCTAGAGCTCACCCAAGGTGTATTGTTTGAAATGACGATTTAACAAGCTTTCATTGCGACAGTACTATCTTACTGTAAAGGAGAAGATTCTAAGAAATCAAACTTAAGTAGACCAAATGAAAAGGACACCTTAGAAAGCAATCAGTCATAACGCAATGTAAAGCTCATTATCAAGTAAGAACAGATATAAGAAGAACCTTTAGAGGATATCCCAAGCAAACTATTGCAGATGGACAGACACCTCCCTTATTAGCAACCATGCAGCTGACCCTACACATGGAAATTGTATAACCATAAACCGAAAAATTTAAAATGCAGCAATACAAGTCTAATACCATTATGTCCAAAGGAAATGTTGCATGATCTAGTAGCTGATGACAGCAGAAATGCAATAAGAAGATTTATTGCCAAATCTCAGGAAGGAAAACTAAGTTCAAGTTTCGCCAGCTGTACTACATGTATACATCAATTGTTATTCCTAACACAAATGCTAACTGGAATTACAGATGTGGTAAGAGAACAGAAGTAATGGCAGCAGTCTCCCACATATGTGTGCTGGAAAACAGTTTCTGATTCCATGCAAACAAGTACGCATAAATTTTTTGTAACAAGTCTTCATTTAGTGAGAAAGTTACTGTCACCTTGAACCCATAGATTTCCCAGCTAAAATCAATGGATGGCCGGGGTACTTAGCAGCAGCCTTTCTGACAACATCTGAGTGAAACTCAACCAATTTTTCAGCCTTGGGAGGAACTTTTCGTTTCCCACCAGATATATCTGCCACATTTGAGATTCATTTTCAATCTATGAAGAAAGTAGCTAGATAGCAACATTGTAAAACAACCATAACAGCAAAATGTTAGACTTCGATTCAGTAAAACAAGCCACATACAGCAAAGAAATATGAATAACAAACATAAGAGAAAAACACGTGTGCACTACTAGGCAGTTATTTTCGGCCAAACATCGAGAATTGTCAAGCTATTGGTTTGCTTGTGGAGACAGTGTATATAATTGAAACGCCCGTACCATTTTTAAAGCAGAACTAAAATTGGGGGAAAAACAGAACAAAACTGCATTAGATCGTTGGCAGAGCAAGTAGAGATATTAAGAGGAAAAAAAAAATCTATGAGCGTCAGCTTTACATACAGGGGTAGTCAAAGGTGATAACTTCAACAGCATGCAGGGCCTTGCCCAACATTTCCTTCCATCTGCACGAATTCATGATTCGATCTTTAAGCCCTCAAGCATTATGAAAACGTATCCAAAATCATTTTCTTCTGCGGAAAAGTACAACAAAAACTATCCCCTTTGACGACCTAGCACGGACGCGAGCAAGTCTTTCGATGACAACCTTAAAAACCTCGAACCCATTTGACAATCATGACCAGAAATCGCTCAAAATTGACAACAATAGCAAGAACAACGTCAAGTACGAAAACACAACAGAGAGAGAGAGAGGGGTACCTAACCATCCAATCGGAGGAAGAAGGTGCGCCGGCACCGTGAGCGAGGACCACCACAGGGGAGGAATTCTCGGGCGCTGACGACGGCGGCGGCGAGGGGCCGCTCTCGCGTCGGCGCTTCGCAGGAGGAGGCGAAGAAGAAGCCATTGTCTTCTTTTGTTGGTCGAAACCGCAGAGGAAGCCGAGCAACTGGAACCGGAAGTCGAGTTCTCTTCACATTCGCTGCAAACGAGACGACAGCACACAGTTTCCTGCCACGTGTTTTCCCGCCACATTATGGGAGGGAGATACGATGTTTTTATTGGTAATAAATTTTTTATTGATATTATAAAGAGAAAATGACGTAAATAATTCACAATATAATTTCGGAGCTTTTAATTTATACAATTTGATTTCTTAATTTTAATGCGATGTGCAATATGGTTCATAAACTTTCGCTTTATTCAATGTGATCAGCTAAGTTCTTTGCATATATTTAAGTTAGTTATTGGACATAAAAATATTCGGCATGGTTCGTAAAGTTAATTAATATTTTTATATAGTTGATAGATTAATTTAAATATGTATCAAAAGTTTAGAGATCACATTAAACATATTAAAAGTTCCAGGATTATATTGTAAATTCGTCCAAAATTAATAAACTATTTGTAACATCATATCAATTTAAAAAGTATAAATCATAAAATAATCCCAAAATTTTAAAAATATTCAATTATATCACAAACTTTTAGTTATATCACAAAAATGTGTACCTTAACATTTCAAAATTATTTTCAATCTACTTCAAGTCCTTTGATGCCAATGGACCGACGGAACATTAAGTTAGCTTCCTTCTCAAATTTCGATTTTGCCTCCCTCTTGTCATTGTCATTTTTTAATTGTAGCATTTTCTTCTTCTTCTTCTTCTTCTTCTTGAAAAAAAAAATTCTAAGTGGTAATAAGATGCTTTTGAGAAAAATGTTCTTTATTACTAAAGGCCTAACTATGCCAAAAGGAAAATATCAATTTTAAATCTAAAGTTTTCATTATTTCAAGGAAAATATTTAAGGGATATAGTTTGGCATCATATCATCCATCTTTGTAATTTTTATACTAATTTGATATCTTTTTTTTAATGAAAAATTAGGTTCTTCTAAGATAATAGTTTTCATCTCAATGCTGCCAATATTTGAGCTGAAGAGGGCAACAGGGTGAGTACAAAACAATCTTTTTAGGGGGTTTAGTCTTGGAATGGATTTGATATGATTTCAAAAGGTGAAGATAACATCGAAAGGTGTGGATAAAAATTGAAAAGAGGAGAAAATGTGAGAATTTCTTATTTCTATTTGCCATTTTGCAAATGCGTTAATAATTTTATGATAGTGATGCAGACACAACTCCTAACTACATTTAAGCGGAAAATCAAATGGCAAGCGCAGACCATGAGTTCAGGCAACATTGAACAAATTAGTCATACTTTTGATTTAGGAAGAATTTTAGGAGCCATATTACAAATCCGAAAAACTTCTAATGGATGTCATCTTTGGCAAGGGTGTGTAAGCATATCTATTCTACCCAAAAATTGGATCAAACTACATAAAAAAAATAGGTCTGAGAACCAATCCAGTTCCGAGTAAATACACATCTGGGAATAGAACTACTCTCAATCGGGAACCGATTTATTATGCTAATCAAAACCCTAATTTCTAATTATAATCTCAATAATGCTTTAGTTCTTTCGTCCTTCGCTATCTACTCTTTACCCGCAACATTATTACCTTCTCAAACTCAATCCCTCTTCTTCATGCCAAACTCGACAAGTAATCATTCAAATCTGCTCGACCTCGCAATCTCCGTCCTCCTCTCCCAAGCTTCCGACGTGCCTAGCTTAGCCGAAATTGCCTGAATTTCTCTCACCCCTCAAGAATTATGTGTTGCGGAGAACATTGACATGCTCTTTTTGTGTTATTTCAACTGTTCAATCTTTATGCTTCGTTTATGTTATAAAGAAATTGGCCATTAGCAGCATCACTTGAGGAATCTTATTGTGGCTCTTATATTTAGCTTCTTAATGCTATCTTACTGAACAAGGTTCACAACTTGTTAAAAATTAATAATGTTGGATTAGTTAACCCTATAACATTCTATTTCCACTCCTTTGTTATGGGATTTCAGGAGTTAGCTTAATTATGCAAGTTTTAAAGTCTTTTTGTGGATTGAAAACACGAATGTTGGCAATTTTAATGACAGTGATGACTAACCTTTTTTTTGGCAAAAGACAATGGCATATTATTTTGCTGTAAAAAAAGATAGAAAAAAAAACAAAAAAAAAGGTTCTCCGATAGACTCTTGAACTAGACTCATAAAAAAAGTTAGATTCCAAAACCGGTTATAGATAAACAAGATATGTTCTAGGTTCCAAAAATTTTGAACCGATTATAACAGGTAGGCTCTAAGTTCGGAACCTACTTGACCTAAAACCAATTACTCCTAATATTTTGCCCAATTGAGAACCTCATTTATCATCCTTTCGGCTCTCAAAATCCCTCATCCACATGGGTGTCGAGTGTTTTTCTATTATTTTTAATTTTTATTAGCAAAATATGCACATTCTATTATTCTTGTACAATGATTAAAAACTATTACCAAAATATGTAATTTGCTAAATGACGATATAAAATGAACTCATCGGGTAAAACATGCACGTGAGCTAGCAAGGTATGACTCGTGAGGTATTTTAAAGTAAGAAAATAACATTCCCTTCCTTCAAAGCTTCATTTGAGATAGTTTGTGAGACAATAATGCTCCCATGGGCGAATGTACAGGCTTAGTAAAGCTCGAGCCAGGTGACTTGCGAACTTAGATGCCAACCCTTTGATCGCCGCCTGTCGATCACATATAAAAATGACGCATTTGGTATGGCAAAATAGAACCCGCATGAACAAGACAACTTCATCTTCACTCTCCTCAAGGACCTCAGGCAACGTATTGCATCGACCGCACTACCCACCCGTGCGACGCATCGTTGTCGGAAGCCCTTGAGGGAGAGTGAGGCGAAGACACGCCTCGGCTCTTACGTGCGAAAAGATCGGACGGTACACAAACGAAGAAGCAACAAATCCAACCAAACCCTGACTGACCTGAACCTGATTTATTAGCAAGGGCACAGTTTGTTCGCACTCCCCCAAGTTCTTCTAGCCATTTTGAACACGCCCACTTCTAGCGTTTGATCAAGTAGAGTAGGCCAGAAACCCTTGAGGGAGAGTGAGCAACCAATGCCTTGTAAAAAAGTTTGCAGCTAGCGAGTCATGAGCCCCTCCTTTAGCTCACGCTTTTTGTCTTGTACCATGCTTTGCTCTCCTGCACCGCTTTATATAGGCCTTCCCAAGCTGAGGAAAAGTCTTTTTGAGTACCTGAAGAGGGAATTTACCATTTGATAGGGACTTCATGTAAATGATCTTCGAGAAAAGATTGGTTTTTGATTCGTTCTGGTGTTTGTTAATCTTGTGTGATCTTTGTCCCACTATTAAAGTCGAACGACCATCTGGTAAGAAGTTGACTTATCATGTATGCTGTCCAAAGCCCATCCTCAAATTGTCTGAGTGCGGCGGCGCCTCGCCCTCACGAAACGTGGATGCCCCTTGAGAGGCAACACACGGCCTCATTTCCTCGGTGGCATAGGTTTAGTTGACATTTGTGATGGATTATCTTCACCAAGAAAGGTCACCGGAAGGAATGAAAAGCATCAGTGAGTGGAGCAACTGGATCGCACTTGACTAAGATGCCAAATTCACGCATGTCGGATGTAACATGAAAGTAGGGACGTAGGGGAATGTCGAAGTGGAATGTGCTTTTGGCTTGACTTCTTCGCGTGTCAACCGAAAAAGGTAAGACAGGCACAGGAGAGGCAAGAATAATGAAATGTTAGAAAATTGTTATTGGCTTCTCAAGGTCTTTAAGGGGCAGCCAGAAATTTTAACTTTGGTTCGCTCAATTGACTGTTGATGTTCCTTGCACATTGCATTGTAAACTACAACAACTGATCGGAATAAAAATGTTGAAAAAGAAAGTCGTGTGCCACTCATAAAGATAATTACCAAAAAAGTCATAAACATGTTGTACTTTTGTTAATTTAATGATAAATCTCTCAATTTAATCTATTTAATTGTACATATTTGATAATTTATCAATTTAGTGATTCAAACTAATTTTGATTGGAAATTACTAACATGAAATTAACTATGTTAGGTGACATGATTAGTATTGACATGGATAATTTTTAGAATTTGTTTATAGTGTTTACTTTTAGTTTCACTCTTTTTTTGCCTTCGTCCTCCATCTGACACAGGCATCGGCAATAGTAAGCAACCAGCCACAAGCAAGAACCAAGGCCTGCGGATGAATAAGGAAAGAAAAGGAAGGGAAAAATAAGGAAAAGGAAAAGGAAAAGGAAAAATAAAATAAAAAAATAAAAATCAAACCTAAAAATATATAATAAAAAAAAGTTTACAAAAATTACAAAAAATTATCCACGTTTGCTATGGTTGTACAATGTAAAATAACCGGTATCACAAACTTGGCTAAAAATATTAAATTGATAAATCGTCAAAATGTTTATAACTAGATTGGCCAAATTGAAAGTTTAAAATTAATTCGGCACAAGTATAATGGGTTCATAATTTTTTTGATAATTTCTCCTCTCTCTTTTTTTTCCCTTAGAACGAGTTTGTTCATAACCAAGAGAAAATGGACAAGTACTTTGGTTTAGGCCACCAGGGTCGAGATGACCGATGTAAATGTAATTACCTTAATGGATTTTTTTTATATTCCTCTGTACGAATAATTTTGTGAAATACTGACGCGCCACGACATTATGTTCCATGCTGTGACAAAAGACCAACTTTAGTTCCTCGGAAATCAGTCACGTGCGGTTAGAACAAAGTTCGGGTAGTCTTGGATTTGTAAACGTGGAAGAGAACACTGCCACGTAGTTTAACGCCCTTTGCATGTTGGAAAATGCTGCTACGAAGTTGTCCTCTCAACTAGGTTCGGCTGCTGAATTATTCGACTGTCTCTTGTCACAGACTGACCCACCCTCAGCCCGTCCACCGAAACCCACTGACGAAGGGGGAATCCGGTTTTTGCCAATCAAAAGTCTAATATGCGCTAGAAATTTGTTTTGAGTTTAGCAAAATAAATCAACTCCATTGACGAGCACAGTAACCCTAGGCATATTCTCCTCGGTGAAACCGTGTTCACAAATGGAACGCATCATGCGTATGTGGATATGAACCACATCAAGTGGCCCATCGATAGGTAGGAGCACGATAATGTGATCGATACCCATGAGAGAGAGAGAGAGAGGTGTTTGTGTCATATCTATGAGTTTTTATCTATGACTTAAAGACAAAGTTAGCGATGGGAGAGGAATCTACTTAGATCTCTTTATCGTACGCTTGAAATAGAAATTGCACGCAAGAGGGCAATTTTGAAAGGCGATCAAAATCACAAAGTCGAGATAGACTTTGGGCCACATGCACCATAAGTTAACTGCTTTGGAGATCTTGTGCGACTTTGATAGTGGGTCAAGATCACACAAGAATCACAAATTCGAGCAAATCAAGAACCAATCTTTTCTCCAAGATCACATGCATGGTGTCCCTAACACATGGTGCATTCCCTTTTTAAGTTCTGCTTTTGGGGAGGGCCTATATAAATAGAGAAACAGGGCTTGAGAGCAAGCACGAGGACGAGACAAGAGCATGAGCGAGGAAACTTTGGAAAGGCGTCGGCTGCTCCCTCTCCCTCAAGGGCTTCTTCTGGCTTCTGGCCTACTTGATCGAACGCCAGAAGTGGGGCGCGTTCAAGATGGCCAGAAGAACTTGGGGGAGCGGGAACAAGCAGCGTCCCTCGCTAGAATTTCTGCGTCGATCGGATTTGCGGCTTCTCTGTGTTTGTGTGACGTCGAATGGCTCGTGCATGAGAACCGAGGCGCGCCCTCACCTCACTCTCCCTCAAGGGCTTCCGACAATGGATGCATCGCCGGCGCGCATTGACGCGTGAGCGGAGCGCGATGCGTTGACCGAAGTCCTTGAGGAGAGTGAAGATGAAGGCGCCTCGTTCGTGCAGATTCTGATCTCTTCCTTCTGTCAAGCCTTGAGTCGCTAAAGTTTGGCATGAAAAGGCAAAGGGAGGGATCGGAGGGGTGGCGGTTTAGTTCATGAGTAAGCCCGTCCAATTCCATTTTTACTATATTTTATAGATTTATAAATGTCTAACCCATTCGTAAGAATAAGCATCATCAATAATGTAACCCTTCGTTTTATTCATTTCGTCAACAAGTAAACCTGAATTTTTTCGATTTTTATTTGTCATTTGGATTTCATTTATCATGAAGAGACTAAGGAGCGATGATAACCTCGTCAGGCTATAGTAAAGATTGGGAAAATTGTTAAAAAAATTCTAAATTTATTACATTTTTACTAATTCAGTCTGATCAATACTGATATGGATAATTTTTAATTATATTTCCAAATTTTCTACTTTCATATTTCTATTTTCTTTTTCTTTTGGTTCAAAGGGTTGTTGACCTCGTTGACTGAGGGCCGATGACCCCAGCTAGCCCTTAGGTGAGGTGAGGGATGTGAAGCCCTCGCTATGGCGTATGAGGGCTTCCATGTCCTAGCTTTGCCAGATCTAATTGAGAGTTGCGACCCTCATTCTTGACCGACGAGGGCTTCGTGACCTTTGCCTAAAGGCAGAGGCCAAACAGGGATTGCACGGGTCCTTTGAACAAAAAAAGAAAAAGAAAGAAAAGAAAAAGTATTAATTTAAACAATTATTAAATTTCATCAACATATTAGTGCCAGTCGTGTCATGTAGGATGTTGACGTTGACTGCACTGTCACATTAGTGACTTTCAATCAAAATCAATCGAATGAATTTAATTGACAAAACATAAAAATATTTAGGACACAATTAACAGAATTAAAAGAAAATTCAAAACTGAATTGACAAAAATACAATTATATTAGGGCTTCCCGGAAAATTTTCCCTAAAAAAATTCTAAATTTATATATGAAAAGCTGAATGTGTAGTTTATTGTACTTTTCTAGAACAACCTTAGTTTGAAATATTCGCTATTTCGGTGACAAATGATTGAGAAGCCAATTTCAAAGTAGTCACGACCCCCTTAGGTGATCTTGAGGGTGTTCAAAAAAATTGGTAAGGGAGCATGAATAATCTTTTCTCAAGGTGGCATTTGTGCTTTATACGGGACTCTCTCGAGTCTTATCAAGTAACTTAGAATCTCATTCGTTATAGATCTTATTACCCTAGAGACGCTGCTAACCTGCTTACTAGATCGATTAGGAAACTAATTAATGCGTGGGAGTTGATTATGCGAGAAATCTAGTGCCATGATTCAGTACTTTTCTACTTGAGAATACCATTCTCTACGAGTTTTCTAATTCTTTCCAAATGTAGAGAGCGTCCACTGTCTACTCTTTATGCCTGGGAACAGAACCTCTTGAGAGGTTAATAAAAAAAGCTGTGCCTATAAATCTTGAAGTGACAACTTAATGAGTCTTGACTAACCCTAAAGAAGGAACTTTGAATGCTAAGCGACCAAACTCTTCTATTTCCATTATGAAATGCCAAAAATCCTAGGTGCATTTCAGTGATTTTATCGGAAAAATGAGAAAGAATACGTAAGGAGACATCGGAACCGCTTAAACCTCCCGCGGGAGAATTACATCCACAAAATCTTTTTGAATCACCGTGTTTTAAGCTTGATATTGGTTTCGAGGCATTGATAGCGTGTCATCAACCAACACGTCTCTTCATGTGAAGTATCGAATATCTAAGACACAAATTAGTCAGAAGTTCATACACCGCCTTGCTTAAACTTATGGCATCGTGAATAACATGCGACATCTTAGTCCGTACTAGAGGCCCACATGATAAATGCCTTCTCGCGCGTGCATATGCATTTGCTTCTAAGGTTAGTAATTTGTATCGTGTGAGAAGGGGAATATAATGTAAGTATGACTAAACTGATCGAAAAGCCACAACACAAACACAAGATGCCTAATAAAGTGTCCACTTTAGAACACAATCACCATAATGATCTTATATTCACTTACCAATCATGGACAGGACCCAATATGTTAACCTATTTAAATGTGGATGTTACCATTATACACGACAACTATGATAATACATTATAGAAATGACTATAGTTACGTTTGGTTTAGCATTTGGGAAAAATCATTGAGTAAATGCAAAAAACTTGAGCCTAAAAGTTTTTCAGGAAAAGGAAAAAAAAGTGTTTGATAAACTATAATTGAAAAGTGCATTAAAAAGCAACTTTGAGAGAAATGCCGTTCGGTAAAAATATATATTTGAAAAGTCTTTTGGTGAGATAGATCTTAAGTTTTTTATTATTTTAAATTGATTAAATTCTTTCGTTGGATTTTACATAGATTAGCGGCAACTCATAATTGAAATAAATTTCATGTTTAATTGATTAAATTAATATCTCCCAACGTTCTGATCAATATGGGCTTGGGAGAGTCCGTACTGAGTGTTTACTTAGCAATCCATTAGTTTTTAGCTCGATGGTTTTCACCTCGTGAAAGACCACGAGGTGAATAGAAATCAAGACTTCCAAGCATGACACACCTGGTCGCCATGAATGGAAATCAATTCATAGAATCGAAACGACGGGCTCACTCGCGTAATTCACGTCAAGAAGCTGCTGTTTTGACGTTAGAACATAGAACACTCACCGTCACTAACCTTCAAATTCGACTGTGTAGAAAAGAACAAATGATTTCCTCTATCTATGCATCTCTCTCTACCACGGTCACCACCTGCACAAAACCATGATCCACGACTTGTCAGCACTGACCTTCCACCACCAACCTCAGTTCCCCCAGAAAATTTATTTCCCTTCATAATCAATGCTCCCATCATCACAAACATGTCCAATGTCAAACATGCTGGCGAGTGCCATATTTGGTAGCAACGAGTTTTGATCCAGAGATTATTATCTTCAGTAGTAGCGGGTCTCCAAAGCCAGAAAACGAACAGACAAAGTTAAATGGCAAATAGACAAACAGATTTTTAAACACTCAAATCGCTGTTACGGAGAAAACCAACAATTCACGCCCAAGGAGCCAAGGCAGAAGAACAGTTTCAGTATCCATGCTTAAGCAGGTTTGAGGTCACATCGTAGCAACGACTTTTAGGCATCTCTAGCGGACTTTTGAACTTCGAGTTGCACCGTCCTCGCAACATTGGATAGCTAGAAGGGAGGCAGAGGAATCCGAGATGAGCAGAGAAAAATTATTGATTGGCTACGTGGTGGTGGTCTTGAAGCCCTTTGAAAATGCATAATGCGATTGATATCTCAGCTTGAGGACAATAACACCGTTGATGACGATAACACCAACGCAATTCACTAGCACCCGCGACAAAATCTCCAAGAAAAGTCGTAATCTTTTTATGCCCTAACTGAAAGTGCAATGATATATAAAATGGTACCTCCTTCCCTGAGCAAAGAGAGATGCGAGACGTCCACATGTCAACTCCAACGTATCAAGTCACGTCTAAACTGGCTTAATGGACCAAAACACCCGTACCAGACATGGTTTAGTCGCATCTTAACTATCTAATGACAGGACTTCATTCACGTCAAATTCGAACATGTTCGATCTACCCCTCGTGCCTCCGCCGTATAGGGACCAAAGGGACATGCCCTCCTCCGCCTGTGGCTGCTATAGGTTGGACTGCGACTGAGGACCGAAGTAGGGGTCCGTGGCGACCAACGCACAAAACATCGACACATGGATTTAGTGTTGTGGTTGCATGCATGTGCTGTGACCCACAATTTGTCAGGCTTTCATTTAGGACTGTTTCGAGCTCTTGTTGAAAAAGGAACTGATTTCAGGCATGTCCGGCCCTGCTGCTCTATGCCCTTACTTAGATAATGAGGCCAAAGGCGACGCTCATCTCACGCGTCAAATCGGCACCGTACTAAAGTTGAATTTCATGCACTCATCTGCTCGTCCCCTCCCTCCATGGACCATCTCACCACTCCAAACCGGCCTGGCTGTCATCTCGTGGCCAGAAGTTGTGCAATAGACGTTCGACCGAAAGGCACGCACAACCGTCAAGTTAAACGAGACCCATTGCCAATTGTTGGATGGCTTGAGATAATTTTATTGTGTGAATTCTTGCGGTCCCAAATTGATTTCAAAGTCTTTAATGTTGATAAGCATTTATTTCATTGTCTAATCACATGGCCCCCCACCCCTTTCAAGTTTCAACCTCAAAACTCATTTCAAGGGCAGGGTAATTGCAATAAGCGATCGATAGATCCAGACTCAATGGGCACGTGGACTTTTATCCGGTACACAATTAGCACAACATTCAATATACAATCGAAACTTTTGCTTTAGGCGTATCATTTTCTCGAATGCACAGTTTCATGCGGTCGAGCGTCCCATGTGTTCTCTAGTCGTTTTGGCATGAACGGCGTTTGCGTTCTTGGATCGTGAGCGAATGCAAAGTTGAGAGAGAAAGAGGGAAAGAACAGAAAGAGAGAGCGCACGAGGCATATTTAAATAGGCATGGGAGAGTCCCTGGACAAAACGATTTGAGTACAATAGTAAAGTGCCTTGATTTCACCAGTTCCGTCAAGAATTAATGAACTCCTAAGCAGCAGGCATTCCCACTCCCCCAGACCGATCTGTGCCCAAGTACGTCGTCGTCCAGTCTTCCCCTCCTCATCTTCATCCTTCTACAATTAACCACACATCACAACACACATACAGTCGCCTACACACACACACACACAGAGGAGAGACAGAGCGTCAAGCGAGCTCTTGATTCTTCTCCACCACCCTCACTCCCTTCGCGGATCTAAGCGCATTTGCCTGTTCACGCAGAATGTGAAACGCATAAGTTGCCTCCATCATCGTGGATTTGTTCTTTCGAATGTTTAAACCTAAAGAGAGACGAAGGGAGGGTTCCGTCACTACCTGGTCCTCGGAGATCTCCACGGCGAACCCGTCGACTATGACAAGAGAGAAGGTCTTCCTGTAAGTCCCCGGCTCGAGAGTGGCCGCCAGTAACCCATCGTGCTTGGTGCTCAGATACGAGTCCAGCTCATACGCTCCTCGCTTGCTTCTGTTCGTCATTAACGACCGCATTCACACACCATACGTCAAAACGTGCACACGCTTTACTACATGAACAAGAAAAAGAATTGCATTTGCAGTAAGAGTAGCGAGTTGAGTGCGGCGACCTTTTGGCACGGAGTCGCTCGTACTCGGGATCGTAGTTCATAAAGACGAAGTACATTTCGCTTTCACCGCTCCCCATTGTTTTGCTTTTGCCCCCTCCTGGATCGATCTCCCCGATCTCTGGCTGCGCTTTGTTTCTTGAAGATGGTGTGGGAAATGAAGTAGCTTCAAGTTTTCACTCACATAAGGAGCTTCTTTATACTTAGGAGACAGGTTGACTTTTTGGAGCCCAGCGAAGACCAGTCACGTTCCCACTTTAGAAAGCACCCGCTTCTCATCATCTATTAATCACTTCATGCTTGCGCTTGAATTATTCCGCATCCTTAAAGTCGGAGCTGAGAGAGTGTTTCGCTTCTATACTTACCACGCGACACTTCGTTATATCTTTATGATTAACACGTGGTAATGACACGCGACATATTCTTACCGTGCAAAAGTATAGATTCATTAATTTGTGGTCCCCGAACTTTTATCTTTTAAAAGAAGAAAATGAATAGAAGAAGCCTGTCGAATGAATTCTTTTTTTTTCCTTTTCTTGTACAAACTTGATACCAAATAAAATTCCCGAAAATATTAGACAAAGTGAAAGATGCTCAAGGCGACTAAGGTTGCCTTGGTAACATCGCATTAAAAAACGCTAACCCGCACGCTTATGTTCGGCAAAGTCAATATTTATAAATAGTTCTAGAAAAAGGGAACATAAATATTATATGAGAGACTTAACGTGCCTCGGGTCTTGGAAAAGTCGTCCCGACGCGTCCGTTCCGAGGACCGGCCAATCACGGGCCGCAACGTGTCCCCCGATCCATCTCAAGAACCAATCAGCGGAGCCACTTGAATCTCAATCCACGATAGCCCCTTCCCCAATCGTGTGAATAGGGAGTCAGAGTCAAAGTCTTGATGTTCCTATCACGTGAGTACGTAGAATCAATGTGGCCACGACATGAGTGGATCTATGACCAAACGATAGCTAAATAAAGCAATGTAAATATATCAATCAAAGGCCCTTTCGTCAAAGTCAACTGATCGTTTGCTTCCTATATTAATCCCTCGACCCCAAAAAAAAAGAAGAAGAAAAATTCAGAGTCCCGCTTGATTTTCTCGATGACCAAAGTACATGTTGAGCAATTTTATAACCCGACGAGCAAAGTTTTTCACGAATTTGGCACAATCATGTGGATCAAAGTTGCGCATCGAGACAATATTACTAGTGATCATCTAGCACTATGAACTGAGATTTGTTTAAAAAATGGGGTATGAAGAGACCAAAGGTTGCCTAACTTATTGGACTTTTAGACTATATGATCGCAAAGAAGAAGGGTTACATGAAACCCTTACCTAGACGAAGAATAGATCGAGAAATGGTAAGAGTAAATGCCACGCTCTATGTGAAGGGTCTTTGACGTGGAATCTAGATACATCTTACTAGCACGGTCACATGAATTCACATTTTCAGTATATAACGGGACACATCTTACTAGCACGGTCACGTCAATTTACATTTTTAGTATATAATGTGATTTCGTCCCGTCAACGATACAAATGTATGAAAGTGCTCTAATTTATTCGTATATATATATATACTTTATGCATGGGATACTTGCATGACGGGAATACTTAAAGAAACTAAGTCAAAATCAAATGTGGGCGACAATTCCGCAACCCAAAATACAAAATTAGGTGAAATGCATATCATGTAGACATTATGATGGGCTGCGTATACGTACGTTCTTACATCAGCCATCTGACCAGTACTTTAACATGCTCCCGCCTCTCTTGCAGAGTTCAGGCCAGGCGATGCGGACTTTTCAAATCCCACGTGAGGTGGGAGGTGGAGGTAAGGAGGACCACCATGCAGCTCGTTCACGGTGATGCCACGTCCTATTTCCGGTCCCACGTGCAGGTCTAGGTTTGCAGAGGAATTATTCGGTTCGTGCGTGATGCACGCCAAAAATGAATTGGAAACGTCAGATTTGATGGAACTCTGTAAAATCTTCACATGGGACTCATCGAATTGAATTATCCATTTGATCGATTTAATTGAGATGATGATGCCACCAATGACCTTCGTACTTCGTATTAGGACTTTTTGTATATCATTTCGCGTGATCAAATTTATGTGTCCGTCAAGAAATCATTACTATTATTAATCACTCAAATTGTTTTCATGCCCAGTGATCGGCATTTGTTTGAACTTGGCTCGGCGATATAAAATAAGGGGTTTTTTTAAATGTCGTCCTCACTTTTACTCTTCATATCAACTGCAATCAACCTAGAAGTCGCAAGCGGAGCTCGACCTAGATGGTGTGTCGAGCTCGAGCGGCATGATAGAGCTTGCCTAGATTTGCGCTTGAGCTCGATGCCTCACCGGAGCTGGGCGGTCCTTAAGCTCGACAGCCATGGAGAAATTGAGAATAGAGAGGGAGAGACAAGCATCGTCAGGGGTTGCCTTCGGCGAATGAGATGTGGATCGATGATAGGACGTCAACGACCAGGCGATGGCTTGCTATCTACTTTAACTCTGCAATCTCTCTCTATTTTCTTGTTTGATTTTGTTGTTGGTTTTTTTAGTTTTCTTTCTTTTGTAATCTTTTTCTGATGTGGCGCACGAGCAGTGCGAGAACAGAAAATAGCAGGACGACGCACCGCCATGTTTATACCATCCAGATTCAAATCACACACTCAAAGACGTTGCTAATGGTCTTCAGTACCTGCTCTATGGGGGGCCTCTCTTCCGCTACTTCATTTGTACACTCTAGGGCAATCTCTAACACCTGCATGGCCTGACTCCTCTCCTTCCCTTCCGCGCCGAAGTCGAAGAAGTCGATCCGCCCGTCCATGATCTCCTGTTTCTTCTGCAGTATGCACTTCCGGGACACCTGCATCGCCTTGTCCCCGACGACGATGTCGAGCATGACGACCCCGAAGTCGTATATGTCCCCCTTCTGGCTCATCTCGTCGGAGTAGACGCTCTCGGGAGGCGGGCGCTGGCCTGTCTCGGAGACATCGACACGGTGCGCCAGCTGGGCGAAGCCGTAGTCGGAGAGGCAGGCGGTGAAGTCGGCGTTGATCATGATGTTGGCGGACTTGATGTTGCCGTGCACGTTCATCTGCATCTTTCTCTCTTTCGGAGGGGAGAGGGAGTGGATGAAGAGGATGGCCTGTGCGGCTGTGAAGAGGATCCTCAGCCTCTCGTTCCAGTTCAGGGCTGTGTGTCCACAGTCCCTCCCACCTTTCAAAATTTACATAGAGACAGTTAGTAGGAGAGAGTTATTTTCTGGGTTGACCGAATTTTGACGAGAAAGAACAAATCACATTGAATAAACTAAGTAATGTTGTTCTCGAATCTAATGCTTTAAAACACACAAGAATAGGACATTGCTTATGCTCACCGGAGAGGAGGTCATGGAGGCTACCCATTGGGTAATAATCGCAGAGCACGAACTTGATCCGCTTAGAGTAGAGGTACGCCGACACCGGCACGAGCTGCTCGCACCTCCTGCTGATCTGCGCCACCCTCTGCAGCCTCCTCCCGAACTCCAACTTTCTCACGCCCACCGCCCGGAACCTCTTGAGCGCGCATACCTTCCCTCCCAAGAACACCACCTTCTCTGTAATCCCCAAGTTGCTCTCCCCCATCACTCCGACCGACGCCCTCAGGACCTCCCTCAGCGTCGGCTCGCTGCGTGGCCCCGGGTAGTCCTTGATCGCGTCGCACACCACCAGAGGGATGTCATCCATGAACCCCACGATGCAGTCCTCGTACTCGTGCAGGATCGACTCCGACCGGGTGACGTCGTCGCCATTTTTGGGGCTCCTCTTGGGCTTCGCGAAGGCCCTTGACAGCATCAGGCGGGGGAAAGATAATATGGTCTTGGTCTGTCAGGTAGGGATCAGTGAAGGAAGGATATGGGGTGATTTTCTTTGGGCGGGGGGGCCCTTTTCTTGAGGTCTTTCGGCTGGTTTTGATTGGTTTACTGTTGGGTCTTTGTTTCTTTCCTTCCTACAAAGAAAAAGAATTAATGGTCTTGGGAAGTATCGACTCCAGCATGATAGATCTTTTGTTGGGGTGTATCTGGGTTTCGGAAGCACCAAAAATGTGATCCATTGAAATTCCCCACGGATTTCATTGGTTGTTCTGGGGGCTACTTCAAGAACCTTGTTCCTCTTTGTTTCTTTGCATCTTTTGTAATGATCCCACGCCTGAACAAGAATCAGATACTCTATTTGTCTTCTTCGTGTGATCAGAGCCGGGTCTGAGGAGGACTCTTCAGCCATTGGAATATCGAGACCATGAGTTTCTGAAAAATGGTGGAAGATTCAAGGCAGTGAGAGTCGTTCTGCCTTTGGGGGGTACACTCAGAAAAAGAAAATCTGGCTCGAGTAGATTCAACCGATGGGGGTACCAAATTCATGCTAGGACATCATCACTTGCTCTGCATATTCATTTTGATTCTATGGACTTTGACATGGTGTGGGTTATTAACAGTTCCATGCCAAAGAATCAGCGGACAATTACCATTTAAATCCTAAATATTTATCAATTTTGCCGATTCAGTCATAAACCTTTTATTTTTGTTGATTCAATCATAAACCTTTTGCAACTTTGCAATTTAAGTCATTTCGGCGATTTTTCGCCGGAAAAAGCCTACGTGGACGTCTAGTTATCTGACGTGGCTGATCGGTCGGTCACCGGTGATAACGTGGCGATGACGTGGCATAAAACGACGTAGTTTTGACCCAAATTGAATTGAAGAATAAAAACCCTAACTTCTCCTTCTTCTCTTCTTCAGCCTGCGTTATCCTTCAATTTGAGGCTAGGGTTTTGTTCGATTTTGGGGCAAATTTCATCGAGCTTTGAGGGGTGGTCGGCAGCGGGGGGACGCGGGGACAGCATTCTCCTTCTCAGCTTCTTTGTTCGATTTTCCTTCAATTGGGGCCAGGATAGCAAACAAGGGGGGACGCAGGACAGCAGACAACAGGCGACTCACGGGTAGAACAGCAGCGATGGCGGCGCCGAGGAGTGGTCGGCAGCGGCGGCGTCGAGGGGTGGTCGGTCGCGGAGGGGATGGTCAGAAGAGTTTGATCAATTTTTTGGGCAGTTCGTTCGATCAGTTTTTGCTGTTTGTGTGGTTTTTTGGACCACCATCGTTCATTCATTTATTTATTTGAACTACCTACTTCTCCGGAGCACCATTCTTTTTTCCACATCAAAAGTTATTCGCTTGTTACAGAGCTACACTACGCACGCCCTTCATTTTTAGGAATTAAAGAAATGATTTTGCGCATGCGCTCCGCATCTTCTTCTCAATCTTCTACGAATTCGAAAGGGATTTCAATCCCACGATGCATCAACACGATATCATTTGGTTGGGCTGAACCATATTAAGAACAACAAGAAAGGAAGATCTCTGGTTGCTGCGCATGTTTTCCTTGCAAAACAAGAAAGAGACCTGATTTTGTTCGAGCTTTTCATCAAACAACTGATATGCATTTCGACCAAGGAGATTATATACACATATAAAGTGACAATTCACATTCAGATTATCATAACAACATCAACACAGGTTTAAGCCATTAAAAGAGAGTTTCAATCACAATCGATTTTCTCATAAATATCAAACAAAAGTACTTCAAACTTCCCGGCCAGAAAACAGGGCAGCAAAGAACCTGCTGCTATTGCAGGCCTAATCTGCTGCACCATTTCAGCAACGTGGACACTCAAGCAACAATTCCATCCAGTGTCGCCGTATCAAGTAGCATCAGATTTAGAGCTACGAGAATCGAAGGTTTACCCACGAAGTCCAGCAACAAGCAATAAGAAAGCCTAAATAGGTCAAATCACGATCCCACGAACAGGCCAGCAAGCAGTCCATGAGAGAGGAGCAGAATCGCGCTAGCGGTAGTCTCCTGATCTCGAAGGAACACCGTATCCTCTCTTCAAATTCTCGATTCTCAATCCCTTCTTCCCTTCGCAACACACGCTCTGAGATCAACTCCAGTTCGAATTGTAAGAAAGCAAACGGCGGGGCGGAGAGGCACGCCGACGGCGGTGACACCGGGTTGTTGCCCCTCGCCCGCCTCGCATCCCCCGTCGTTCGTCATCGTCTCCATAACAGCAGCAGCAACACCACCGCCGCCTCTTGTTCTTCAGTTTGGGACAAATTTAGGGTTCAAATTTGGGATAAAATTTGGGCAAATCGTCAAAACTAGGTAGTTTTTTGCCACGTCATCGCCAGTGTCCGACCAATCGGCCAAGTCAGATAGCTGGACGTCCACTAAGGCTTTTTCCGGCGAAAAGTTATCAGAATGACTTAAATGGAAAAGTTGCAAAAGGTTTAGTACTGAGTCGGCAAAAAAACAATTTAGGACTGAATCGGCAAAGTTAGTAAAAATTTAGGACTTAAATGGCAATTGTCCGAAGAATCAGCAATGGATTTTGAAGAACTGACAAACTTATTCGGAAAGAGGATGAAGAAACGAAGAATGGGTGCTCAAGAACTACAAAACTGGAGAGAAAAGATCCAATGGACTCAGAAAGGTTTTTAACTCTTGATGTTTTGATAGCTCGGACACTCCTCTTAAGCTAACAATCGCTGCTCGAGTGAAAGTTATCTCTTCTATATGTCTAAAGAATGCAATCTTAATCATCCATTTTGATTTTGCGTTGGCAGGATTTTGTTGAAGATAGTATTGAAATGGATCACTGTAGCTGCGCTTGATGTAGCAAAATTTATGCTCAAAGGAGAGACAGACCTTCCCTATTAGAGAGGGTCCGATAAATTATGAAAAGGGTTTTTGCCTTTTCGATATTTGGATGACGAAAAACGTAACTAATTTATGAAAAATGTTTTCCATGCGGTGAAAAATGATAAGTTTATATTGGAGGAAGACGACTTCCTCTTATAGCAAGAAGGAAATCACCTTCTCTAAACTACTAGATAGATGAACACTAACTATATTTGTTGAAAACGATTTTCTTTTACATGAAGTTCTTCAGTGAAATAAGCATATCTAATGGGCCAAACAAGGCTTGAGAGGCTCAGATGTGACTTAGGTCTTTGTGGTCCACCAGGCCCATTATATTTTCCTCAATCGCCGTTCTATTTCTTACGCCTTAGATTCTGTTTATTGCTTGAGCACTAACTGGTATCTTTCTCACCTGTTAAAACTTAGAAGACCAAGTCTAGTGCATGCATGTATGGCCATGAGCTGTCTATAAACGAAGCCGAGCAGGCAAACCGCCAGACTGCAGAGCTAACGCACGCTGGTTGGAATCACGATACGAAGAACTCAGGCGCTTGAAAACCGCAGAGGCGCCTTGCGAGCAGCCATTGGGTGGTATATCGCATGTCGATGTTGGTTGGGCGGGGTCGATCGGACGCTCCGGCGATTACATGCATAGCGACTGCGGCATATGTCCCGTCAACCACCGCCGGATCCGACCGTTTTAACGCCGGCCGTTTGGATTGATGCGTGCCATCAACCCCGTCCGATCAAAGTCTCGTCGGAGTCAACCGTCGAATCGGGCATAGCTGCCCGCTTAGAGCATAGAAGAAGGGCCATTCGGTGGGCTTTCTCATTCCTCTCCCATCTGGAGCCTCTGGTGTCAAACGGTGATACTTCCACGCGGGCTAAATCACAGCCTCTTATGTTGACAAGCCTAACAAACAACAAGGTTTAACGCAACATTGATGATTGACATTGTCCACCCCCTTTCTCTGAAATTAACCTCATCAATCTCTCCTTCACACGCTATATTTGTGCTTACTTCTAAGTTACCAAAAAGGAATTATTTTACTTCTTGTGCTACATTATCGAAACCCTCCCCCCTCTCTCTTCATCTAAAATTATCTTAGATATTCTTTTAGATCATTTCGAAAGTTATCTCGAAAAAAAGATACCTTTACTATGAGTAAAGTTATGTTTTAAAATGGAGAAACCCTTTTTGTCTGAATTTTTTAGCGATTTGGGTAGAAGTCAAACTCTAGTTAATTGCAGCTTACTCGCATTTAAATTAAGACGTGTTCATTAAAAAGAATTGAGGGCATGGTTGGCAAGCAATATTATTAACTTTCTTCTTAATTGAACAATAAAGAAAAAAAGTCTAGTCTCGATCTTACCCTTTTCTCTATTTTCTCTTGTTCTTCTGCACTAATCTTTTTAAAATCGAAAGGAACAAATGAACTTAAAATCTCAAACTTTGCTTTTTAAGATTCCTTCTTGTTTTGGATAGTTCAAGAATAAAGGGAACATAAACAATTTAGCTTCGGTACCCATCATGAACCGAATCAAAAGGAATCGAAATATTTTAAACCATACACCGTATTCTTCCTAGAAAATGCCATCTAAAAAAGTCTTTTTCGTCATAATCTTTTGTAATAAGATCAGTATGATAACGTCATACCATAGACTTTGGGATGCAATTCGGGTTGTGAACGCACGCGTGCCGATATGTCGGCATGTATTGACTAAAGTGTCGATGAACAAATTGGCCACCGGGACACTATGTAGATTGCGAACGAGGATTAATCTTCGTCAACCGTAGGGAGATTGGCCGAAAAAGAAGAAAAGACGATATGGAGTCGCCAGCGCAGCACGCGGGATCAGTAGACGCCACGTCATCTCAGGCTCCAAGGGTCAACTCCACCCTGCACCAGCTGGCGATCGCCGTGTACGCTACGGCCGCAATCTGTTAATTGACCAACTCCTTTTAGTCTCACAGCCACTAATCACCTCCCTGATAAGCCAATCTCACCTGAAATCAACGCGTTTCTCTTTGTCTTACATACATTAGAAAAATACCAACTTAAACATGGCTCGTCATTTGAAAAATTACTTAAAACTCATGTCACCACTTTTCTATATGGCTCTGTTTAGACTCCCATTATTTCTAGCATAAAAGTAAAGAAGACAGTGACACATGATGCCCATTGACTGTCAAGCTAGATCCGATATTAGGCTCCGTCTGTTTCGCAGAAAATACTTTTTAAATTTTTATATATATTTCATTCTTTTCAAGAGAATTTGTCAAAGGGAAATTTTTTCAACAGCGAATAATTTTCTTTTTGAAAAAAATCGAAAATCAATTTCCAATGTTTGGTTAGATATTATGCTTGGACTGAAACTTTATGCTTGAGCATGAAAATTCTAATATTGGTTCCCAAGTCCACGGCGTCTAGGACCGGTCTTTATGGACCGAGGCCCAGGTCCATCAAGGCCCTTGCCTTGTGCAGAGGTCCATCGAGGCTAAGCTTAGGAACCCAATGCTTGCATTTGGATTCATCTAGACTCAGCTTGAAGCCATGATGCTATGCTTAATGCCTTAGCACCTAGGCTCGAGAACCTAAAGGCCAAGCACAAAATCCCAATACTTGAGCTCGAATCACAACACCTAGGCCTTCCAAGTCCACAAAGGTCATGCCCAAGTCCATCGAGGCTAACATTGGACCTTAGTGCCATGCTCAGGTCCATTAAGGTCAGGCTTGAGACTTAAACTAATTTATCAAAGTCAGACTTGGGACTCTAGTGCTCATATCCGATCTCCCAATTGCTTATGCGCAAGTTACTTGCGCTTGAATTGCTTGAGTGGTATATGTTCATTTAGAAAATTTAAGTTAGATTTTTCATACCAAACAACAGAAAATATTTTTCATTTTATTTTCATGTTTCGGTCACAAAAAAGAATTGTCATTTTCCTGCACATATATTTTTAGAAATGCCACATTTTTTTAGACAAACAGAGCTCGATATCTTCTCTAATAATAAGAAAATCAACATGAAATATGTGAGATTCTTGATTTATGATATATATATATTAATATAATGATAAAAAAAATAGTGAAATTACGCAAATTTGAATTTTAGGAACGGCAACGGACTCCCTCAGATGATCGAATTCCCGGAAACACCCTCCCCTTCGTCTTCGCAATCCTCTCTTTCTCCACTCACGTGGTCGGTCTTCCCTCCCTCTCCGGTGCCCGGTGCCCGCTTTTCCCGGCCCCGAGTCAAACCTTCCTACCCCAGTTCACACCTGCCCGTTCTGCCCGATATCTCCCCTTTATATATTCTTTCTCCACAACTTCACCTAGAGATACTTTCTCTCCCTCTGAGGAAAATGGCCAAACTAACCCTCTCCTTCCTCCTCCTCTTCTTCGTCATCGCCTTCTCCGAGTCTAGCACGCCGTCCGATCTCCCCAAAGAAGATGTCGGCGGCGGCGATCTGCCTCGTTCCACCCTGACCATCCTCCTGCCCAGCGAGAAGCCCCAGTCCGACGCCGCTGCGGCGGTCTTGATCGACCCGGTGACCACCGCCACCGACTCCAAGTCTCAGGACCAGGCCGCCGTCCCCGTCGCCGTCGCCGTCGCCGAAGATCGGCCGGCATCGGAACCCGAGAAGATCACCTCCGTCCCGCTGAGGACGGTCACCTTCCGCCCGGATGACCACGGCGCGTTCCTCGAGCGGATGGTGCCGCTTTCTCTCCGCTTCCCGTCCCGCCACGGAGGCCGCGGGTGCCACCACGGTCACCGGCAGTTCCGGCCGCGGTTCCCGGGTCGCGAGATCTCGTATGGCAACGACATGATCCTGTCGGAGTCGGGCCCGGATCCCGAATCGCGAGGGATCGAGCGCCAGATGGCCGGCCGGTGGATCAGGGTCCACCACAGGAAGCCGAGGTTCGGATTTGTCGACGTGGCGTGGAAGGAGGACGAGGGCATGATGAAGAGGCCTGATCGCCACGAGGAGCACGAGGTTGAGGATGAGAGAGAGCATCACCACCGCCGCTGGAAGGAGGACGAGGCCATGATGAAGAAGCCCGATCACCACGAGGAGCGCGAGGATGAGGAGGAGAGAGAGCATCACCACCGCCGCTGGAAGGAGGACGAGGACATGATGAAGAGGCCTCGCCACGAGGAGCACGAGGATGAGGAGGAGAGAGAGCATCACCACCGCCGTTGGAAGGAGGACATGGATATGATGAAGAGGCCCGATCGCCACGAGGAGCGCGAGGATGATGAGGAGAGAGAGCATCACCACCGCCGCTGGAAGGAGGACAAGGACATGATGAAGAGGCCGCATCGCCCGGAGGACCGCGAGGACGAGGAGGAGGGAGAGCACCACCACCGCCACCACCACCACCATTTCCGCCACCACCACGACCACGAGGAGGAGGAGGAGGAGGAGGAGCGCCACGGAGGTGAGGGCATCTATAAGAGGATCCGCAAGTTCTTGAACCATTTCTGAGGACCACTGTGACGATGCGAGTGAACTTGTGGTGATGAATACGATGCAGCTATTTACCGTTTATGATGCTTCTAGGGATTATTAGCCTTTACGTATCTGTGTGTCTTATGTAAATAAGTCTGCATCATCCTTGAGAGATGCACAATCCGAACACCGTTGCTGAGATAGATGATGGCATGCGAGATGGATAGTGGGTTAGGTTCGTACTGTGTTCTGTATATAACAACACTGGTGGATTCTTGTATGATCAGATGTTTGCTATCTACGCAGTGTTTTGTTCATCTTTCTGGATGAGATTCGATAATTTTCTCGACAATTGTGTTGTTTCCATATCGATAGAATGAAGATCATATAGCCATCGAATTGGTAAGAACAGAGGGTGGACAGGATGATGATGATGATCCAAAAGCTTTGTTGAATGAACATGTCCTTACATACGCAGCAACAGCAATGTGTCACCAGCTATTTTTGGGGTGAGACGTGATGATAAAACCATAAATTGAAAGATTCAAAGAGGTTATAATGAGGCGGATTGACTCTTGCATTCTGCTCATGGATTAGTCCGACCGGCTTTCCTCTGGATGGATTAGATTCATAGCTATAAATTTAGTCTCTTGAAAGAGTTGGAGCAGATTCTGCTTTGATAGGTGCTGGCGAGCTCCGAGCACACCCAAGGGCTTACCTCGAGAGCGGCTCCAGTGACGTCGGAGCACGACCAGGTCGCTCTTCCTTGTCCCGGCATGCCGCGAAGATAGATATTAGAGAGACAAATCCCGGTGAACGGCGAATTCTTCAAGCCCTGTATTGACCCTGCCTCCTGGACCTTCAGGCCCCAGACGTCCTTGATTCTGATGCCCTTGACGTAAGGGAGAGCGTAAGGGTTGTAGTAATCGTCCGGGTGGTCGCCAACGTCCCCCACGACGCGTATGCCTTTTCGCACATTCTCCATGTACACATTGGACACAGTTATGTCCTTTATGAACCCTCCTCTTCCGATGTTTGTTTTGATGTGGATTCCTATGCCCATGTTGTACAGGTTTATGTCCTCGACCAAGACGTTCTCCACCCCACCGGACATCTCGCTTCCCACTGAGATTCCAGCAAAAGGGGATGACCCAGTTATCCGCCGTATCGTGATCCATGAGCTACGATGGCCGTAACGTATTCCATATTCGTCCCATCCGCTTTTCACAGAAACGAGATCATCTCCGACAGATATGTGTGAATCCTCTATGCAGACATTGGAACTGGAATCTGAGGCAGTATAAACGCAGAGGCGTTAGTTATCTTTGTTTCCTGAAAAATTCGAACTCTTCCACAAAGAAGCAATCAGTAAGATTGTCTCGCCAGCTAAAACATACTCCTGAACATCTATCACAGCATCATTAAGAGGACTAACTGAATTCGAGAACGTGCGGAGGATTGCCTCAATATGATGATCTAACGCTGTCTTCACTTTTACTGTTGCCATTGGTTGTTATATTAGCTCTTATAGATGATATCAAAGTACTGAGATACTGTACATTGAGCAAACATTGGCTGTATGTAGCAGACAACTGCATAACTGGATAGGATTTGCTAACCATGTGCCCTGCTTGCACTCAATCCAATGTAATACTTTGTTCAGAACCATCTACTTTAGATGAGCATCATCGTATGATGCTCATCTAAAGTACATAAGATGCACTGCAGTTCTGCAAACAGCCCATGCACATCTGAAGCGTGCACTATGAAATGGGATAGCAATGCTAACCTGGGCCAGAAGTTCCCAGTAAAATTCGAGCATAGTATGTACCTGGATCAATTCCATCGGTATTGGGGGAGTCGTAGGGGGCCAATATGGTTACATATCTGATGACAACGTCACTGTTGAAAAGGAAAAAGAGAACTATCAGATCAGGTTTGAGCAAGATGTCCATTACTCCTAAGTTGCTGGATTAGTATTGCAGTATCACTAATTAAAAACCATGTCCTAAGATCTGCACATAGACACATTGAAACATGCACATCTAGAGGTAACCTGCAATAAACAGGGTGAATGTTCCAAAAGGGGGAATTCTTGAAAACCACGTTGGAGATCATGATGCTTCTGGAGTGCATAAATTCAATAAGATGCGGTCGAGTATAGCGGAGAGTGCCCTGCCTCCACATGTTCCACCATACCTCTCCTTGACCATCGATGGTCCCATTCTCACCTGAAAAAGAAAAATAGTACAATTTCTTTACAAGGTTTGTTTCTGAACTTTGGATCCATTTAAGACTGTTATGATGCAGCGACTTCAGTTCAATGGTGGATAATGACTTCGTGAGATGCTTGTTGAAGTGAAGGATCATGCAACATGTTTTCATTGATACCCACCCGTGATTATTACATCTCGAAGGCCATATCCTTGGATGAGACTCATATACCTCCTTCCAGGACGCTCCCTCCCTCTTCCGTAAGAAGGCAAGGGCGCAATCAGAGGCCAATTCCAAGTATCCTGAAGCATCAACCACCACAGTTTAGCAGGGTACTATGCAATGTCAGGCAAATTATAGCTTTTCTTGCTATCTTCTCTCAACGTAATTGACCAGAAGTTCCTTTCATCCTCATATTTCAGAATCATCCAAATTTCTTCTTCCTTTCTTTAATAATTCAGAGAGTTCAGACAAAACTTGTGCACTTGATTGTCATGTTGCAAATTTATGGTTACCATTACAATATACAGTCAATAATATTTTCAACATATTTATGACTAATTAGACTATGGTATCTCGCAAGTTAACAAATCGAAAACAATCGTCCCAAAGAATATGCCTCACAGAGGAAGTGAGCAACTATGAATGATCACGAGGGAGGTGTGTGCTTCAGAGAAGCTATTGGAAGCAGTAGAGAGTTATGCTGCTCAGTCACCATGTGAATAGTAGAATAGGAAGATGTCATCTTCAGGCATTCAAAGATTTCAGGGACCACGCTGTATGATTACTCTGAGCTTCTTTGGACCTTTCCTCTCCCTTCACAACGTTATAAGAAATCTATGGCTGTTTGTTGAGCAATTCCAACACGTGAGGCCCTTCACCCTATTAGTTCTGCTGTTGATTCATTATGCTTTGAGCTATGGAGATGATTCGACCAGGTCGATGGGCGAGCCTGGACAGGTTCGGGCCACAGGCCCTCCCCAGGCAATGGTGAATACCAGCTCTGCCCAAGCCCGGCCATATGCCTGACACAAATGAGCTGAATCCTATGTCCCTTGTCATGCTACTGGAATAGGAAAGTGAATAGATTAATGTGATGGTCCAGATGAAGATGCATCGATGAGTTTTCGCATCTGCAAAGTCTAGCTGTCCAAGCATCTGGAATGTCCATTATCAGATGTGCAATGCACATGCGCTTGGAGCCACCACGCTCCCACCCCTATCCTTCCCTTTCTTTCCAGGCCCGCAAAATTAATTAATACAAATATTTCTGCTGAAGCTAGTAGGACCACTTCCATACTTTTGAGGCGGTGGTACCCCAGTAGCATATGTCTCATCAGGAACAAGAAAAGACAGAAGAAGATCAGACGAAATCAATGAAAGGAGAGCTCCAACAAAATCTTTAAGAAATTGACCTAACAAAATAATATCACTCGTACTAATCTCCATTTATGACTTCGCCCATGTTATTGTCGTAGTAAATTTCGTGTTATTACTGGATCTGCGTAATCCAAAATCAAGTCCAGTCGCACCTCTGGTATTTTTAGTACCATCGAGTGAATTGCGTTTTTGAGAAACATTTGGACCCCCGACCGGACTGCACAGAAAAAAGCACAAGTTCTCGTGTAGTTACTGCTCTGCAATTGACTATTTGACGACTCCTCCTATCTGGTCTCTACATAATAAATTCACAAGATATTGATTTATTTAAGAGCCAACATCATGCTAAATACATTCGAGTGTCACAGCAAATAGTAAGTCGGAGCCTGCATCCCGAGAAATGCTTCTAAGCACAACCTGGACCTCGTTTCTGCTGTAGTGTTCTGTTCTCAGATGGTAAGGGGCATCCAACTAGCTTTAAATAATCCCATTAAAAGAATCAACCGAATCAGGCCATCATGATAGTTAAAGAAACAGGAGGAATCCCTGCTGTTCTACACCCCACTCATCAGGATTCTTTAACTCTATACTTTATTGTCTACCACCACTGAATCAAATTCCCTTCGGAATAACTCATTGTCTGCACTAGCGAGTCAAACCTACAGGGTCCTCGTATTCATCGGTCACTACGATGAACGATTCTTACATTAACCTACCGCGTGGCTCTTCAAGAAACAGGACGCATACAGACTACATTGCGATTGGACTTCTTTTTGCTATTAGGTGAGGGCTAAAGCATATTTGAATTCGAGTTGCCAGCGCGAACAAAACCAAGAACTGCATCGGATTGACGTGATTCAGTTCCTTTCGCTACACACGGTGCCTATGGATCGACTTGTATAGACTCGCACTAACAATACGATGGCCGCTCATGGTGCAAGAATCATGTATAAGGTTCCGGTTCTTCCTAGTTCCCAGTGAGCCTAGTCAGAGATGAATCAGATTTGTTCCATCAGATTGAGCCTAGACGATGCTTTTCACGCGTCGAAAGTCTAATAAATAACAACTTTCTCACAATGTGAAGCAGGAATATAACTTTACCTGGGTGGCCTTGATGACGGCCCCCCGGGCCAGGTAAAGGGTCATGTGACTGGTGAGGCTGAAGCTGCCGGTGAGGTACACACCGGGAGGGATGTAGAGGAGGGTCCCGCCCCTTCGCCGTAGGTGCTGGATCCGGTATATTGCCTCCCTGAACGCCTTGGTGTTCACTGTTCGCCCATCCCCGACCCCTCCAAAGGCTGTTATCGATACCTTGTCGCTCCGGTACCTCATCCGCACTATCCCCGAGCACGTCACCATTGATCCTGCCACCCCCTCCAGCGTAATGGACCCGACTGCCATGATCGCTAGGACAACTGAGATGGCGAACCGCACCATTTTCGTAATCACGGGAGTTTGGAAAAGGCACTTCATTTGAAACCTCTCAGGTGAAACTTTGGCGGTTAGCAGCACAGGAGATATCCGATTGTGAAATCGAGCCGAAGAGAAAGGTACGAAAAGCGCTTTTTGGAGAGCGCGGGAATGATTGGAAGATGATGAAGAAAAATGGGAGGAGCTGCTGCTTTTTTCTCCTTCGTGTTGTCTTGGTGAGAGATGGGTGTCAGACCGAGAGGGTTACTTTGGAGGTGAGTTACAAGGAGAAGAGTACAAAGAGGAAGTGAAGAGCTGGTGCTCGCAGGACGAGAGAGAGAGAGAGATAGAGAGAGGATGGTGTTGGAATTATGGTGGGTCTGAAAACGATACGAGTGGAAGAGTCCAAACGAAGCTTTATAGATGATTCAACTGAGTCGACCAACATAGGGAGCTCATCACATGAACCAGCATAGGGAATCAGAGATAGAGAGAGTATTGGTAAGATTTTGGCGGAAGAGGAAGAGGTGAGCAAAGGCCGAAAAGCAGGAAAAGCATGACAAGGAAGAGGACAGGACAGAGTCACAGGGAAAATAAGGCGTTGCCCCATCACCTATTCACCTTCTAAAAGTGCAAGGCCTTTTGCTTTTGGTTTCTCCTTTTTATCTTATTTTTCTTCTTCTTCTTCTTTTACCTAATCTTTTTTCTCTTTGAAAAATGGGGATTTTTCCAAGGTAGAAAGAAAGTAAGAGCCGAGAAAAATGGGGATTTGGGCTAAAATACTCTTAATTCCTAAATGCATGCTTGCCCCCAAGTTCGTTTTTCTCCATATGCCTGCCACAATTATTTCAGATTCCCCAAGTTAGATTGTATTTCATTCTGCTAACTTGAAAAACGACCTTGTTTAGGAGAGACTAAGGTTTACTGTATGCCTCTGTTCAGTGCGCTACAATCGTGAACACATTAGACACCCCGTGAGGTATGGACGGGAATGCTAGTAGATGGCAATTTACACGAAAAGCTAATGATCGTGCCTCTTTTTAGAATAATGAAAATTCAGTGATGTAATTGTCTAAGGTACAAAAAATCACCATAGTTATGTTTGTACTCATTCCCTTCCGCAGAAACGACTCAATCCAAGGCAGGAATGTGAGGAAAAATTCTGAATGAGCGCACCGAAAGATATTAACAGCTCCGAAGGTTTCTACTTGTGAAAATATGGGATCCATGCGTGTCGAGGATAGAGCCTATTCTCTCTATGATTATAAGATTAGGTAAAAATAATGGCCCGTGATCCAGCAGAACACCATCCAAAACTGGTTGACCAGATACCATTGTCCTGTTCTGTCCAAAACGAGACAGGTTTGCTGTTCCTTCTTTTTCTGTGCGTGCTTCCAAAGGGTTTGAGATGGCATAATAATGAAACCGGGAAGTCATTGATCCATCATCTTTTGTCTTGGAATACGTCGTGATGAGATGGCCCATACACGCTCACTACACTCCGCAGCACGGGTTGCACTCCCTTTTGTCATGCCAGTCACTCCCAAAGCCGGAGTAGTCGGGCTCATTTCAGCCATTTCCAACCTCTATCGCCATCTTCTGTATCCGTCGCTCTAGTCATCGCGGTATCTTTTCTCTGTGTCCGTATCCCTAGAGCTCTGCTTATCTTACATGGGAGGGGCGGCTTACAGGTACCCATACGTCCCATGTTATCTTCGTCGGATAAAAAAAAGGCTGTGTAGGTGTAACTAAAGCGTCCGAAGGGGATGGCGGTTGCCTATGTAGTTCCATTTCTGGAGAGTGACGAGCAAAGATTGATGCGAAAGTGAAGACGAAGACATGAATGGCTGAGGCCGAGGAAGCAAAACTTTGGTGCATCCATGGTTTGTGACGGTGGGTCCTCCAAGCTAAATGGTCTTCACATGTTCATGTGATCCTCTAGTGCGCTGTCAAAACTGTCTGATCTGGCAGGCATAACATGTACATTGCAAACCTAGTTTACTATTGAGTGCAGGCAAACTGTATTCATTTGACATGTTACTAAGAAATGAGTTTCGGCTTATTCAATAACTTATAGCGACTGGAATTCGAGAATCTGATATTTCTGCACCAACCAAAAAGATAACCACTCTCTTGTCTGTCTGCTTTACTTTGTAGTAGGCTGGACATCATGTGGCCCATCATCGGCGGCCCAATAAACCCAACAGATGCTCTTGGCTGGACAATCAGGCCCATATAAATGCACGAAACTTCCTTGGCTCGTGGGTCGCGGCCAATCTTGACCGAAAATAATGCCTAGATATTCCAAATCGTTCTTTCTAATATGATGTTAAACATTCTTCTTAATGTCATGAGAAGTGACATGAGTGTCAGTGTTTAGAAGATAAACAGTCTTTTGACCTGAATGGAATGGTCTTATGTTATGCGCATCATGCATCCATCAAGCTCAATCACAAACTAATTAGTCTTCAACAATGTATTACGACAGTTGGAGGTAATGACAGATAATTGATGAATAAAACAGTCCAATATCAAAATATGACTCCAGAACAGCGCTTCCTATCAAAGCTAATTCCCTATCTGAACTCCAGAACAAAAAGAACAAGCTTAGCTGCGACATCCACACTACTATCCACAATTTGGCACAACTACCAGAGATCATTGTACCGAACAGCGTCACTCTTCAATCACAGATTCACCCGAATTTTTTTTTTTTTTTTTTTGGGGGGGGGGGGGGGGGCAAATTCCCTTCCTTTCAATTAGCGAGAATTTCCCAAATCAACTCCGCATCGAAAGACGGCATCGTCTCGAGGGAATAGCCTTCAAGCTCCAATTCTGGCCCAGTCGAACTGGCTGAGACGGACGAATTAGAATTCGTGATCCTCCATATCTCTTCTTCTTCAGAGCAACTAGGGGACAGCATCACTTCACTCCCCCATGAAGATGACGATGACGACGAACATGATGTGGCCTGCATTGCCGACACCTCGGCCTTCGTTGCGCTCCGCCTCGCTCTATCCTTCCTTGCCTTCTGGCATATTGCGTGGATCTTTGCGTCCACGGAGCTCCTCACGGCCTTCAGCCTTTTGCTGTCGGCGAGCGCTGAGTCCTTCAAGTCCTTTAGTTCGGGGAAATTCAGTCGCGCGTACTCGCCCCTCAATTTGTATGCGGCCCGGTCGTACGCGTAGGCAGCGGACTCGGCCGAATCGTAGGTCCCCAGCCACACTCTAGTCCTGTTCTGGGGCAATCTGATCTCTGCCACCCATTTCCCCCAGTGCCTCTGCCTCACTCCTCTGTACAGCTTCTTCTTGGACGGAGCAAGGCAAGTGGTCGTGTTGCCACAGCTCTGAGACGCTGGTTCCAAAGTGGTGTGAGTCAGAGACATGTTCGGCTTCTTCCGGTCGCAGAACTTCTGCAGAAGATCTCTGTGGAGCAGATAGATTGAAGAGCCTAACGGTTCCAGAACAGGGGTGTTATCACTGGTTGAATTCGTCCGGTCTGAGTTCGAGAAGATCAAGTCGAGAGTGTTGGAGCCGAAACCTTTCAGAATGAGCTCCGAGAGTGAGGAGCCAATATTTTCATTGTCGTTATGGTTGATGTAAGTGACTGGTGGACAATTCTGAAGGAAAGTTTCCATGTGCGAAACAGAGTTCTGCTGAAACCCTCTATTGATGGAAAAACAGATGAATTAAAGAGTGAGAGAAGACACTGGGAAGAGAAACAGGATTACCGAAAAAGACTAATCCTGTTTTCCTCAGGAAATACGACTCAGAACGAAGAAATCGCGTGCGAGAAAGACAATTTCCAGCTCAAAAAAGCTCGGACTGTAGAGAAACTCAGAAACTCACAGCAGACTCTAGAACAGAGGAGTGTTCTGAACAGACAACAGATTACCCAGTTGAAAAATCGGGAGAAGAACAAGATCAAAAAGAAAAGGAGGAGGAGGAGGAGGAGATTGAATCGCAAAGTTAAGGAAGAAGAACGAGACTGATACTGCGTTCCCAAGTTTGACATTGGGAGTGTATTTATAGCTGCAGGTGGGGGGAAGAGTACCCTCAAAAGAAACCGCCCTTTGGGGATGCCGTGCAGGTTGTGGAGGTAATCTTGACGGCGAGCTGTACCAGCTCAAAAGCGCGGTCATCCCTTTCTTCAGTTTGATTTACGCGACGTCGCCACGGGGCCAGACTCGGGCCACGGAGAAAAGAAGAAAGAGAGAGAGAGAGAGAGAGAGAGAGAGAGAGAGAGAGTGAGAGGCTACTTTATGAATTTATTGCAGTGGATCGAGTCAGCCCCTGTTTCTCCGAGCGTATCGTCTTCATCTCGTGCGCGATGAACTTTGGCCCTTGAGTCAGCTTCTTATCCTCCCGACTTTAGGCAGAGGATCGAGCTTCGCTTAATGACATGATTTACGTTTTAAACAGGATTTAAGAGTAGTCCCAATTGGAAACTCCACCTTATCTATTGATTGATACGGTTCAGTTCACTTCAAGAGAATAAAAGGAAAAATAAAGTCAAAAAAAAAAAATACAGAGATACCATCAAACTAAATAGGTTACAAGAGATTCCTTCATATTACGCCGAGCATTTGCTGCGGAACTCTATAAATATATAGTGCCGATGAATGAAGATATTGTCCATCCTTAGAGTTGGCTTATTGGTCAATAAGAGGATAAAAGCATGGCAATACGATGCCCGACATAGATTTGATCGAGATTTGGGTAAAGTTTCTACAAATTAACACCAGTCATATAAGGCCATACTTGATTAGAAAGAAAATACCGTGCATCTTTCATTCATGATCTAATCTTTATTAATAAAAAAGGCTATATTTGTCTTTTCTTTGGTCGGAGGATGTTTCTGTCTAACTATGCACCGATTGATTACGGACATCACCTAAAGTTAATCTTTTTCCTTCTAAAAGGAGATGGCGATGAGGTCAACCGGTCCAATCAAGAATGAACAAAAACATGATGATCGCATCCTCCTTTGACCCCTTCTTCGACAATCAATGGCCGCAGAAGCCTGGAAGGCGAGCCATCCCAAATGTCAACCGATGAAGCGGGAGGTGGGGACCCGTCTCGAGCTGGTCCATGAAGCCAAAATCGCATTGAAGACGCAAAGTGGGGCGGAGCTTCTCCCTCTTGGACTTTTTTGGAAGAGGGGGGGAAGCTCGTGAGAGTGCGCCTCGCTTTAGTCTGTCATCCGAGATGTCCTGAGAATTGGACCCTGTATCCCCGTGAACGATTCATCCCCTTCCTATTTATGCAACGAAGCATCTGAGCTAACACGATAGCATCGATTGTCCTTTTTTCATGACTTGATAACTTTAAATATACTAGAGATGGTACGTCCCGCGACTCGATTTAGTCAGACGATTCGATGGGCATCCCTCGAATATTGTCGCGGATCATCGGGTGGCGCGAGCCCGCTTCCTTAAGCGACTTTGGACGATCTACGAATTCGAAATCCGTGCCGAGGGTTGCTCAAGTACAGAGTACCTCTCGAAGGGGTTTGAAGGGCGTTGAGGGGTCAAACTGCGTATGAAAACGCAAGAGCCGTCCTGGCCAAATTGCCGTGAACAAGTGGAAGGAGAGTGGGAGGAGTCCCCCGAAATGGGAACTCTCCAAAAAGTGGATTTTTGTCGGCACATGGACTCGGTCCAAACCACCCAAGTTGTCGGGCGCCACCGACTTGTCCGGTCCAGCTGGTCCTCCTCCTTTTTTTATTTCCCGAGAGAGCGACCCGTGAACCCGGTGTGCTCCCAACCCAACCCCCACTTCTCGGCCGCCATATCGTGTCGCGAGTCGGCGACCGGCTCTCGAGATGTCGCGATTCCTCTCACTTCGCTACAGTAGCCGTGCAAAGCTGTTGAGACACGGCGACGCAAAAAGCCCAGTGACGCGGCCCAGAGAGAGCCCATGTTTGTCCGAGCTTAACCAGTCCCGACCCTGAAAAAGCCCAGCACGTACAAATCTTGACTTTCGCAGAAAGCTTTTGAGTTCCTTAAAGAAAGAATCGCTTCACTCGATCGGCTGACCAACCATGAAGTACAAAATCTTTTTAGCAACATACCAATTTTGGGTTGATGAAAACGAAATGCACCGCATTTCTGTAATCAGCCATCCAACAGATGGACGTCTTATTCTCCAAAATACCTAAAAAAATCTTTAAGAGTTCCGATTAATCTGATCGGTCCGAGTTTTTATCTCGTGAGTGGGGTTTATTTCATCACTCCCTAGCTCTAAACCGCAACAATAATTGAGCAGTTTCAACGGTGAAAATATATGCCCCAACTTTTGAATTTTGTCTAGTTAACAAATTCATAATTGCGGCATTTCCAGTGTCAGAGTAAATTATAAGAAGCCATCTCCTCAAATTTAAAGGCTTTCCATTCTTATCTTACCAAACATATAATTTAGGGCTCTTTACAATACAACAATGTCACAACTTTGCAATACCAAATGGGATTTGATTTTTGTTTATTTTGTAAGGATGAAAATACATTACCTAACGGTAAGTAGCTGTGTGGGTTAAGAGCTTATTCCTTATCGCCAATGATAAGGATTTGAAACCAACAGTTTCTAGCATCTTAAATGGGGGGTCATGATGTTGAGGTTATATGTTAGTCTCTCTCGAAATATAGAGGCCCGTGGTAGAGTCCTCAGTTATAAAATAAATAAATAAATATGTTTGACTAGCCGTATTCATTGCTTTGAAGTTGACAAATAACTCAATCACCATGGTGCTCAAGTAGCAGGCACGTCGACCTTCCTTCACTTAAGGCTTGAGTTCAAATTACCTCATTTACAAATCTTATCGGGCCCATATCTGAGAGCACAAACTTGCATCTCTTTGATGAATACCCGGTCTGTATGCTGGGAGGAGAGGTGTTATACTGAATGGGATTACATACACATTATATGATAATAGAGAGATTAGATTCGATAATTGTAACAAGTGTCACAAAACCGTCGCTCTCTAATTAATTCTATCTCTCATTGACAATCCGCGCAGCCGCATAGAAGTGTCTAATTTCATCCAAAACAATAGAAAAATAGGTGGTGGATCTATATCATAAACTAATATCATCTCCGGCACTATCCCCTTTATCGCCTTCCACTTCTCCGCTACCACCACCCTCCCCCCAAGCTTCTCCACGACCTTCCCCCACCACTAGACCCTCTGCCTTCAAGCTCATCCGCCTCGACAACCCCACTGTCCATCGCACCCTCACCTCCATCTCAAAGAACCACGTCGTTCCCGGCCACATCATCGGGTTGTTCTGCACCCCTCACCATCGCCGTCGAGCGAGAGCTCAGCTTTACCTGCTACTATTTCTTCACTTCCACCGTCTGTGTCCTAAACTGCTTCCCTTACACCCCAACTCTTCACGACAAGTTCGCCAGAGGGGTTAAAGACTTCGACGCCCCCACAAGATGTCCCCGGCACACCGCCGATGCCGCCCTCTTATCATATCTTGAACAGAAGTGAACTCACATCTGTGGTGTAGACAGATGTAATGCCGGAGGGCTCATGTATCTGCTTCCTGGGCCGGACCAGGAAGGGCTCCCAACTACAAGTGGGCTTTCTCTACAGGCCTGCTCCCTTGATCTTTGATCTGTTTTTCGGCATTTTTCCACACCCTCCTCTGAACCAAAAACCATGACTCAACCCCACATGAACGACGACATTCACATCATGCACCAATGCCCTTCTCGTATGTATTATAGATCTACCACCCAGTTGGCTACATAAAAGGAATGCTAGATGCTATTCAACAATTGGAATCTTGAATCCAAGCTTGATATAGCAAAATTATGTAACCATATAGTTTATTGATACAATATTGACGTGTCCGGTGTTGGTTTATGCTAAAATACTGATTTTTCCCTAAGTCAGTCACCTTCCTCGCCCTTTCTAGGAAATCTTATATCTTGCCTCCCTCACGTCAGCTTATGCTCGCATGTTGCTTCAATTCTAGTCATCTAGCTCGTGCCCTTCGATTCCTGCTGGAGATTCGGCTGCACACAGAGCAAAGCTCCGCACCATTCGAAACCTCCAGCTTGTCCGTCCTTCTCATGATCTCATCAAGCGGAGAACATCGTTTACACCTTAGGCACGGGAACACAAAAGTTATGCAAGCGAAACGCGCAGTCTTTTGGTGTCGCTAGGAGGTGTATGGCGTTCGCCGATGACCCAGTTAGTCCTCCGGGTTGGAGCAATCTCCCCACTCTCTAAACTGCTAGAGATAAACCACGAAGGGGACGAATGATCCTCGATGAGAAATTACAGAACATCTAATGATTACGTAAGGAATCCTACGGTGTCGCGTTAAAGTAAGTATATGGTAATTCTTCTACGGGACTGAGTGGTTAAGTAAGGCGAATGGGTAAGTTTTAGGGGGAGAAAAGAACAGCAAGCACGTCATTGTCCAGATGGAGCCAACACAGAAGGAGCACGTGAGACGTAGCGAGCGCCCACATGAAACGAAGCGGAGCCAGCAGGACCACACATGCACGCACCGGCACATGCCCTTCTCGTCCCTCTTGTGCGTACTGTCGGCAATGGGGAGATGATCGGGCACGATCCGTGTGATAGGGAGTGCCACGTTGTGGGTCTTCTGGCTTCGATGCTGAACCACGAGTCCTCAAATAGATCCGAGACGATCGTTGGCCCGTAAATCGATCGTAAATCCTGGGTGATCGGTTGCGGACGTGGTCTCCGACGAACAAAGCGTGGTGGGCTTAAAGCTGGAGATAGATGATGGTCATGAAGAGGGAAGTTGGATCGTCGGCATACAAACAAAGGGCGATTTGGTCGAGCGAAATTTCTTGGCAACCCGAAGCCACTTTCCGGGAAATCACGGCACGATGCACTGATAGAAGGAGAGTAATGGGAAGGCAAATCGTCGGCATACGCTCTAAGTGATTACCCGCATACAAAAGCGAGCCCGACGTGGGCTCTACTCCACGTTAAAAGTGTTCTGTCGGGCGTCGTTCCCGGACAAAACACAAAAGGTTCGATGATCCGTTTCGCCGGTCCCTCCGACAAGCGAGGCACGGGGGGGGAGCGGACGAAGAATTCTGACATCTGAAGCCACACGATCAAACTGCCCTTTTGTTGTGACGCCGCGGTGCTTTTGAATCGTTGATGATGTATGTCGTCCCGGATGCTCATGCGACATGATAACGCAAAAGGGAGGAAACTAGTCGGGTTTTCATGTCAAGGATTTGAAACTTTGGATGTCAAGCGTTTTCATTCATTCATGTCCATATCTCGGACAGAAAAAGAAAAACCTTAGAAGCATTGTTGAAAGCATTTCTAACAGCTCGACTCGCATGTTTCGGAAAAAGCGTCAAAAAAGTCATAAATTTATTTTGTCTATACCAATTTTAATTCTCAATCTTTTAAACGTACTAATTCAATCTAAAATTGGCATATGTAAAATGTTTAGAATTGAATTGGTACATAAAATCAGTTTATGATTGAATTTGTACATTTAAAAGGTTTAGGACTGAATTGGTATAAACACAATAAGTTATGACTTTTCTAACATTTTTCCTCCCGTATCTCAATCACACAATCTTTTGAAACCCCGTTGAAAGCCGCATGAAGATAAAGTTGGCGGGATTGGTTAATTCGAACATATCAATTACTGTTTGGCCCTGCTTCAAAGCTATTAATGATCGAACTAAAAGCGACGGAAAGATATCATTTCTTTTTACACTAGATTTGTTTTAGTGTAGAGGAGAGCGTTCTTGCTTTTGTGTTTTGTCTCCTCGTGATGTTTCTGTAGGCTGGTCCATTTCACCAAATAAAGGAAGGGTAAAAGAATCGAAGGCCAAAGAAGAAGGGATTGGTCTCCGATGAAAAGCTCTCCCGGATCGATTCCTCCATACATTTGGCCCACTTTTTAGGTGGGTTGATTTTCGAATTGGTAGTCCGGAATGTGAATTGAACTTTTTTTCTTTTAAGTCTGGCTACCGAAGCACATGGATTGAGGAAGATAGCTTACCCCAATTACAAAATGGTGGTCAAAACTCCGGGACATGCCTCTCTTTCCAAAGACTCAATAGGCTGCTAACTACTGCCCAGGTAATCGAAATGGCGACCGAAATTAGACAACTAAATAGATAAATAAGAGAATATTGATGACTAATGTTCTGGGGAAGGACCTTGAATACGACATTGGGCCACGGGTCAAGCTTAAAAAGTTTAGAAATTGACATGATAATCATGTCCTAAACAAGCATCATCTCTAATGTAATTACGACGGCAAATAGATAAGGGGTGGGGGAGGACCAACCCTTTCCTGCATGAATGCCGAGCATCAACAACATTAGTTTCCCGGATGAACGTCTTCTCGAGGGCCATTCATAGCAAAATGGCGAGCATTCAAAAGGATGTGAATGCATGCCGGAGGGAGCTGATCGATGGAAAGCGCCTCGTCACTCCATTAAAGGAGGGGGGAACGTGCAGCATGTCTCAGAGTGAATCTTGCCGGCGGGTCCGCCGGTGTCTCCCTCCTCGCGTGAGGACTCGCACGTGTGATGATAGGTTTTCCGTACCAAAAGCTCAGCTCAGCTCAGCTCTGCACACCACACCTCTCTCTTTGTTCTTTTAAAAAACTGGAAGCAAGGCCTCCAGTTGCTGTATACGAAAAAATGGAGTCGTGATTCACAACTGTTCTCACTTTCTGTGGAAGAAACCCTAACATGCGCCATTAGCCTCTCCGGTCAAAGGCTCGGTTTCCGACGGCGTCGTCGGCACCTCAGATTGAAGAGGTAATTTGACACTCACGAGTGAAAAAAGTACACATACTTGTTCATCTTTAGGGTGCTTATGTTGTTGTGTTAAATCAGGATGAGCTCGGATTTCATAATCGGTCGATGATATCGCACGGGTGCAAGAGTTAAGAGTCACGAATAGCAAGAAGTGTCACACGGAACATTTTTCTCTAGAAATGTCATTTATTCTTATGTAGGCACTCTCGTGCTTAATCTCTTAATCACGATTAGTAATGTATGGGAACATTCTCCAATCGTATTCCTATCCAATATGGTTAGATTATTCTTCTCACAATGTGTGCTAATATCACCTCAATGAACTAGGCCGATAGATTAATCCAAATTTCTAGTAGAGGAATTTTAAAGATATATAGTACTCGAAAGATCGAAGATAATAAGTTCGGTCATTATGGCTGATTCCTTTCTAGAATATGGCTCATTCGCAAGTGGAGAATTAGAAAGTTCGAAATCTCGCCTATCCACCCTTTCTCCCTTCAAAGCTCCACTTCTGTCAGAGGCCAATGTCATCAATTTGTGTATTACGTATCAAGTTGCATCTCTCGTCCGCACATAACCACCAAATTACCGCTTCATTTCCCAAACTACCCTCCGCTAAAATAAAACCTTACACCCTCTCTCTCTCTCTTCCGCCAAGTACAGGCTCGACAAACCCGCCGCGGCATCTTACCTCGACCACCACGAGTAGCCGTTGCCTCCAGATGCACCTCCGATGGTGAGGCTAGTGTGGATAAAGGAACTTGATTTGGCTGCCATGGCTGCGACGCCTGAGATATGATATAGAGAGCTTCGCATGTTGGCGGCCACCCTTGTGATCATATATAAATTTTGATACGTGAGGAAAGTATTCAATAGGTGAAATATAAATGATAGTGGTCTTCATAATTATCTTGATGAAAATAACACTTAATATCAAGAATCCTGGTGAAGAAAGATTCATCATCACCGATTTATCATATTGAATGATCTCATCGTGGAGTAAAGAGAGAGACCAACGGGAAAACATGGGTGTCGCGGAACCAGCGCCAACCGGTTGCCATATGATTTGAATGTAGTGTCCACGATCCCAATTTGGCTTTCTATTTAAAGTGAAAATCACTTTCCATAAAGATAAAAAAAAAAAAAAAGAAACAAGGGAAAGGAAACCTTAAGAAGAGCAGAGAAGCCGTTAAAGTGAAAAAAAGAAGGGGAGTACGGACGGTAGTTCCTTTTCCACAAGTTCCGTTGATTGCGGTTAGGAGACAAAGAGCGTGACGTCGGAGCCAACCTTTCTTTTTTCACCATCTCTACCCTTCACGCCTTTTTCTCTCGTTTTCAAACTTTCGATCCGAAGTATGTCGGTGGGGGCTCCAGCCCACCTGTCGAGCGGGCCAAGCTTGCTCCGTCAGATGGGCCCTTATCCCCGTGTTGGGCCCGGCCGCAAGAACCGACCGGGGCCCAATCTCTAAATTCGATCATACATTTATTGGCGAGGAGTCGTCGTCACTCGACAAGAGGATGATGGGAGCCAGAAAGCGATCGGTCATGACGGGGGCGGAAACAGTCGTGGACAAGAAGCTAGATGCGGCTCCGATCCTCGTGCAGATAAAATATCATACTCTCTCGTTCGCCCCCCTCTCTGGATCCGGATCGCGTGTCTTATTTCATTCGTTGCGACGACAAAACGAAAGGAGCGATCTCGACGCGTGATTTTTAACTTTTGCTACGTCAGTAAATGCAAGGCGTCGCGCTTTAGAACAGTCGAAAACGAGACAAGAGAGCAGAGGCCAAACCCATTCAAATCTACAGTAATATATTAAAGGGTAAGAAGCGAGAACTTCGGCTCTCACTCTCACGCGTTCGAACTTTTTCTGAAATGCCAGTTTTCTCAGATCCCGAAACCCCAAGCGAGCTTTCCCGGAAAGAGATGGAGAGTCGGCATCGACGTTTTAGGAAAGTGGGGTCACGAGATAAAAATGAGATTTTTAATGTTAAAAAAGAGAGAAGCCCAACGATGGCTTCTCTGAACACTGTCGACCTCTCTGCTGCTGGAACCGTGGGGAACTGAGCGCTATCGAGCAAATGCTCCTTCCTCTTCACTTCCTACCTTTCGGTAATTCGCTGGCTCCGGAGCCTCCATTCTACCTGCGGGAGTGTCGCTGTCCATAACCCAGTCCGCATCTCGGGATTGGATCATGAGTTACTGCTTGCTATATCTTACTGCCTCGTTCCACCTTTATTCTGCATAATTTCTTCTTGGGCCAAAGCCAAAGCCATATGCCCCACTCCACTCTGGCTTCGTCCGTGAATGTTACTGTGTTCTTGTCCTCATTTTTCTTCCAAGCGAAAACCCTTTGAAAATCCACGCTCGTCCGTACCTGTAAAGAGCCCTTGGGACACCCACATGATTCTGTTCTGTTTTTCAACCGTTTTCCATTGTAGACATCCAAAAGAGAAATAATTGGTTGAGGGAAACATATTAAAAGGAAGGGAAGAGAGAGATATTGCTTTTATTGGCCCTATTTGGCCATTTCTGGGCATCGACGACCTTCCTTTCCTCAGCAGTATTAAAGGGTCACTTTCTGCTCTGCACTTCCTCACTCCTCCCTCCCTCCCTCCCTCCTTCTTCTCTCTGGTTTTCTCTCTCTTTTTCTTTTTCACTCTGTGTGAGTATCGAGAAGCAGTCTCTCTCTGCTTCCTGGAGTTAGACCATCTATCTGATAAATCAGACCGACATTGCCATTTCTTGCCTTCAGTCACTTCACTGTTTGTCCCGGGGGTTCTTTTTTGTGTTCAAACGTTCGAAACAAAGAATAATCTCATTAGCAGTGTTTCACCCCACACTTCTGATTCCCCATTACAAACTCAAAGACCGTCCAGACACTCTCTGTCTCCTAATACCTGTCATTCCTGGGGAGTCTCAGTCACATTATGAAGAGGGTTGTGAGGCTCATCATTCCGATGGCTCCTCTGCTTCTGGTGCTGTTTCTGTGCATACCCACCATGGTCCTTGGTGGTCATGACTATGGGCAAGCTCTGAGCAAGAGCATCCTCTTCTTTGAAGCTCAGAGATCTGGCCATCTCCCCGAGAACCAGAGGGTCTCATGGAGGGCTAACTCTGGCCTAAACGATGGTAAAGCCAGTGGAGTAAGTCACGTTTCCTTCTTCTCTTTTGGCTACCATTTTGGCCAAATGACCAAAAATATGAAAATGAAAACAAGAACTCGACACAACCTGCTAAATGGAACTTGATCGTTTCTTTTTGGATATTAATTCTCTCTGTGGGAACTACAGGTGGATCTGGTGGGAGGGTATTATGATGCAGGGGACAATGTGAAGTTTGGGCTGCCAATGGCGTTCACGGTGACGATGATGTCATGGAGCATACTGGAGTATGGGAAGCAGATGGCCAAGAGCGGCGAGCTCGGCCACGCCATGGAGGCTGTTAAATGGGGCACCGACTACTTCATCAAGGCCCATCCTCAACCCTATGTTCTCTATGGAGAGGTTATCAGACTGTTCAGAAACGTCTTCTTTCATTTCATACAATCGATCTTAAGTCACAAACTATTCATAGAATCGATGTCTGAAACAAGTAGGGCTCTTCTCGTTTAATAATCACATGCATTGATATGGATTATGGGGGTACCTTTCCTAATTTCCCTTTCTCTCTGTCGCTTTCTGTGGATTTATCTTGTGCCCTTTCTGAATAGCCAAGATGGAAAGCAATTTGATTTGAACGTTAGCTCATGAATAAATGTCGACAAACGGTTTCCTTTTGATGTGGTGGGGGGAATGTGATTTGTGGTAACTGTCGTTCAGGTGGGGGATGGGAAAAGCGACCACTACTGCTGGCAGAGGCCCGAGGACATGACCACCGACAGGAGGGCGTACCGGATCGACCCAAGCAACCCCGGGTCTGACCTCGCCGGAGAGACTGCCGCCGCAATGGCTGCTGCCTCCCTTGTCTTCCGCCGCTACGACCCGGCCTACTCCACCGAGCTCCTCCGGCATGCCCAACAGGTTCCGCACTTGTCTCTGTCGATTAGTTTTAGGGCGGTTACGGTTGCGGAGCTTGGTCGGTGCGAGCGGACACCCGTCGCTTGCACTCGTAGAGATCGACCAGCTAGCGTAACCCCTCCCCATATTACATTGTCCTTTTGCCCAAGAGAAAAATCTTAATAGAAAAGAGGATCTAAAAGGAACTATTACTAAACTTGAAAAGAAAAGCTGCTGCTCTAAACTGAATCTCGTTATGGTATTCCATTTCGATTAGCGTCACATCAATGTCCCTAAGAAGAAACTGTTGTTCCATTATGAAATTTAGGCCGTGGTCCTGAAGATTCTTACCCTTTTTTTGTTTCCTTTTATAGCATGATGTTTCATAGGGATCGGTCGATTTGAAACTAAAATTGTAACTATTGATACAATCTTGGAATGCGTAATGGGCTACGCAAATGACCTAAAGCTAGGAGACTTACTAACTTAAAATCGAAATTTAGAAAGGAGGTCATTTATAATCCAATTTGAAAGTATAATTTAAATATGGGCTTGTGGCAAATGAAGCTCGGCGTACGCTTTGGATCTCGGAAGGCACATGTCTTTCCGGGCACATCACGCGCAGCGTCCTTGAACCCGTACAAGTGTAATCGTACCGCCGAATCTGGACCGTCCACGTGTTCCCCTTTGTTATCTTTTGTCACGTGAGAGGACACTGTCGGCGTTGGCCAACCTTCGCTTACTATGTCTATTTTTTTGTATTTGTATTGCTGTCCTCTATCTTCTATTAAATTGCAGAAAGGACCCTATTGATTCTTCTAACCGCACAAGAAAAGAAAGAACAGAACAATTAAAAGAAAAATAACAAAGAGGCTTTTCTTTTTCCAGCTATTTGAGTTTGCGGACAAATACAGAGGGAAATACGACAGCAGCATCACCGTGGCCCAGAAGTACTACCGATCAGTCAGCGGTTACAATGTGAGTGTGTGTCCTTCCCTACTACTGTCCGGATCACAAAGTGTCCATTTTTTTTTTATGCCTAGAGAGCTCGTCTAGATGCATCCAGATGGTGGTAATGTACTATAATAAATCGAAGTGGTGGGTTCAGATTTTGGTGTCAGGAAGAAGAGATTAAGATGGGACTTGTTGGTTTTTTCTTGGGGTGGTGCAGGATGAGTTGCTGTGGGCGGCTGCGTGGTTGTTCCAAGCTACGCACAATGGATATTACTTGGAGTATCTGGGCAGGAATGGCGACTCCCTTGGTGGGACCGGATGGGCAATGAATGAATTCAGCTGGGATGTTAAGTATGCCGGTGTTCAGACGCTTGTGTCCAAGGTCACTTACTCTCCTCAAATCTCCACACGCACCTACCAAATCTCCTTTGACACACTGGATCACCCGTCTCGTTTTTAGTCGATCATCGGCATTGTGGTTGTCGCATGATGCCCGTGTAGCTCGTCGTCACTCAGCTCTGTGGGGCTCAGTTGCTTGTCATTCCATTAACAGTGTTGATGGACGCGAACTCACCACGGATCATATGTTGTTTCTTGAAATTTTTTGATGAAGTCTTAGCTTGACGAATGATAACCTCCATGAGTTAGTAAGAATCGATCTTCGGTTGATATATAGTCAATTGTGTAGTCATGCAATGAGATGATTTGTCTATGCTTATGCAATAACATCACTCTGTTGTAGCGGTTTGGATGAGGTAAGCTTAACTGGGTTCTTGTGTGTTGCTTCCACTGCAGATCCTGATGCAAGGGAGAGCAGGTCATTATGCACCGGTGTTTGAGAGGTACCAGCAGAAGGCGGAGTACTTTATGTGCTCATGCCTTGGCAGAGGGTCTAGGAATGTCCAGAGGACACCGGGCGGTCTCATGTTCCGCCAGCGGTGGAACAACCTGCAGTTTGTCACCAGTGCCTCGTTCCTGATGACCGTTTATTCCGATTACCTCGTGTCTTTGAGAAGGAGCTTACGCTGCTCCTCAGGTGCTGTCGCTCCTTCTGCGCTCCTCTCATTCGCAAAATCACAGGTATAGTGATGATTCCTGACTCTCTTGTGTCTTTTCCTGGTTCAATTTTACCTCTTTTTATTTGATGAAGTACAATGCATATTCTGCTTTATTGATCTCGCTAACACATGTTCCTATCTTCATGGCCTATTGAATTCATAAGGAACTCAGCTAACAAGTGCATCGACAAGATAAAAGTTTAAAGATTCCGTCAATTGCTGGAGCCTAACTGATTACACTCGCAGGTGGACTATATTCTTGGGGACAACCCGAGAGCAACAAGTTACATGGTGGGGTATGGAACCAACTACCCAAGGCAAGTCCACCACCGTGCTTCTTCGATCGTCTCTTTTAAGGTCAACCCCACATTTGTGAGCTGCCGAGGAGGTTATGCAACCTGGTTCAGCAGCGAGGCCAGCGATCCAAATCTCTTGACTGGTGCAATAGTCGGCGGACCTGATGCCTACGACAATTTTGCAGACCAGAGGAACAACTATGAGCAAACCGAACCAGCCACATACAACAACGCGCCTATTCTCGGCGTGCTTGCAAGGCTAAGTGGAGGCCACGGGGGATTTGACCAGCTTGTTCCAGGTGAAAAATATCATGATAATGAATGTTATATCCAAATTTTGTTTTGATCAGAAGAAGCATCTTGGGCTCACTTTCTGATTGTTCATCAACGACTAATAAGCATCTTCTATGCAGTTGAGCTTCCTGCCCTAAAACCGATTGTTTCGAGACCAAATCCAGTGTCAGGTAATTGGATCATCCATAATTCCAAGAACACATTTAAGTCTCTTCTTTTCTGTTGGGACCGTCTACATCCAAGAGAGGACTTGTATAATTGATACTTATAGGAAACAAATTATTATGGCAAGGAAAACTTGAATTCAACCAGAGAAGAAGAGGCAAAAAACTGGAACAAAAATATTATTTGATTCGTCGATCATCAAAAAAGAAATAAGCAAAAGCTTTACATTAGTATGCAAATATGGAGATGACTGAACAAGACATCCGTATTCTAAGTAAAAGAATTCATCGCTGGCTACTACGACTTCTGAATCAAATTCATTCATCATGTAATGTGCTCACACAAAGCCAAGTGATTTGTTTTCCATTGGCATATGGTTTTGATAAATATCAATACATTGGTCTTGCATTTCTCTCTCCACGGTTGTGAACATTGTTTCTTTTCGCAGCTATCACCAGTCCAGTTGCTGTAGAGCAGAAGTGGACCTCGTCTTGGAACAGCAAGGGAAGAACTTACCACAGATACTCAACAATTGTGACGAACAAGTCTGATAAAACTCTGAAAAACCTTTCGCTTTCCATATCCAAGCTCTATGGTCCCTTGTGGGGTCTCTCAAGATCTGGTGATTTGTACACTTTCCCTTTGTGGCTCCGTTCATTGCCAGCCGGAAAGAGCCTCGAGTTTGTCTATATCCACTCTTCTTCTCAGGCTGATGTTTCAGTCTCAAACTACACCCTTGAATAGGTACTCAATCACCTATTCAACGACGGCAATCTGAAGTCGGAAGACAAAAGAAAAGGTTTGTGCAGTTGTAGTGTAAGGATCGTGCAGCTATAGGATAGGCATTTGAAGAAAACATTGTTGCTTTTATCGTCCCTTTGGGTTTTTTTTTTTTACTTCTTGAGTGGAATGTGACTGGAATAAACAAAGGTTGAAGATGGAAGGCAAGAAAGGAGTGAAGAGACAGAATGCAAAAGGAGAGCTCATCCTCTTTCTCCTGCCACTTCACCTGCTGTTTACATAGAGACATTTGAAAGGTAATGAAAGAGTGGAAAAAAGCTTGAGAGGTCAAAACAAGGGCTTCTCAACAACAGGTTACAAAAGAGTGGTTTTTTTCCCCTTTCCAGCGTCAGACAGAAGATTTGGTTGTCTGTTTTGTGTCGTCTTGTGTTGTGTTGTCGATGTTGTAAGCTCTGCAACATTACTTGTTTCTTCTGCAAGAAATTGTGCAAACTCTGTTCTTGCGATGATACAGTTTCTTATTTGCTTTGCAACAATTTGACAGATATTTCCGTCATGGGTCTGCTCTTCAAAGTTTGTAATGTATGAAGCACCTGTACTCTGTCAAAACTCGAGGCCAGGATCTGTTCTGAACGATTGACTTTCATTTCAGAAGTTCGAAAGAATCAAGTGACAAGTGTAATCGAGTAAAGATCCACTTAGACCAGTGTAAAAACTACACTGGGGGATAGATATCCTCTGGATCACACAGTTCGCAAAGATCATCATCCCTCAATCTTGAGATGAGATGCAAATGAAAGGACAGCAATAACTGAATCATTTCTTCTTCTTCTACTTGGGCAAGTTAATCCCCACTATGGCATGTACTTAGTAGAATTGCTCGTGGTCCTTAAAATCTGGCGGACCCACTGGATTTTCTTCTTGTGATCCAAAGTTAGTAATTCAACAAAATTAAATTAACGGCATCAACTTTTTTTTTACTGTTCTTTTAATTTGCCGTTAGAATTTGTAAATAAACGCGAATACCTAATTCTGACAAAAAAGGGGGATAAATAAAACGCTTGGTCAATTTTCGGTCTTGTTATCATAGTTATCCTTTCTATTCTCCCTTGTTCTCGCCATATTTTCTTTATTTTCAAACCGGCTTGGTTCGGGCAGTTCATCATTTTTCGCTACCTTTTTCCTTCATTCCAAGTGAGGGCATGACCCTGACCTCTAAGCATATTCGTAGATTGATTGTTGCCACGGCCGGTAGGTTCTCGATTTCTAATTTTAGAACATTAACACCTAGAGCATCTGGCTCATGAGAGGCTTCAAGACAGGTACGGAAACACAACTATTGATACATAATAGTAAATACAACAGCACAATGGCTTGTGGAGTTGCATGAGTTCCAGAGCATCACTTCTTCGTAATGGTATTGTGTCAACAATATAACTAAGATGTTTGATTTATTCACTACTCTATAGAAACCAGCTCTGAGTAAACGATCTATCTGAAGAAAAATATCAGCTATTTAAATAATTATATGTACAGTCTCCGAAATCAATGCTGAATCAGCCATGAAGGCAAACAACGACACTATGGTCACTCGGCTCATTTGCACTATTGTATAGGTTAAACAGCCACAAATGCAGATGAGGATACTTCAGGCCCTCGGCTTGTTTGCACTCTTGTACATGTTATCAATGACACCCTGCAAGAAAGTTTTATTTAGTATTCTTTGGAATAGAGATTATGAGAAGAAATCGAGATATAAAGCATATAATGTTTCTCAAACAGCTGACTGGCAACTGCACATGCGAGAATTCATAGACATTTTACTCCAATATATACGACTGTCCCAATCAAATATTCAATCAAAGAGAAATACACGTCAGACAAGTTTAAGAGACAGCAACTAGCACATCATGACCCGATTCTACTAACTTTATGTCATGCGCAAGCGATTGAAGAATGAATTAAAATAACAAAAAAAATTAAACCTTCCTCCTAGCTTTAAAAGCTACCTGATAATATTTGAGCAATTGGGGCCTCTTCTTCTTATATGTAGGAGTGAGAAGGTCGCGTTCCATATCGAATGGTACAGGATCTAGGTGCACCGCCTTAATAAGCTCAAATCCCTTCAGCTGCAAAGAGAAAACCTTTAAGTATAAGAAAGCTGCCTGAAAGAAAGGAAGAAAAGGTTTCTGCATAAGCAATATGACTCAGAACCTTCTTTTCTTTCCCAGTCTTTGTGAGCTCCCCTATGATGAACTCCTTGGCTTTAGGGTTTTCACATAGAGAATTGAAATCCCCACGAACTCCATTCTCCTGAGCCCACTTTTCAAGAGCTTCTTTGTTGGGGTTAACCACGGCAACAAGGAAGGACTCAAAGCTGTTACCGTAAACCCATATCTGGGTCAAGACAGGATGAAAAAAGTCAGGTCAACCGAGCAAATGCCGATAATTCACAAGGAGCTGGAAGATACAACGAGCCCATGTTTAAGAGATGGCAAGTATATGGCCAAACCCAAAAAAAAAAAAAGGTCAGAAAATAGTCGTAAGATCTTAACTGTGCCCTTGATCAAACATTTTAAGTCTATAGAATGGCAAGGGAAAGAACTTGGATTAGATTGTGCACTTCTGGATTTCATGTGGTAGCGGAAGATAATCTAACATGTTCTGACCAGAATGCACCACTACTTCAGCAGACGTTTCACTACTATAAGATCGTAATTAGCAGCTTGTAGATATTCCTGTCAAAAGTCGCGGAAAATGATAACTATCTATCATACAGGATCAATCCGCTGTATAAGTGCAATCCTGAAAGTAGATAGCATTGGCAGTGGAAAACATAACTGGCATGTCAATCATCCTGCTTCATCCAAAAACGTGTAGCTCAAATAGAATGCGTAATGTCTTCGTGGAACTGCGTGTGGACATGCTTTTGATGCCCATGAGAGAGAATATCTATCTCTCTAAGCCATAGCTTTCTCAAAGAATGTAGGAGCCGGCAATCATTAGGATATCGCTATGATCTAAGTACACAATTTAAATTGATAGTGACTGATTTTCCAGTCACCAGGACAAAAAGACACTGCTTCAGACGGTAAAAGGAAACAGGAGAAATTCCATGAAAGATAAAGCAGAAAATATGCATCATGCAAATCAGTACCTAATGAAATAGGAAATTTGCATAAATACACAAAACACAGATCAAATGCCGAAAGGAAGTAGGTAAAGGACCGAGGAAGCATACCGAATCAATATCACTAACAAGGCCATAGATGTTTTCCAGGTTTTCAACAGCTACATATTCTCCTTGTGAAAGCTTGAAAATATTTTTCTTACGGTCAATTATTTTCAAGCTTCCATCTGGTTGCCACTCACCAACATCCCCTGATGCAAAACATCCATACATTTTGACTTAAGAGACTCTGAATGGCACAGGTTTCACTGAATCTAAGAAGAGCGCTAAAGTTACCTGTATGAAACCATCCATCAACCAAGACTTCTCTAGTCAGATCTTCCCGTTTATAATAACCACTGAACAAAGTCTTCCCCTTCACGCATACTTCTCCTCGTGGGGTGCTTGAGAGGGCATCATATCCCATTTCAGGAACAGATTCCAAGCAGACATCAACATTAGGCACTGGAGGGCCCACTGTGCCAAGCATTGAATGCTCATTTGGTAGTGAAACAAATGTGCCAGCACAGGTTTCAGTCAGACCTACAAGAATTAAGAGAAATACTTCAAGTAATCGCAGGATAAGATGGCATGCTTGTCATCATCCATCTTTTTGAGAGGTTCTTCTTGCTGATCATTATCTCTTGCTAGATTGCAATTTTAACAACGATTATTTCTTGAAGTTTAGAATCAACAAGAAAAAGAGAAAAAGAGATCATGTAAAACATACAGAGGGAGCAATTCATTCATACCATATCCTTGTAGAACGTGTGCACATGTAACCACCCTAAGGAAAGCTTCTACGTGGTTAGATAGAGGGGCTGCCCCTGATAGAATCAGTCGTACATTTCCACCCAGCCCTTGCTTTACCTGATATACGGCAAACCAGAGAAATTGAAAACATCAGGATTTAGTTAAATATAAGGTTGGGAAGGACAATTAGAAATATGCACCACAAGTCTATTTTGATCACCTTACTGAAGACAAATTTGTCAAATAAAGGAGCTGCCTCTTCACATTTGTTCCCCTTCTTCAAGTTATTCAATTTACTATAGCAAATTTATGAGTACAAACTATAATCAGATATGAAAGTAAAATGCAATAATCCATTTAGTACAAAAAACCAAGCATAAAAGAGATGCAAAATCATAACAAATTAAGCAGAGAAATTGTTATGATCCTCGACATAATTGGACAGGTTCTCAACCTCATCAGCACATTATAAGAAGAGATCTAAAATTTGGTCTCTGAGATACAATTGCCTAGTTCGCTACTCATGTCAACCTACAAGTCTTAAGTGGGAGAATTCGTCATCGTTAAGCCATTTGATGCCTACAATATTCTGGACAATCACATGTCCAAGGAAATATTTATAAGTACGCAGTGGTAATAATCAATGAGCCAAATTTCCATTGGCAGAAAAGGGACCGAAATATTTAAAAATTCTGGAAGGAAACAAATAAAAGCACGTTGGATAAATATATGATAAATCTATCTTTATCATGCCTAAGGAACTTTACATACTCCAACAAGTAAAAATATGAGTTTTAAAAAGGAACTTACTATGAGTATGCAATGTTGAACAATGTATGTCTTAAGAAACCTCCAGCAGAGATCTTCTGAGTCAACCCTGCATGCATAAGGAATCATTTGTTCAGGAATCAGATATGCATCTGTTGATATTCCAAGTATCATTAATCTAAAATGATATTGCACATGCAGGGTCTGATGTTATGTCTCCACATTCATTAAGGCAGCAGTAATCCAAATTGAAATATCAAATGCCATGGAAAAGATGTTAGTAAACTTATCAGACTAAGTGAATTGTGTCAAAAGAAAATTTTACCTGAGTATATTCTATCTAACACACGGGGTACGGCACAGAAAATACTTGGTTTTAATTCCCCAATATCCTCAGTCAACAACTTAACGTCCTGGAACAAATAAGACATGAACAACTATGACAACATATTCTTTATAGGTAAAAGAAGAAAAAGAAATCGTAATTGAATAAATATCCTCAATCACAATAATCCGAAAGAAATCATTGTTTGTTCCCATGTATCGAAGAAAAATCTCAAGACAAGCAATCAAACTCCCATCAATCACCATGCCATTTAGCAAATAAGCCTTAGTAAAACTATGGTACATCATTTTCCTAAGAAGAAAGAGATAATGTACAATAGCCAGTATCCTTACCCCACGCCAAAATCCAATTGACGCACCATGATTTATAAAACACTCCTCAATCACCCTATCAAAGATGTGGGCCAGTGGAAGATATGACATATACACATCCTTCTGGTGGAGCTGTCAGAGTCGGAAGATATAGTGTTAAAACCAAATGAACCCTTCAATATTTGCATCATATGGCATAAAGCCTATAAGCTGCAATTGGTCCCAAATTGCTTGTTCTCTTCAGGAGATCTGGAGTTGAAATTGGCAAAATCTTACCTCTTCATTGACACACTCTAGCAGACGCTTCACTCCAGCTATAAGAGTGATGATGCCCTCATTAGAAATCATTACACCTTTTGGGTCACCAGTTGTTCCACTAGTATACATGATCGTACATATATCTGTTTTCTCTTTGGCAGGAAGTTCAAACTGCTGATTATCTCCCTGAAAGTGAAAGTAGCAAGCAGATGTTGGAGCTACTAAAGTTGAGCGATCCCAAAACAAAATTTAATATCAGAAGCTGAAAGGCATGCATGTGATAGATGCAGCATTCACTCAATCAACAAGCTATCCTTTTTTTTTTTTATTGTCAGTTAGCCTAGACACACTATCCAGATCCATCAGAGTTCTATTTAGATATGGTGAGGAATGTAAACAACATTAGCCATCAAAATTAAAAGCACCCAAAAAATTAACCATGCAAAACAGATTTCTAGATCGACCATCAAGTTAACAATACAATGTGCAAAAGTTACAAAAGATAGAATGGTCCACACCACCCAGATCTAAAGTCGCAGCACCGATCATTGTTCTTGCCTCACCAGAACTACCACAAATTAACAGCTTTAAGCGCATAGTATTTCTCACACTTGACTTGTTACAGAGTACAGATATCTATCTGGCTAACTCATCTCTGTATTTACTTGTAGACATTTGGGTATAGCATAAAAAATATAAAGCAAAAAATTGGAACTTGGAAATGTCAGAATCCAAATATATACACTCATACAGTGCAATACATGCAAGAACTTTATTATATTAAAGAACACTTGAAGTATGGGAACACAACTTTTAATGGATCACTTGAAGTATGATTGTCTGTTATTATTTGACATTGGGATGTATCCACACCCTTGTCATATTTAACCGACAAGGGTATAACACCTCAATAGACAACTCAGAGAAGCATAGAGGTTACTTAAACTTCAAAAGCATTATAAGAATTGATCATCTATTGAATGACTAATAGTAAGCACTGACATGAATCAAACTTATCCATTGAGCTAAATTAACCTCACGCATGTGGGCACCCAAAACACAGAAGCACTAAGGAGGAATGCAGTTAAAACATTTCCTAAAGCTACAATTTGTTTTGCAAGCACTAAAGTTGTGTCATGTCCCAGCAGAAAAACATTCAGATAAGAAAGCATTAGGATAGGCTGCATTAATAATGGAGATGAAGATTGGGAGCCCTTATATATAGTATTCCAAGGGTAAAGATGAAGGATGCTGACTGAAACTGTAATTTCTCACATGAAGAAGTATAATGAAATATGAACATCTCTTTCAGTTGATGACACAAAGAAGCAGAGCAAATTGTAATGACCGATGGAACAAGTACATGGATAGAGAAACTGACCAGTTTCAAAAAATCCTCCCAAGCATATATAGCCAAACCAAACTTCTCAACTTCATCCCTTTGTTCGGGGGTCACCTTTCCAAAGCTCACGAGTGCTACAACATGGAAGACTTGATAAAACTCCAGCATTCCACAAGTATAGGTATCAAGAAAGTTAATGATCTTAAGAACTTACTTTTCAAGAACTCTGTTGTGCGTGGAAATGTTTTCAGTACCTGTATGTACAAAGAAAGATTGAATGATAATAGAAAAAGAAAAGATGCCTCTATCAAAACCTGATTCTAATGCCACTATCATATTAACAATATACAGTACTGAGAACTCATTACATGGCAATCAAACAACAAAAATATTTCCAGAGTACATTCACCATAGTTGATTAGCTACATTCTTGCTAGCATGTTCAGAAAACACATTATTATCAATTTCTTACTAGTAACAAATTACAGTGTATATAATTCCAGAATTTTCCCTGAAATAGCTAAGAACGGAAAACAACTGAATTAGAATAAATTTGAACCTCAGCAATCTTTTTCTCCTCTATGAAAGCAATTGAAACCTCAGCATGACATATAATGAATTCAACGGCACCAGCACCTGCATATTGATGGGGAAAACACATTGTTATTGAGCAAAACCTATTGGTACTATCCAGATGAAAAAAAATCATGAACTGGCACAAATTATTCAATTTGCATTGACTATAAAGTTAGTGACAGAAATAATTTATAAGATTGCATGCGCTCATGAGTGGACACTGGTCCATTTGTGCCCAATGATGCTTTAAATCATTCCAAACCTGTCATTGACATGTTATTACACAATTAATATCAGAAGGAAAAGACGTACCTAATGTGTCATATAAAGGAACGCAATAGAGCCCATGAGCATTGCAAGCCTGCAGTAGTTTCGGAATCAATTAATTTTGGCGCGCAGCAGGGTACTAGGAAGGCACATCTAAGATGACAAGGAGCTTCCACCACACAATGGAGACGAAACAAAAACACTCAGCTGGATGCAAAAACATTTAAAATGCCTGTGGGAATGGATTAAAAGTCTAGGACAGTGAGGCAGTTACCCGTGATCCGAAAGTTCAAAGGAAGCAGTTGCACCTTCAGCAGGCAACAACCTGATTCTATTGATATCCGACTTATTTCTGTTGCCCCTGCTGACTTTGATTGTATATGCGCACCATACAACCATACATTCTACTTCATCACTCATCAGTATTTTTCAAAAACTTTACATCTTAAGTGAAAATCAGGACAAGGGAACTTAGAAATTCAGTGGTTCCTTGGCTTAATTAACTAGCAGTGTAATATGAATCCAATATCTCACTTAATCTCAAGATAACACCAAAAAGTTTTCTTCTATGTTAGTCCCACAAAATTCTTACAAAAATGCATCTTGCTTATCCAATAAAGATCCATTTTGCATCATGTCTAAGGGATTCCTTGGTTTTGGCCAAAGAAGCAATGTTACTCGATCATTATCAAACTGACTGTAATCTTTTTCTGTCACTCCCCATCTTTTGTTGAGCGATCACATTTCAATCTAAACTTATTACATCTTGCCAAGACCATTTCAATTAGGGTTTTCGCGACATACTATGCCTCTTCAAGCAAACCTTTTGCGCATGTGTAGATTGATTCTGGCATCGAAGGATGCCATTATTCAAGTGACTAACTGAAGATGTTAATTTATCAGGAGATCAGAAATACTTGTATTGAGTTGTGCTGATTCAAATTTCATATGAAGTGCCTTTTGCATACTTAATTTCATATGAAGTGCCTTTTGCATACTTTCATTATTATTCATAACTATCTATACTAGTCTTTTACTCTGTAATTATGAGACCCTACATAAGACATTGGATCATGCTTCAGTTTTGATTGTTGTTCATTGTGCCACTCAGCATCTTTGTTATTGTGCAAGTCTACGCTAAGAGGAAACTTGACAAACTTCAAGGCAGTGCAAAGGACGGATATCCGCAAGCAACACTCAAATCCGAGGTACTTTTGTAAGAGTCAACAAAGATGACGTGTATCAATTGGAAAAAGGAAAAATGATGACATGTCCCTTTGCTAGTAGACTGTTGGATATCCCCAATGGAGAGACCTTAAAGAATTTGAGCATTAAAATCCCAGAAAGTGAATCAGATGGCATGAGATTCGGCAGGACTATCCTCCAGGCTCCACTACCAATTCTTACTTTGTGCTATCAAGACAGGTTATGTTTGCAAAAAGCTACAAGTCTACTAACATGTTTGATCCCCCGAGGAAGCAACATACCTCCATGCTCATAATCCACTCTGGGCTGTTGACACCATAAATTCCACATTTCGCTCCCTGTGTCAGAGAAACAAAACAATTAAAATGCATGACATATTGTTCAAGACTGGAGCTTTAATTGGTAAAATGTTTTACCGGTTCAACACCACAGTTCCGGATAGCATTTCCAACTCTGATCACTATATCGTATACTTCTCTGTATGTTTGCCACACATATCTTCCAGCCTGCTTTGAAACAATCCAGACATCAAGGCAAGACGTAGCAAGTAATGCGCAAAAATGACCAATTAATCATGATCGCACCTTTCCATCCACAATCTCACGTCGACCGAGCATACGGTTGTTTGGATATTTGTCGACAGTCATCCTGTAAAAAAATGGTATTTACTATCACAAACATCACATAAAAAAACAATCACTTACGTACGATATTTTCAGCAAAATAAAACAAACCAAGGCAGTCAGTAGGATTGGCTTAACAAGTATAGTAAACCAAAACAACACGCTCTACTGAAGCACCAGGCCAACGAATAAAAGACAATTAGATCTGTCCAAGGAAATGAACTGCTTCACTAAAGTAACCGATCAGAATCACGCATTCGAGCAGGTCTCTGCACTCGATAGGAATACCATGAATTGCAGAAAGAGAATATCGAATCTGAAGCACCGCACTTCATATATAATAATAAATATAATAAAAAGAACAAACTTTCAGGACGAAAGAAAGAAACGCCGATCCAATTCTCGAATCAGAATTGACAAACTAAACTTCACCAGCAATTCACTTCCACTTCGCACCAAGCAACAAGACAACTCGAACACACAAAGAACCCATCATCTCCAGCCCCGAACAGAACCCCCACGACGACAACTCACCGGAAGACGTCCCAGCAGCTCTCCAATCCCGGGACCGGTAGGGGAAAGCCGCCCCTGGCGAAGGCGCTCCGGTACACGGGGCCGACCGACGGCCTGCCGTCCCTGGCCTCCTTCCCCTTCTCTACCTCAATCAAGTACTTCATCTGCGCCATGTTCACTCCGTCCACACCCACAATCTCTCTCTCTCTCACACACACACACACACACACACACACTCTCTCTCTCTCTCTCTCTCTCTCTCTCTCTCTCTCCGCCTGGTCGCGCTATCGGCGGGAATCTCGATCGATCGGAGTCCACAGGCTCAGGCTCTGCGGCTCCTGGACTCGCCGATTGGATCGATCGTGGAGAGAGGGGCGGGGGAGGGCTATGAAGGACGTGGAGCTTCAAGGCTGAGGCTGGAGAGATCAATGGAGGAGTTCAGGGAAAGAGAGAGAGAGAAGTAAGAGGGGGAGAATTTTCCTATTTTCTCGTAGTAAAAAAATAGTCAAACGTTATTTAGGTGGCGCAAGTTGGGAGAACCGGTGGATGACGGCATTCGGACTGTGGGGCGGTTTCATAATTCCTTATTGGTTCGATTGGTCGGGGGGGAAGAGTTTGAATTAGGTTTTGGATTGGTCAACCGATGGGCGATTTGTTTCACGAATTCATTTGGTTTATTTATTTGTTAAATTTCATACTATTTCTCACACGAGGTCGAGATCAACCCACCTCACCTCACCTCACCTCACCTCCTCCCCCTTCGTCTTGGGGTGACCAATCGTTCCCAATTTCAAGGGCTTAGGACTGTTTGGTTTGGTTTGGTTTTCAATCCCAAAGGCTGACCTCAGTTGATCAATCTGGTTCCCAAATGAATCGGTCTTTGAAGCATTTTTAGGAGAATAAACGGTACCTTTCCTTTTTCTCTTTTTTTTTTTATGTGCGCGTGAGTGACTGACGTATGTTTTTATAATGAAACAATATGATTTTATATATTTTCTTATGAGAATATGATTTCTCGCATAAAGCATAAAAATGGGCCGATTCTCGATTCCAAAAGATTGGGACCGAGAGTCAAAGGGTTAGTCCTAGATCCAAGGTTGGGATTGACACGATCTAAAACCAATCGTCCCACTTCGACGGTGGTGAGCGGTGCGCTGCCATTGCCCAAGGGCTCTTTCGCTCACCATGGCCTTCGCCAGTGGCCAATCGATGGTTGATCATGCTCATGGAAACCCCGATAAAAGGCATCTTCCTCGCTGGCGCTGCTGCAAATGCCCCCATTTCCTCACCTATTGACCAACTCTCTTCTTTTTTTCTCAATATATTTGACTTCAATTGCATTCTCTTCCACATTACATATCGAGGTAAAATTTGCAAGGATAGTATTCAATACTTTCACATAAACCATGTATTAAATTAAGCATGTATCAAAAGTTAAAGGACCGTATTATATATGTTAAAGTTTTGGGACCATATTGCATTTGGTAAGTTTAAGGATTACATTCAACAAATTAAAAGTTTATGAACTATATTGTATATTAAACAAACTTTAAGGACCATTTATGTTTTTTTCTCCATTAGTAGTAGATAAAAATGCTCTCCACGCTTGAGTTTCATCTTGGGTCAAATGTCCAAGAGTCACGTTGAGTAAATTAAAAGCTCACGAACTATATTGTACATTAGGCAAAGTTTAAGGACCATTTATTTTATTTTCTCCACTACACTACAAAAAAAAAGGATTTAGTCACAGATTTTTTGATGGAAAATTTATCAAAATTCGTCGCTAGACGGTTTTGCGACAAATTTTTAGAGTGCCAATGATTGAGATGCAACATAGCGACGCTGCTACATCCACTAGTTTCTGTGGTGGTGGTCATAGCTCCACTTGCGTAGACTTGGGTGGCTTTTTAGAGTAGTTTACTTGAATTCCATTTTATCAATCCTATTTTAGGTTCACTATACACTTCACAGGATTGGATTTAACTATATGGGAAATAACCTAAAGAGGCCTAAGCTTATCGTATGGAATCTAATTTAGGCCTAAACTTTTTAATTTGGCCAATAATCCTTCTATCCTTGTAGCTTGAACTCCTCACTCCTATAGCCGCCAAGGAAAAATTTGAGATAGAAAATAGCGACCAGCCATTACTATGGCCCTGGCGAGGTCATGGACCTCTCCTAGATCTAGGGAGGGTCTTTAGGCTTCAAAGATTTTGCCAACCTTTTTTCTAGCCATGGTGAGGCGGCATAAAAAGAAAATGAATCGTCTTGGTGATTAGGTGGAAGGAGAGGAAGACATGAGGAAGAAAATGAACAGTGGTGTGGAAAAGAAATGGAATAAAATAGAAAAAAAATCAGACTTTTTTTTATATAAAATCAGTTCTTCCGTGTCCACCCGTCAGTATTGGCTATACCACATAGAATGACTAACACTTATTAAATCTCCATGTCAGCCTTTGTTGGCTTAAATTGATTAGATTGACTACATTGAAAATTTATTAAAAGGTTTTGAGAATACATCAGATAAATTAAATAGTTTAGGATTAGATTAAAGTTCGTACAATACATTTATGACATTTAAGGTAATTTTCCTGATTATATACCTATATTATCCTAAATTTGTACCTAAGAAATGTTTGGATAACCTCATATCTTATCTAGCTGAATCATTCCCAGCCTATTTATGGACGCCCACACGCAGCCCTACAGTCAAAAGGGATTTAGTTTTTGGGTAAATCTGTGAAGGCTTCGAATTGTTGAAGAATATTACTACGGTATATTCTCTCTCGCTTAGCTTGCTCACTCTGTAATAAATACAAAGTTAATCTTAACCAAGGTTTCAACCTCAAACACTCTATCCAAAATTTCATTGAATCCCCAAATGAGTTATTAAATGATTTTTGTTGTTGTTGTTGGCTATCCCTCAATTATGTAGATTTTCTAAGAAATTCACGATTTCTATAATCGAATCTTTCCAAATCTTTAGAAAATATAAATTCACTTTCGTAAAATAGATTAATTATCCAAATGTTGTCATTTTCATTACTTATTTAAATTCTCTTTCATTACTTTTCCCATTTGCAATCTGGGCACACTTACAGCAGGTACGTAGTATACAAAAGTAATTTTCTGAAAATTGGTTAGAGTAACTAAATCAAGGAAAGCGTCATCTTCCTGCTGTGTTATGAACATTTATTTCGTGATTTACGTAGGCACATCATTAAAATCAAACCTAACTATATCTGGTCCATACTCAACAAGTAGGTTAATGGCGGCTCGATGGAGAAGGTCGCACGATAATTCACCAAGATTCGCTATTGTTTTCCGGTTTGATTTGTGTCCAGCTATGGATCTGGCGTTGGAGAGAGACAATTAGGTTGGACCGGTTGAAGTAACTCATCGTAGCGATTGCCATCTTAAAAAGCCAACTGAAATAATCCACGATCGTCGATCATCGGCTAATGTGTCCTATGTCATTGTCATGCTATCGGAAGTTCAAGGCCTCGTGTTTTTGGCATGATATAAAGCTATAATTCAAGCACCATACGAAATCACTAACAGAAAGCTGAATTCGGCGGAGCACGAACACGACTAGCACCAAGACCAACGAAAGTTAGATGAGTTGTGACCAATAATTAATGAAAACGATCTATCAGCGTATCGAATATACCAATTTGGTGACGCCACGAAAAGTAGGAATACGACAAGGCCATGTAAATGGAAAATATATGTGGTGAGATTGGTTGCGTCTATGCACAAAAGACTCTGATTCGAGGAGTACAAATGCTACTAAAATTTGATATGAGAAGATTTCATTTTGGTATGCACCATTTGAGCTTTTGACATATCAGTCTTTCTGAACATTTCTTATTCTGGGTAATGTTAACAAGTAGGCTAGTGGCGCTACTCGATGGAGAAAGTCGCACGATGATTCACCAAGATTCGCAATTGTTTTCCCGTTTGATTTGTGTGCAGCTATGGATCTCGCATTGGAAAGAGACAATTAGGTTGGACCGGTTGAAGTAACTCGTAATGATCCTTCCTTCCAATGGAATAAAGAAAGCTAGCTTCCTTGGAAAACCATTTCATGTAATAGCAATTGTCATCTTAAAAAGCAGACTGAAATAATCCACGATCGCCCGACACCATGTCGATCATCGGCCAATGCCCTATGACATTGTCACACTATCGGAAGTTTAAGGTCTCCGAGTTTTTGGCATCATATAAAGCTATAATTTGAGCACAATATGAGTTCACTAACAGAAAGCTGAATTCAACGGAGCACGAACACAACTAACACCAAGACCAACGAAAGTTAGATGATTCGTGGCCAATATTTAATGAAAATGATTTACCATCGTACCGAATATACCAATTTGGTAACGACACAAAAAATAAGAGTACGAGAGGACCGTGCAAATGGAAAATATATGTGGTGAGATTGGTTGCGTCTATGTACGAAAGATCTCCTAAAATTTGATATGCAAAGATTTCATTTTGGTATGCACCATTTGAGCTTCTACATATCAGTCTTTCTGAACATTTCTTATTCTGGGTATTGCTAAGCTAAGTGTCATTGGGCAACATGCTCACGATCTTTCATTATCATATGCGCACTCTTAAGGGATGGTGCTCATCCGGATATGTTTTTCTTGAGTCAATTTGTGGAAATTTGACTTTGACACAGCTTCGTGACACCGCATTATCTTTGCGACTTCAAGCCGCAAAAGACAAGCGAGCAGACCGGTCCTTAACGTCTGGGGACCGGTGATGAAGAAATCGATTCGAGATGCGAAGGAAAAGAGAAAAAAAAAAGTGTTGAAAAGTCACAGTCGATGAGATTTCCACGAAGCTTCGAGCATTGATGTCTTTCAAAGCATGTTAGGACTTCTATTCGGGACTGACAAACTGAAAATAAGCTCAAGAGAATGAACGAGACAAGAAAAGAATTAAACCTTCGTCCTCTAAACCGAGCCTATATGAGTGGATGATCATGTTGGACTTACGGAAGTTCGAGTCGGGCGATCATCTTTAACTAAGACTCTTTACTGGTTTTATATTCTTGAGGTGAAAGCTGGGTTTTTAGTTCATGCTGGCCAGAGACGGGGAAGGGTAAAAGCAGAGCTTCCAAGAACATCAACCCATGGCTATCACTCAATGAAGGGAAAGTCGAATCATGCCATGAAAGATCGTGTAGTTTCTCTAATTTCTTAATTCGGTCATGATTTTTTTTTTTTAAGAATTGTGATCGTTAAATGCACCCAAAGTTCATTCATTGACTTGACAATGATGCGACAACCATAAAAGCGGCCACAATTTTTTTATTTCGACCAAGATAGAAATAGAGGCAAATTTTTATGCATTAGAAGGATGGAGTCCAAATCGGATGATACGATCGTTAAATTCATAAAAGTCCAACGTTGAAATTTATGCAGTTTTACGGGGTCTATGCGACAAGAATTGGTCACCTGGTGACCAAACGCATAATATAAACTATTTAGACGAGGTGTCATGATAATCAAGAGCAGAAGCGGAGGTCTCAATCTTCTGTTTTTAAGAAAAAGGATAGGGAAAACAAATATAAAAAAAAAGAGGTCATACTTTTCTAAGTTCCCCTTCCTCTAACCAGTCTTCTATTGATAGATTCGCAATATGGATCGCTCATTATTTTATTTAGCTTGCACCGTTGTGATGTTTGTAACGTGTATTGGATCGCTCATTCGTCAAGAGCACCTGCACGTTCAATGAGTAAAATGTTCGATGTTCCATGCGTTGACAATAAACTTGACAAGAACAGCTAATGCACTAGGATTGCAGCAAGAACAGCTAATGCATTAAGATTGCAGCATCTTCTTATCCGGTTACTTAAACAAATGTCTTCTTGTTAACAAACTCCATTTATGCACGATATGCATTTGCATGTGGGAATGAATCGACGCATGAACAAAGCACGGACAAAAGAAAATCCATCTCAGTCCGCTGCCCGACCCCAACGCAAGAAAAACTCGAATTAGACGGGTCTATTGCTCGGTATTCGTGTGATTTTCGTCATTCATACATGACACATGGGTGTTCCAATGGAAGATGAAGGGTGGACGGGTCTATCACACGTCCTTGTTGAGCATGCGTGAACGGCAAAAAGAAGCGGTTTTAAAACGAAAGAGACGTGCTTAAAACACATGTGCACTCTTTGCGCCAAGCTGGGTCAGCGGAAAGACGTTCGGAAGTAAATAAGGGAGAGTATGATAACAGCAAACTTCTAAAGAAAAATTATCCAGAAATGTCTCTTTAGTTGCATGATTCGTGCGTGCCACTTCTTGTTTTGCCTTTTTGCCTGAAGAATAAAGGGTTTGGACAGGGGACGGACCTCTATCGCTTTCTATTGGAGTGCTTCGTTTAAGGCGTCGACGAAGGACCAACTTTTTCGCTAAACCCATTCGTTGTAGACTAACCAAAGTTTGCTGCAATGGAGGATAAATTTGATAATCAAACCCGTGATCCTAAGCCTGCAAATCAAATTTTGAATCAATTAACCTATCAACTGATTTGCGCTTGTCTTCTCATATCTTATTTATTGATATGACATGACAATGGCCTTGCCATTCTTGTTATTCTTTCACAAGAGTTACTTCCTCCTTACGCATGTAGTTTGAGCTTCAAATCACTGATATTCTTTCCTAATGTAAAAAATTTGGTATGGAAAGTTCCTTAAAGGCAATGGACTCTTGATGACTCGCAGGATGAATGCAAATTTAGCCTGCGTGGCTTGTTTGTTCGGTAGAAAACGAAATGGTTTTCGAAAATATAGTTTTACAAGTACTATCATTTATATTACTTAGAAAAATCAGGAAGGAAAAGTATTTTCATTATCAACAATAATTTATGTCTAAACATAGTGATGAAAATATTTTTTCTCTCTCTTTTTTATGTGACATGAAATATATATTTTAGGCAAATGTTTTCAAAATTTAAACTTTTTATGAAACAAATAGTACCCTCAAATGTCACCAAGTGATTGTACTGATGAAGGAAACAAAATAAGCAAACCCGGAAATGAGATTCCACACGGCAACAGGGAAAATTAAAAAAAAAAAAACTTAAATACATTGCGATTGTTTCAATTTCTTCCTAAACCTTTTGACCAATTGAGTTTTAGATATTTTTATATTTTGTCAATTGAGTTCGTTTGGCCAAATTTGGTCGAGAATTGTTGACATAAATATCGACCGTCTTACATGGACCCTCACCTACACTAGGCAAAGGCGTCACGAGCCCTCACTATGGTAAGAGAGGGCTATGATGCCCTTGCCCAATGCTAACAAGGGTTCATGTAAGATGGCTGGCGTAAGGTGAGAGCGATATGGTTGACAAGGGTTTGGCCGCCCTCGCACAATGTCCTCATTAGCCAAAGGGCTAGCGGCCCTTGCCCATCCCCTTGCCAACCATAGACGAGTGTGTTGCAACCCTTGTTTGGTCTAGGTGAGGACCATGATGCCTAGATCAGGCGAGAGTGCTGCAACGCTCACCCCAACACGAGAGCATCCCTTCTTTTGTCCATGGCTGATGGGTTTCCTAGCCCTCGTTATGGCTAGTAAAGGTTGGCTGCCACCCTATCGGCCCTCAAATAAAAAAAAGTAATAAAAGAAAATTACAAAGAAAGAACCAAAAAAATTTAAATTGTAAAAATTCATTTAAATGTTATTAGAAAATGTTCATGTCGGCATGGTCGTGCTACATAGAATGTTTGATGTCTATATCAACGATCTTCAGTTAATTAGTTTCATGGACTCAATTGATCAAATATAAAAATATTTGAAATTGAATTGGTACAAATATAATAAATCTAGAGCTTTTTTGGTAACATCCTCCATAGATATGCATTAAGGTGAATTCTATCAGTAATCATAATAGAAGATAAACCTCTTAATTTAAAGGAATCTACAAATATAAATATAGCAATTATTATATGAAATTATCATTTAAAGGAAGAAAAATTTTACTATACATTCGAGCTGTTCTCCAACATGATCTCTACGAAACATGACGAACTGCGTGAGGTCATTTTTGTTCTCAGTCGATCCTTCCACGAAGAAGCCATCGACTCTTTCCATGTTGTCTGGTCATCTTCTCTTTCCGCGTCGATAAGAGCAAGCATCTCATGCGCCAGCTAGGTCGTGGCTGAACCGTGAAAGGACAGGGTTGACCAAGAGTTATGCGCCATCCGACCCTGCAATTCTCTTTGTTTTTAGGGTTTTGTTCCTTGCGCCTTAAGATGTGATGTTCTTATCCCGTAATGTCTCTTGAGTGGGATCATTCATGCATGCCATTTTATGCTTTCTTTTTTGCTTAAAGAATAGAGGGTTTGGATGGGGACAGAAGTATATCACTCGCTGTCGGAGTGCTTGATTTGAGGCGCCGATGAAGTACCGACTTTTTCGCTAAACCTAAACTCTGTAGAGTAATTAAAATATTCTGAAACGGAGGACAAATTGGATAATCAAACCCGGGACTGTTGACTTGCCAAATCAAAGCTTGGAGCGAATCAAATCTTGGATCCCTCAAGTCACCCGCCGAACGATGTGTGTCATATATCTTATTCATTAATATGATATGACAACGGCCCGTTGGTGATGTTTGTCATATATCTTATTCGTTAATATATCTTATCTTATTCAACAATAGTCTATAACATTTTCGTCGATGATGAAACTAATATACTTTTCGCTCAATTATTTTAGTATGCGGCATAAGTGAGTTTTAACAAATTTATTTTAAAATCTTCTTGACTTTTTATGAAGCAAACAATACCATCAAGTATCATACAAACGATTGTACTGATAACAGAAGCAGAATGAATGACACTCTCCACATAGATTTGCATCAAGATGTTCCCATTTTCGACTCTTGAATAAACGGAAGACCTAAGTACAGCTAATCCCAAACAAGGTGAATTCTATCAGTAAGCAAAATAGAAGATAAACCTCATAATTCAGAATCTATAAAGATAAATAGGGAAAATGCCACAAATGATATGTAGTTCTTGAATTTTTAATTTGTTCAATATGTTCTCTAAACTTTAACTCAATGTACAATGTAGTTTATAAACTTTTAAATTTTTCGAGATGGTCCCTAAACTTTCAAGAATGTTCAATTCAGTCCCTAAATCATATGAAATTATCAGATGCCTAAATTGAACAATTGTCAAAAGTTTAGGAAACATATTGAATATTATAATGATATTCATGGATCACATTGCACACTAGGTCAAAGTTTATGGACCATTTGTGTTACTATCTCAAATAATATAGCAATTGATACACAAGAATACTATTAAAGGGAGTTCTTAGTCGATCTTCAATGAAAAAGACAAACTTAAGAACCATTGACCCTTTCCATTTTGTTTGGTCATCCTCTCTTTCGGTGTTATTAAGAATAAGTACTTCATGCGTCACCTGCCTCGTGACTGAACCATAAAGCGACAGAGCACAACCAACGAACTCGGTACCTTCTTAAGCCTACACCCAAAAGAATGGACGAGTTGACCAAGACTCATGCACAAATTTTTTCTACCTGTTTTTAGGGTTTATGTTAATGGCACTCTTTCTTTTAGGTCCTTGGACATTACTCGATCTCTTTACTCCATCAAAATCCATTAATGCATACGTAAGCGAAATTTAATTAGCATGCCATGCTGCGTTTTGCTCTATGTTGAGAGATTATATTGTATACAAGTCAATATCTTGTTACTTACGGGAAAAAAGATTATATATATAAGACCCAACAGCTGGATTGATTGTCCAGAAATAGTGCCTCGGAATTGTCAAATTTAAATGGGCCGACGCTTGAGGTAGATTAGTACAACTTACGCAATTCTAGTTTGGGATTTAAAATGAAGATGAAAAAACTGATAGATCAAGTTGAATCTGCTTCCGACCATAAAGAAAAAAGTTGAAGATGGTAGTTTTTTTTTAAGTTGCTCAGGATCAAGGATATTAGAAGTAATCTTGGTTTCATTTTCATGTCACATTTCTTTTAGCTGACATTAAGTCAACTGAAAGATTCCTTTATATGTTTACTTTTGCCATCTTTACAATTGTACTGTTGCATTCTCACAAAAACTAGTAGGGGCTTATTTTCTCTACTGGTATAATTCTGAAAGAGTTTCTAAGGGCGCGTTTGGTAACCATTCTCGTTCTAGATATAATTTTTTTTTAGAATGAGTTTTTTTTAGAAATGGTTCTCGAATGAGTTTTTGGAAAGAGAAACGTGTTTGGTAATTGAACAAAATTTATGTCTTTGGAATAAAAAAGGAACAGAAATCTGTTTGGTAATTGCACAAAATATCTCGTCCCAAGAATAAAAAAAATAAAAGAAATGCGATGCCCGGCGACCAGCGATCGGCAGCGGGAGCCGATGACCGGCGATGACCGGCGGCAGGCGGCGACGGTGGCCAATGACCTGTGGCGACGGTGGCAATTGGTGGCCGATGGCGACAACCGGTGGCGGGCGACGACGGTGACTGGTGACCGGCGGCGGTGATCGACGATCGACAGCCGGGGCCAATGACCGGCGATCGACGGCGACGACTGGCGACGGGCGACGACGGTGGCCGATGACCGGCGACAACGGCAAACGGCGAATGTCGGCGGCGGTAAGAGATAAAAATAAAATATAAAAAAATTAGCTTATTAATTGGTACCTGTTCATTCTCGTCCCAAAAATTGAAAACCAAAAAAAAATTTGTTCTCATTTCTCGTCCCAAACCTATCCCCAGCCAATTTTTCATCCCGAAAATAAAATAAGGATAAGAATTTATCAAACAGGTTTCTCGTCCCAAACTCGTCCGAGGATGAGAAACTGAGAATGAGAATGGTTACCAAACGCGCCCTAAGTGTCCAAAAAATTGTGAGCAAAAGAAGTTACCCATAGGCTGATTTTCCGATACTTTTATGATGTTATTAACTGGCATTTTACTAACTTTTATAGACATGTCAATTTTTCTCCGTTTAAATACAGCATCATTTTGGCTTCACTAGAACAGCATTAGATCCACATCAGCTCTAGTTTCCCACTATTGACCACGTAAGCGACAATGTATGATTTTTAACGGGCGTTTTGGATAGAATTGTGACGCAGCATATGATTGTCACATTGGTCCACTTTTGAGTGTTTTGATGATGCAAAATGAGTTTCATATGTTGGTATCATAATAGGTATAGATTAAGTTTTTTGGTGATATTTTTCCCATAACCAATCTACATTGATTGGTTATTTAAGCTCTTGATCATGCCTTCTCGCTGCCTTTTGTTGTCAAAACTTGTAGCACTGCCAATTTGCCATTTTTTTTTTGGTAAATGCCAATTTGCCATTTCCAACTACAATTCGGAAGAAAACTAAGATTATGCATTAATCATCACACGAGTTAACGAGAATTTTGGCGCCACTCTTGGCATGAATTTATCTTAGTTGTGAATAGATGGGAAGTACATTTATATGTCAAACAAACAGAAGGCAAAATAAAAGAGGATCTGATGAAGACGGGCACAACAGGTACAATTTAGAACAAATGCATTCGAAAAATGAAGTTAATATCGTCAGACTTGCCAAACTAACTGTTATATGATATGACAGGGCATCCAACTGGAATGTGCATTCTTCTATGACTGTTTCCAGCTTCAATGTATACAGGGACTCTCATTGAATGGTCACTCGTTGCAATCCTTACAGAATCTCTGAAGAAGGACCCAACGAAGCAGCTAGGGAATATATGCCTTGCACCAATTCTCTGCACAACACCCACTCGTGCGAAACGCGCATCATCTCCTCAAAAGCAGAATCCTCCACATGATGCTCGTCTCTTCGAAGTCCAGATAAGTCGATCAATCAGCTATGCGAGTCGGTCTTACGTCCTTGTCGATCGATCAACTAACCTGATTCAGGAGGATGGAAAGAGCTTGACAAGGGCAGAAGCAAGTGCTTCACCACAAATAGTGAAAGTGCAGGGGCATAGAAGCTACTCTAGAAAGCGCACAACTTCCTCATCTCTCCCGCTACCCTGACCACGAACCTGGATTCTACTGGCTTGTACAGAATTGAGATCGTCGAATGTGGATTGGAACAATACAGAAGTTGCCAAATCAATTATGTTTGAGTCGAGTGTGCCCTTTAATTGGAGACAGTGGACTTGGTAGACCTAACCAAACCAACAAAATTGAGTTAGGACTTGAGAAATGATTATTTCCCCTAAACTTGCGAGGTTAAGTTGGTAACATAGGTAATCATATCCTGCCGTAAGCCATGAAAGAAAATCATATCACGCCAAATTCATTTCTACAAACACACACTTTGAGAGCATATGGTCACGTACCCTTGCTGACTCCTACACAAAGGGCAACTAGCCATCCTCTTGAGCCAAGGATCGATGCAATGGGCATGGAAGCTGTGCTTGCACTCAGGAATTGTCCGCAGCACCTCCTTCGATTTGTACTCCGACAAGCATATCGAGCAACTGTTGTCCTGAGGCATAAATCCTCCGCCATCGCCTATCTGAGTCTTCGGGTACAATTCGATTGCGGGCGTGTCCATGCCAGAGGCAACCAGGGCTCGAGCTCGACCAGTCAGAGATGATGGATTGGTTTGGTCTTGTTGAGCGTGGGCTCGAACATTTAATTTGCTGCCTATGTACAAGCACGCGATGTACATGATACATGGTATGGCGATGCCCACGAAGATCCCCCAGTGGGCGGTCGCACCATCTGGACTTGTTATGAAGAGGAGACAGTTTAAAAGATAGAGGTGCTCATGTATCTATGGATTAATTATCTAAATCAGCGTCCGACTGTCAATTTCAGAAAGACCGAAATGGAAACAAAAAGAACTCGGTGCAACACTTCATTACAACGCTTAATAACGTTTTAATAAGGTTATGGTTTACTTCTAATCAGATGCTCTGAATGCATATGTCACGGTGCCTCATACCAAGCTGACTATGTTGTCCATCACATTCGCCCTAAAGATAATTCTCTCTCACTATCTCACTTTCTCTTTCTTTATTTCAGGAAAAATAAACATTTTTTTCTCTTTTTTCCCCTTGCTGACACTAGAACAAGTTTACAAAAAGGAGCTTACTAATTGATCTGAGTTCATGCTATATTGCAACTTACCTAAGTTGAGAGAAGATGACAAGTATGAAGTTCAAAAATCAAGAGTTACTTTTGAGCAAAAAAGAAAACTCAATTGACGTAAATATGGTAAAAAAAAACATATTATCGTACATTTATTCTACATCGTAATCAATAATTGAAAATAAAATCATACAACAACAAAAGTTGGAAACGTAATCGTGCAAATTTAATAGAACCGCTCAATTGTAAGATTTTGCTCTTATATTATTTTCCAAGTCTGGCTATGACAGTACTTGATTCATTTGTACTCTATCATAGTGCATACCTATTTTTATAACGAAGGATTATGAGCATATTTAACTCATCAAGATAATCAATTATGACCCTAATTATTAACCAAACACCTTCGTTAAAAGAAAAAGCGCATACCATGGGAATGAGAGCCAATGCAGTCAGTCTTCAAGCCCTCCTCCCGCTTCAATCGGCACGTGCCTCCGTGGGCTTCGCACCTTCCACAGGAAGGTTCGGCCCACGTCAGACCAAAAGCTTTTGAGTACGGCACCGCATCGTCGCCGGACGGAGTATACGCGCTGTGTGCGGTCGGAATCTCAATGGTCCAGTCATCACCGCACCCAAACTCGGACAAGGTATTTCCAAACAAGTCGTCCGTCGCCACGACCACAACATAGTAGTTGTGGCCATCCAGACAAGACACGCGAGGGAACGTCGACGGGTACCGCATACCGATTGGACATTTGAAAAATGTGAAGCTTGTGTAGTATTGAACAGTCCAGTTGGAACCCGAAGGCATGAAAGTTTGAAGCCTCCTGGGGAGACAACCAACGGGGTCTCCAAGCCATATGACTTGTCGGACGTAATTTATGGATCTTACAACGAATTCCCCCGAAGACGGAAGACTTAGGATGGTCTGGCTTTGAGCGTTGCAGGAGAGGTCAAACCCCAGGTACACGCAACGTTCCTCGGGTTGGAACTGTTTCAGACGGAACGGGAATCGTATACCCGGCTCGTCGGGTTTGCAACGTTCGTCGTAGCACGTTTGGGAGAGAGGCGAGACAAGATGATCGAGAAGGAACAAGAAGGAGATGGAAAAGAGGAGGAGGATTGGCAAGTTACTAGCCATTTGGTGCGTGCCTGAAACAGGTGCCAGTCCAAGTGAACAACAAGTACGTGAAGGCTTTTTAAATACCCTTCTTTCTTAGCTTATGTTCCTTTCGGGATCCGATACCACTAATGGCACGGAGATGTTAACAACGTAATAAGCAACTGGATGGCATTCCGACGAGTTTCCGTGAAACTGTAATAATTTGGACATATGGGTCAAGACGACAGAATGAAAACAAAGGCCGCGGGGCTGGCTCTGAACAGAGAAGGGAAAGAAAGGTATTAAGATGCGAAATTTGTCTCGAGGCCAATCGTCGAGAGAAGGAAATGTGTTTAAAGCATGACGAATATGAAGCAATCTAGGAGTTTACAGCTGTTTATTTAGGGGGAAAAATGTTTTAAGCTCTTGATCGTGCGCCTGTTCTGATGCAGAAATGATGATGTGTTTATTGAAGAACTTGTAGCATAATAGCATCGTGTCAATGTTGCCATCTCACCAGGCACACTCATGTGCATACACTACAAAAAAACTGTCTTTTAGCTACGGAAAGTTGTCGACGGAAAAATTTCCGTCGCCAAATGACACGGATTTTGCCACGGAAACATAAATCCGTCATTAATTTATGACGACGAATAATTCGTCACTAGTTAAGACAAATTTTGGGACGACAACAGAAGAACGTCGCTAGTTGGCGACAGACAAAAGTTCCGTCGCTAATTGTATCACAAAATAGCAACGAAAAACAATTCGTCGCTAAATACCGACAAAATCTGCGACACAGTACATATCCGTCACAAAGTTGGCCACGGAATTCCTTGGACGTCGCACATTTGCTGCGGAAATATATTCATCGCTATAATCGTCTCCAATTTACGACGATCTCAAGTTCAGTCGCTAATTAGCTACTGCACGTTGCAACGCATGTAACTTCCGTCGCAAATATGCGACGAAATAATCATCCTTGAAAAGATCGTCGCTATTTCTGCGACCTAATAATATGCGTCGCAAAATGCCATAGCTAATTAGCCACGGGAGTGTAGTTCGTCGCAAAGTTGAGATGGTTCGTAGCAAAATCAGTTGCTAGTTAGCGGCTAAATTTTTGTGTTGTAAAATTTGTGGCCATATAGCGATGATCGGTTTTTTCGTCGCCAATTTAGCGACGGATTGTCGTGTTGTGGCAAAATCCGTCGCTGTTAGCGACGAGTTTTGCTACGAAAAATTTTTTGAGGCTAATTTTAGAAAATAAAAAGTTCCCAAATCGAAGCGCTCACTCTTATTTTCTCCTGCGCCGCCCTGAAGACCCGCTTTCCATCCTTTCTCTTTGGGAAGTCGAAACCCTAACTAAGGTATGTGCATTTCTACCGTTGTTGTCTTGTTCTTTCTATACTGGAGATCGTGTTACTATAACTTTGGTTGTCGGAAGCATGTGGGCGACATTGTCCTCGCGCAACGTCCACTGCGAGGCCGCTCGACCTCCCCCAGATCTGGGGGGGAGCAGCAGCCAGCTCGCCCATATATGGGGGAGGTCGACCGGCATTGACTTAGCCGTCGTTCGACCTCGCCGTCGCCCGGATCTATGGTTTCTCTCCATGAATCTATATGACTGAATGAATCTAGATGAATCTCTTTCGCAAACAATATGAATTATCGCATCAAACATATGTAGGTAAGACTACATTTCCGGCACTAATTTTAATCTATATTGCATGAAATATTCTTTGTTTAGGTACGTGTCCATGTTGAAGGTCTCGCAATCGAAGTGTTAGTTGCAATTATCGTGTAATTGACAAGTTCCAACTATAAAGATTTCAGTTAAATACTTTGGTAAGTCTTCTTGACATTGTAACTTGATATTTGTTAATTAGATGTTTCGTCAAAAACATAATTTTCTGACAAAGTATTTAATAATTTGTTTATAGATATGATATTTATAAAATTGTGCTGATATGTAAATCGTTTATACAGACGCAATGCAAAGAGAGAGGTCTTGGATGTATAATAAGAACTTACCTCGACGTGAAGGATTGACCCAAGAGTTTCGTACTGGGTTAGAACTTTTTTTGGACTATGCTAGTAGCAAATTTGATTTCATGGATGGAAATAAGTTAAGGTGTCCGTGTAAAAAGTGCAGTAACTGTAAATTTCATGTGGTTGATAAAGTTAGAGAACATCTTTGTAGATTTTGGTTTACGCCGAACTACTATAATTGGACTTGTCATGGTGAACCATTTATATCTGATGAAAGATATCGAAAAAGTGATGACCAAGATTTAGTAAGGGAAGAATGTAGCTATTATAACCAATTGAATCAATATCAGAGGATGGTGATTGATGCGGTTGGTCAGAATTTTTTTCATGAACCAAATCATGCAAGTACTAGTTATACTCATACACTTGAACAAGGTGGTTTTAGTCATGCAGCACACTTGGAAGATATAGGAGTAACAACATTTGCTGAGAACGTGTGTAATGATGCTTTACCATGTAATCAGTTCCATGATGTGTTGAAAGCAGCAGATGAATCTTTATGGGTAGGTTGTGACAACCACACTAAGCTATCAATGACAGCGAGAATGTTAAATATCAAGGCCGAGCATAATATGTCCGAGAATTGCTTTAACTCTTTTGTTGAAGTTATGCGGGAAACAATGCCTCGTGATAACATCATGCCAATTGATTACTATGATATGAAGAAGCTAGTTAATGACTTAGGCCTTTCAGTTATCAGGATTGACGTATGTAGTAACGGTTGTATGTTATATTGAGTCGTTGATGAAAGTGTAGAATATTGCAAATTTTGTAACCAACCTAGGTACAGGATTAATTAGAAGGCAGGGTCGTAATCAGAAACGTAGACCATGGAAGAAAATATTTTATCTGCCATTAATCCCCAGATTGCAAAGGCTTTATGTGTCTCAATCCACTGCTGAACACATGACTTGGCATGCAAAACATAAAACAAATGAGGATCTACTGTGTCATCCTTCATATGTAGAGGCGTGGAAACATTTTGATAAAACATATCCTGAGTTTGCCATGGAGCCTTGAAACATCAGGTTAGGTCTATCTGCTGATGGTTTTGCCCCATTCGGGCAATTGGGAAGACGTTATTCATGTTGGCCAGTTATAGTAACTCCGTACAATCTTCCACCTGGTATGTGCATGAAAACACCTTATATGTTTTTGACATTGATCGTGCTTGGGCCGCATAATCCGAAAAAGTTGATAGATATTTATATGCAACCATTGATTGAAGAGTTACGACAGTTATGGGTTGAAGGTGTCCTCACATATGATGTTTGTACTGATCAAACATTTGTAATGAAGGCTGCACTTCTTTGGAGGATAAATGACTTTCCAGCTTATGGAATGTTATCTGGATGGAGTACAGCTGGGATCTTAGGATGTCCAATATGTATGGAGAGATCAAAGTCCTTCAGATTAAAACACAGTAAAAAGAACAACTATTTTGATTGTCATAGACAATTTTTGCTGATGAATCATACATTCAGAAGGAATAAGAAAGAATTCACCAAGAATATGATTGAAAGAACACCTCCACCATTGAGGTTGACCGGGGAACAACTGTGGGAGCGAGTGCGTTACTTTCCAAGTGTTGTTGAAAACCCTAATCAAACATCTATTCAGTATGGAAGTACGCATAAGTGGACTAAACGCAGTATATTTTGGGATCTACCATATTGGAAGACACATCTTATTCATCATAATCTTGACGTCATGCACATTGAAAAGAATGTTTTCGACAATGTTATAAATACGGTGATGGATGTCATTGGCAAAACGAAAGACAACTTGAATGCAAGAAAATATATGAGGGATATTTGTGCTCGGCCGACACTAGATGTGGATGTAAGCAGTATGGGATCAAAACCAAAAGCTGTTTATGCATTGGACAAGGAGCAAAGACATGTTATTTGTCAATGATTGAAATATGTGCTTTTTCCAGATGGATATTGTTCGAACCTCGGGAGATGTGTTGACTTGAATGAATGTAAGTTGACGAATTTGAAGAGTCATGATTGTCACATAATTATCGAACGACTAATTCCAATTGCTTTCAAGGAATTGCTACCAAACTTTGTATGGGGCGCCATTACAGAGTTAAGTAATTTCCTTCACGATATTTGCTCAACCAAGTTAAAAGTACCACACATGGAGAAACTAGATAGCGATATTCCGATTATTCTTTGCAACTTGGAAAGGATATTTCCTCCATCGTTCTTTGATTCAATGGAGCATCTCTTAGTTCACTTGCTTTATGAGGCCAAAGTTGCTAGTCCCGTCCAATTTCGATGGATGTATCCATTTGAGAGGTGAAAATATTCTTTTATTACTCATCTCAAATTAATTTATTATATTTTATGTGCTGATAATATTCTTTCTATTGCAAATAGGTTCTTATATCATTTGAAAAAAAAAAGTGAAGAATAAGGCATGTGTTAAAGCTTCAATTTGTAATGCATATATTGTGGAAGAAGTGAATATATTTGCATCATACTATTTTGAGCCACACGTACAATGCAAGAGCCGAAGAGCAGGGAGAAACGATGAAGGCCCCATTGATCCCAATTGCAAATCATTATCTATTTTCAATTCTCTCGGTCGATCAAGTGGCGCGTGTAAGTCTCGTTACTTAACAGGCGAAGAATGGCATGCGGCGCATGCATATATTTTACTGAATTGTCCAGAAGTAGAGCCATACTTCGAGTAAGTGTACATATATTTTCATAAATATGTATTGTCTGTCAAACATTTGGTAATGTGTGAATCAAATTTTTTAACAGGATTATTGAAACTTCAATGAATGGAGTAACGCCAAACGAGTTTGACTGTTTGTGCAATGAAGAATTTGCAGCCTGGTTCAAAGCATATGTAAGTTCCCTATGCACCAACAAAAGTGTTGATTTCATTTCCGTCGTTTCATGTCATTTGCGTTGATTGATTATCTCACTCGTGACCTTAGGTGAACAGTAATCATGATCAAGTTCAAGACCAAGGAATGCTATATAATATGTCATTTGGTCCAAAATCAAGAGTACAAAGTATGTCAGCATATTTCATAAACGGGTATAATTTTCACATACAAGAATATGGAATAGGAAAAGCGATAATGAATAGTGGGGTATGTGTTCAGTCATCGAATGGTGGTAATTCAAACGATGATTTTTATGGCTTGTTGGAAGAAATCATAGAGATAGAGTACCTTGGACCGAGAGTCATGCGGGTTGTGTTATTTAAGTGCACGTGGTTCGACCCCGTCAAAGGAATGAAGGTATATACGAAGTTTAATTTGGTTGAAATTAATCACAAGAAAAAGTACATGAAATATGAACCATTTGTCTTGGCACAACAAGCAGTTCAAGTTTATTATACATCATATCCTAGTTTGAAACGCGACAAAGCTTTGTATGTAAAATCAAAGCAAGAAAGAAAATTGAGGCACACTGGAAAGATACAGCTTATCAACGAGAGGAAGTATGTAACACGGTTCACACTGAGGAATATATCATTCCAACATTGCGAGATCCATATGGAGCAATGATAGATGTGGATCCAAATGAAATTCGCCAATCAGACATTGATAGACTAGAAGAATTTGATTTTGTGACCGATGATGAAGATGATGCTGAAGATGCATACGAAGACAAAGAAGAAGACGAAGACGAAGAAGATAAAGAAGAAGATGAAGACGAAGAAGAAGACGATGGAGATTATTGAGACATTATACTAATTAGATTAATTATCATTTGTTATTGTTGCTAACGAAAGTGTTGTTATTCTCATAATTAATATTATTGTTGTTATTATTATTGTAGCGACGTATGTGATTATGGATTTTTTAATTTTATAATTGCTGATATTACTCATAGGTCGATATAGGGACCGATTGGTTCAACATTTGGCCAATTTAGTAATCATGCAATTGCATCTCTAATGCTCTTAAAAGGCCTTTAGGCTTAAAGGCCTTGAAGAGCATCCCGAAAATGCAAGTTTATAAATAAATATATTTATAAAAATTATGTAAATTATAAATATATAATTTATGAAACACGCATTTTGAACATATTAATATATTTTATAAATATATATTTTAGACTAATGTTACCTTTTTATAACTTTCCATAATTTGTTTCTTTTATTATTACTTTTTAATTTATAAATTACATTTAATTAATTTTTATAAATTAATTTATTTATAAAATTGCATCATGAAAATATTAATATTTCAAATTTTGCATATTAAACATATTTTATAAATATATATTAGAGTAATGTTTCCTTTCATAAATTTTTATAATTTGTTTCCTTTAATATTAATTTTTAATGTATAAATTACAAATACACAATTTTTATTTTATTTATAAACTAGCATCATGAAAATATTAATATATTTTATAAATATCTATTTAGAGTAATGTTACCTTCGAATTTTTAAATGACGACGGACCAATGAATCCGTCGTCAATTAGCGACGGATCAGATAATTGCGTCGCTAATTAGTGACGGATTAAACTTCTGTCACTCGTCAGTGACAAAAAAAAATTCGTGACTAATAGCTTCGAATTCCAATTTACATCACTAATTTGTGACGGAAAAGGTACCGTCACCAAACTATAGCGATGAACCAAACACCAGTCGCAAAATATAGCTACGAAAACACGTCTTGTCGATAATTGGCGACGGAATATGCATATGTCGCTAAACTTTGGCCACGGTATTAACTTGTCATCACAAAGGTTTGCGACGAATGTTTATTCCGTCGCTCTCTTTAGCGACGGAATAATTCATTCGTCGCTAGCTGTTGAGTGAGATGAAATCCATTGCCGAGTTGCGACGAAACGCTAAATTCGTGGCCAACTTGCGACGAATAATAGATACAGTCGCTGATTAACGACGACTTGGTGAACTGTGGCTGAATTTAGCGACGGAACTAACTTGGCCCATCGCAAATATTGCTACGAACTTTTGTTCAGTCGCTAGCTAGCGACGGAACCTATATTCTTCGCAAGCCAGAGACGAACAACAATTCATTTGTTGAGTTGCGACGGAAGACAAATTCGTGGCTCAATTGCCACGGACTAGGTCTTCTGTCGTGAATTGGCTACGTATGTTTAATTCTGTCGCTGATCAACGATGGAAAATACGTTCGTTGCTAGCGAGGGACGGAGATCAATTCCATTGCTGAGTTGCAACGGTTATATTAGTGGCTAATTTGACACGAATGTTGTTTGTCGTCACAAATTAGCAATGAATTATCATTCCGTGGCTAAATGTTGCGACGGTTCTAATATTTGTTGCCGATGTTTGCGACGTATTGTTTTTGCGTGGCTAATTGACGACGGTAGTGATTGTCATTGCTAATTTGCGATGGCGTTTTTGCTACGAAATGTGTTTTCCGTAGCTTATTAGCGATGGTTTACGTTTTCGTCTCTTCTTTCGTCGGCATCTAGTAACGAATTTGGCGACTAATTTGGTTTCTGTCGCAAAGTAAGACTATCCGTTATTTAAGTGTATCTTTTTACTTGCCCTCGCGAGCTCGATCATCTTCTCCCTCTCGACGAAACCCTAAACTCGCGGGTATCATCTGTCTTCCGATCGCCTGTCGACACAACATCTCGCACGCGACTCCTCCACCAGCCCTCACGGTTAGTTTATTTAAGTTGGTTGTTTTCATCGATCCGTCTTGGGCGTTCCGACGCCCATGGGCCGCTTCTCAGCAGTGACAGTCTGTTTGGTCGCTAATGCAGATTGAAATCGTGTACTGCTTTGATTTCGTCTACAATGATTGTGAGTATTGTAATGCATATTGACCACCTGTATTGGAATGATGGGGGCTCGATGGGATTTTAGGTCATTTTCAGTAGTTGGGTTCGTGTATTGCATTACTGTGAGATGAATCATGGCATTTGTGGTGACGTTTCTTTCAAATTGTGCTCATCGTGCTGTCATTTCCTTCGTTTCGTTTCCTTCAGCATGTACGAAAAATTGTGTTGTAAGCCTAGTCTTCACACTTTAAACGGGTAACTTTGCCATCGACAGTGCTAATTTTTTTTATAGCTTCCCAAATTGATTGTTATGGAGCTATTATGTTAACCATTTACCTGGTACTTTGATTTTTCCAACTATAGTGATTGAATTCCGTTGTCTAGCTTGCAGTTAAATCGACTTATTGGATAGTAATTCAGAAGGAAGAAGTGGTGCCGGCTTGCTTCTTCGGGGATTGTGCCAGCCTAAGGAAGTACCATTTGTGCAATGAAAATGGTAAGCTTCATCAGTAATGTTATCATATGTCCCTAATACATGTTAGTGAAATATGAAATATACGGCTAACTATTTGTACTTGTTAGTATCGACGTGGCGGTCGTCATGTAGGTGGAGTAAGAATAGCCCATACCCCTTCCCCTTCCCCTTCCCCTTCCCCTTCCTCGTCACCGGGCCTTGCCTCTTCCCATGCACCTCTATCTATCAGTCAACCACTAGTGCATGCTGATGTAGAACATGGACACATTAGATTATCCACCAGCCCTCACCAAATACCTTCAGTTGGCACCTCCTACAGCCCTCAGCAAATTGGACACATTGCCCCCTCCAACAACCCTCACCAATTTGGACACATTGCCCCCTCCACCAGCCCTCACCAAATACCTTCAGTTGGCACCTCCTACAGCCCTCAGCAAACTGGACACATTGCCCCCTCCACTAGCCCTCACCAAATTGGACACTTTGGCACCTCCTCTAGCCCTCTACATGGAAGGAGCGCACAATTGTCTCAGATGCACCCTGACTTGGATTCGGCACTTCCACCTTCGTCAGTGAATATGTCTGCAAATGAACCAGGCACAAATGCAGAAAATAGCCAATTACTCATAGGTCCATATGGAGACTCGTAAGACAACTTGAATTTTTTTAGTGTATGTAATAGTTAGGGTTTTATATATGCATGTCATCTAAACTCACTTGCCTTATGCAGATTCACGGATGCCAACGTTGTTGTGAGACAACTTAACAAAATAGTCAATCAACATTGGCGGGACACTTATACCACATATACAAGCGCTCCAACAAACGTGAAGGAGATGTGGTGGAAGGAGTTCAAGGTAAGGTTTGTCGCCAAAGTATGTTCTGACAAAGTAAGTTTGTCGCTAACTAAAGCTGTGATGTTTTTCTATCGATTACAGGTTCAATTTCGGTGGCAAGAGAAGGATGAGTTTGAAATTAGAAGAATTTTTAAGAAAAAAGTAAGAGATCACATGAGAAATGTAATGAATAAAGCAAAGAGTAAACATCGCAAGCCAGATTGGATTGCTGGGGATACTTGGACGGGATTGAAGAAAATTTTGGAAACTGAAAAGCATATACAACTGAGTGCGACAAATAAGCAAAATCAACGTTCCGGTTATAGTTAAGGGTTAGCCACATATGCCGGGGGCTCTATTTCCATCGGGGAGGATCGAGCAAGATTGGTAAGTTTGTTTTATTAAACAAAATTGTAATTATTGATGGTCCAATCTTAGACGTGTCTAAATGCAAGTCAACAATGAAAGTAACCAATACATGATTGTGTCCAGATTACTTTTTGATTGGAGATTTATGAGCACAGAATTGTTACTGAGCTCTATAGCCACTAGCACATTTCCATAAATGGCAGAAAGGGATTCAAAGCTGTTTAATCACCAAGAATTGTGTTTGGTTGGTTGTAGACAAAGGAATTGGGCCATGAACCCACATATACGGCGATGTTTGAACGGACATTTCAGAAGAAAAATAAGACATGGACGAGCGATCGAGCAAGAGCTGTAAAGATTTGTAGGGTTCTACTCTTTCATTATACTCGAATTATGGTGCTTTTGCTATTTACGGTAGTCATATATATGAAGTTAATTTATTTTCATTTATAAATGTAATGTAGGAAAATTTTGATAAACTTTCCATGTGTCATGCTGGTGGTTGTGATGGTGGTGAGGGATCTGAAGAGTCGTCGGTTGATAGTATGGCTTTATGGGTAGAGGCATCAGGTGGAATAAAAAGGGGAAAAGTATTTGGGATGGGCTCCTTGTCACGGGTATTTAGTTCCAAGGCTACTGCATCATCATCATCCAGTGTAGCCGGGTCAATGAGGACACGACATGAAGTGGAAATGAATCATAAAATGACCACACTTGAAAATTTACTGGTGGAGAAAGATTCAGAAATTGGTGCTCTCAAACAACAAATGCAGCTTATATTGCGACACCTTAACATCCCACAGGAGCCCCCAATCCATGGTGTGCCTCCCACCGATCCCAATGCTGAAGATGAGCATTATGATGACAGACTTAATGCTGATGATTTTTTTGCTCATGCTGATGAGCACAATGGGCGTCAGTGAAGACGCGAGGAAACCGTTAATGGAAAGGTAAGCGTTGATGGGTAAAGGTAAGACACCTTATCAAACAGTGATTGTATCATGCGGTTGTTTGTTGATAGATAATGCATATATCTCCGTTAGACAGGTTGTGTTTTTTTGGCAATAGATGCACACAACAGGTTATGACGGACCTGAGCATGCCCAAGTCACCCAAGGACAGAGCGCCCAAATCACTGGTCATGGGGTCTACCAAGTTATGCAAGAAGGGAAAGCAGGAAGTCCGTGTTAGTTAAGTGCTGATCGAGATGAAGCAGATGAACTAGTGTGTAAATTGAACTCTGTATGGTTTTTAGTCATTGTATATTTTCAATGCTTGTAGCTTTTGAGTTGTGTTGAACACTGATTGTGGTAGTTGCATCAAATGTCATATTAAATAGGTACAAATTTCTGGTATTAATGAAAGCTTTGCAATTGGAGTATTACAAAGAGTATGGATATTATTTATGAGCATCTCTCAGATTGTAAGTTTTCACATGGATGATTGTTTGTATGAATATTTTCGTTATGAATAGAAGCTGACGGACCAATTAGCGACTGAATTAGCGACTGGGAACATATACTAGTTGCTAATTAGCGACGCGAAGAAATTCCGTCGCTATCCCTGACTCATTATTCGTCGGGTCCCATGGGCGACTCAAATTAGATCCGTCGCTAAGTGGCGACAGAGATTATTTCCGTCACTATGTGGCGACAGATTTTACTTGGATTTTATTTCCATCGCTAATTGCCACCAACGGTGTTCCGTCATACATTTGGTACAGAAAATTTTGCGACGAATGGTAAATAGTAGCTGAATAGTGACGAACTTAAAATTCGTCGCGAATTTGATTTTATTTTCTTTAAATTGAAGCGCGATAATTAAGCGGGAGAAACCTATGTTAAACAGAAAGCGCTGTTCTGGCGGAAGGCTTAAGACCGGGCGAGGACAGGGCTATTTAGAACAGCGGACATTTTTTGAACACCAAAAAAGTTCTCTCCATGGGGTTTCTCTTGCGTCCGCTTTCCCTTTCTCCACCTCCGAGCATACCACGGGTTCTCCTTCTTCTATCTTCTGTTAAGGGGGATCGAATCGGGTTGTGGGTTTGTAGGTTTCAATCCAGTCGGAAGGAGGCAAGAATGGAGGCGCGATTCCGGCTGGATGGCCAAATCGCCATGGTCAATCGCCGTTCCTAGTCGGACTGTGACCGATCGCCTCATTGCGTGTGCTGAATGTGCCGTGATTTCTCTTGTTTGTAGCTGCTCTTGACCTGGTCCTCTAGCGTCGGGGCGCTGCAATGGCGCGGAACCAAATACAGGTTGAGTAACGGATAAGATGTGTGTTACTGCATTGGTCTTGGGATCGTTTGTCCACTTCGGGTTTTTCCCAGTTTTATTTGGAATTTCATTTGTGTGTGTTACGGAACTTTCCGTCTTGGAAAAATTTATATGGTTGTGCAGGCTCGACGTTTACAGCTACGACTAATTAATGAAGAAGAAGCTGCACAACACATGGAGAAGACATTCGTCACTGAAGGGTAGGTGTCAGAGGATCCCGTTGGTAAGACAGAACGTACAATGTAAAGAAGTTCATAATCAGTCACAGATTGAAGATGAAGATGATGAGAAGAAGATGATGAAGATCACGAAGAAGATATAAAGAATGTATGGAGTGCCCTGTTTGTATTTCACATAGTATTCAAGAACAATCTTTTGAATGAAGACTTCATCTGAGAGCCTTGCTTGTACATTTCGCATCATAGCCTTTATGTACAAGATGTTCAACCGATTGTATTGAACAAACTAACTACTTTCAGTTAACAGAATGTCAACTATTAAGCTTGCATACGTTGACCAGTTTATTACTGAGTACATCTCCTTTCTTTCTAGCTGAGTACGTGTCTTTGATCTTCATCTCTTGACATCTTCTGGAGTTGATATCTTCAGTCTCTTGACTCTGTAGTTTAAGCATTCCAGTAGACGACTTATGCTCAGTCTGCTGAGCCATGGTCATAGGCTGAATATGTTTAACATCCCCCCGCAAATTGGTATGGGGTGGACATCCCATACCTAATTTGAGCCGAATAGAAAAATAAGCAACTCGAGACAGAGCTTTAGTAAAGATATCAGCAACCTGAGCAACACTTGGAACAAACCGAACACTGAGAGAACCGGACGAAACTTTCTCGCGATCGAAGTGATAATCAAATTCAATGTGCCTAGTACACGCATGAATAATAGGATTGGCAGTCGGGGAGATAGCTGATCTGTTATCACAAAACAATGTGGTTGGCGAGGATAGACAAATACCAATATCACGAAGTACAAAGGTGACCCAAGTAAGGTCAATTGTAGCAGAGGCAAGAGCTCTGTATTTAGCCTCTGTAGAAGAACGAGATACTATAGGTTGCTTCTTAGCTGCCCAAGAAATGAGGTTAGCCCCAAGATAAGTACAAAAACCTGTCGTGGATCTTCTAGTGGCAGGACACCCGGCCCAATCAGAATCAGAGAAACCATAAAGATTTAGAGAACTATGAGCATGGAGAAATATGCCAAGATGAATCATGCCTTTGACATATCGAAGCACACGTTTGAGCTTGAGAAAATCACCAACAGTGGGTGTTTGCATCTTTTGACAAAGAACATTTGTGGCAAAAGTAATGTCAGGACGGGTGATGGTAAGGTACTGAAGACCACCAACTGGACTTTGGTATTCAAGAAGGTTAGGGAGAGGAGCAGCATCATTGTCCCTAACCACTGGCTTTTGAGACAAGAGAGTAGAGATGGACTTACAGTCTTTCATATTAGCCCGTGTGAGGAGGTCAAGAGCATATTTGGTTTGACATAAAAACATGTCAGTGGCTGCACAATGAACTTCTATGCCAAGGAAATAATGAAGGGAACCAAGGTCCTTCATGTGGAAGTGATGACTAAGAGAAGTGATTAGATCATTAAGTAATTGAGCTGAACTGCCAGTTAAGACAATATCATCAACATAGAGTAATAGTAGGACTGTATCTGTCCCAGAATGAAGAATAAAGAGTGAGGGATCAGCAGTGCTACAGAAAAAACCAATCTCAAGAAGGTAATTGCTAAATTTGTCAAACCAAGCACGAGGTGCTTGGCGAAGGCTATATAAAGATTTATGAAGGAGACAAACATGATGAGGTTTGTGATGGTCGACAAAGCCAGGGGGCTGCTCCATATACACAGTTTCAGTGAGAGAGCCATGCAAAAAAGCATTTTTAACATCAAGTTGCCTCATGGACCACTGCTTTGTTAATGCTACAGAAAGGACTATGCGAATAGTGGCATGTTTAACAACTGGACTAAATGTGTCAGTGAAATCAATACCTGCTTCCTGATGGAACCCTTTTGCCACTAGTCGAGCTTTCAAACGATCAAGACTGCCATCAGATGTTAACTTTATCTTGAAGACCCACTTGCAACCTATGACATTCATGTGAGGACTGCGAGGGACTAATGTCCCGGTGTGAGTAGCATACAAAGCATCCATTTCCTCCTTCATGGCTGAAAGCCATCCTTTGTCAATTAAGGCTGACTTGATTGATTTAGGCTCAGGAGGAACATTATATTCCACAAGACATGCATACTTTGGATTTGGCTTAACAATGCCATGCTTAGATCTGGTTTGCATAAGATGAATAGACTGTGTTCCTGGAGATATAATGGGAGAAGAATGAGTAGAGGTGGCTTCATGTGGTACCTTGACTACAGAAGAAGGTGGTGTATGAGTGTCAAATGTACACTGAGAAGGGAAAAAGACAGCTTCAGGACAAAAGGAGGTAAGTAACCGTGGCTGTGAGGCAACATTAGTTGGAAGCAGATGTGGAATGTGGCTGTGAGATATGCAGTAAAGTTGGATCAGGAGAATCAAGAAATTGAACTTCTTGAACCCACAACTTATACAGATTTGTCTACTGATTATACTTAGTCGATAATATCTTGGTAAAAGGAAATAACCTCTCATCAAACAAGACGTGTCTACTGATGTACACACGACCAGTAGTAGGAACAAGGCATCTATAACCTTTATGCCTAGCACTATAGCCAAGGAAGACACATGTAAGTGACTTGGGATCAAATTTGTGTTGTGTATAGGGTCGGAGGCAGGGGTAACAAGCACACCCAAAAACCCTTAGATGATCATAACATGGCTGTTTTCGAAAAAGCTTACTATAAGGGGACACCATTGGTAATTTTGGTGTAGGAAGCAGATTAATGATGTAGTTGGCTGTAACAAAAGCATCAACCCAGTACTTTAGTGGAACTCGAGCATGGTAAAGCATAGCTAAGCCAAGTTCAACAACATGTCTGTGTTTCCTTTCCGAGATCCCATTCTGTTCAAGAGTGTAGGGACAGGAAAGACATTGTATAATGCCACAAGTTTGTAGGAAATTCTGAATTTTGTGACCAATAAATTCTCCTCCACCCTCACATTGGAAATACTTGATTTGAGAATCAAACTACTTCTCTACTTGTGTCTTGAACAGGACAAAAATATCAAGAAAATCTAACTTCAATCGCATTGGATATAGCCAACTGTATCTTGAGTAATTGTCAACAAAAATGACATAATATCAGAATTGTTGAAAAGAATTCACTGGAGAAGGTCCCCAGACATCACAGTGTATTCTCTCTAAAGGAGCAGATGCTATGGAGTCAGACAAAGGAAAGGGCAGAGCAGTGCTTTTAGCAACTTGACAACTACTACATAGATTCTGAGTTGTTGAATTGCATTGAATCAACTGTTGATTTTGCAGGAACTGCAGAACTTTCAAATTTGAGTGAGCCAACCTCTGGTGCCATATGTCTTCACCTACAGACTTCTGACGTTGAGTGAAGTAGGCTAATGTGGCTTGTTGGTCCACTCGATATAAGCCTCTAACTTTCTTCCCGAGCATCAATGTTCTGGTGGTGTGGTTGTCCTTAACATAAACCCCATTTTTATAAATAAAAAAATAAACGAACATGGGTAATCATTAGTCAACTTTGATACTGACAAGAGATTTTTCTTAATCTCAGGAACTATGAGTACATCTTTCAGAGGCAATGTGTCAAGCTTAGTATGTAACATCGCATTACCAATATGTGTAATAGGCAAACATGTACCATCGCCTACCATGATTGTATCAGTACCATTATATCGAGAGGATTCATAGAGCATACCTGTGTTTGCAGTAATGTGAGCAGTTGTTCCAGTGTCAGGATACCATTCACTGCCCTTTGCATCTTCAATGTGCATTGCAGCTAAGGCAGTTGGAATCTCCTCAGCTTGATATGAGTTATCAAAACGGTACCAACAATGAAGTGCATCATGTCCTGGGCGTCGACATATTTGACACTCCAGACAAACTTTATCTAAGATTTTCTCACCCTGATCATACTTTGGAGGAATGAAGTTTGAAGAGGGAAAGGACTTAATAGTTTGATATCTCTGTGAAGCGGTAGAATGTGGCCGAAAACCTGATCTCGAGGCAGGACTAGAAAAATTGCTATATTGTGTTGCACGATTAGTCTCTTGATCAAACATCAAATTATGAGGTCTGTAATTCATAGCTCTTCCTGAAAAGCCAAAATTACGGCCTTTATTATTGAAGGACCGTCCTCTGCCATAGCCTCTAGTTTCACGATTGTTAACCCTTACACTCTCAAAAGCAGAGTTTTGCCAAACAAGATCTTCACTGTGATCACTCCTTTGCTGAAAACCAGGATTTCTTTGGCCATAAAATGCCAGATTCGAGTTAACACGATTAGTTGAATAACTATGCAATCTTGCATCAAACCTTTCCAACTGTGAGATCACCTCATCATACTCAGGCTGAGGCTTCAAGCAATATATAGTTGTTCGAAAGTTTTCATATTCAGCTCCTAAACCCTCAAGAACGCCAAACATCTTAGTTATCTCATCTATTGGCTTGCCTATCGCACTCAGCTGATCACAAATCAGCTTGTATTCTCTGAGATAGACTTGCAAAGTACGATCTCTTTTCTGACAAGCCTGGAGTTTTGCTCTTAATTCAAACTCCCTTGCTATGGACATTTGTGTAAATCTATTGAGTATAGTCTGCCATATTTCGTATGAAGTATTCAAGCCCATGATTAAACTCAAAATATCTTCAGAAACAGCACCACTGATCCAAGAAGAAATGAGTTGATCAGTTCTTACCCAATCTGAGTAATCCGGATTAACAACCTCATCGCATCCTTCAACTTCAACACGTAGTACTTGAATAGGCAAGGGTATCTCTCCGCTGATGAAACCATACAGCTCTTGACTTCGCAAAAATCTCTGGAATTGTGCTTCCCAGAGTAAGAAATTATCTTGAGTCAGCTTGATCGTGACAAAGTTTGTGATATTAACATGGATCGGGAATGGAGATTTTGGTGTTCTTGCGGCCATATTTGAACAGAAGCTCTGTATGGATCAAACGTGTACAAGAACAATCACAGATTAAAGATGGCTCTCAGAGATGGCTCTGAAACCATAAAGAAGTTTATACTCAGTCACAGATTGAAGATGAAGATGATGAAGATCACGAAGAAGATATAAAGAATGTATGGAGTGCCCTGTTTGTATTTCACAGAGTATTCAAGAACAATCTTTTGAATGAAGACTTCATCTGAGACCTTGCTTGTACAGTTCGCGTCATAGCCTTTATGTACAAGATGTTCAACCGATTGTATTGAACAAACTAACTACTTTCAGTTACATAGAAACAAAATGTCAACTATTAAGCTCGCATACGTTGACCAGTTTATTACTGAGTACATCTCCTTTCTTTCTAGTTGAATACCTGTCTTTGATCTTCATCTCTTGACATCTTCTGGAGTTGATATCTTCAGTCTCTTGACTCTGTAGTTTAAGCATTCCAGTAGACGACTTATGCTCAGTCTGCTGAGCCATGGTCATAGGCAGAATATGTTTAACACGATGCCCCATATCTTGTTATTGACCCTTTTTTCCATTAATTTTGCAATGCTGAACTTTGTTTTGCTTAAGATAGTCATTATTTGACCGGTGAAATGAAGTACGACTTGGCGTTTAGGCTGGGTTTAGGTGCATGTCGTTGATTTGCAAGTCATTGGCCGACACTTCATGATGGTTTCCCTGTTTTGGTGTTAACACTTCATGTTAACTAAACATGTTTGATTTTTATATATGAGTAAACTGAATGCAGTCTCGCGTAAGCAAACAAATTCAGTGTAGCTGCATTTGTACTTGAGAGTTTAGTCAGCATAAAAATCTTGTTTTAAGTTGTTGTGGGATGAAGTTGGATGGGAGCTTTGGACCACGTACGTACAAGGGAAAATTGCCATTAATCCTCGTGCGGAGTTCATTCTGCGAATGGTCCAAAATCAGAATGTTGTCATATTAAATTTTTCCCTCATAATGCATCGATAAACATTGGAATTAGGAGAATCGAGTCATAGTCCATACTAACTTAATATCATGCAATCAACTGGATGAAACTCACCTGTTTTCTTATGTGAAAATTGGGTAGCCCATGTCAAAGTTGCGCTTTTTTTTTTTGGTACTCCTAAGGATTGCATTTTCAGCTTAGCAAAAGCAATATTGACTTGTGAACTATGATGGCTATTCGACAACCCTCCTGTTCAGTATTGGTGTACCTTCATTAATTAGATTTGTATCTTCCAAGTTGAGTTGGAGTATAATCCAAGCCATTCAAGTTGAGTATCATGGTCAATTCTCCTGTTCGAGCACATATATATATGAAGCGGTTGATGCTCCTTTTTAATATTCTTTTCGAGTGGTGGTCAGCCCTTTGTGATATATTTATCACAACTATTAACAAGAAGGATTCTGAAGCTGCTGCATCTAATATTGAGGTGACTTCATATTGTTGGGATTTCATGTAATGTTACAAGGAAGGCAACTTTTCAATTTATTGAATGATTTGTGCTTTGTTAGGCACAACAAGATAAAGCAAGAGAACGACATCAGCAGCAGCAACTACAGATGCAACAATTGCATCTTCCAACGTCAAGCTCAGCTGCAAAGAAGAGATTGTGTTTGTGCGTCTATGTTTATTGCTTGCAATGCTACTCACAAGTGCTTGATGGTATGTGTTTGATGTTTATTCAGATGTGTCTTGCTTCAAAGTAGTAGTCTTTATTTTTGTAATTGGCATTCTGATAAAAGAAAAAGAAACTTGATGCTTCAATGGTTCCTATTGTGCTGATACATTGTAAGAAGAAAATTTATTTATGTCATGATTGTTAGAAATGTTGATAAATGTATTTCATTTTCTAATAGGAATTATTATTTTTTATGTCATTTCGTGATGAAGAATTAATTTTACAATTAAATTTCATGTTAATTATATTTAATATCGAAAGCATACATAAGTAAGATTCGTTGCAGAATTCGTAGATGACAAATTGATCAAAAATTTTCAATCAATTCGTCTCGGACTAAAAAGGAATTTGCACTCCCTAAAAGAATCAATATGCCCCAGTGATTAGTTGAGCGACAAATTATGATGCAAATTGCAGGCATAAAAAGACTAATATTGAGGCAAATTAGCGACTGATTTCACTACAGAAACGAATTTTTTCCATGAACGTTTGGCAACGACAGTAGCGACGAAACAATTGCGATGGAAAATACTATGAAATATTTGCGGCGGAACTAGCCATGAATAAAATAGCGACGAAATATGCCACGGGATTTTGCGACGGATTATTCGACGAAATATTTAGCCACGAATTTTGTCATTAATTTTGCAACAGACCACATCGAAGCAAAATCCGTAGCCAAAATTCAGCGACGATCATTACGACGGTATTTGCAATGACATTTGGCGACCAATTTTGCGACAAATTTGGACATCGCCAAACGGCGACGAACGTTACGACAATAATGTTGCGACGCATTCAGCGACCAACAATTTGCTACGATTTCTGCGACGAATTGACGGCAACGACATTTGCGACGAAAATGGTGCGAATTTTTTCTTTCAGCGAAATCTGATCCGAAAATTTCGGCCACGATTTCTGCCACGATGTTTGCGACGAAAGTTTGCGATGAATTGAACATGATTACGACGAATTTAGCAATGGTATAGTTTCGTCACTAATTTGGCGACAGTTTTAGCAACGGATGTTTACCGATGGCCCTTGCAACGACATCATAAGTTGTCGTTAATTTACGACGAATTTTGCGACGATTTGTTAGCCACTGATTTTGAGATGGAATGCGTCCGTTGCAAGTTGCGATGACCATAGCGACGGAGAGTTTTCTGTCGCAAGTTGGCGACGAATTGGGATAAATTCATAGCCAAATTTTGCGATGCTGTTTTAGCAACAAAAAATCTGTATGTCGCAAAATTGGTCGCAAAACTGTTTAGCGACGATTTTTCGCGGTTTTTCCGTCGCTAAATCCATAGCTAAAAGAAATTTTTTTTGTAGTGATAGTTATACTGCTCATTATCAAAATATATGGATTCTTCTCAGTGATGGTAAATGTTGATATGTGTATACTAATTATCCAATACATTGTTGTGAAGAAAAGTGATTGATGATTTTTCTTTTTTCAGGTGACTTGTTGGTAACTTATTAATATACTTCTTTTAAAATTACCCAACTTTTTTTTTAGTTTGCAGATTAGCAATTTAGGGATTGACTTGCCAAATTTTATGTGCAGAACTACCCCCAACATTTCGAATCGACAAACTCATATAGAATCACCAATATAAATTGGAGCGATTCACCAATCTACTAACTCATATAGAATTAGCAATATTTGTTGAGTCTATAAATCATTAGGATCAGTCACTCCTCAACCATATATTGTATATGTGTCTCTCTATTAACCCATATACAATTACCTTATTTGAAGTATGACCATGCATTAGAACCAAAGACATCTCTGCACAATATGAGACCGATGTTTTTCAAACAAAATCAAGTATGCTACTTGGGCCGTCACTACCTAACTGAATTCTTGAAACTATCTTATATTAAGGATATACATTTTGTTTCTCACAATTACCGTATTCATGTAGTTTAAGACTTGAAGACAATGGCAATTTGTCACTAAAATCACATATTATGCCAAATCATTGATACATGTTAAACATGTGGTCATATACCTGTGAATCATGTCATACATGCTATCAATGAATCATGCTCTGTATATTTTGTATGTGATCATGTACCTATGAGCTAGCATCTATATTTCCAAAATCATAGATAAGTATTGGGAAAATTACAAAAAATACACTTGAATAGGGTTCTGTATGCATTTCCACGTCCTTAAATAATATCAAATATACAAACTGAATATACCATTTTGTAGAGCATCATTGTACGAGCATACCAATGTTGAGCACGCTCCAATCAGAGCTTCCACTTGCCTTCACACATTGCCTGAGTACACAGCGCATGAAGTGCATACCTAATCTGGCTTAGATCACCAGTTCAATTGACTTAACGTTCCAACCATTTTGATCAGTCTAATTGGAATATGATTGGTCCAATCAGCGGTCAATCGGGTTGAGTCGAATCTCGAGTAGGGTCACCTATGTAGGGGACAATTGCCATAAATCCTAAACCTTTTACTACTTTGCCGATTCAGTCATGAACCTTTTTTTTATGCCAAATAAGTCCTAAACCTTTTGCAACTTTGCCGGTTAAGTCCTTCCGGCGGATTTTGGCAGGAAAATGCCTGCATGGCGATGACGTGGCACGGCGGACCTCGCCGGTGATGAAGTGGCGACGACGTGGCGATGACCGGACCCAAAAAAAAATTCCCTTTTTTTCCATGTTTTTCTAAATAAAAAAAACCTTACTTGGCCGGCGAGCTCCGGCAGTCGGCGGAGCTCGCCGGCTACTCCAAAGGCCGGGCCGGCCCTCATCGGCCTCCGGCAGGGCGGGGGAAGCCGCCGCTACCCTCGCCCGCGGCCAGTAAGGGAGCTCCTCCCTTGCTGCCCAGACTGCAGCGAACCTCGCTGATCTGCGAGGGAGCGTTGATCTCCAACTCCCTCGCTGCAGTCTGGGCAACGAGGGAGGAGCCTTGTTGATCTGCGAGGGAGTTGACCTCCCTCGCTGTAGTCTAGGCAGAGAGGGAGGAGCTCCCTCACCGGCCGCGGGGGAGGGCGGCCTCCCCCGCCCTCGCCCGCGATCGGCGAGGGCCGACCCTGCCTATGGAGTGGCTAGCGAGCTCCGCCGGCCACCGGAGCTCGTCGGCCAAATAAGGTTTTTTTTTAGAAAAACATGTGAAAAAAAATTCGGGTCCGGTCATCGCCACGTCGTCATCACCGACAAGGTCCGACGCGCCACGTCATTGCCACGCAGGCATTTTCCGGCCAAAATTCACCGGAAGAACTTAACCGGCAAAGTTGCAAAAGATTTAGGACTTATTTGGCATAAAAAAAAAAGGTTTAGGACTGAATCGGCAAAGTAGCAAAAGGTTTAGGACTTATTTGGCAATTGTCCCCTATGTAGACCAAGTTGAGTTGGATCCCGAGTCAAGTCACTCGGGTCAACTCGGGTCAGCTGATTGCTAGCGTCAACCCCAGCGCATGGGGTCTCATGCAACCTCCCTTTAGCCACATGCTATCCATGGATTTGCTCGCCTCGACAAGCAAGTTCCGTTTATATAATCCAAATCAATTTTCATCAGGCAAAATTTTTTCGGGAAAGGCCAAAACCAAAAGTTATAATATTAGACTATGGTTGCATTGATATCACATATTAGCCGCAAAAGCGACACCCTGAGATCAAAGGCTAGGCTTTACTCGGCTCACGTTAACGAGTTTGTTATCTTATTAGATTAAATCTGTAAAATAAATAATTTCAATTTCAATTAATGTAGCTCACATTATAAAATTTTTATGCAAGCAATGCTCATTGGCTTGGAATTGTATACGGTCCTAAAAATTGATCGTCCAACTCGAACTCATGCGCAATGCCCGTTGAACGTTCTGGTGTCGGCTCTCTTTGATTTATGTTTAGGTCTAACATGTTCCCTAGTTGCACCAATGGCCAAAAAACAAAGGAAAATAAGAAAGTGTTCAATAACACTGTAGCGTAAACAAACTCCTTCACATTTATATCTAAACCAATGCCAAAGATGGGTGTCGACTTCCCCTTAAGTTGAGAAAAGTGTATTCCCAATTGATGTGCGAGACTAACTAAACATGTTACTCGTGTGGCATATTTATCTTCCTAAATGGTGTCTAAATTATAAAGTCAATCGTTCTTAATTGACTTGTCATGTCATATGTTGATTTTCGATGGTATTATCAGCATATGAAGTGTCTTCTCCTTGAGTTGCGACCGAGGACTTGGCAGACCTGGGCAACCAAAAAAAAAATAGGGACTACGAGAAACAGTTTATGCAAATAATAAAGCAAATCCCAGAATATAGTTTCAATCTCATAACTCTGAACTCTATCGCCCTTAAATCTCTCAGAATTTCAGCATTCAAAAAGAATGTGTTGTTATTTTTTAATCTTCTTTTTATTATCTTAAATGACACGATTTTTTAGTCTTCTTTTCACAAGCAAACTGCGTCTTGTTTGGCTTTATTTACTGTAACAAGCCATTTATCAAGAAGTGATTATTTTCACTTCCCTAAAACCATTAGATTACATCGGTAACTGATGATGATGCAGATTCCGGATTGCAAGATAGACGCGGTTGTGATCACAAGCCAGATGGTACTACTGAATTGCTTTCAACCTTTTCTCTTACTTTAAGGAACTAAATAAGCAACTTTCGATCAATTTAGTCTTACATGCTTGCCTATTTTATTGCTACTTAGCTTTTTTTTTCCTTCTTCCTATAATCCAAGTGTACGACCTTACTAAGTCGGCTACCTGGAGAAGAATTAGGACAACACCCCGGCGCTAAAGTCCCCGCAAACAATCGAATAGAAGAAGATATGGCCACAAGATAAGAGAAATATAGGCAACAGTACATACCCTTGGTGATTTCTACAGACAGGGCAACTGGCATTCCTCTTCAGCCATGGATCGATGCACTGGGCATGGAAGCTGTGCTTGCACTCCGGTAATGTGCGCAACACCTCCTTTGATTTGTACTCCAGCAAGCATATCGAGCAACTGTTGTCCTGAGGCATCGATCCTTCGGCATCACTGACACACGTTGTAGGGTATGACTCGATCGTAAACATGTCCAGACCAGATATGACGACAGGGGCTTGAGCTTGGCTAGGCAAAGAAGACGGATTGGTTTGGTCTTGTTGAGCCAGGCGCCCGGCACTCAATATACGGGCTGTCAAGCTCATCATGACCATCAAACATGCCACGCTAATGCCCAGGAAGAGCCATTTACCAGTGCTATCACCCTTCGGATATTCTACACATAAAAAGACGGGAAAAAAAAGAGCTAAATGAATATATAATTGACTTTATGTATAGCTTTAGTGTCCACTAATCAACTTGAAAAAGCTAGGGGCTACACTTTAGAGTTAGGATGCGTAGCTATACCTTATTACCAGGAAGGGATATGAATGTACACAACTATACATCTGATTGAGTGCTCCGGACGCATTGTTTTTGGTCCATCTTGACAAGCTGACAATTCAGAAAGCCCGTTGTAACTGATGAAAGAACAAACAGCAAAATAGTTTGATAACCTCTCTAGAAAGCAATATGCTATCTGAGATGTTTTATTCGATGCATACCATTGCCTTTATATAGGCTGATTACATGTTCTCCACTTCTACCATTAACATAAAGCAATAAATTCACTAACCCATAACTCCTATAAACTAGGAACAAGTAAAACAGAAACTAAAGAATCTGGTAACAGAATAACAAATAAACATGTTCTCCACTTCCACCACTAATAAATCCACTAACCCATAATTCCTATAAACTAGGAACAAGTAAAACAGAAACTAAAGACTCGATAACATAATAACAAATAAACATCAAATTGTTGACAATGTTTTCACGTGCTGGTGTTGTTTTATTCAATACTCCCCCTCAACACCAGCTTCTACTCTTTTCACCATTCCAAGCTGATGACAGAAACTTTCGAACTTGTTGCCACTCAATCCTTTTGTAAACAAATCTGCAGCTTGGTTTTCTGTTCTAACATGCTTCAACTCAATTTCTTCTTGCAAGACTTTCTCTCTGATAAAGTGATAATGCACCTCAACATGCTTAGTTCTTGCATGAAAAACTGGATTTTCTGCCAAACGTATTGCCGACAAGTTGTCGCAGTACAAAGAGATACCATACTCTATTGGCTGATGCAAGTCTTTCAATAATTGCATAAGCCAAGTGCTTTCTTGAGCCGTCATTGCTGCTGCTCGATACTCTGCTTCTGTGGTTGACAAAGACACTGTTGGTTGTCTTTTGCTACACCAAGAAATTGCTCCGGACCCAAGCATGAAAACATACCCGGTAGTTGAGCGTCGGGTATCATGGTCCCCTGCGTAGTCAGCATCGCAATAGCCAACTAGTCTGCAATCTCCACCTTTCTTGTACAAAATACCATAACCAAGCGTACTCTTCACATACCTTAGGATTCGACGGACTGATTCCAAATGAGTCTTCTTTGGATTTTGCATGTAGCGACTCATCACACCAACTGCAAAAGAAATATCTGGTCTTGTTAAAGTTAAGTAGATAAGACTACCCACCAACTGCCGATACATGGTAGCATCTTCTAAGTCTTTCCCTTCATGAGCACACATTTTGGCGTTTGGCTCCATCGATGTCGAGATTGGCTTGCATTTAAGCATTGCAAATTTCTTTAACAAATCTTTGCAATATTTTTGTTGATGAAGAAATATTCCTTCTTGAGTACAGTCGACCTCTAGACCAAGAAAATGCTTGAGCTGTCCAAGTTCTTTCATTTGAAAGCGAATTGACAAATTCTCCTTGGTTTGGAGAATTTCTTCTTCACAATCTCCCGTGATGATTAAATCATCCACATACACAAGCAAAATAGCTAGCTTCCCTCCTTTAGCTTTAACAAACAAGCTAGAATCCGCAGAAGTCATTGAATAACCAATATGAGTAAGAAATTCAGCAATCTTACCATACCAAGCCCTTGGTGCTTGTTTCAACCCATAGAGAGCCTTCCGAAGCTTACACACATACTCAGGATGATCTTGACTCTGAAAGCCTAGTGGTTGGCCCATGTAAATCTCTCGATCTAGCTCCCCATGTAAAAAGGCATTCTTCACGTCCATTTGCCACAAGTTCCAACCTTTGATAGCTGCAAGTGCTAGTAAGACTCGTACAGTTGCAAACTTTGCAACTGGACTAAACGTTTCATCATAGTCTAGTCCATATTGTTGAGAAAACCCACGAGCTACCAGACGAGCCTTGTGCCTCTCTATTGATCCATCAGTGCGACGCTTTATCTTGTACACCCATTTGCAAGAAATAGGCTTCACATCTTTTGGCTTTGGTGTGAGCTCCCAAGTCTGATTTTGCTCTAATGCAGCAATTTCCTCCTCCATAGCTTTAATCTATTCTGGACTCTGAGACGCTTCTTCAAAAGCCTCTGGTTCTTTTGCATCTGATTCTTCTACTATGGCTGCATTGGCATACTTGGGATTTGGCTTTCTAGCTCTTGTTGATCTTCTAAGTGCAGTTGGTGTACCTGCTACACTTGGCCTTTGGTAGACACCTGTTTGCCAAGGATTTTGAGCTATGCCTTCTTCAACATCTTCACCATTGTCTGGAACCTCCGTTTCACCTGAACTCAGCCGAAATTGAGAAATTTCTAACACTTCTTTAAAAACATCCGAGTCTGGTAGTACTTCTTTGTTTGAGGACCACCATGAGGAAGCTTCATCAAACACCACATTCCGAGATGTATAACACTTCCCAGTTGTTGGATCACAACATCGCCACCCTTTCCTTTGGCTGTCATATCCTACAAAAATACACCTAACAGCCTTTTTCTCCATCTTGCTACGTAAGTGGTCAGGTACAAATACATAGCATACACATCCAAAAACTCGAAAATGACCAACAACAGGCTTCAAGTTCCATATTTTTTCAAAAGGTGAAAGAAAGCATAACCTTTGTTGAGGAAGCCTATTGGTCACGAAGGCTGCAGTCTTCATCGCTTCTGCCCAAAACTGTCCATGGACATTCTTTGCATGAAGCATACTTCGACATACTTCTGCCAGATGCCTGTTCTTCCTTTCTGCTACCCCATTTTGCTGCGGAGTGCTGGCACATGTGAACTGATGGCGTATTCTACACTCCCGAAGGAAATCCGAGAACTCATCTGAGGTGTATTCTCCCCCGTTGTCGGTGCGTAGACAACAAACTCTTTTTTCAACCTCTGCTTCTGCTACCTTTTTGAATTCTTTAAACTTTGAAAGAGTTTCAAATTTTTCCTTCATAAAATAAACCCATACGTACCTCGAGAAGTCGTCAATGAAGGTCACCATGTACTTCATCCCACCAATGGAGGCTTGCTTAATTGGTCCAAACACATCAGAGTGAATCAACTCTAATGGTTCTTTCGCTTTAAATTTGGACTCTTCGTATGGCAATTGGTGCGCTTTTCCATATTGACAACCTGCACATATACTGTCTGTTCTCACTTCAAGTTGTGGAAGTCCCTTCAACATCGACTTCTTCATCATCACATCTAGCTTGGAATAACTGACGTGACTTAGCCGCATGTGCCACAAGTCTGCCGTCTCGTTCCTTCTCGTCTTGTCTACATATGCAGTTTCTGCAGACATCACATAAACCGACTCCAATCTCCGTCCCTTCATTACCGGCTCTTCTATAATCTCAAGGTCCCGATATATCTTCACATCTTGTGGACCAAACAGAACAAAATGGCCAGAAGATGTTAATTGTGCTACTGAGAGAAGATTTTTCTTCATACCTGGAACATGATAGACATTTTGGAGTGGCACCTCGGTATCACTACATTGGGGAGAGACTACTGTATTACCAATGTGAGCTATTGGTAACTTTGAGTTATTCGCCGTCACCACCACCCGGCTTCCCTTGTACTCTGACAAGTTTTGCAGCTTCTCTTTATCACCGGTCATATGGTTTGAGCAGCCCGAATCAACAATCCAATCATTTTCATAATCGATTTGATTGAATGTTGTTGCTGTAAGGGCTAGCTCCTCTTCGTCTATAGCAAAGAAAGCCTCAGCATCCCATTCGTCTTCACTTTTGGAAGTAACAGCATTACTCTCAACGACCTTCTTCTTTGACCAGCAATCTTTCGCCATATGACCCTTCTTCTTGCAATTGTAGCACTTCCCTTCAAACTTTTGGCCATTGCCATGGTTCTTAAAACCTCTCCCTGCACGAACGCTCCCTTCACCTTGATGACTTCTCGCCTTGTCATCGTTCTTTTTGGATCCACCGTCGCCATGTTGCTTGGAATTCCACCTGCCTTTGTTGGCATAGAGTGCCTCTTCTTCATTCTTTACCGAGACTCCTCCCATTTGCTTAGCTAAGGCTTCTTGACCAGCTAGCAAATTTTCAAATTCCACAAGCGATGGCTGAGTTTGCCATCCTTGTATAGCAGCAACAAAACTCCTGAATTCTGGCTTCAAACCATGGATGATGATTCGTTTTATCCTGGTATCGCCAATAGGAGCCTCCGGATCCAACTCGGTAATCTCTCGGCATAACGTCTTCACTTTGTGGAAGTATTGTGCGACCGTCATGTCGCGTTGCGCCACCGACAGCAACTCACTCTCTAAGAGTTGGAGCTTCGTATCATTCTTTTTAGAAAATAGCTTGGCGAACGTATCCCAAGCTTCTTTGGGAGTTTCCGCATCTCGGATATGCTCCAGCACATCCTCTTCAACCGTCGTCTTCAAAACGAACATGGCTTTGCCCGCTTTGATCTTCCACTTCCGCAATGTTCCATTCGCATCTTCAGCCTCCGGTTGTCTCACATCATTTCCATTTACAACTTCCCACAAATCTTGGCCCTGCATGTAAGACATCATGCAAGTAGACCAAGAATTGTAGTTCTGGTTGTTGAGCTTCTTGATTCCGCCAACGACTTGAAGATCACCCATCTTGGCAATAGTGGAAGTCACCAAACGCTCAGAACCTGGCTCTGATACCAGATTGATGAAAGAACAAACAGCAAAATAGTTTGATAACCTCTCTAGAAAGCAATATGCTATCTGAGATGTTTTATTCGATGCATACCATTGCCTTTATATAGGCTGATTACATGTTCTCCACTTCTACCATTAACATAAAGCAATAAATCCACTAACCCATAACTCCTATAAACTAGGAACAAGTAAAACAGAAACTAAAGAATCTGATAACAGAATAACAAATAAACATATTCTCCACTTCCACCACTAATAAATCCACTAACCCATAATTCCTATAAACTAGGAACAAGTAAAACAGAAACTAAAGACTCGATAACATAATAACAAATAAACATCAAATTGTTGACAATGTTCCCACGTGCTGGTGTTGTTTTATTCAATAGCAACCCCCTTGGAGAAGTTATATGCCCTCGGTCGATCTCTTTCTTATTAGGGCAGCAATTTTTTTATTGCTATGTTATTGTAAAATCTAGATAGAGTATTGTTGGATACGCATTGACAGGCGATTTCTATACATTTAAGAGGATTATCCGAGTAAAAAGTTCAAATAGATCGTTTTATCCCCTAAGAGAAGACATAATTATAATGAATAATTTTGGAAGAAAATGTATTGAAATGAGAAGCGGTAGTATTAATACCAAACATCTTATAAAACAATCCATAATCATGGTGCATACCCGGATACAGACGCTGGGTAATGCACTCAGTCTCCAAACCGTTCTTCAACTTGAATCCACACGAATCTCCAAGCCTTTCGCAGTCAGAACAATCAGAAGGCTCGTCCCACGTCAAACCAATGGACAACTTGTACGTCATCCCGTATGGCATTAATTCGCTATACACGGTCGGAATCGATATGTTATGGCTATAATTGCACTCGAACTCCTTCAGCGAGAGACTATGATATGTTGACAAGTCATCCGTTGGGACGACCACAACGTAGTACTGCTGGCCATCTAGACAAGGCACACGCGCGAACATATTTGAGGCTTGTGACTCCATTTGACATTTGAAGAATGTGAATTCGCTATGCTGTTGCGCCAACCAATTAGAGCTCAAAGTAGTGAAATTATGGAGCCGTTTGGGGAGGCAATCATCCTGGTCTCGAATCCATAGAGCGCGTTGCACATAATCTATGTAAATCACGATGAATTCTCCAGAAAGCGGGATACTTAGAGTTGTTCGGTTTTGGCCATTGCACGAGAGATCGAACCCGGGGTACACACATCGTTCATCTGGTTGGAATTGTTTCAGACGGAAAGGGAAAGAGATATTTGGCTCGGCGATGTTGCAAGACTTGGTGGGGCATGTATTTGGGAGGGACGAGACAAGATGAAGAAGAAAGAAGAAGAAGAAGAAGATGAATGAGGTGGACGTAAAAGAAGAAGGGATCGGACAAATTACTGGCCATTTGGTTATGCCTGGGAACATGGTTCTAATCTTAGCTAGTGAACAAAAACCAGGAGGCCTATATAGCCTAACTTCTTAGTTTATATCCCCGATCCCTAATGACATGGACAATTTAACTATGTATGAGAAGGTGGGTGGGTAGCATATGACAAGATATCTTGGAATTGCATGGATTGGATGTTTTCATAAAGAGAAGCAGATGACATTCAAGAACCATCATTGCTATTATTTAAAGTAATAAATAGATGTTCGGGCGGCTGGGAATCAAGAAGTCAAAAGATATAACCATCGACTACACGACAAACGTTATTCGTGCCGAAGTCGTCTTTTGTGCTTTTAAGAGGGGAATGGATGACCAGCGTCAAACTAAATCATCATGGACGAATCCGATCTCTAATTTTCGTGAAACGCACGAGGGATTTTAAAGCAAAATTTTAGACTTGAATGATGACTATTCTTCTTTAATTTCAAGTGAGCTCACAATCGTTGCACAATGGATTCTAGTTGGTGTAAAGTCAAAAGTTAAGCTATCCCCTTCCCCATGGCTCGAAAGTTGAACCACCATTGCGAATTCCCCAAAATTTCGTAACATCAAGAACTAGAGGATTTGGACTATCGTGAGCAAAGAGACACTGTACCACATGAGATTAAGATCTAACCAGCTCAGACAATCGCCTCAACGATCAATATGCCTATTGTTGACAAGGTAATTAAAGCATCATTAGGAAGCAACGTCACAACTTATGAATTTGCATATGAAAAGGGATTCTGTGGATGATTCTCGCAAGTTACCAAGCTAAGAAGAATTTTTATGTCATTATTGGACACGTGCAAAAAAGACATCCTAGCCAACGTGATGATTGGTTGGTGACTTCTTATATGCATCGATAATCGATCCTTGATATGAAAAAATAAAAGCAGTGATTTGTTTGGAGGTGGTTGTATGATTTCATGCTAATTGGGTGAAGACAAGCTTGGAAAATGTAATATCTGAAACAAATTATTTGTTTTACAAGATTTGAATGATTTGAAAAATATTTTATTAAAAAATAATCACTTGAATTTTTTTATATAATTAGTCAATAAAGTTTTTCTGATTATCAATAACAATTTATGTCTAAACATTTCCATGGATGATAAAATATTTTTTTCACTCATTTTTATAAAAGATCCAAACAATTAATTTTAGAGAAAAAAATTCAAGTCGTTCATTTTTTTTTTACACAAATGCATCTTAGCTCTTGGTCATGGACTGAATAAACCTAAGAAAAATGCAAAGATTTTTTTGGTCGAAAGAAAAATGCAAAGATGGACCGGCAGAGCTGTGACTATCAAAAACTTGGAGGCAATGAAAATGTCATTAGCTACAATGGTTTGTTGTACTTTCGACCCTTAGAATCATGGATGGGAAAAAAAAACTTATTGATTGATAATCCAAGAGAAAATCATGTGACATGTCATTTGTTTATGAAAACGCACTATATTTTCTGGACAAAAAGTTTTCCTGATCCTCCAAGAGGACCACTTCACCCACCCATCCAACGAATCGTGCAGTTTAGGGATTGAAACATATTAAAATCTTACTAAAAAATGTTCATGCCTGTGCTGCCACATAAAACAATTAATATCCGCTTCAGCAAATGGACTCAATTGACAAAATACGAAAAGATTTATAACTTAATTGATACAATTAAAATATATATGATTGAATTGACGAAAATATAATATATTTAGGACTTTTTGTTAAATTTTCCCTTCAGTTAAAGATTGAAATTGCTATGAGCAACAGACAATCATGTGGAAAATAAAACATATACCCTTGGTTATTCCTACACAAAGGGCTACTAGAATTCCTCTTGAAAATAGTGATTGCATTTCGGAATTGTTCACACTATCTCCTCAAATTTTTGTTGTATATATTGAAATATGGAAAGCTATTAATTTTGTAACAGCTTTTTACAGTTATCAATTTGTAACAGTGTTTTGCCACCATTGATATGAGATAGTTATGTAATGTTTTGGAACAATATAGTAACGGTTTTGTAACGGTCTTGACTGCTATTGTTTCGGAACAAATTTGCAACATTTTTTATTTACAATGCAAGAATTGACGGCAAAAAACGTCTCTCTTTATATTACTTACAAATTGTTTACTCCAAAAGAAAGTGAAAAGTGATGTTCAGATATACATATCAAAATAAGAATATTATTGTTCTCTTTTTACATATCTTCCCTTTTTTTGTTGGGTTATACACATATCATTGTTCATGTTCATTCTAACATTCTATGTGAAACAAAGAATATGGTTGTATGTTTGTAGGATAGCTAGTAGAGCCTGTCGCACCAAATTTCGTACTCCAAATGGCAAAATTATCTTTAAGACAGTGCTTGCAGACCTCAGATGATTGATTTTATATTTTCATCTCTTTCAACATTTTTTTCCAGCAATTATTAATTTTCATGTTATCTAATATTTTTCAAACAATCTTAAGGATGAGTTTATGGTGTGCCTTACCCAAGTGAGCCAAACGCGATTCAGTGACATCGCAACTTGAGAAGCGACGTAGCAAGCTTGAACATGTGTTCATGTGAGGTGGAGGTGAGGCTGAGCAATAGCGTTTGGACAACAGATGTAAGGGCTTACTGAATGGAATTTGAGGCGAAAACTTCGATTTTCCATGCAGTATCGAGATTGCTAATACTACTCGAAAGATAGTCAATCAATTGACAAAGAGAAGAACCAGTGATGTTGTCTCGTGGATTTTGGTGGTGCTCAAGTATGGATTATAGGAATGTGCTCACGTTTGAAGGATTTCATCTTCAACGCATAAACTAACTCCAACATCGCTCTTATGATTTTCAGTAGCCTTACGCGTGTATAGTTCTAGTTTACACCTATCATCCATTTTTTATCAGTAGAGGCATTAGCCAATGAGACCAATCTGATACATCATCCGCTTAATTGCTTTTCTAGCGAAATATCTGAAGCTATGTTAATTATGACATCCAAAATTTTCAATATTTGTTGATAATATTTAAGATGTAAAGTTAAGTATTACTTAACTTGGAATTTTGGATGCAATATAGATTGTTATTTTGTGTGGTGCCCAAAGATTTTTCTGCAATCATAATTACTGAGAGTCTAATATGATAGGATTAAAACGACAAGATGTTAACCTGTATGTTGATGGTGTAGTACGATGGTAACTAATTTACTGTCGTGTTAAATGATTTCCTAGTAGCTAGTATTGCTTACCCATAATTTTAGTGGATTTAGAATATTTTTTGGATTTATCAATATTTTGAACAGATATTGATTTCTTTGTTTGCGTACTAGTTCAATAGATATTTCAGTAACTCTACGAAATATTTACTTTAAATACTCTATAGTTGAGCCATTTGTCATTCTTTAATTTGTGCACAATTTTTTTCCATGTCAAGATAACCTGAAAGTGATTATGATGTCTCGGAGTTGAGATGACTTATATGTCACGATACTCTATGAGTCAAGATGCCCCGGAAGTGTTCGGAAGGAGAAGAACTAATGAATATAATACGTGCTCGTGTGCATGCATATATTCACGCATCGTTCAAAAGGTGATCATAGATATACACTATACTATGTTTGAATGAATATTATATAGCATGTTATCATTAGCTTCCATTAACATATCAAATAAGAAAGACAATGCAGTTGCTCCTACAATGGTCGTACATGATTATTTTGCATTGCATGGAACTTGCATTGTTTTGCACTAGGTTAAGTAGTAGAGTAATCTCATACCTTAGACTGAGAGATTTTATGTACTAAACCTTGGCACGCTCCTATATTTTTCCAGATATGTAGGATGAATTACCTAACGTCATTGCTTTTTGGAGTTCCCATGCATTGCAAGTGCGTTTATGAAAATATTTTAAACCTGGGTTGATAGTAGTATATACAAGATGTAGTTTCACCGTATGGAATAGCGTGAGGTTTTTAGAGTGTATTCCTCATCTATTTGTTACTTGGTATGTAAACATTGAGGGTAAATTAGTTGGACCTTTGAGAGACTTTAATGGCGACGTATCAATGGGGGAGGTTTCCGAAATGTAGTGAAAAGCTTGACTTTGTACAGGCTAGCTTTTGGGTGTAGGAGAGTAGCATGGCAATAGGTGACCCTAACCCTTTCTCGAGACTCATATACTTTGTATTTTGCTTCGGATATCATTTTGGAGTTGTAATGCTGCTTTTAATATAAAGAGGCTTCTATATAATTTTTAACTCATGTGATTTCCTGTATGTTTTGTTGTGGATGTTTTATTGTGCTTCCGCATGCTGATAATAATTATGAACAACAATAGAAACCACACATGCAGTGAGTACGTTTTAAAGCGTCAAATAAATCGCCCTTGAGGATTATCGGAGTAGTCAGGGTTATTTCCAACCTATATAACATTGGCAGTTCATTATGTTTCCCACTTCTCGTTCAGTTGGTTCACTTGTTTTAAATTTTGCTGTTATTGTTCAATTAAGATTTCACCTGCTAGTGTCTTGTTTGAGTTAGCTTTAGAGTAGGCAACTTCAACAAAAGTGAATAAGTATGGAAAAATTTGGCTATTTGAAATCAATCAAACAATTTTTGGTAGGTATATTGAGTAACATATGCTTACCTGGAATTAGTCGGTAAATCCATTAAAAAAATCATCAATTTTCTCAAATAAAGCTGGTATTTTGATACAAGAGTCGGCACTTTAATAAAAGTTCGTTACTTATTAGAAAAATAGGTAATTGGAATTGATTAAATAAATGTTGGCCAGTGATTTACATAAGAGTTGCTAACCCTAAACTGATTAATAACTTCATCGAAGAATAGTTGGTAGCACACTCAAATTAAAGTTGGTAATTTCGTATAAGAGTTGATAAGTTTAACACATTCTAATAGTTTATAATTTATAGGAACTACTGATCTTTAGCAAATAACTAAATGAAATTTAGTACTTTAAATAAAAGTCTGTAGGTTTAGTTAAAGGAGGAACTACGTACGAGCTACTTTTTGTTACCAATAATATTTGACATTTACCATTGTTTGCAGAAACTGACTGCCCGTACGAAATTTTTCTTATCTTTCCTTGGACGTAACTATAGAATCGTTCAAAAGGGGGAAAGAGATAAATACAAATACCCTTGGTGATTCCCCAGAGGCCAACCAGACAGCATTCGGTTTGAGTCATGAGTCAATTCGATTCCATCAGTTGCATTAAGAAGATTGAATTTTAGCTCTCAATTAATGGTGATTTCAATAATCTATCCGATTCATTAACAAGGACTTTGGGTTGAAGATTCACGAAAAGGCATGCTAATGGATGAAGTTGAATCAATTAATGTCAAGATTTTCGCTCTAGTTGTTTGGCAAAAAAAAATAATAATTTATACCTAAATATGATCGCATGTATCGTCTAATGTAATTAGTCCATGAAAAAAATTCATTATCGGTAATGTTTAAGTTAAAATATTTCAGTGGATGATAAATTATTTTTCATTCATTCATTTTTTGTAAACAAAAAGAGCCTTTGAATATTCCCATTTTCCTACATTTACTTACCTAGCTAGAGAAACATTCTTATGATAGGTCATTGATAACGAAGAAGATGGGAAAAGTTCAATTCTTTTGTTTTTCAAATATGTGATACTATTGGTAGTATAAATTCATGGCTCAAATATTAATAAGCCGAATATAAACATGAATATTGTTAGAAGATTCAATAAAGAATCATGTCTTCATCTAGTAATTTAAATTTTTAGATCAATCAACAGTTGTCTCATGTGCGAGTTTTGTGGTGCCGGATTTCTTGCGCTGTACAAAGTTTTGGTTAAAAATCAATACAACTACTTACTTTACAAAAAAAAAAAAAGACAGTCATCTCATAAAATCTTTCATGATGTTCTAAATTCAAATGTCTCCAGATCTCTTATTTGCCTAACAAATGTTCAAGTTATGTCAAAACTCCCCAAAGTTTACTCTAAAGTATTTCTTGTCAAAGCAATGTCTTTTCATTTTGGTGTTAATTTTACGATTAAGCTTGTAATTCAAAACATGCATTGTAAATACCATTATAATATTGGTTTCAATTTCCTTTTCTTGTAATTTAGATTAATTTTAGCGATTTTCATTTCACGCTTTGGTCCTAAGAGCAGGCACACCTTATTTACACATACATGAATTAGTTCATCTTTTAGTCTAATCACTTTGTGACTGGCTAGAACCAAAGAATAACCTTTTGCTTGTCTTCCTAATCCTTTAATGGCAGCTTGATTTTAACACTAACACACACATGCAGAAATGGAAAATTATCCAACCAATACTAAAACAATTATACATATGCCAATTCATCGCAAAACCTTTCAATTTTGTCCATTTAGTCTTATAACATTTGTGCAAAATTCTAATATAATTTGTCCTATCAATTTCTGCCAGTAACTGCTGCCATGATAACCCAGACATCACCGGTCATCCTATGCAAAACATAGTCTTGTCAGCAATTTTCAATGAAAATTTGTCAAAATAATTACCTTGAATGTTCTTGCAAAAGTTTTGCACTCAATCGATAAAATTGGAAAGATTAAAATTGAATTGACATCCATCTAATAGTTGTAGTATTGATTGGACATTTCTCCACACAGAGAGAGAGAGAGAGATTAGTGTACTGATATTTAATAGAACGTGGAAAATTAAGCTCACTAACAATGGGACTAAGTACAGCTTCAAATCAAGAGCAAGAGATGAGACAAAGAAACGAGGCTCAAGTGAAATGACAAAGTTTCTTCTACTGCCAGGTTTATTGAATTCGATGTAGGAACGGTGCGTTCTCAAATGGACTCCAACCCTTGAGGAAACCTATCAAATTCAAGTCCATGCATGACTGCAAAGTATATACATATTCCCAGCATAATGAACTCCATCGCAATTATGATCGTATCATAATTCAAAACCAATGCCGTAGCAGTCAAGGTCGGCCCTTAGCTTGAGACCGTGGAGTTGGTCGACCTAGGCAAACAGCAAAACATGAATTAGAAAAATATGAGCCTTGTTGCTGGTCCAGAGAGTTATGCCATTCGAAACGACCATCTCTACATCGTGATATCAGTCTTTCAGACAAACTAAAAACGTGTGCAATACCTTCGGAAGAAACCCTAGACCCAGTAGAATTCGAATAGAACCAAAATGTCATGCGATTCCATCTCATTCGGTGAATATGATACCAAGTACGTTCCCATCCACATTTGCATTCTCTATTCCATTTCCGTTACCTTTTCTGGGCAGACAACGTTATTATAATCACCCACGAGGTCCTTGAGTTGAAGAATGAATGGTTAAGAGCAAACGAACAATCATGCGGAAGATAGAACGCATACCCTTGGCGATTCCTACACAAAGGGCAACTCCCATTCCTCTTGAGCCATGGGTAAATGCATTGAGCATGAAAATAGTGATTGCAGTCCGGAATCATCCGCACTGTCTCCGCCGGTCTGTACTCCGACATGCATATCGAGCAAGTGCCGTCCCCAGGCAGCGGCGACCCGCCATCACCTATTTGAGTCTTCGGATAGGATTCGATCGTGGGCGTGTCCATCCCTGTCGTGATCGAGACGGCTTCGACTTGTCCTGTTGAAGATGCGGGATCAGTTTGGTTTTGTTGGGTCTGACCTTGAAGCCGGATTTTGCGGCATATGCAGCAAAACACGCACGAGATGACCATTAACCACGGTAAGCCGATGCCGACAAGGGATGCTAAGCCAGCCGCACCACTTTTTGGATGATCTTCCAAAGAAGTGAAGAGAAAATTTATAGAAAAAGATAGTGAAAATCATTACGGGAATGCAGCAAAGCGAAGATTATCTATAAGTTTTGATGCGTAAGTACCATAATACACGTCCTTATTAAGTTCTATATCATCAATTACCGGTATATCATCATAATACGATTTCGTAGAGTTCGAAAGAAACCCATTATCGGTATCATTCAAATCATCAATTATTCAAATCCTACTACGTGACCCATGTAATGTCTAAAATACATTTTGGACTTGATCGTTGGTTATTTTCTTGTTAGAGGAGGATGACCTAAAATGACAGCTTGGCCGCATCCTACCCACTCCATCACCCTTAGGATAATGATTTCACTAGTATCATCTTAGAAAGTGGACAATTGTCCAAAAAATCATAAACCTTTTGGAATTTTACTGATTTAATCATAAATTTTCTTTGCCGATTCAATCATAACATTTTGGAACGTTGACGTTTCAGTCCTTCCGGCGACTTTATGCCGGAAAATATCTACATCGGCAAAGTTTCAAAAGATTTAGGACTTTTTGGACAATTACCCATCTTCGAAAGGCATATCTAGCCAAAAAGAAATATTATAAGAGGAATTTCTAACAAAATATTTCAAAAAGAATTGTTGGATCACCTTCGGGTTGCCAGTTGGTGCTCATGGTCTCGAAGCCCTTATCCCCTTTGAACCCACAAGCCGCACCATGAAAATCGTACTTCCCGTAAGTTGGCTCGGACCACATCAAACCGATGGTGTCGGTCGAACTATCAACCAATTTGAGCTCCGACGCCCTGCTCGGAACTGTGACGGTCCAATTATGGATGCGCTCAAGCATTGCCAGGCTCTTCATGCGCTCATAGTCCTCCCTGGGTATAGCCACGATAGTGCGACTCCGATCGCTTAGGCACGTGACAAGGGCGAATTCAGAAGAAGTCGACAAGTCATTTGAACATTTGACGAAAGTGAAGCTCCTATGGGATTGGACCATCCAATGGGGACCCAAAAGGGAGCGACTCTGAAATCGCCTAGGTAGATAATCGGCGGGGTCTCTGAGGAGGATGAGTGGTTCGACATAAAGTATTGAGTCCATGATCGTTTGTCCTAGGACGTTGCACGAGCGCTCGTTGGGTTGCAGTTGCTCGAGACAGAAAGGGAAGTGGACGCCAGGTTCGCCCGCTGGGCAAGATGTGTCGGCAATGGGCGATCCCAGGCGGAGGAGGAAGGAGGAGGAGCAAAAGAAGAGGACCCAGACGTTGCTAATCATCTTTTCTGCGGATTTGATGAGGAGCTTGGAGTGAAGAGAAGAAGGAACCATTTAGGCTCCATTTGTTTTTTCTAGATCAATGTTAATGATGGAGACATGGAGCTTTTAACAATGTAGCCAAGGAGAAAAGTATCGAATATCAGTCGGAGAGCTTTTGGATGTTTATTCATTTGAGTCGATAATATATAGGCATTCCACTTTAAAGATGAGACAGAATTTAAAAACCCATTATCCTTTCCACGGAGAGCTGGCCGACAACGCCATTCTTGTATATTCCTTGAAGTAATTCTATCACAAAAATAATGTGAAGTATTTACAGTATGAGGTCGAATCCAAAATTTTGCAAAGTTGATGATCTCTGATAACAATGGAGATGAAGACAAAGCATGACATATCCAGACTGTCAAGGAGCCAGGACGATATTAGCTCGGATCGTCGGGGGAGCTCCTACACAAGGGACACGTGGCGTTCAGCCGGAGCCACTCGTCGATGCAGTCGACGTGGAAGTAGTGATTGCAATCGGGAATGGACCGCAGCGTCTCCTTGGGCTGGTACTCGCCCAGGCAAATCGGGCACGTGGTGTCGTTGGGCTTGGGCAACCGACGGCTCTCGCCAAGCTGGGTTTTCGGGTACGACTCTATAGTGGGCCCATCTAGGCCCATGGTGATAGCCGCGCTTTGTGAGGCCATTAAGTTGGACACGTCGGCCGAGCTTGGTCGTGTGGGCCGACCACGGGCCTTGATCTTACCGAAGACGAAAGAGGCGAGCCCAATTAGGCCCAAGAGCCCCGGTATTCCCGCTCCTAGGATGACGCCATACTTGGCACCTCTTGATAGACCTGGAAACAGTAATTCAGGGGAGAAAGCATATAAAAAATTCCGAGTCTAGAAGATGACCTATTCGTAGAGCATCGGACCTTCGGACAAGAGACACATGTTCTTCCCACTTTGTCTGAACATTAATGGCAGCATTTGCATCTTTCACGCGCACGATATGACATGTTCATTCCAGAATAATGTTGAGAAATCAAAATCGACTTGCAGAAAAAGTTTTACTATAATTGCAGAGGTCGGCAACTGACTCGCACTCTCGGACAGCGGAGTTGTACGCGCCGAGAAATTGTCACCTCAATTTATAAATGGGTATGACTAAACTTTTTCTTGGACGGGTGACTCAATATGTTACTGATCACCGAACTTTTAACTCGTCTAATGCAAATCTCTAAACTTTAACCTAACATGCGCTGTGATTCTTAAATTTTTACCTGTTTAATGTGATGATCAAACTTTTGATAAATATTCAACGTAGCTCGAGAACTACATTGAACATATACAAAAAAAAATGCAATGATTACATTGAACATTTTCATACAGTTCAAATATTACATTAAATAATACCAAAAGTGTGATAACTATATTCAATAAAATTAAAAAATTCAAGGATCGCATCACACATTGAATTGAAACTCAAAAGCAACATTAAATTGATTAAAAATTCTCGAATCACATTGCACACCGAGTGAAATCACATATCATTGATACCACTATCCCTTCTCGAATTGCTAACGAGCTTGGCGATGGCGATGAACTTATTTTTTTCAAACGATTTTCGATACAACCGGTATCGTTGACCTAACAGAAACTATTGGAGGATGAATTCATGAAGAAGCCAACCCTCACGTTCCACGAAGAACAAGGCCAAGGTGATGGTGGCGCCCGCGTTTTGAGGGTGGATCGCTCGCGTGGGGTCAACGTGAGGACCCCATTTAGGGCATTTAAGTACGCTAAGTTGCTCCTCAACCGCACGCGTAGGATCAATCAAATCGAGCTCGCCCAAGTTTCTATCTCTTATTTTCTGGAAGATCAAAAGACGAAAGAGATTGGGCGGCGGGCCAAGCAATGAGAGGCACAAAAAAAAGAAAAAGAAAAGAGGAGGGTCCTTTGCAGTACACTTGTTCTGACTTTAATAGGAACGTCGATTCCCTCCTAACCACGCAATATCAATAAAGAAATGGAGCACGTTAAGTCTGATTTTGATCCGGCACCTAGATAGACTCCCCTGATTCGGCCACCAGCATTCCTCGGAGTGCGGTTCGGGTGGAGCCATCATGACGCTCACCGGGCAACTTAGTCAAATATCGTGACCACCCAAACATGTTGCTATTAAGAAATTCGAGATAAATTACCCTTATTTTTATTTATCGAAAAATATTTCAAATCTAACAAACCATAATCTGTAGCGATTACGGAACCGATTACGGTGACGGGAAGAAATTGCGATCGGGCTTTAAAAGGCACGAGGCTATTCGACATTCGATAAAAGTATGACGTCTCATTTTTTTTAATCTATTTTGTAAATCGTTTTTTTAGAATATTTAATCTCAACATGCTAGTTCGATCATATATTCATTTAATGCCATCAACAGGATTTAAACTCACCTGATATTTCTAGTTTCTACTAATGGGTTGTCTCGAGTAAGAACGTGATTTGAAGAACAGTAACCCTAACCTTCGATTCGGAAGAGAAATAAATGAACAAACAAAAAGAACGCGAAAGAAGTCAAACGAGGAACAGGAACTCACCGGTTCTTGGGACGTTGCTGCAACCGACCTCTGTACCGTTCACGCTCTCGTACCCGCACTGCCCGCCCCGTCTCCGGCACGACCCGCAGTCCGGCACGTCCCACGTTAAGGTTATGACATCGTCGACGTACGCCCAGAACGGCCATGGCAGTGGCACCGTCGCCCTCCCCACCACCTCACACGGGAATGAATCCCCGTCGTAGTACTTGGTCGGCATGGACATCACCGTGAAGTTGCTCCCGCTGAGGCACGGGATCGGCATGGCACGCATCCCCTGCGACGATACCGTGGACCAGTCGGCGCCATCGGAGCAGTTCAGGAAGGTGAACCGCCGTGGGACCAGGGCCCGGAAGGGGGAGCCTTCGAGGGAGAAGTTGCCGAGGAGGCGCCTCGGGAAGCAGCTGTCCGGGTCGGCGAGGGTGATGCTCTGGGTTGGGGAGTAGGTGATGGCCTGGACGGGGAATTCGCCGGAGCCGGGGAGGCGGAGGAGGGTGTCACCGTCAGGTGTGCAGGAAAGGTCGAAGCCCGGGTAGCCACAGCGGGTTCTCTGCCGTTGGTCGATCCGGAAAGGGAATTGGACTGGCGGGGGTGGCAGTGTCTGGTCGGCAGCGGAGGCGCCAAGGCAGGTGGTGATGCCGCAGAGTTGGACGGCGGTGGCTGGGGTTTGGAGGAAGAGGAGGTGGGCGAAGAGGGCGAGGAAGGAGGCGATCGTGAGGCTGGGCCGAGGCAAAGATGGCATCGTTGTTAGAGATGGAAATGGTGGGACGCACGACGAAGCCGCTTCGTCTCGGCGAGTGAGTTCGGCTGGACAGTGGGAAGACCTGAGGCTTAAGAAGAGACGACAAATGGGGTGGCGACACCGTTCGCATTTCTGTATCATTCAATCTTCGTCGTGGTCGCTAGTCGTGGTATTACTTATTTGGTCATGTTGCGTGGTGAAATTGGCTTATGAAATTAGAGATTCTTTGACGCAGTGACTTCAATTATAAAACTGAGTTCCATAGACTTTCGGTGGTTGATCGAGTGGTTCCAGATTCGATTTGCAAAACGAAGATCACAGGTTCGGTTTGCCGGTCTATTTTCTATCTCGATTAGTTTGTGTTGACATCAAAAAAATGTTCGAGTCTTCAGTTGACACTCTCGGATGTAATTAATAACAAGGCAATCATAAATAAAAAAATCGAGGCAGCATAACCGTCAAGTAATGGCGTCGACATTCGCGAATTTAACCATCAAGCTAGTAGAGTTGATAACCATTGAGTAGTGCGGTCAATAACCATCAGATAATAGAGTTGATAATCATGGCTATGACTATTTGTTAGGAGTCACATGAGATACTAATGGCTTTCTTTATAACTATTGTTAATTGCCGTCAGAGGTAACAAACATTAGGATTGTAATTTGAATAAAGGACCACCAATGAATTAATAAACACTCGCTTTTCAATTTCTACCTACCTACCTATTATATTTTCATATTAGTGTTTCTTTACATGATTAGCTGGCGATTGCCTGTAGTTTTCAGCATCTTTAACTTTCTTGTCTAAGAATTAACAAAAAAAAAAAAACCCTTCACGTCCTTTGTTGATTTCCATATTGATCCACCGACACTTTTTGGTGAAACATCTTTTTGACAGACTTCATATGACATATGTTGTTGATTCGAGGAGATCCCGATGGTAGTAGAAGCCAAAAAAAAATCAACAAAAGATCGACAACTTTGTTCACGAACCAATAATGACGTTGCACCCATTCTAACCATCGAAAGAGTAGCAGAGGGCAACTAACAGGGATATGTAGATCTTTCAAGGCACCTTGGTAAAGAACCGCCGAGGAAAGTTGCACCAAGTCCTAGTTTTTTTTTTGTAAGTGCACCAAGTCCTAGTTTGATGTCGATAATGAGAAGATTGCCCGAAGAACAGTCAAATAATATGGCCACTCTTACATTGTGAGCCACATGCCAGAGTGATCGAGTGAATGGTCATCAATGTTGTGAATGATGCTCTATCAAGGCCGGGATCATCCAATCAAGTCATGATCCTAGTTCCGTTGCTCTCAATGATGGAAACAATATTGGTTAAAATAATCCAGTCAATAATAACAAATCACAAACCAGATTGGTTGACAAATTGATCAAATGTGGAAAGTCGAAAATTTCAAGCCAACGGTGGTTATGGCAATATCCTTATTGGTCTTATCTTGCCAATCAATGTCAATATAGATGGTCCAGCGTGCCTAGCATCACCACTTGGGGTGCAATTAATTAAGCCCAACACAATTTGCTGAAGAGATTCAGCAAGAATTGGATTTAAATAGGAAAACTATTAAGCCTATTTACTAGAAACCTTACCTTGGATGGGTTGATAATTAGTCATTGCTTAGAGGTTATAACATTTCTGACTTTGCAGATGGACAATTGACCTTATAGCGCAATGTGGAGAAACATGAATGAATGCAATTTTAAGATTTAGGTGTTTTTTGTTTTTTGTTGAAGACTGCCTTTACTTGATTTGGTATGTAATTGAGCAAATTGCTGACCTAGCTAGAGTTTAGTAACATAGCAATTAGTTGATTGATTAGTTTATTGCTTGGTTTAAGAAGGCTAAGATTATGTGTCTCACTTCATGTTGTGAAAAAGAACTTAACCATGTGACCTTTAATGGCTTGAAATTTAATTTAGGAAAAAGATTTGAAGGTCGAGACTTTGCTGATTTATTCAATCGACAACAAGAGAATCTAAGTATGAACAATTGTTTAAAGACATAAATAACATGAGAACTTCATACGAAATGTGGGTTCAATGAGTTAGATGATAACCACAAGATGAAATTCAGCAAGGATGAATCAAGTATGCCGATGAGAAGTGGATATATGATGAACCTTGATTTTTGAATTTAAAGGATCGATTAGTTCATAAATAATGACATTCTTTTACAAGGGGGCATAAGTTGACACAAGAAAATGTTTAGTTGTAACTATTGAGGAAGTGAAGGCACCATAGCCAATGAGAAACGTAATCGACAATTTCGAATGTGACCGTCAAAGCGGTAATTGTTAAGATAGTGGAGTCAGTGACCACAGAGTAGTTAAGTCAATACCATTGAGCAGTGCAATTGATGACCATTGAGTAATGGAATCGATAATCATGGTTATAATTGTTTATTATGACAGGATGTTATTTGCTTTCTTTATAACTACTGTTAACCATCACCAGTAGTTATAAATATTAAGGGTTTGCGTGATAGGCTTTGGTTTTTGTTCCAAAATGAGTTTTTCTATTTTAGAACTCATTTCGAAACAAAAATCAATTTGGTAAAAAAAATTATTTTTTCTTTTGGTGAAGAAATCAAAAATAGAAAGTTTATGATTTTTGTTCTGGAATGAGAAATCAAGAGATTATTTTTTTTTTGGTCGAAATAAACTCATAGTTATATTCTCATATGAATAGAAGTTCTATAAGACATAAACATAGACTCAGTAGAAATTAAATCCAGAAGGCTTGCAGGGGGTGAGTCCACCCAATTCTTCGACAAAAAACCTCTTCTTTGGGATTTGGCTACCCAGTCCGCGACCTGATTTGCATTTCTATGGCAATGGGCCAGAGTAAGGCTCCGAAACTTCTTCATGTGGGCTTGGGCTTCTTCGATCAGCACGCTCGCTTCCCAAATGTCTTGATCTGCACCTCCGCTTATCACATTCACCAGATCACTTCTATCTGATTCAATCACGATCACTTCTTCCCTTCGACTTTCCAGAGCCTTTAGGGTTTCAACAAAAGCCATGGCCTCCGCTTGAGTTGATGAGGAAACTTGTATAGATCTAGCCATTCCTTCCATTAGAAATCCCCTGTTATCTCTGCACACACTGGCGACAGCAGCTTCATTAGTCTCGTGAATAAAGGAGGCGTGGATGTTCACCTTCAGAACCCCAGGAGGAGGGCTCTCCATTTCTGAGGTAGGTCTACTGCTTCGCTCTCTCCTTTCTATTTTTTAATTGAAATCCTACTAATTTTCCTCTCGTCTGCTCTTGCTGTCAATATTACTTCGTAGGGATTTAGGTGCCGTCCTCGGAAACATGAAGCTGTTGCGAGCCCTCCATATCTGCCAGAGTAAGCATGCTAGTAGATTGAAAGAAACCGAGGTATGATTAAACTGTGATAACCACTCCTCCATCCTTGAGATACTTTGGCTGTCTATTTGGATATTTAAAGACGACTCTCTCCATATCTCTTGGGTCCAAGGGCAGAACAGGAGCAAATGTTCGATTGTTTCGGGCTGTTGTTTGCATATTGTGCATGTGGCTTGCTGAATAATTCCCCTTCGCTCTAGATTAACTTTGGTTGCTAAAGCGTTTTGACATGCTTGCCATAGGAAAAAACGTACCTTTGGTTGAACTCTGGCTTGCCAAATTCTGTTCCAGAGAGATCTAGGGGTCTGGTATGATGTGGATGGCTGAAATTGTGCTTGGTTCTTAGTTCCAGATCGAATTATGTTATATGCACTCTTTACTGTTAGTTGTCCAGATTTTGTGTGTTCCCAGATAACTCTATCTTCAGCCCCCCTAGAATTCAGAGGGGTATGTAATATGTCTTTGGTGGTGTCTGCATCCAGCATCTCTTGTATCTTAGTTTCATTCCATATCCCACTTTCAGCTTGTATGAGCTCAGCAACCCATGTAGGATCAGCTCGGTTTGCTGGACCACCTATAACACCTCTAGGCAGCCACTTGTCTTCACGAATTTTGATCTTATCACCTCTGCCAACCACCCACCTTGTATGAGTGTAAATAGATTGCCAGCCTACCAATAAACTTTGCCACCCCCATGATGGTCTTGACCCTTTCTCTGCATGTGCCAGATCTGTATGAGGGAAGTAGAGACCTTTAAATAATCTGCCCCATAGAGAGTTTGGATTCTGAAGTAACCTCCATGCTTGTTTACCTAAAATCGCCTTATTAAAATCAATTAGGTCTCTAAAGCCCAGGCCTCCATCATCCTTCCTTTTTTTCAGGCTTTCCCAGTTCTTCCAGTGTACACCCTTTCTGCTCTCACTGTTTTTCCACCAATATGCTGCTATTTTTTGTTCTATAGCTCTACATACATAAAGTGGAATTTTAAATACAGACATTGCATACTGAGGAAGTGCCTGCACTACTGACTTCAATAAAATTTCTTTCCCTGCTTTGGAGAGGAACTTTTCTTTCCATCCTTCTAGCTTTTGGTTTACCCTGTCAAGGATCCAGGCAAACATATTCTTTTTGGAGGCCCCCCAATCAGAAGGTATACCCAGGTACTTCCCTGTTTTGGGTATTTCTGGAACTCTCATTTCATAGGTCATATTTCTCTTCAACTCCTCTAGACAATCCTTGCTAAAGAACATTCCTAACTTATTTAGATTGATTGTTTGTCCAGAAGCATAGCAGTATTGGTTGAGTACTTCTACGACTGCCTGGCATTCTGCTATTCTCCCTTCCATAAAGAGTATTAAGTCATCGGCAAACAGTAAGTGTGATAGGGTAGGGCAGTTGGGGTTCAGACGAATTCCTCTAATATCTCCATTCTCAACTTCTTTCTTTAACATCGTTGACAGTGTATTGGCCACAATGATGAACATATAGGGGGAAAGGGGGTCACCCTGTCTGATTCCACGAGAAGGCTCAAAGAAAGGTAAGGGATCCACATTAACTTTTACACTATATGACACAGTTGAGACACATGTCATTATCCATTTCACCCACGTTTCATTAAAGCCCATTTTCCTCATACAGTCTTGTAGGAAATCCCATTCTACTCTGTCATAGGCTTTTTTCATGTCCACTTTGAGCACAGCCTGGAATTTCTTCTTTCTTTTTCGAATTCTGAGTTGGTGAAGGACTTCTTGCATAATGAGAATATTATCCTGTATTTGTCTGCCACCCACAAACGCACTCTGCTCTTCAGCTATCAGTTCTGGGAGCCATACTTTCAGCCTATTTGCTAGAACTTTGGAGATGATTTTATAGGCATAGTTACATAAGCTGATTGGCCTGTACTATTTCAATTTTTCTGGGTTAGGGACTTTAGGGACCAGGGTGATATATGTTCTATTTAATTCTGGATTAAAGTTCCCAGAGGCAAAAAACATTTTAATTTCCTGGAACACTGCGTCTTTCAACTCAGGCCAATGGTGATGGTAGAACTTGCCACTCAGTCCATCAGGTCCCGGAGCTTTGAATGCACCCAGTTGAAAAGTGGCTTTAGTAATTTCCTCAACACTTACCTCCCTGGTCAGAGGTCTGTTTATATCTTCAGTTACTACATTAGGGATCTGGTCAATGATTGGTTGAAAGTTTCTGGTCCCTGCTGTAGTAAAAAGCTCCTTAAAAAACTGAGAGGTCATTGTCTTCAGTTGGCTAGGGTTTCTACACCACTCCTCATTTTCATCTTTGAGCATCATTATTCTGTTTCTTAGTCTCCTCTGCACAGTTGTGGCATGAAAATATTTAGTGTTCTTATCCCCCCACTTCAACCATTGAATTCTGGACCTCAAACCCCAAAACATTTCCTCCTGTTTCCACAGCCTCTCCACCTTTCCTTTTAGAAAATTCATTCTGTCTTGATTAGCCGTAAGATACTGACTGTTGGTGATCTCTTGCATCTCCTGCTTCAACTGTGAAATTTGTCTGGCTGCATTTGAGAACCTGCTCTTACTCCAAACTAAGAGCTCCTCAGCAACTGTTTTTAGTCGTACAGTCAGATCTATATTATGCCCATATGAAGCTTTCCAGGTATTATTAACTACCTGATCATATTCACTATCTTCAAGCCAGAACATTTCAAATTTAAACACTCTCTTTCTTCTCTGAAAAACAGGGAAGATATTTAGGAGGATGGGGCAGTGATCAGAGCCAATAGCAGGTAGAGCATAGACTTCTGCCTCAGGAAATTTCACACGCCAATCAAAGGTACACACAGCCCTATCCAGTCTTTCTTTGACCATATCATCTCCACTCCTATTATTACTCCATGTCTATGAGCAGCCCTTGCTTTCCATATCCATAAAGTCACAGTCATTAAGGAAAGTCTGAAAAGCATTAATTCTATGATTGTCTGCCTTTCTTTTGCCAACTTTCTCCCACTGGTACAAGATCTCATTGAAATCACCCATGCAGACCCACGGGAGAGGATTTTCTTGGTTGAAAGATTTTATATCATTCCACACTTGCAGTCTATGGTGGAAATCAGTAGGGGCATGGACACAGGTAAGTCGCATAGCTTGGTTACTTCCTTCCAGTATACATATTGCATCCACCACATGAGATGAGCTGTATTTTATAGTTAGTGAAGTCTGTTCATCCTAGAAAATAGCCAGACCCCCAGCTAAACCATTTGGATTCACAACAAAACACTCCTGAAAATTTAATCTCTTCTGCATTCTCCTGAGAACTTATTCTTTATTCTTAGTCTCCATTAAAAATAAAACAGAGGGCTTCTCTTGAACCACTATAGTTCTAATAACTTGAATTGTCAGGGGAGAGCCCACCCCCTGACAATTCCAACATATAAACTTCATTTGTACCCCGATGGCTTGTTAGGGCTAGCCATCAGAGCCCGGGAGCAGACTTCCTCACTCAGTAGAACTTGAGTATCCAGCAATTGGGATTCATCCAGCTCATCCCTATTAACCCTTTTAGACTCATAAGGAAAGTATCTTTTCTTTTTCTTACAACCAGTATTCTTAGGAGATTTTCCCCTTTTGTTGATTCCTCCTGTGGCAGGGGTCTGTTGAGTATTTTCTAGGTGGATACAAGGAAGACTTTGCAAGGTTAAGGCTGAGTCCATTGGGTACAAGGTAAGATCCTCCTCTCTAACTTCTTCTATTAGCTTTTCCTTACCCTTCTCAATATTCTTTTTGCCCTTTTCAGCTTCTACTAGCCCTTCATACACTACTATCTGCCCTGCAGAGCTACCAGTTTCAGGTACAGTCTCTTCCTCCATTGGTTCCTCTGCCTTCTTACCATAGTAAACTTTCCAATAAGGGCTACATTCATTAGCTTCTGTTTTTAACCACGATCCAAATGGGAATTCTTTCATTCCTTTCAATTGTTCTTCAGTACATGGGAAAGCTTCGCAGTGTTGAGCATAGTGCCCCACCCTTCCACAGGAGTAACAATAATGAGGTAATCTTTCATACCTAAAATCAAGCCATATTTTCTTTCCTTTATTACTGAAAAGTGACCCTGGTAAGAGAGGGTTTGAAATATCCAGGTTACCCTTGCCTTCCCTATTTTAATTGCCGTATAGCCTCTTGACTCAATTTTCACCTTAGCCACACTGCCTATCTCACTTGCTACTTTGGCAATGACTCCTTCTGATAACCATTCGGTTGGCATCCCATAGATTTGTACCCAAAACTCACATAGGCTAAAATCGTAACAAGAGGGTGGAGTGTTTGGCTTCCAATTTTTCAGTAAAAGCAAGTGGTTAGCAAATGACCACGGACCTTGCTCTATCACTCTGTCCCTGTCCTTCTCTGTCCAGAACTTAAATTCAAAGGTGCCTGGAGCTATTCGGAATATTTCAACCGATTCCAGTTTCCAAACTCGACGCATTGTGTTTTGAAAGGCCTGAATATTGATCTTTGGAAATTGATAGAGTTGGCCTATGAGAGATAGCTTACATTCATTTATTTTCTCCGCAGAGATCTCCGCATCAACTTCAACAATCTGCTTCTGGGGCCATAAACCACCCAACCGCTTACATAATGCCGCCAGACGTGCTTCATTCTGCTCTTCTTCTGCCATGAAGCCAGTCAAGACTTACAGGTTTATGGGGATCGTGGGATGAGGGTTTAGTGGGTATAGCGTGAAAGACAAAAGTAGCTAGGTGGGATACATAAGGGTTTCGGAACTTTTGTGCTGGGTTGAATCTGTCCTCATATTGATATGAATGTCTGGAAATATGGGTTAGGGTTTTCTGGGTTTGGGGAAGATAGACATAAGATACTGAAATGGGAATGATTTGAATTTTGTATCTGTGACGTGGTTGGAATCGGTAATGAGGTATTCTTATGATACTGTAAATTGGGTGAGTAAGAGATTGTTTGTGGATTGTAGGGTTAGGGTTTTCCTTTTGGATTTCTGAGCTGCCATACGGTAGAGAGAGCTCTCCATGGGTGAGAGAGATTGAAAAAAAAATCAAGAGATTATTTATTTTACTAAACTGCACACCATACACATAATTAATGCAACCCAAAGCGAATCATGCAAAGGGAAATGACACGGATTACCTTGATTTTTTAGTTATAAATGACATGTCTTTTGAAAGGATGCTAAAGGAAGATAATATTTTTATGTCTATTGCATTGAAGTGACCCATTCATTTTTCTTCTCGAAAAAACAAGAAGAAGATGAAAGCAGGAATCACCATTAGCACTATGTTTGCCAGTCAAACCCTTTTTAATAATCTCTTGAGGAGATAAATAATACAACCATAAAGATGTGAACATTCAAAATTATAATGAATGTTAATAGGCATATGCAGGTGAAGGCATGAAAGGCACAATGCAATTGCATCGCCGTCGATAATTAATGGTCCAACTATTAACACCAATTTATCGTCAGCTAAACTATACTTGGAGGAAAAAAAGACAACCGAAGAATAGCTAACAAAGCAAATATATGAGAACAAAAAAAAGTATGCATAACAAAATTAAGACTCTTTAGGGATTAAGATTAGATATATATATATATATATGTATGTATATAATATCCAACCTAGTGCTTGCATAATCATAAACCTTGCCGGTGTTGGAGAAAATAATGAGTCTGACCTTAACATTGCACATAATCGAGAGTTCTCTTGCTTTCTTGAGCAACTCACTTCTTCGCTTTGAGAATGTCGCTCGACAGCTTTCTTGAACCAAGCGTTTGGTAATCATTCTCATCTCAAAAATAATTTTTTTAAAATGATTTTTTTAGAAATGTTTTTTTGTTTAATTTTAGAAATGGTTCTCGGATGAGTTTTTGGAAATAGAAACGCGTTTGGTAAAATCATTTTTTTTCTTTTTGGGACGAGAGTAAAAACTAATGAAGAAATTGGTTTTCTCTTTCTCGTACTGTGCATTTTCTTTCAAAAAACATAAAACCAAATTTTTTTTGTGTTTTGATTTCCCATCCAAAACCCATCCTCAGCCTTTTTCTCATCTTGTAAAAAGAATTTTTAAGGGCATTTGTCAAACAAGTTTCTCGTCCTAAACTCGTCTAGGGATGATAAACCAATAACCAGAACCATTACCAAACGCATCCTAATGCGATTCCCATGTACGGGAAAATCAATGCCAATTTCACACCATGCTTTTTGGAAAACAGTCACTTTCACCAAGCCGGGCCATCGGGTAGGACTCTACTCTGGGCCCATCAAGGCCTATGAAAACCTGTCGCACACTGTGGCCCAATCAAGTTGGACAAATCTGTGTTGTTGCGTGGTTGGGGCCCATCATGAGCCCTTACTTTATTGAAGACGAAGGTTGCGAGTCCAACCATGCACGAAAGCCCAGGTATTCCCACGCCTATTATTATACCAAATTTGGCACTTCTTGACGTAACTGGAAAATATTATATGGTAATCAGAAGCATGACAAAGGGGAAAAAAAAGCATAGAAATGGCATTATTTAGAAAGTGTACGTATTTCTGTTTGCTAGTGAGTTTTTTATTCATTAAATTTATTCAGTCGATACTAATTATGGGTATCAAAAGAGCTTACTCATATTTCTTGCTATTATCAATCACGCCTTCGATGATATAGAAAGTAATTTGTTTTAATCAAGGAAAGTCAAAAGAAAGAAAATTGGCTAAGTGTTGAAAACCTCAATCGGAAAATGCAGTCGATGGATTAGAAAATTGATTTGGCCGACAGAATGTGTAGATACTTGAATTGTAGTACATACGTCGGTAGTAGTATAAATACTCGATCGGTTGTTTGTAAGAAGGACCGCCAACAATTAATTAAAGAACACCAATCCATTCAACTTTACGGTATTTGTGCTTTTACATGATTGGACATGGGGAAAAATTATTGAAAAAAAATCCTACAACTTTTTTGTAATGTGCGGATTTAATTTATTCGGCCAGCTTTGGCTCTCCAGCGTCAACGGTGATGATTTTTAATGATATTTATAGATTTCCTATTTTCTTTGTTTTTTTATTTATTACAAATCTAGCTAGAGAGGACTAGCGATCCTCGCCTGGACTAGGTGAGAGCGATCCGATGGGTAAATTATATATAAAAAAAACACTAAACCAGTCGCAATTATAAAGAAAATAAAAATTATTGACATCGGCGTTAGTGACCTAACGTAAGGTGATCGTCATTTTCGTCGGTAATTTCTAATTATAATTGATAAGGGGGAATTGAATTGTTGAATTGTCAAAAAAAAATTGGGATTTAATTAGAAAAAAAGTGACAACTTAATAATTTTATATAAATTATTGGCCAGCCTTGGCTCACCGGCGCTGACATGGATAATTTTTAATAACATTTTATATATTTCCTACTTTCTTTAGTTTTTTTTTCAAATCTAGCCGGTGATGGCTAGCGTGGACTAGCAAGAGCATTGCGGCCCTCACCAAGATCCAATAGGAAACTTATCAAATAAACACTAAACCTGTTGCAATTATAAAATACATAAAACTAATCTATATCGGCACGAATGGCGCCCACATAAGACGGTCAACATTTACGTCGGTAATTTCCCATCAAAATTGATAATGGGGAACTAGATTGACAAATTGCGAAAAATTTTAGTACTCGATTAAAAAGCACAAAGACTTCATGGATAATTCACCCGTGCCACGCCACGCCACGCCGGATTCCTATCCTTCGTCTCGGCTTCACGAACCATTCAGTCACGTCCCAGAAAAAAAAGGAGGCGCGCGACGTTTCCGGGGCAGCTCCCGATCGGGCGTCCGTCCGAGGTTTTGGTCACGCCGCATCTTCACGGGGCGAGCAAGAAGCAAGAAAGAGGCGATGATTGGAGTCGTCCTTCCCCGACCGAAACATCGACCGACCATTAAATTTTCAGGCTTGGAGGGAAACGATCGGGCAGCCAAAGTTTTTGATTTTGGCCAAGGAAGCGAGAAGCCCTCAAAAAGAACAGAGCATGCCACACCAGTCACTCCCTCAGACTTCGATATGGCGGGAAAATGTCCGTACTCTCCTCCCCTCGCCCCCAAAATAAAACGAGCCCTAGAGTAGAGCCCGCGCTTCCCCTCTCTCCGTGCTGAGACTCCGCCATCTCCTCCACCTCCTTTCTCTTCCTCTCTCTCTCTCTCTCTCTCTAATCCCTTCCGGGTTTAACGTGTGATCGAATCCTTTCCGGACCTGGCGAATTCTCTCAAGGGACGGCACTAGGTGTGACTCACGCTACCCCTTTTTGTTTCGTAATCTAGGTTTTCTGTTCTTCTCTTTTCCCCGCCCCCTTTTCTGCTTGGTTTTTTAAGGATCCGGGAGGTGTTCTTTCTTTTTTTTTATCCGATTCGTTTTGGGGGTGGTCGGTTTTTTTCGGGTAGCTTGTTTGGGCTCGTCGCTTCGATTGAGGGGTCGTTGATATCCGAATTTGGGGTAATTTCCGCTGACGTCGGGTCGTTTACGTGGCTAGTCTAACGGAAATGGCTGGTGCGTTCGAGGAAGAAGCTGAGCAAACCATCACGATCCAGGAGTATCTTAAGGACGTCGAGGAACAGGAATTGGTGAGTCTCTCTCCCTCTCTCTCTCCTGCTCCTGCGAAATCATCAGCTGCTGTTTTTTTTTACATATCACGGGGTCGTCTGATTTTGGGTGCGAAATCATAACCTGCTGTTTTTTTTTTTTATCATGGGTTTCGACGATTTTTTTTCCACTCTTGCTTTATATTGCCATCATGATGCGTGTATCGAGAGACTGCATAGGCAAGTTTCAGTCTTTGGCTGGTTAATGATACTTCTGCCACGTTGAGATTAAGAAAGAGGAAACTCCAGTCTTTGACTGGTTGATGATGCTTATGCCACGTTGAGACGAAAAAAGAGGAAACTGAGGAGTAAGAGGTTATAGCATTTTCAATTGTATGCAAGCCAGTGAACCAGGAGAATAAATCTTGCTTTGTGGGTGTGCTGCTCTGTGGCTAATATACTGCAGATAATGTTTTTTCTTGGTAGGAGATTGAAGTAGTTCTGGGTGAGCGACTGAAGCCCCAAATAATTTGATTTGTCAAGGTTGAATATTATGGGCTTTAAGGGTTTTCGGGAAGTTTCCATTTTGCACGATTTATCCTAGACTATTGGATATCATAGCTTTTTCCAAAACAAGAGATGGTGCATTTGCCACTGAACTATCCTGTTTGTGTATACTTTGGAATACTCAAATTGCTACCTGAAGCCAAGAAAAGAAAAAACGCTTGGTCAATTATATGCACTACAATAAAAAAGGAAATGTTTTGCTTGATCCACAATTTTAGTTAGGGCTCTAATGTTCTCAGAATGCTAAATCTATATTATTTGAGACAGCATCATCTGTTCAGTAAAAGTTGTTAACTTTGCCAGAATAGTCATATCATGAACCGGTCTGGTAAGCTAGACTTAGAGTATTTATTTGATACCAGGAGGCACAATAATTTTAATGTGCTTAATTATCATCATGAAAAAATGTATTCTGTCAACCTTTCACCCTTGGAATTCAGCTATTTAACGATGAGGATTATGACAAGAGTTTATCTTTTAAAAAAGTTAAATAGGTTGATGGCAAGAATATTACGGCCATTATATCCTAACTAGAAAGCTATGTTGCAAATGGTGCAAAATGTTGAGCTCTGTAGCCAAGATGCAAAATGTTAAATAGAATGCATGTTGTGGTCAATGTCGAGATCAGCTCAAAAGGCAAATCAGTATCTATGAAGCTCTCAGATTGAGGCTGGATGGTGGAGATTACGTGCTAGCCACTTTCTGTGGTCGGTACTTATCTGGTATAGCACATCGTTTGAATGGAACGTGGCTATATAACACGGTCCTTAGATTGCCCCCAGTAAGAGTGGGGTTTGGCTATTTGAGCAATATGTGCTCCTGATAAATATACTTATGCAGTTAATCCTCTATCTCAGAGTTGAGATTTCCAGAGAGCATTTTGGAAAATATATGCTAGCCACTTGCTGGAGGTTGCAGATATCTAGTATCACATTGGTTTGATGGAATGGAGGCATGCAACATGGTCCTTAGAATCCGTATCATGCATAATTGCTTCATAGATGATCAGGTTAGAGGGTAGTTTGGCTATCTGAGAAAATATGTACTGCTTTGTGGCTTCAGATAAATATACCCACATAGTTAATCATCAACCCAGCGATATTGATATGGTAGTTCTGAGTTTGTTGATGGTACCTGGTTTGCTGTTTGATTTTTGTATTATAGATCAGAATTTTGTGTTCTGCAGGGTTTTCCTTTAAATATTTAGCAATATCCATTCTCATCACTGATTTTCCATGAGTTCATGCTTTTCTTGCAAGGAAGCGGATTTGGTATTGGGTGGCGATGAGGGTAAGGATTGTACATATTCCCAAGGTTATTTGAAGAGGCAGGCGATATTCTCATGCTTGACATGCACACCGGATGGAAATGCTGGAGTTTGCACAGCTTGCAGCTTGTCTTGCCACGATGGACATGAGGTAGTTCTTTTTATGTTGTCCTGGAAGTTTAGAGATTTATCATGGCAAAATCACTTCATTGGTGGATATGGATCTTACTTAAGTTCGTGTTGTCATTTCTAGTGTAAGGAACAAAGATTATATTAGATTATATTCCTGAATAGAAATTCTAACCGTGATACTATGTCGTTTTGAAGATGATATGATTGTTCTCTTTTGACATCAATAAGAGAAGCTCCCATATGCCTTTCTGTAATCAATATCTTGCTTATGTGACATGAGGTCCCAGCTTTTAATGTGAAGATCATGTATTACCTGCTAGGGATGAACTTTAACAGCATCCATTCACATTGTAACTACACCAGTTGGCATGTTGGGTTACGCTTGCTTTCCCCAATATTCTTCCTATTGAGGTTGCCTCTGTTTAGTCATTGGAATTAGCTATATCTCAAATTCCTTCTGGGCTATGATAGGGTTGGAGTTTCTGACTTGCTATGTTGAGGTTACTCAATTTTTTTGACTTGCTCTTTTGCAGACAAACTTTTTTACCAAAAGCTTAGGCTGTCCCTAAACACATGACGATGTATACATCATATTGCTCAATACATCCCTTGGCATGTAAGCCATTCCTTACACTTGCAACCTGATATGTTGACGTAACAACATAAAACAAACAGTTTGAGGTAATAAAATGTATAAAATAGCATGAACAACAAGCATAACGCGATAGGTTTAAAACTTGTAATTTTTGCTTTAATGAATATAAAATAAATCGTTCTTTTCACTAGCTTGAGCGATCAGTATATAGGTCCACACTGTATGTATGTATGTATGTATGTATGGATATGTTACTTAACACTCTCGAATAAAAGTATAAGTGGGTCCATTTCTTTGCAGTGAATAGCTAACTTCATGTTTGCAGTGAAAATAGATTTGTTGGCTCCATTTCTCTGGGTAGCGATATGGTGGATTTTCCATCAATTTGGCTGTCTGTTGGTGTTAGATATTCATAAGGGCAATTGAAATCTCATTTCTCAGATGGCTAGCATTAATACTGGCTCATTAAAAGTGGAAACTGTAACAATTGCATTTCTTGTGCTGGCTGAGTTTATTTCCTGGCAGATACAAACAATTTGTGTGATTTTTATTCTTTTTGCTGTTTCTTGCTCTCATATTCACTTCTTTTTAGTGGGTATTTTAATTCCTTCTATGGAAAATGACACTCGTATTTCCATTTGCACAAGATTCTGGAGCTCTGGACTAAAAGAAATTTCCGGTGCGATTGTGGAAATTCAAAGTTTGGAGAGTTCTTTTGCAAGATTTCTGCAAATAAGGATGTGGAAAACGTCAAGAATTCTTATAATCACAACTTTAAGGGTTCATACTGCACATGTGGTCGGCCCTATCCTGATCCTGATGTTGAAGATCAAGTAGAGATGATACAGTGCTGTGTATGTGAGGACTGGTTTCATGAGGAGCATATTGGTCTAGAATCGTCGCATGAGGTAACTGATGGGGTTTTTGCTGACAGGATTTAATGCACTTTATCATCTTTGAGTATGATATATCTATAAAAAAGAGTAATCTTTGAGCATGATGTCAGTTTTCATGAAGATCAGGCAACCAAGACTGATATGTATTATTGTGTTATGATGCTACACCTTGGCTGCTCTGTTGAGTACGTAGACTTCGTACCTTCAGTTTTCCTAATCAGTTTCTATGGAAACTCGAGCCATTCATAGCAAGCCAACCCGTAGGCTGTCAAAATTCCCTTGGTGGAGTATTATCATTGCTGTCTGTGACTGCTTTATTGAAGATGTCCTGCATTATCTTTGAATGCAGCCTTAGAATTATTAAGTGTACATTGAACATATTGCGCCTTTGCTATATGAAGGTAAGTTTGGAGATTTGAAAAGTTGTCTTCACTCCATATAGTATTTTGTCCACCAATTATTCCCAACATAAAAAGATACCATTTTGAGTGATGTGATGTAGAGTAACTGTGTTTTGGTTTTCTGTATTTTAGTATTGTGAAGTTTTCTTAGGATTACAGTCAATTGTCCTAAAAGTTTAAGTTGTTAGGTGAAAGCGTGGATTTATATTTATGTACTTTCACACTTCCCCTCATGCTTAGTCTGGTCTTTTTGCCAGTACTAAGCGTGGGAATATATTTTTTTTTTTGGAAGGTAGAATAGGGGTCTGGAAAGATTTGAACTCATGACTTCCTGCTCTGATACCATGTGAAGTTTTCGTAGGACTATAGCCAACTGTTCTAAAAGCTTAAGCCGTTAGGTGAAGGCGTGGATTTATATTTATGTACTTTCACAAGTATTTTATGTACTTCCTTCTCATTTGCATGTTGCGTTACCTAATTAGAGACTTCCATTTTCAGATTCTCAAGTTCTACTCCTTTCCGGTTGCTGTCATCTTTAAAACCTTAATGTAGCATTTGCGAAGTGAAAGCAATAGCCAATCTTCTCTTACTAGCACCACCTTTAGAATAAAGCTTTCAGTGAAATCTTTTATTTGGAGGAAGAAAGAATTATATGTTTGACAGTGTCTCCACTCACCAGTGTAGTACATAGAATGATTTCTCAGACCTGCACTTTGGTATTTTATAGTTGTTATATTGAATGATTTGCAATGCTTAACTACGTACTGTTCCTCAAACTCACAGATTCCTCGCGATGAAGAGGGAGAACCTTTATATGAAGATTTCATATGCCAATCATGCTCAGCTAATTGTTCTTTTCTGAAAAGATATCCTCAAGCTATAATGGCTGCAAGGAGGCATTGTGATGCTATACAAAATGCTAGCAAGGATAAAGATGTTTTGACGCAAACCCCTGCAGCTTCTGCATCAGAGAAAGATGGGAATGACAGTTCTTTTAAAACTAATTTTGTGACAAGTTCTCAAGGCATCTCTAATGAAAAAAATCAGAGCAATGGCGAAAGTTCTGCAAATGTTATGTGCTCATATCATTCTATGAAGGAGGACGTTCAACATGGCAGTTGTCTCTTTGGCTCTGAGGTGGATCTTCAATCCTCTGTTGGAGACCACAAACCACTCTTTCTCTCTAAAGGTTGGAGGGATGTCCTCTGTAAGTGTCAGAGGTGCATGGATATGTACAATCAGAAGAACATCAGTTTTCTGCTTGACAAGGAGGACTCAATCATGGAGTATGAGAAAATGGCTAAGCAGAAGAGGGAAGAAAAGAAGCAGCAGCTGGAAGGTGTGGAACAGGGTTTATTAAACAGGTTGGGTCATGTGCAGAAGATGGAGATCTTGACTGGCATTGCAGACATGAAGGACGAGATGCGAAATTTCCTGGTACGTCATTAAAACTCAATGATAAGCTTGGTTTGATTCTTCCTTGAAAACTCAATTTACTTGACCATGGGGAATTGTCAGGAGGCAATGTGTGTTGGACTTTCATGCTTTTTTACCTTTTCCTCATGATGTTCGTCCTTCTAGCATATGTTAAGATAGAAACAGCTTTAAATGCACGTACTTTTCCTCTGCAGGAGTCCTATGATCCATCAAAGCCAATCACTTCCGCTGATATCCACCAGGTTTTTGAGAATCTTGCCAAGAAACGCAAGCGTGTGGAGTGAGTTCTTGTTGGGTCTTCTCTGGCTGTTGCAGAGCAGGTAGTGCCATGACTGTTAAATTATCCCTTCATGGTCTGTTTTGAATTTTGATCAGTTAAAAATATCTATGCAGCAAGGACATATAGTCTATGCCAAGTAAGAATGCTTCATGTATGGAATGCAGACTTTTGGCTCTGTAGAAATACTTTGCTTGACTTAAGGTTTATTACAACTACTTTCACTTCAATGTCTCGACCATGTCTACTATTCCAAACCATTGATGGTGTGTTTGATATCACATTGCCTCCAGGTCTTGTGCCTGGATAGACTTGCATGACCAGATGTGGGTGTACTTCACTGGGATGCAAATTCGTGTAGTTCTCAAACGGAACCAGGAAACTTGCATGACTTTTCTAGTTTTCATCATTTGATCCAACTCCAATCTAAGGAGAGATCTCTCTGGTGGACCCTGTTTTAAGCTCATTGTACTTTAAGTTCGACTGCCCTTATACCACTGGCACAACAGATCACATACTCGTCGGGTCTCTTTCTAAGTCCTAGATCAGTGAAGTAAGCTAAGAGGAGATTTGGTTGCAACTTTAATTGGGTCATTAGGTGCCTTGCCCCTTAAACTCGGAAGTGATGGCAGCATCTTGTAATGGCCATAAGTTATCTAAGTAGTCTCCGTTCATATTAGTGTTCCAGGAAAGCCATTTCTTGTCGGAAGTGTATGGATGAAGGTGAGCTAAGTGGTTTGCTTGATGTCAATTGCACGAGTTGCGACTCACTTTCCAACTTTGTTGTCTCATCAGAAAATCATGCATGACGTACTCGCGATGTTGCTACATAGAAGCAGAGAATGTCAGGCAAGGATAAAACGAGCTCAACGGTATTAACACTCTGAAGGCACATTACAGCATAACTGTCCGTCGACAGGGAAGTCCGACTTGGGATAATCTTGAACTGCACTTTATGAAATTTGCTTACCTGCTTGTGTTGCTGTCGCTTGCTCAACTGCTCAGCAGAATCTCAGGGAAGCAGATATAAAATACATTAGAAATGCAGGGTGTCGTTTTATGCAGAATTAAAATAAAAGAGCACATCAATGCATAGCTTTTAGTTAAAGACAGCGTCATGTTCTGGTTCTTTATCAATCATGCAAAATGCCAAATAGGTTTGTGAAAATGTGTTGAAGACAGAGTTTCGTAACTATTTAGTATATGACATAATCTCCAATGAAATGCATAAAACTTTCATTCGGATATGGGCATGTCCCCTAAAGTGAGGATTTAGATTAAGCTGTTTTGGGTTTAGGAGCATTTTGAAGTTGAGGTGGGGCTAAGCGAGGCTTTTCTTTGAAGGGTTCCGTGACCATATCAACATGTTCCTTTATAGATGCTTTAGTGTTCAGTCTCCTTAATGACTTTTAGCGTGGTCGTGGAATCATGTTAAGTTCAGATCTCGTTCACACGGAGTACCACGCTGTCTCTGGAGCATTGATTTTCCATCGCTCAATTGTAAGAAATGAAGGAAAAGCTCAAACCTTTATTGGGTGGGACAAGTGTTAGGTGGTCGTTGGTCCTGCATGAGCTTGTCTGCATGTGATCCAACAGTCGAAAACAATGCTTTTCCACGCAAAAAGAGGTCGGATACAAGTCATTCTTCTACCTAAACATGGGAGACTGTCGGGTAATCTCTTCAATCTTCACCGTTCCGCCGCTACGTGACAGCGATGTGATTTCTTTTCGTTTCTTATTTCTTTCTTTTGGGGTTTTATGTAATGTAGAGATTGAATGTCCATCCTCTCGACCGAGAAGATAAATTAAGATAATCCGATTTATCTTCTTTAAAGCATAGAAAAAAACATTCAGCACAAGAACTTCTCCGTCGCTGTTTCATCTTTCAAGGCGATGCCCTGATTTGAAAAGCTTTCCTTAGTCATAGAAAACCTCCAAAAAGTTATCTCTTGATTTAAGAAACTCGGACAGATACATCAAGCATCATCAACCGTCATGATTACATCACGCATTTAAAAACTGTGTCTCGAGTCTTATACTATTGCCAGCCAGCCATTAATGAATTTTCTTTTTGTCAGATGCAACAGCCACCCAACTCAAACGCCCCCCCAACATTACTGTATAGCTCGGCAAGACAGCGGTCAACTAAGTCGAGCTCCATCGTCGTAGATATTTTGAAATCCAACATAACATTCAAGTATCGCAGGACGTAGGGACAGAGGAAGATCTCTCGCTCAATTCATTGGCCTGGACAAAAGGCGTCCAAATTTCAGCAAGTTGATGAGGCGTACAACACACATTCGATCATTCACACTGTTTAGTGTGGGCAACGTCACATTTTAGCGAGTCCATCCGCGCAAGGATCGCGTCTTACCTGAGTGCACGAGGTTATCAGAAAATTTCGTAAGTTATTTTCGCATGAGGGTGGATTTTCTTACATCTCTAAGAGGGCTTTGGAGGGGAAGAGGACAGCGGGAAGTGGAAGAGAGTTGACTGAACCTGTGCATGGATTAACGAAAACTTTTTCAAAGGCGAGTGTTATAGAGAGGACCCAAAGTGGGGCGAATTTTGTTATGCTACTTTTGACACTACGTAGAAAATTAGAGTCCTCGGCCGGTCTGTCCCAGTCAATCTCTAGTGAATAAGATAATCGCCCGGCGAAGAACTGACTTTTTCCTCTTCCTTTGATGAGAGTAGCTTGCAAGTTCCTATCGTGCTGAAATGATTGGGGTGGCCTTCACAGCCGTGAGGTTGATTCATCGGATGGCCTATTTCCAAACGTTAGATTGCAGGGTCTCATGTTGACTCTGTAGATCCTTGATTACTCACCTAGTTAAAACGGAAACTGTCAGGAAATTGCTGTCTAATTATGAAATACCCTGTCTATATTGATTTCAGTCTCTTGATGTCGATGTGGTTGAACAGACTAAAAGCTTTGAGGGGTGACGCGATTTGTAAAAGTAAATCGACCGTAGACCAAGCGAGAGATGCGGAAAGAGTTGAAAATGGTTACACGGTCTGTAAATTTAGTTTCCATCCTCAAAATCAAATGCGGTGCTAGAATAAGTCAACAATATTCATTTCCAATGAGATTTGGCACCACAAATTTCAATAGGATATGATATGAGTTAATCTTAGTCCATGATGAAGTGTTCCTCTTTACCTGCCTTTGCCCCGGTCAAACTCAAATTCAAAGAAGGACCAGGAAAGGGGTAGCACATTAACTTATGACTGGCGAAAGAGGGCGAAAGCTACTTGCAATTGCATGGTCACCGCTTCCTTTTTCTGTTGAGATGAACTTTTATTTTATACCTTTCACCTCAATGGACCGTGGATTAAATTATCAAAAGGTACCTTTCACATTGTGGTGTTCACGAAATAAATAATGTATATGTGTATGCTTTACGATTGCTGAGGTCTCCTAAGTCAAAAATATAATGTTAAAGCGGGTGGAATTGACTCGATCAAATAGGTTTTTTTTTTTTGCAATCAATAGTTTGTGTTCACACCTATATCACTCTATCAATTAAAGATTAATCAGTGATCAGATAAAACGGTGCAGTGTGCATGTTTTATCTCTTATTCAACATCCCTTTCCCTTTGGCCGGAAGCTGGCAAACATGATACGTGCGAGAGAAAGAATAACCGAGACGCGTGATCACGTATAAGAAGATCCGGAAATGAGTGAAAGGAAGATGTTAGAAAAGATGACTTTCCTTGTGAGGCAAGAAAAACCAAAATCTTTGGACCAAATGACAACTATATAAATGTGTGATTCTGCACATCTTTCTGTCTCCTCTAACTTTTCAGCTCAACTGCTGTATCTTTCACCCCCCAAAGTATAGAATAGAAGGGTCGTGAAACCAGCAGTTTAGCCTGCCTGCTCTTTTTCACGAATTAGACAGTATATATGTATACATATATACATATGCATATACATATCTATATATATATATTGGTCTAGGGTTTGGTCCAGTTGAAGTAGACAAAAGTGGGTGAGATGTCACATGCAGATGGTCTACGCATTATATGATTCGATCCCATGACAGACAAATGATGTTATTGGGTGCGGATAAGGTCAGAGGAGGTGTTTCTAATGGACCATAGTGACCATATAATAAATTTATAACCGAAACACAACGAATATAAGTTGGAGTTTCTCTAATTCAATTTCTCCAAGTGTCGGCAAACCCTTTTTCTCAGAAGTTCAGGTGGTCGGAAAATGGTCGATACGGTACCCCTCCTGCATAAATTGACATTTCCACGCGAAACAGGTTTGGACGTAAGATAATCAAGAAATGGACAGAAAGCTTGGTAAAGATGAAAGTGCATATCGACGTTCGAGTTCATGTCATATGTTTCGGCAGACTTTTTTCTTACTATTAAGAAATAAAATCACTGTATAGAATTTGGTATGGCCAAGAAATTATAGCAGTTGAGGTAGATTCTCTCAGCTCTTAAGCACCTGCTACGTACCCGATCGGTTTGGTGCGAAGAACGTACGTCAAGTACGTACGAACACGTAAAGCGTTGAACGGAGTCAAAGGTTCCTCAAAATCATCAGCCAAGCCCTACAATATTTAATCTGTGCCCATTAATCAAGATATTAGAAGTACTTCGTTCGATCCCTTCTCGCGAATCTTGGGCAAAATAAATAAACAAACACCCGCGAGGACTGAATTGAAAAGCTGTCGATTACTTCATGGATCAAATTGAGAAAGTTTTCCAAAATACAGGTGCCAAAACGTACTATTAGTTAGAGTTTACGCAACTGGGCGACGAAGTTAAGACATCTTGATACTTGTCGGCGGCTAGCTGATATTATTAAATCTTCTCCACGAATATCATGACCTAACTATCATGGAATTGCCACCGAAATCATTCGTGCTTGTCACTTATTTATTGTATGAACTACGACCAACTCTGCTCGAAGGACTTAGCTACCCCGAAAAGGATTCCAAAACTTAGGTTTACGTTACGTTTTTTAAGAAATTTCACATAGTGGTCAACAGTTCGCACATATTGATTAAGATAAATGAATTGGCGCAGTAAAGTAATTAGAGATTAACTTTAGCAACTCCTTCCTAGGCTTAACTCTTTCTTACCTTTCTTGAATGATTAAAGCACGCTAACAAATAAAAAGAGCTTACCTAGGCTCTTCACCGGAGAAATCATATTGAGTTTGATTTACAAAACAATGCATACTAAGTGGTGAGAGAGATTCTCACTACAGATTATTAAATGCAGTCTTTAAATACTACTTGTAGTGCATCGCGTTTTCAAGTGTAATAATTTGATAAATCAATTTCTATGTACCTAATGTTCATCAATATTTTAATATCCGTGTTGCCGAGAAAAGTAGGATTCCACAATGATCCAAGTCCTAATCAATTTTTGGTATTAGTATGAGATGTAAAAGATCATAAGATTTCATGTCATAGAGACGCAAAAGTCATTTAGTAAGTCAAGTACGATTTCGAATTTGGAAACGGATCTAACGGGTCCAATCTCGTCACGGGCACGTATCGGCTTGCATCTCGAAAACTTGTGACTACGTGTTAGATCTCGCAATGTCCTCTAGTAATGGAAAATCCGAATACGATCTCCAAGCCCAAATATATTATTAAGACCGTGAGTTAGTGGGGCAAAGCAGACAAAGTACGAGTACGACTTCAATCTACGTAAGACCTGCTTCCAAGATGGCACACGTAGGGCCAACGTCAGACTCAACAGTTGCCGGGACACTTCCTTGTCCCAAGGTGGGGTACGTATGCCCGGCGTCAGACTCAACATCGCCGGGTCACTCCGCTAGCGAAATCAATTCTCGTGAACCTACCTTTTTGGTTTTCTCTAATTTCTCCTCAGCCTATTTAATTATTAGCACCTCCATCAACGACTATAAGAGCTAACCCCTATATTAGCTCACATGCAGCACTGCTCCGCAACCTCCCCCCTTCAGTCGCAAACAACCACAACCACCCCCTCCACTCTTCATAACCAGTGATCTCTCGCCTCTCTTCAGAAATCCCTCTCTGTATCTCTCTGGGAGAAATCGAAGCTGCGGGTTGTCGTTCTTTGTTTCCTGAGTTTTGCTTGTGAAGTTGTGAGGGAAATGGGAAACTGCGCGGAGACATGCAGGCAGAGGCGAGCTGAAGAGATCTGGAAAGAGCCGGAGGAGTTCCGGCTTCCAGAGGTCAAGAACGAGAAGACAGCGGCCTGCGGCGGATCAGCAGCCAAGATTAACGTGGACCGCAGCAGTGGCGGAGGCAAGATCGACGGCGGTGGAGGTGGGAGAGTCAGGATCAAGATAGTGCTGACCAAGGAAGAGCTGGAGCTGCTGCTGATCCAGTTGGGTGGCAGCAACAGCAGGAAAGGAGGGCCGAAGAGCAGCAACTTGGAGCAAGTTCTGGGTGAAATAGAGAGAGGGAGAAGGAGAAACGGTGGCGTCAGTGAAGCTGTTGATGATGGGTCGTGGAAGCCTTCGCTTGACAGCATCATGGAGGTGCCTGAGATACCTGAGATGGAGAGGTCATGATGAATTTATCTTCATCTTCTTCTCTAAACTTTCTTTTAATCTTCTTGTATTTTAATCGATGGAAAAGGGCTTGTCGAGGGGGGCGGTTCGTCCAAAAACCATGTAAATTTTTTTTTTCTTCTGGGGTGATTTTGCTGGACGGCCCCTGAGGTTCTTGCCCTCTTCACTTGTTCATCCTCCCTCCTTACAGTGGAAAATTTTTGGTTTGGATGTCGATGGCACAAATTTTGGTTCAACAGGCATTGCCAATTCACATGTTCTCTCAATCCTTTTGGCGAAATTGTGATTAGAGGAGATTTTCGTCCTCGTAATCGTGCGATTGACGAATTAGAGGCGAAAATCTATAGGATCATCGGCACTACAGCCTTAGGATATGAAGATAGGTCGAGATAGCTATAGAATGCTGAGTATTGACTTCAAAAGGAAATTCGAAAGGTCCTTTCACATCCCATCCTACCGAATCAATTTCCCACGACAATAATACGTGCGGATATATGCCGATTGGATGTCTTACGATATACCATAAATGCTTCATCGCATTTGCGCAAGTCGTTTCATCAACAGTATGCAAATTGTAATTTTCTCCTCAATTACCAGTTAACAAATTTGATAGCGGTATAAACTTTTATATATCATCTAGTTTTGAATGCCCTTATCATGCAACGACTAATCATTTGAAAATTTTCAAGGTGAATCATTCATATGCAATATGATTGAATCGTATATTTTAAGACTAATATCACGAAAAAAATCTCAAACTATAGCTATCGTGACACACAAGTATCTCTAACTTTTCTTTTCTATATCACCAAAGACCCTAAATTTGGCCACTATGGTGCAAATACCCTCAACTTTCTAAATTTATACAGTTTCATTCATGATATATTTATCACATCAATATAAGCTCGTGAGTTTTTTTACCAAAAAAATCTTAGAATATGTGTGTCACAATAAATAACTTTAGGGTTTTTAATAATATAAATTTTTATGTATTTATATTACACGCAATAAATATAGTTTGAAACTCTTAATGATGACAAATCCGATGTTTTAAATATAGTCTGAACTTCTTTATAAGATGTTTACTGCATCTTGTGCTTCTCAAAAGCAGCAATGCAAGCAGGATGATTAAACAAAGAGCAATGATGGGTTGCAAAATTATTCGACTTCTTCGAGGCTTTGTCTTATTTAGGCGCAAGATCCACCGCCAGATTTTTGGCTCATTAGCGTGATTTGATGGGCGAAAAATTCGACAAAAGCAAAGGTCACGAAAGTCTTCGTTCACATGGGGGTGGGGATGGGTCGGGTCGTTGAGCCTCGAGAAATAAAATCATAATAATAATGTGAACTTTCTCGAAATCGATAAACAAATATATAAATGGATGCTCCGGATCTTGGATGTTTTCTCTTCTTTCTGGCTTGTATTTCAACTCTACACGCACTTTCGAGTAAACATCTGATGTAAGCATTTCTTTGAGAGGACGTGGAAATGACTCAAAATGAGAACCATTTGGATCACATGGAGGTTTAGGATGAGTTCTTGGTTCAATGATAGGCTCTGAAAGATAATACAAATGATGAGAGAAAAAAGAAAAAGTCTTTGAGGGAAATACAAATTTCGTTTTGGAACTTCTCCTTCTGCTAAAAATTTTGGGTTAAGTAATATACCGTGAGTTTTTTTTTTTTGCAAAGGGATTTGAATATCAATTTTCTATCTTTTTCTTATTTTCCAAAAAAAAAAACATTAGACTGCTTGTTATTGGCGAGACAAGTGGCTCATTTTTCAGGCGAGCCACATTTTATGCCGACGGTCGAAGTTGCATGACCTCAAGTAGCGAGGACTGTTTGGGTGGCATGAACCAAGTGACCGTTAGCTAAGGCCGAACGACCTTGGGCGACCTCCAACAAGGAATGCTTGGGTGGTGCGACCCAAACGACTGTCGCTTGGGATCGTTTGATTGCAGGTGACTCTTGCCTACGATTATGCAACACTGATGGGAGCCGCCTAAGTCGCACGATCAGGCGACAAGGCCTTGGGTTCGCTTGATCCAGCCATGATTGCTTGAGGTCACGCACCTTGGCAGCCGTTGCTTGGTGTCGTCGACAAGCCTAGGTGCCACCACTGATGTCACGTGTCGCCTTAAAAGTGGTGAGGAAAAAAATGAGAATATGAGAAAGCTAGTGAGAGTAAGATCGGAAAGAAATTGTCTAGAAATAGTATTTCGCCCAAAGCCGAAAGCCCAAATCTGAATAGGTTGAGGACTTTCCACTCTTCCCAATGCTAATTTTCATCCCAAAGCCCCGGAAATAATTGTCATAAGCCCCATTCTTTTCTTAATAGATTTTGTAAATGTTGAATCAAAAGCACCTTAGATACTACGTGCTAGCAGGCTAAAAAACGAATGACATTTCTTTTCAATTGGATGGGCCTCTCCCTAATTCCTTTTTTTTTTAAATTATGTTTGGACAAAAGTGTCTTATCTTAAAGTTGATCGACCAAATTATCCCATAAATATAGAATAAGTTAGGCATTAATTAAGCCGTCTCTCTCGTTTAGTTAAATCCACGGCGGATTAGAAATGTACTTGTGATTTGGATTCTCCCGGAATCGATCACCACCCTCCACCCTCTCCCTTTTTGTATCAAACTGCTCTCACCTTACAGTTTACCGCGGTAATTTGGCTTGACTTCTTGTGCACCGAAGTTCAACTAAAGTCGAACTAGGAGCACGAAAAAGGAGAAGAAAAACAAAGAGAACTTTTCACTAGCTCTCAATGACGTTGTCTTTTTCATTTTTGAATTGGCTTATTTCCACTAAATCTTTATGTAATTTTTAAGATTTCGAATATCAAACAAGTTAAATTGTCGAATTTGATTTCTTGCTAAATATTCGTCTTTCAATGGGTTTTTTCTTCTTCTGGAGATAGATAGAATTTCCTTTTGTCTTAGATTCGAAGAATAGAAAAGGGATCCGAAGACTTAAATAGGAAAACAAAAATCAAATGCGTATGCGTTATTGCATTTGCGCTAAAAAATTGCAATTATTAATACTAATTCATGCTTAATTTAATTGATATACAGAGGATAAAACGGTTAATTAACTAGAGATGGTGGGTTTTAGCCACACGAAGATAATGTGTGGAAACAATGTCACTCTTTTCCATTGTAACACATTATCGTACACACTAACCATCAGTCACTGAGTGACACTTACTGAGCCAAAAAATCAACATTATCACAAATGTCAACTGATTGGACGACAACAAAGCACTTAAAAGTTTTTGAGGGCAATAAAAGTCGTGAAAACTTGCTTGAAACAATCAATCCATTGACTTTTTCTCATCACGGACGAATGGTCTGTGTAATCAATACTTCTAAGATCAAAGATATTCTTATCAAACACACAAAACAGGTCCTTAGGGCAAGTTTAACATGGCATTTTACTACAAATTCGAGGAGATGGTATGCATAAGAAATAATTGTAAAAGAAAATACCCAGAGGAAAACATCGATGCTCAAACATTAGTGAACCTAAAATTATACACATGTCAAAGACTGAATCAATTAAAGATGTTGCCCTTTTAATTGTTCAACTGAAAGGGATCTTGAGAGACAATCACGCCTTAAAAGCTAACGTCGAGCAAGTTTCAATCGATGGGTTACCAGCTGATGACATGCCTAGATTTTGGGAAAACCACATTTCAAGGGCTTCAGAAAGGACTTCCTTTTACGGGCCATTGCTTTGCTGCGACGCTTGTTTGCGGTGACAATTGGGCTCATAAATGGCTTACAATTGGACAATTGGGCTCTATTAGATAGAACGGTGGTCCAACATTATCTGTCGACTCAAAGAGTCCGATCCACGTAGATTGACAGCTTATTCGAGAAAAGACTTACGGTCCATACATAATCGGAGAAAAGCTTGGACAGAGCCCGTTCCGAGAGATTGTTAAGAAGATACTCTGCCCGTTTATACAAGTTGATTATCGCACGTTGAGTGTTAGGAAGTCAGTTGGTTATTTCACCACATGGATATGTGTCTGCATTTGAGGTCGTTGATATTAAATAGAAGTCAACGTTCCAAATAAAAGTTGAAGAAACGAAGAATCACGTCGAAAGTACACCAAAGTTATGAAACACTGATACTCAAACCAATATATGTACCTAGATGTGTAGTGTACGTACAAGTCTGATTGAAGCAGAATCAGGATACATTTGTTTATCGGTGTAAAGATGATTGCTATAATTACAGCAAAAGAAGACCATAAGGGGTGTTGTAATACCAATAATGTGATCCCTTATTTATTATTACCCACATTAATTTCATTAATATAATTGAAATGGAGCATGAAACATTTTAAATAAATGAAACAATATTCAAACTTTTCATTTGTGATACCATAAGGGGGTTATGGCAGGAACAAGATCAAAGCCTCCAAGGCCTTACACATATAGGTTCAACTTTTTGCATCCAACTTAATATTCATAAAACCAAGTGTAGAGTATATTATTAAGATCGGTGTTATCTTATATGTTAAAGGAAGAAACTGCTCAGCAAATATTTTGGGAATATTTTTTATTCTGTTACATTTTGTATCTTATATGTTATGGAAAGAAAATATTTAGGGAATTTTTGCTGTTATGTTATCTTTTGTAACTGATATCTTAGATTCCTTTATATACGTTATATTCTTATTTTTCAATTTGGTATCAAAGCGTCTTTGGCGAAAGCCTCACCAATCCATGGCTAAAGAAACATCATCTCCTGCACTGATGCCATCATCAATCGCCTTGTGTAACCCCATTCTCATGTCACCACCAAGTATTGGGAGAAACTAATCGGGACAAACTTTCAAATATGGAAAATACAAATCTCACCCTATTTACACGCTGGTCACTTGCTGTCCATTCTGGAAGGCACCGAACCTTAGCCGGAGGATCAAGGAGATTGCATTAGGATGGGCTGTTATGCAAAAGACCAATCTAGCGTTTGAAATTTGGAAATTTTGAGAGTCCATTGCCTTGGCTTGGATGCTCAGTTAGTCGACCGCTCCAATAGTTGCTCAATTGACAAGTCACGCATCCGCGGCAAGTGTTTGGAAGTATTTTGTAGACTCGTATGCTGCTCAATCAACTGCTCGCACATCCGCTTTACGGCTCCAGCTTCAATCACTCTCAAAAGGCCATCGATCCGTCATGAAATTCCTACGAGAAGCCACCACCCTTAAGGACCAGTTAGCTGCTATTGGTGAGCTTTTATCCAATAATGAATATCATACTCAAGTGTTTCATGGTTTGGGTGTTGAATTTGGAAGTCTCGACACCGCAGTCTTCGTTTTAACCCAGACCAAGTCTTTGACAACAGACCAACTTCATGCCTTAATTCTTAATCATGAGGGAAGGCTAGAGCTAGCTTCTTTAACAAATAATCAACCCCCATTTGAGGCTTTTCAGATCAAGCAAGGACCGCTTTCTTCTCGACAAACCCGTCAGGGTCCAATAACTTCCAAATAGATTTTAATCAATCTAGGAATTTTTCTAGTACATTCCATGGTCTTATGGAATTAGAAATCGCGGGAGACACCGCATTGGAGGAGGCCCATTTTGTCAGCTTTGTGGCACATGAGGCATTGAGCTTTGTTGGATCAGTATAACCTGCACAAGCCTACTTGATCGGGCCGAACTCACTGCCATAATATTTGCTGCCATCAAGTCCGCCTTTTGCTCTCACATCTTCAACATGGTTTGTTGATTTAGGTGCTACACATCACATTATGGACAATTCTATAGGGCTTACGAATGTCACTCCATATTTAGGTCAAACTCAACTTGTTGCGGGTGACAGCGTCTCCTTACCGATCACCCACAGACGCTGTCACCCACACAGGTACACTTGTGTCGACTTCCCCATCTTCTATACTTCGTCAAATTTTAGTCATACTTAAAATCACTAAAAACTTACTTTCTGTGTCTCGATTTGCACTTTATAACCATAGTATTTTCCAATTCAATTCAAACTCATTTATTGCCACGTCTATTAAAAATGGTCAGGAAATCCTCCACGGAATGCTTGACAATGGGCTTTACCACGTCACCCTTCCGTCTTGCCACTCTCCCACATCTTTTGCGTCAATTGCTTCTCTTACTATATGACATAACTGCTTGGGACATGTCACTACCGATTTGGCTTGTGCGTTTTCTCAATTCATCCAACATTAGACTTAGTCGTTCTTTAACTTCAGTTTGTAAGGCGTGTGCTATGAATAAAAATCACCGCCATAGTCATTATCCCACTTTGTTTAGGTCAAAACATCCTTCGGAATTAATTCATTTTGATATTTAGGGTCCTTCTCCCGTTGTTTCATTCAACAAAAATAAATATTCTCGCATTTTACTTCTGTTCATTCTCATCTTGAGATCGATTTTGTTCCATTTTCAAACTCCTTCAAAAACTTGTTGAAAATCAACTTAACTGCAAAATTAAGTCTATACAGTGCGACAAAGCACCTGAATTTGTCACTCCATTGAATTTGTCTAATACATCGAAGAGCATGGTATTCACCAACATGTTTCTTGTCCTTATGCACCCTATTAAAACGGGACAACAGAACGGAAACATCGACATATAGTCGAAACTGGATTGACTCTCCTTCATCAAGGTTTCGTTCCACCAGTGTTTTGGGAATTTGCTTTTGAAACTGTGGTTCACTTGATTAACTGTATGCCAACATCCGTCATTAATAATATTTCACATTGGGAGGCTTTATTTCACACTAAACCTGATATTACGCATTTGCGTGTTTTTGGTTTTGCAATATATCCATTTCTTCACCCTTACTCGCCCCATATGCTAGCACCAAGATCTAAAGTTTGCATTTTTATGGGCAATCATCCATTATATAAAGGATATCGCTGCTATTGCCCCCAAGATAAACATTCTTACGTTGTTGCGGATGCTATTTTTTTATGAGGCCATTTATCCTCTTGGTGCCATGCCAAACTCCTCTCAACATGCATCAACACTAACTTGTATAAAACTTTTTTTGCTTGCTAATTTGTCCTTATCATCCTCGGCACCTGTTGAACAACTTGAGTTTTCGAGGGTTTCTTCCCAAAATTTGGATGTTTTGCTTGTTGACATTATCGACATTGTAACTTAACCGTTGAGGTGCCACAAGAAACTCATACCGTGGTACCAACATCATCATCATATCCTATGACGACTTGACTTCGAGATAGGACCATAGCTCGTCAAACTTTTGAAAGAAATCACACATCGGCTCTTGTGGCTCAATCTAATATTCTTGAAGAAACCACTTGTTTTTTCAAGGTTGCAAAAGGATGAGAAATGGCAACTCGCTATGCAGTCTGAATACAAAGCATTAATGGAGAATAACACACGGGATCTTGTTCCGCTTCCTGCTCATGCTTGACCCATTAATTTAAAGAGGTGTATAAGATTGAACTTCACTCCGATGGACCTATTAAAAGATATAAAGTAAGACTGGTTGCCAATGGCTTTCATCAATAAGGGGGTATCGATTGCAACGAGACATTTAGCCCGATGGCCAAGCCCGTTACCATGCACACGGTCTTGTCTTTGGCATATTCTCAACATTGGTCTATTCGACAATTGAATGTCTTTAATGCGTTCTTACACTGATCACTTGAGGAGGAAGTTTATATGACTCAACCGCAAGGTTTTGTTGATGCGAGTAAGCCCGACTATGTTTGTCGCATTTGACACTTGTTATATGGTCTTAAACAAGCACCTCGCGCTTGGTACACCCCCTTGAGTTTTCATTTAAGCGACTTGGAATTTGTCATATTCAGGGCCGACACCACCTTGTTTGTCAAACACATGACTAATTTCACCATTTACTTATGGTGTACATTGATGACATTATTTTAACCAGTTCCTCGAATGCTCCATTACATGATCTCATCCAATCCCTTTAGTCAGAATTTGCTATTAAGGATTTAGGGGACATTCATTATTTTTTGGGGATTGAAGTGCTTCATGCCAACAAGGGGTTACAGCTTCACTAAGGTCAACCTGTGAGGAAAATACTACGCAATGCTAATATGCAATCTGCCAAACCCGCCGTACTCCTACCAATTATGTAGAACCAGACACGGTTGCTTCTAATGAGCCTCTTGCGGACCCATTTTAGTTTTGAAGCATTGTGGGAGCACTTCCATATCCCACTTCAATATCTCACATATCTCACTCTTATGCGGCTCGATATTGAATACGCGGTGAATTCAGCTTGCCAACATCTTCGCGGGTTGTGAAACACCTTCTGTGTTACTTGGCTAGTACAGTCTCGCATGGTTTTTTTTTTTACTCGAACAACATCAACTCAACTCCATGCATTTTCTGAAGCCAGCCGAGTGGGCGATTGATGGACCGTTGCTCTATTGGTGGGTTTTGTGTCTATTATGGACCAAATCTCATCTCTTGGTCCTATTGCAAGCAACGAATATTGGCTCGTTCTAACACCGAAGCAGAATACAAATGTCTTACGGACACAACGGTGGAGTCAATGTGGCTTGAATATCTTCTTCGGGATCTTCATGTGCAACCACCTTAGCCGTCCACTCTTTGGTTCGATAACTTATTCGCCATCTACTGATCCACAAATCTTGTATTTCATGCTCGAACCAAGCATGTGAAAATTGATTACCATTCCATTTGGAACGCATTATTAGGAAACAATTGGTAGTCCGCTACATTTTTATTGAAGAACAAATTGTCGATATCTTCACTGAAGGCTTCCTACATACTGATTTCTTCAATTGCGGTCCAAGCTAATAGTCCACTCTCCCCATTAGCTTGCGGGGATGCTAAGAGAAGAAACTACTTAGCAAATATTTAAGAAATATTTGTTATTCTGTTACATTTTGTATCTTATATGTTATGGGAAGAAAATATTTGTTGTTCTGTTACCTTTTGTAACAGGATAATTGTCCAAAAAGTCTTAAACATGTTGCATTTTTGCCGATTTACTCCTAAACCTTTTTATTTGGCCAATTCAGTCCTAAACATTTTGGTACTTTATCAATTCAGTCATTCTGGCGACTTTGTCTCGAAAAATACTTACGTTGTTATGTCACCTTTTATAACGGGACAATTGTCCAAAAAGTTTTAAACTTATTGCATTTTTGCCAATTCAGTCATAAATATTTTTATTTGTCCAATTCAGTCCTAAACCTTTTGGAACTTTATCAATTCAGTCATTCCGGCGACTTTGCCTCGAAAAATGACTACGTGAATGTCCGGTCACGTAAGATAGACGGTGCTGACTGGATATCCACGTAGGCATTTTCGGAGACAAAGTCACCGGGAGGACTGAATTGATAAAATTCCAAAAGGTTTAGAATTGAATTGGCCAAATAAAAAGGTTTATGACTGAATTAATAGGTTTATAACTTTTTGGACAATTTTCCCCTTTTGTAACTGATCTCTTAGAGTCCTTTATATGTGTTGAATTTGCAACACAATAATGTGTAGAAAAAGAAAAATAAAATTTTCTTCCCTATTTTTTCAATTTTTCATTCAAAGATCTATAATACTAGACATTGATTTTGAAAAAAAGAAGAAGATATTTTAACTTCACATGATTTTAAAACTTAACCACACAAGTTTATTAGTAAGAACTTTGAGTTCTGGACATTTTAACCCATGCCTTTTATAGACATAAGAAGGAGGAAAAGACAAATAAGTACACAACACATATGGCCAATGATTCACACATATGGCCAACATACTTGACAAGCAATAATACAAGCTTGGCATCCATAGATGCTTTCAGACAATAATTGACAAAGGGAATTCACTGGTGACTCACAAGACATGTCACATCCTTCTTTGATCACTGTCTGTCGAGCGGAAGATGAACCAAGAGGCTTTGTGTTCTTTCCACGTATAAGTAAAACTAAATTATCAAAACAAAAAGAAATTAACAAGCATAAAAGTAAAAACTTACAAACCTAAAATTAATGTAAATGTATCGTAAACATTATAATATGGTTGAAATCCATTAACAATGGAATTTTCTTATACTAACCAATGGGGAAAAACTTTAAATTATGTTTTTATGCTAAAAAAAAAATTTTCTTAAGTACGAAGAAGTTACAATTAGATAGTAACACAATGAAAAAAGAGGAGAAGGACGAGGGGCAATAGATGAGGGCCTAAATCTTTATGAAGATATTACAAATATCTTTTCATGTAAAAATAAAAGTCCATTTCTAGCAGCCTATAGCCTAGGTGGCACATTAATAGCGTATTTAAAGAAAACTTTGTAATAATAAATTCATACTTATGTATATAATCCAATGTGTGGGCCAAGGTCAAAAAATTTTCCATCAACAAATGTTTTTTCTAATTAATTATAGTCATGTTGGAAATTAAATCAAACGATCACATAATATGCAATTAAATAAGCGACAACTAGTTGGTTTTTTTCTGGCCAAGCGATGAAAACCAAATTGGGTCGAAAAAAGACTGTCATTATATCTTATCGAAAGTTTGAACCGGTACATGTTGAATAAGCCGTAGCTTGATGACTTCTCATTACATAATTCCAAGAAGTGATGTCACCTAAGAAAAAATTAAGAGCGTTTCAGATTGACTTGTATATTTTAACTTTTGCTTAATGAAACGTATTTGGATTTTTTTTCAATCAAAACACCCCATACTTTCTTTCTCTATCTTTCTCTATATAAAAAGAGCACATATATTAACACAAAATTTTAAAATGTATATAATATTTTAAATTTTAGCAGGAAAGGAAAAAAAAATTATATTGCCCTTACACTTCATGACGTGGCAATTTGGAGAGTCCCGAATTCACAAGTTTTTTCTTAAACCTCAAGTCTATTAATGTGTACAAGTGAGTAACTCGATCAAGTGGTTGTAAATTGTAAATCAAGAGGAACGTCCTCAAATATACGCATAGTTAATGGAATTTGGTTTGCACTAACCTACCGATAAATGGATTATTTCATTTTTTTCCAATTTAATTTCATCGTGAAATAGAAAGATTAGTCGACTTTCACCAAAGTAAGAAGAAAGCCCAATTAAATCTCGAAAACCATTCACCCGATGATATAATTGAGTACTTATATCCAATGAGTGCCTAGGACAAACTTTTTAAGAACTCAATAAGGCACGACAAAAGAAAAAGAAATATTTTATAAATAAAAAAGTCCTCTTGATTACGAAAAAGAAAATCTACCTGGTTCCCCAAATGACCTTTATCAGCACACGCATATATGAATACGTACTTGCGATTGTCGATATAACAAAAGGCTACTTGCAGATACAAAAGGTAAAAGTATAGTTCAAAATCTTGGAAACCTAAAAATTCATTCCAAAAGTTACACGAAAGTAATGGCAAACAGTAATACACAAATGATCATATGTACTCGCACCCGTAGAAATCCAAAGGAGATCATCTAAACTTCATATCTTTATACAAGAGTCGAGAACCCCAAAAAAAAATAAATTTGACATAACTTGAATCTGTAATCTTCAAGGATAGTTAAGCAAGAGCAGTGCTTCCCAACTGAGAGGGAAGCAAACGGCCAGTTATAACGATGAAGAAATCCATGGCAAATGTAGAAAAGAAACAAAAAAGGAAAAAGACGAAACCCTAACTATTACATGTCGGTGAACATGTACGGTTCACCATTCTATCCTGTCATCTTCGGGGATTTTCTCAAGTGCTGTATGATCTGCTTCTCGAGCTGGCGTCGGCTCGACACTAACGTGACTAACCGGGATCCGAGCTAGCTCAAGAGCGACGTCGCTGAACTCGAGGATCCCGCTGCCGTCCTTACACTTGGAAAGCAATCGACGGGCTTCTTGCTTCGTCATCTTCACTTTCACTCTCATCACCACCCTCTTCTCTTGATTATTAGCTCGCTTCTGCCCCAGCCCGCCTCGGCAAACGAGCGGCTCCTTGGCTTCTGCAAGTTCCCGAACAGATTGCTGCGACGGCGACTTGTCCAAGAAAGAAAAGGAAGGAAGCCACAAGATTTGACGAAGATCCATGAGAATGAAATCGAGGGAAAGGTGTTCAGATGTGTTTGTACGTGTTGGGACAATGAGGGACTAGCTAAGCAAGTTGAGAGGGACGATATTTATAGAGGATTTTGGTGGAAAGAGCGAAGACAAGAAGAAGGCTGCCGAATGCGAAATGGGAAAACATAGTCTAAGGAGAGCGCGTCCGGCGGCCTGCTCTTTCGAGGGAATTCATGCAAGTCAATGCCTAGATAATACCGAGCTCGAACTGAAAAAGGTCGTTACATGGGTTTTCAACTTAAAACCCTTTCCTTCACCCATAAAATGTACGCGCTCTCGTTTGGAAAACATCATATGCATAACATGGTATCTTCCCTTCTCAATATAATGTCGGACGATCCATATCCTTCGCCACCCTTATAGAATTAAGTGCCACCACATCAAAGCAGATGTCCAACTTAGGTCAATGTCTAACTTAGGTCGATGTCTAAATACGATTCCACTGCATCATTAAGTAGAGGGTTAATACCATAAAAAGCCATAAATCATATCTATTGAGATATAAATATTGTGTAATTTTTATTATGCACTGTTAAAAGCCCTAAATTTGCCTATTATGATACAAATACTCCGAACTTTTTTTGTATCATAAAGAACTCCGAATTTACACCAGTGTTATAATAGGCAAGTTTACGGTTTTTTTATAACAAAAAAAATTATTTCAGGTATTTGTGTCAAATATACTTTCAAATGAATCAAGCTTACACCGATGTGATAAATATACATCAAATTGAACCGATATAGAGAGTATACATGTCACACATGCAAAAGTTTGGATTTTTTTGTGACAAAAAAAATTGAGGGTATTTGTATCATAGTTGACAACTTTAGAGCTTTTGATGACAAAAAAAAAAAAGAGTTTCCGTGTCATAGATGGTATAATTTTGGATTTTTTTTATGGTACTTGCCCTATAGTAGATTAAGCATTATAGGAAACTCTTCTGAACATAGCACTTTGCATTACAAAACAAAGGGAGAAAACCAAAATGTGGTCGTATGCTTTTTTGTTTTTGTTCTGTAATTTCAACAAATTTCTAGAAAGCTGAAGAAAAGAGTTGCGCTTAGAGGGTCAACGACTCAATGAGTGATTAATTGAGAAAACAAGCCCTCAATTTGTTCAAATGCACCGGTCGTGTAGATACGCAAAAGTTAGTCGTGGACTCGATCCAAGAAAACGAAATCGGGCTGTTGAAGAACGGATGTTCAGAGGAGGGAGAAGATAGACGCGGATTCGTCAAATTTTTGTGAAATTGATGGGAATAGAAAATATGCTGACGTTCCGTGAACGTGGGCGGCCACTCCTCACCTTGTTGTCCTCTAGCTTTCCTGTGTACCTTGTCTTTAAGGGTTTTTAATCACACTTGTCATTCGTGACTATATACCGGGAAAGAGTGTGCTTTTTGAGTCTTTGACCCCCCCGAATAAAAGAATTGAAGACTCAAAAGAATTCCGGAGAATGTTCTTCGTTGATCTTGGAATGTCTGGGTTTGAACTGCTTTGACCAGACCGTAATGGGGGAATAGTGTCGGGCTTCACTTCGAGGAATACGGGGTTGGAAGACTGACCGGAGGCAAGCACTCTAGAATTCAGAAAGTTTTCACGAGGGGAAAGTCAATCATGGACCAATCTCGAGCTTCAGAGATTGAATTCTTTAGCCCCCAACGAATGATAAGAGATGGCGAGGGTCACCATTCATGGGACCATCCGAAATCATTTGACTGTTTTTGTATATGATGGCGCGAGAATCAATGCCGTGTGGCTCGTCAGACTTGCGCACGGATGTCCGTTCCAACAATATGCCATGTTCTTTTTGAGTCAGAAATGTAGGTTTCATACATTTAGAAAAAAGCATACACAGACCGAAGCTTCTAAACATAGTGAATCCCTGGGCTTCGTCGACAAGAGCACTGACTTGATTTGCACTTGTTAGGCTCCCTTAATTAGATAGAAAAGAATCTGACTCCCGCTCAAAGCAAGCTCCAGATCCATCTTTCGAAGTGAGCTAGGATTTCGATGATGTCGAACGCCTCTGCTTGTGCTGCCGATGCGACCCGTGCAGAGCGAGCAAAGCCGTCTACCAGTCTGCTGGAGCTGTCGCATTTGTACCTTTGCTTGTTCCCTCACGGAAAGACCCCGTCGATATTAATTTTGAAGAAGCCTTGATCCGGAGTTCCCCAATGCTGATGAGGTGAGTTCCTGATTTTCGTGGAGTTTCCTTGCAGAAATTTTGTCCGTCTCACAAGGCTTTGGTTCATTACAAGCGCGTTTGATTTCTCCTTCTGTCCCTCTACTTTCATATTACACTCGGTCAGTAGTCATGCAAACATCTATTTTTAAGATGCGCCCTAGTCTAAAGGTACTCCCAAAAAACTTTCAGTCGTCTCTATCTTTTGAACTCTCAGTTCAGTAGTCATCTTCCACCTTATGCTTTGTGGATAGTTTCTACTAAAACTGCAGCAACACCCTGACGACATTCATTGATCCACCCGTTACGAAAATAGACTAAGTTATTTGCAAAAAGCAAGTAGGATAAAATAGGGAAAGAACTGTCAAGCTTAATTCCTTGAACAGTTCTACCCAAAATTGCTTTCTTTGCTTAAAAAATAAAAAAGGAATAAGTTCACTAAAAATCTTAAAACTTCTTACGAAAATACAATTGGGTCTCGAAACTTTTTAGAAAATACAATCAAGTTATAAAACTCGTTATAAATATGCAATCGATTCTCAAAATTTATAAAAAGTGCAATCAGCTAAATATATTGTCCATTGGGTGTAATCGAGTCCCAAATTTTATTAGCATTTTTCATTTCTCGAATCAAACGGAGTTGATTGAACAATTTGATGGCACCAACTTGACTAGTTTGAGGGCTTGGTTATTGTCGTTTTGATGGAATACATAGTAAATAAAACAATTGTTTACTCCGTTTTGTTAGTCATTACACTTCATTTTTAAGTATACAAACCGCCTTCAATGGATTCACTTATTATCAAACACCATAAAACCCATTTGTTGGACTCGTTTTCAGCGCAAAACAAACACGCTTTCTCTAAAGTTAAATTTCCTGAAAACTTTTTCATGGACAAGAAGTTTTCGATGAGATAACTAGAAGAAAGAACGAAAGAACCATGCCCGAGAGGAATAATGATTCGCGTGAGACTTCGAGCAAGGCCCATGCATCACCTGTACTCGGCCCAGCCCAAACTACTTTACCCACGAGTAATACAAGAAGCCCACGATGGCAGGCCCTTCTATGGGTTCATGAGGGGACAAGATTTTGGGTTGATGTCTGGCCTTAAGTAGCAATTTCACACAGATTTCCGTACATGGGGCACGAAAGGCAGAACCGCAAGGGTCCTTAACGATCGAGACATTCTGACGCATGAGGAGTCATTAATAAGTGTGTGACCCCGTTTATGCATTTATCTTAGCATTAGTGGGGTGACTGGAGAAGCGGTCTTAGTTAAATAGATGTATCTTACGTGGGCTTATACATCTCTCCCTCTCTAATTAAATAGAACAATCACCAAACAGTCCTCAGATTGATAATTACAAACATGGGTATCACTCGCGCGGTAAGAAAACTGAACTCCCAAAGTCTAGTTTAGTTCACAAACGCTGAACTTGAACCCCCAAAATCCGCGACTCAACACCTAAAGAGAAGGAAAAAGAATACATCATCTCCCAATTTCTCACGATCGCCTCCGTTTCACGCTCGCGCTTCGTCTTCTTCAGGGATGCTCTTGAGCTCTCGGACGGCCCCGTCCTCTGGCCCCTTCCCGCTCACCACGCTCACGCGGGTGGCCGGAATCCGCACGAGCTCGCGAGCCACGTCCCTGAACTCAAGAATCCCTCCTTCTCCGCACTTGCCGAGCAGCCGGGCCGCCTCCTTCTTCGTCATCCTCACCTTCACTCTCATCAGCACCCTCTTCTCTCCGTCCAATGGATCCCGGCAAATTCCGCCCTTTTCTGCATGCGGAGCGATCTTGCAGCGACCCGTCGTCTTCCGCTTGGCTTTGCTCAGCTCGTCCCTGTACACGAGGCTCGTCGACCTGGCTGGTTCCTCGGCGGCTTCGTAGCCGGGCTCGCCTAGCGGTCTCGTGTCTAGGCAAGAAGCGAAGAAAGGAAGGACCGGCCAATTTTTGCTTTCAAACCGAGCCATGAGGGTACAGAGGCCAAGTAGGGAATCACTTTGGTGGACTGTATGAGAAACAGGCTTGGAGCTTTAAATTTATAGGCAATAGTCACGAAGTCACAGAGAATTGTTTAAGGAAGCGAGTGGCAGAAGAAAAAAGAAAGAAAGAAAGATGGGGACAGGAGCAAGACCAAGACTTGGGGTTTGAAAAAAGCGACGTGGCCGTGTTCGAGGGGTGGACATGCAAATCGTCGAGAGAGAATTTGAAATGGTCAAAGCCAAGACTCGCCTCTCCCCCCCTTATGTACGTTAACCCCGAAATAATCTTCAAGTAGATGCTGATTAACTCTTGATGTATGCACTCGATCGCAAAAAGCAGGATGCTTACGACTTATCCGGAGCCGATCATATGCGAGTTCCAATCTATTCTTCGACAAGCAAACAATAAGGACGAGAGGAGATCATTGGTGTAATCAAAGAAATTATCGTGTATCCATAATTGATTATGTGCAAGTTATAACTATTCTTTCCATAAGTAGAGGATGGGAGATGAGTGGGGACGGCAAGGAGTATAGCTTCTGGGTAATGATTAGTTTTGGTAGAACCTTCGGCTATGGCATCTTGGCGTGGACAGTCAAGAGTCTACGGGAAGAAAGGGTCGTTGTTCATGTCATCACGGGCCATTGGTCGAATCAGAGAGTTTCAAGTCGGTCTTTGGCCCGAGCTTTACAGAGGACGTGTTTCGAACGGTGGACCCAATTACACCACTTGACTGGTCCCAGCCAGGAGTTTTAGTCACGCAACCGGAATCCCACGCGTTTCGTGGCAAGTCCTGTGCTAAGAGTGGCGTCGCGACGTAAGAAGATGTCCAGGAAGATACGGTCGCCTTGGCGAGAATCATCTGTTTTGTTTCTACCCAGAGAAGTGTTTCTCTCGTGCTCGATAGAGACTCTCCAGCTTTTAGTTCTCGCTTCACGTCGCTCTCTTTTCGTGCTTCACAACCGCTCTTGTATGCTCTAAGAACATGTGAACCCAATCGATGAGAACCATCGAACGACGTGGATGTCATGTGAGGTCTTAAAATGATCCAATGGTTCGTATCGAATTGACTTATATATACTTGTTGAGTGTCTTTATCATTCTCACATACTTCGGGTGCATATCATGATTTATTCACGATGGAGCGTTATCATAATCATCAGTATTATTTGCATCGCCTGGAACGCCGCTCAAAGTCATCTCTCTCGTCCTTGGAGTTCTGTTTTAAGTCGAGGAATGAGCAGTGGACGTTGCTTAGTTGATGTCCAGGAGTTAAAGATTGATTGATGAGCCCACGTCTAAATTCGGGTGTTGAAGCCATCATTCGTATCAAAATTCCTGGGTGGACCTTGGATTCGAGGTGCATCGTACAATTCAAGAGAAAAAAAATTATCTCAAAATTTTTAAAACTTATTATACGACGACTAATGTTGTCTAAACCTTTTAATTGTGCCAATTCATTATTAAACTATTGTATGGCAATCAATTTAGTCGTAAAATTTTTAATTCTGTCAATTTAATATTAAATTTTTTGATGATTTGTTAGTGATTTGCCAATATAGTTTTTCTGTGATTTTCGGCCAAAGTTACCCAGAAACCTATTTTTGGCAAATTATTAAAACAATGTATACTTAATTAGCAAATTGATAAAAAAAGTCATGACTAAATTGACCCATTCAAAAATTTTATGACTAAATTAGCTACTGCAAATAGATTTAGGAATGAATTTGATGATTATGAGGTTTATGATTGAATTGATTGTTGCACATGATAATTAAGAATTTTTGGACTATTCACCCAGGGGCCTGAAATCCTGGCTTTTCTGTCGAGAGTCTTTTGGGCCTGGATTTGACGGAGATGGGCTATGGGGCCTATTCGATTTGTTTGGACCGGTGAAGATGATTCAGATCCATCATGGGAAGCCCGACATACCAACAATGGCCCGAAGTGGTTGCATTGAGCGAGCGATATTCTTCTCACTTCCGCTTTTATCGTCGTTTTGCTTCTCTTGGAAGCAAAATAGGCCTCCGAAGTCGGTTCGGTTCCCTACACAGACAAAAGCGGACGTCGAAACCCTAAAGGTTGACATTCGCACCTAGGAAGCCTTGTCTTCGATTTGCTTCTCCATCCTCTCTCTCTCTCTGTCTCTCTCTCGCTCGCTCTCCAACGCGGCTTTTGTTCTGCGATTGTCCGAATTGGTAAACCCTCTTTCTCTGATATGCGTATCTTTTAGTTTGAATTATCTTGCCCGAAGCTTGTTGATCGTGGACGGGCGGATTTTGTATTGGTTCGTGGTTGTTGGTTTTCTTGGTCATTTGTTAGGATCCGCTTCTTGTTTTGAGGCACTGCCTACGGCGATCCTGCTTGGGGATGCTTAACTGTGGAACTTGTTGCGTTTCGTGTTTTGGGTATGGGACTGCATTGTGGTCGGGTTCGGTTCCGGTTAAGTAGATCTTTCTTCTGGTTGAGTCTGGTTTGTGGTTTGAACTCAATTGGAAGCGACATTGCTTTCGAAGTTTGAGATTTCGCCTTGATATCAACTCTGGGTACCTCAAGCGGGAACCCGAAATCACTCTTCGAGTTGCCAATTTGATGCTTTATTGGTTCGACTTGATTACTTTTCTCCGCCATGGTATCTTTTGTATGCTTCTCTTGAGCTGAGATTTTTTCTTTGTGCGCGCGCTTTCCCTGAGATAATGTTTATAGTTTGGGTCCGAGTTGTGTCTTTGGATGATCTTTGACAGAAAAACTGAACTTCTTCTCAGAGATGGCAGCTAAACCTTTGACAAGCGATGCTATTGCTCTTACGGAGAAGAAAATGGACATGACGCTAGGTATGGCTAACAACTGATCCAAACTGCATGCTTAATGGTTTTAACTTCGATGATATATGATACTTATTATGGCCGTTGTGCTTTTGCAGATGAAATTATCAAAATGTCTAAGAATCCTGCAAATAAAGCCAAGAAGTTTAGAACTTCTGTAAGTTTCTTTTTTGTCCATGCTACTATGGTGCTTTCATTCTATTTTGTTGATTTTGTCTCTGGTCATAAGTTCTTACTCTAGAAAAGCTCATGCTGCTAGCCAATTTCTGTCCATGAAGTTCTTATTACAAAATTGGAGTTCTGATTTATTTATGTAACTATTCCTGTTACAACAGAATAAAAGTCAGAGAACTTATAGAAATGCTGCCAAAGAAAAAACCCTGAAGTTTAGACACTTCATGGACACAAGATCGTCTCTTAGACAGGTTGGCTGGCTTTCCTGCATTAACTTTGAGGACTTGTCTCTGCTTTGTTTTTCGTTTTTATCTTCTAAGTCTCTTTTAATACTTCTAGAAATCTGTATGTCTCCTGATTTGATTCTGCAACATTGCCAATGCAGGGAGCTCTTGCTCGGAAAAGATCAAATTTTTCAAATTTTCAACCAAACCATTTTCCTTTGGCAACTGAAGCTGCTAGAAAGGCTGGGGTCAATCCTTTTGGTGGAAGAGCTTTTAACCGCGATAGAACAGCTATCGCAAATAGGCCAAGGTGTATCTTCATGCCCATGACTTTTACGTTGTATACTATCAAAGTGATAGTGTTGGTGATTGAAGTAACCTCATTGCCATCCTTCATATCTAAGTCTTGACACCATCGTTTATTTTTCTTTGCTGTAGGTAAAGCATGGTTTCTCTGAATAATAGCTCAAGTTCCATGTGCGTGGAAGTTATTATGTATGAGTTTGTCTGAATGGACACCACCTCCCCTATAAGATGGATGACGGGTTTGTTTGGAAAGATTAGCTTGGGGCATTTTGGTGTTTCAGCTGTTTAATCTTTGTTTCCTTCCAGAATAATGCATGCAATATTGGCATAGGTCTAGTTATTCTTGGTAGCTGCAATATTCCCTTTGCAGCTCGAAGCTCTACCTTCCTTAGTGAAGAGTATCCCTTTTAGTCATGGAGCCTTTCAGTTTGGGATGTGAGACAGTTCATATGGCTGCTTGACTGTCTTACTACATTTTTGGCCTCCAATGGTAGCAGCATTTTAGTCAAAGGGTCTGCTCGACTTCTAAGTAAAACCGAGGAGCTCTCATACTCTATGATTTGTCAAAGGCCTCATATTTGGCGTGCGTTTGTTTACAAAAACATGCAGCTTTGCATACAGTGTGTTCAGCTGTGAAGACTGGAGATATTAGTTGATACTCCATGCTGGTCAGGATTCAGCATTCATGTCATGCCTTTTTTATGGGCTTCCCTTGGATTGGCGTTCATCTTTAATGACTGCAGAGACCTGTAATATGAACTAGTGCTCATGTGTGGATTGAAACTGTTTACTTGATACTCCATGATCTTGGTGTTGAATTCAGCTAATCTATGGGGTATTACTCTCTAGAGAGCTGTGATAACTATTTGAGCTTCAAGTATGTCTGAAGGCATTGAACTTATTTTCTGTATAACTTTCATGGAGTGGACGAGAGGGGCTTCTGGATACAAAAGGATGGAAGGGATATAACTGGTTTCATATGGTTTTTGTGGGAGTTTCCTCGTGAATAAGCTGTGATGCATCTGAAGCGATTTGTGAAAGTTCATTCATTGATTGAAGGATGAGGAGACGCATTTTATTTTTAGCTTGCAGAAAATAACCATAGTAGATGCTTTTTTTTGCAATATATGCCTCATCCCCGAAACAGAAAGTGCTTGATATCTAGTTTTGAGACGTTAGTCTGAAAATGGGGCTCATTGGATATCTTCACTTTAGAGATTGTGGCATTGGAGTTATGGAGAATAAGGGGAGACGTTCAATTTGAGGCCATACTCTACAGTCTACAGTTTAAAGCAAGTCAAGCAATTTGGTTTGCCCTGAAGATATGTGCTTCTATTGGAATCCATGTAATTTGGTGTGCTTTTGAGGAAATTTGAGAAAACAAACAATCCATCAGCTGCAGATGATACTCTATTTAGGGCAATTGTCATGTCCTGGTCTGGTTTGTCCTTTCTTAACTTTGGTTGGTTTTTTTAATGTCCTTGATGGTAAGTACTTTAGTGCTTCATCTGTTGGGAGAAGTGATGGTGGCTATTTAAGAGGAATTAAGTAACCTTCTAGTTTTTCTCTTCAACCCGATTTTTCTCTCTTCTCCAGGGCTGGAGCTGTAGTCATTCAGAAGAGGATTGCAAATGGAGCTGTAGCCGCAAAGGTATGGAACCATCTAATGCTTTTTTTTTCTTCTTCTCTTTTTTGTTGAATGTATTAATAGTTTTAAGTAGTTAATTTGATGATGTGTAGTTGAACTGCACCAATCTTAGATAAAGCTAAAGCTGCAGAGGTAGATGTTTGTTTATTAAAATATCAGCTTCAGTCTGGCCTTTGCTCGATCAATTATAGTGTGTAGTGATAACAGTAATGCGAGCTCTTACATGGACTAACAGATGCTACTTTACAGGCTCTCCTTACTTCTTTTTCTTTTTCGTCCATGCTAGTTTGAAGGAGGGAAGTCTTTGTAGTTCCCTTTCACTTGTATTTCCCACCATAATTTTTTTGGAAAGCTTTTTGGCTTGTTTGTAAGGAATGCATAAGCTGATTAGAACTTGGGATTTTTTGGATTTTTTTCCTTTTAAGTCTGTATTGCACATTTTTTTATTGGCTTGTTGAAGTTCCTCGAACAATTGATGAAGAGCCTTCTGCAATGTTACGTGTGCCTTCACATCCATCAGCCAACTTTTAATGACATGCACCTCCGGCTTATTTGCAGCAGCAGAAAGAGAATGAAAGCAATGCAGGCGCCAAGCAGAGGCCTAAGACACTGGATTCTCTGTTTGCAGATCTGAAGGAGCAGAGGATGAAGGCCGTTCCTCGCCAGATGGATACAGTGCCTCGCCAGATGAATACAGTGCCACGTAACAGGGGTGGCCGCCCAATTCCCCCGTGGCATAGAGCTCGATTCAGAAACTAATTCGTGCCCCAATTAAGTGGCAGCTGGAATGAAGTGCCGTTACCCCAGAGCTTAAGAGTGGGGACATGCCCGCAGTGCTGTTTTCTTCCTACACATCCAATTGTTGCGACCTTTTCAGTACCTAGCAGTGCTCAAGTGAAAGTATAGCTTTCGTCGAGTTGATTTTGTATGTGGCCGTAGGCCGTCTGTAAAAAGTCTTTTACCTTTACTCAATTCGGTTTTCTGAATGACACGCCATTATCAACATCAATTAAGCGAGTTTGTGATGTTTCCTCTATGGGCAAAGCTGAAATGTTTGATGTTAGGATCTCATGATGTCGTTTTATGTTCGGGGATACAAGTCTGCTAAGTGTGTTACACGGATCATGTTTGGCAGAGTTGTGGCTCGGACAGTGTTCGTGCTGACGCAAAGAATGTCGGGGGATGAGCTGTGCTTTCCCGGATGAGACAAGTCGTTGAAATGACGAGATTAGGTGATTTCCTCTTTTCCAAAATAATTGGAAAATTATGTGCTAACTGTTGCATGTTAAAAAAGGAAAAGGATTAATGCCCCCTAGTGAAAGGGGAAAGCCCCTCATAAGTCTGTTGGATCCTGTGAGGGGATCCAAATCCATTAAAGCAGGTTGCGAGCGCTTCGAACTTCAGACAAAAGATATCAAATTGTATTGGTCTGAAGATTCATATCGTTCTGACAAAGATGTCAAACGGTATTGGTTACGAGATTCAAACTGAAAGAAAGTAAAATGCACGAGTCTACTTCAGAATGTCAATCTTAAACGAGTTGGTGTCGGATGAAGTGTCTATTATAGACACTTCACTCCTTTTAATATTATTAAGTGAAATTTCGAACGTCGGCCTCGAAGATACTGCTAAATTTTTTTTTTCCCTTTCTTTGCCATCTGACTCTTTTACCACGAGCAAGTTCATACGTCCAAAGGGAATAGCTAAGAAAATAGATTTAATTAATGTTCAGGGGCAAAGAAATCAGATCGCACGTGTAGCTCATATGGTAGAGCCTCCTATGCTTGACGAGGTGCGACTCCCCGTACCTCCACACCTTCTTTCTTTTTCCCTTTCTCATTTTTACGTTCTCCTCTCTAATCAGCGTCTCTCCAAAACGACGTGAGCCTCTCGTTCGTTATCCTTAACCGCCACCAGTACACTGCCCGTCACCCCTCCCTCCATTCTCCCCGTCGCCGCCGTCTTCGTCTTCGTCTTCTTCTTCTTGTCGCCGCTGCTCACCGAAGCTCCCGAAATGACCCTGAGCTTGTGCTCGCCGTGCCTCTCTCGCCTCCCTCACTCTTCCACCCTCCGCCTCCCACGGTGCTCCCCGAGCAACCCCGCCCTGCTGTCCATACTCCTCAGCGGCAGTCGCCACGCGGCTTCGCGCCATCTCCGATCTGGGCGCTCCTTCGAGAGCAGAGCTTCGCTCGGCGAGAGCGAGCACGGCGTCGCCGGCGAGCCGTCCTCGTCCTCCTCGGCGTTCTTGAGCGACGAGGTGGTCGGCGAAGCGTCCGGCGCTGGAGACGCCGACGACGCGTTACGGATCATAGCGGAGAAGGCCGGCGGGAGTGGCGGCGTGGTTGGCGTGTCTGATTGCTGCTCGATTGTGAGCGCGGCGCTTGAGCGCGGCAATGCCGAGTTGGCTCTGTCCGTGTTCCACGCCATGCGCGCGACTTTCGATCAAGGTGTGTCTTGTTATTCCGTGTGTATATGGTGTTCCACGGTTATGATTCTGAAGTAAGTGTTCATCAGTTACCGGAACATGAAAAATTGTCCATGCTTTATTGTCATAGAAGGTCAACAACCTTTGTTTTTATCTTTTACCGGTTGATACTAGTGCCTTAAACTTTCTCTCGTACTTAGTGGGTGCTTTCTTCTGCTTCACGGCTAAAAGAGGGAAGAGATGTTTAGATACTTTTTGTAGCTAGGGACCATGAATATGCAAAAAATTTACATTCGTAGGAGGACGGCTAGCAATTCCAACTGGAGTGAGGTGGAGGTTATTTAGATGTGCGATTGTGAATCTATTGTTAATTCTTGATGATGGCCAGGTCTAGGTGAAGATGGTGCTTATGTTGACAGGTGGAGATGGTCCAGGCCTGACGTGCACGTATACACACTTCTAGTTCAGGGTCTTGCAGCGTCACTTAAGGTTCCTGATGCTCTAAGTGTGATTGATATCATATGCCAAGTAGGGGTTTCTCCCAATGTGGAGGTAAAATCCTACTCTTTCTTGTTTTAACATTTAAAAGCTGTTTTGGCTGCCAATTAATCATGCATTTTCCTTAGAAAACTATACCTGGATAATCAGTGGTAGTTTTCCTACTGACCCTGCACTTCCTGCAACTTTTTCGCTTTTAGCAGGTCCCTTTCGGGAAGGTTGTGAGATGTCCAAGTTGCATGGTAGCTGTCGCTGTTGCACAACCCCAAGACGGTATTCAAGTATGTTACCGAAGTTCAGTTCTTAGTCTTGATTACGCCATTTTTTGTTTTCGAAGATGAATCCAAGTCCTAAATTTTGTTCCAAGTGTTGATGCTTAGATGTTAAGACAGGCTGACTCCATCATAGATGTGCTACAGGGATTTGAATCGGATGATCATTGTGATTTAGGCAGTAAAAAGTATACTTGCGTTTTACCGCATAGTTTGAGTCCTTCGACAACTTTCTGTAGCACTGCATAAATAGTGCAGTCATGGTTAGGACTAAATTAAGATGCGTTACCTTCTCCTTCTCGAAGTTCAAAATATTGATGTATGGTGCTTTTTATGGATACAAATTCTTGTCCATTTTCGTGTTGAGTCCTTGAGTTGCTCTTCTGTAAGTAGGGTTGAGTAGGTCCCCCTGAGATTTCCTATTTGTATTTTCAATGAATGACCAAGGTCGATGCAATTTTAGTCGTAAGAGGCTTGTTGATGGGTTCATGGAATTCTGTGCACTTATCAAGACTAATAACCTCCTCTGGTGATGAGTCTTGTCCTTGACAGTCTAGTTCTATTTGCTTGTCAGCTTTGAGATAGCTTATTCATATATCAATGTCGAGTATTCAAAAACTTCTTATTGTAATAACATATTTTTCTGAACCTGCTCCACAGATTGTTTCCTGTGCCACCTGCCGTTACAAGTATGAGCTAGTTTCTGGTGACATGATTAGTATTGAGTCCAAAGAGATCAGGTTGTTACTTCTATCTTTCTTGCATAATTAATTGAATATGACTTACGCAAATCCTGATTGAGATCAGGTATTTGTGTATCCTGATACAGAATATTTTCACTTTTGATGAGCCATATAATAGTTTCCAATCATAAGCTAGATTTAGTACGACTAGTTTGAACAGCCAACTATTTTCTAGTTGAACACACATATTATTCTGTGTGGTGTTGATCCTTGGATATTCACTTCTTCTAAGGGTCTCCTCCTGCCGAACGCAGCATGGATGTTCCAGCATGGAAACGGGGGCTAAGATTTCTGAATTTAACAAAGCAAACTTTCCCTGCTGCGGTTCACTCTGTTGTGGTATGTTCATGTTACTATGACTTAGGAGTTATGTGGCTTGTTCAATTTTGCAAAGTCGACCACATTGTATCTTTGTATCTGTGCTGAAAGCTATCTGGCTTGTTGTCCTCATAAATGCAATTAAATTGGGAATGAATTGGCAAAAATTACTATTTGCTCAATTTTTTTGTCTCCTTAGAAGCACCTGTGCTGATTCATTTTTTTCTCTCTTCTCTAACAAGCTGGAAGAGTTTGATCTTGCCATAGATATAATAGCTGTTAAAAGCTTGCGGATATGGCATCGCTAGTGTTATTTGAAGCTTAAATTGCAAAGCTTTTCGTTCTTTACTACTTAATATAGACTTTTGTGCATATTCGATTTTTAGGTACAGACTCCTTCTGGTGTGGCACGCACCCACCGGTTTGCCACTGAGACAGCTACTCTTCCTGCTCAAGCAGGAGAAAGAGTAACTATGGCTTTAGCAGCTCCATCAAATGTTTACCGGGAGGTGGGTCCATTTAAGTTTAGCCCAAAGGCTCCTAACTTCTACCCTGGTGAGCCGATGTGCCTCACGAACCACAAAGACGGGAGGGAATCACTACTTCTAAGAGCACCTGCAGAAGACGGAAGTTCGTCATTATTCAATCCATCTGTCTTTTTTCCACTTCTAGCTGTGCTGGCCACTGGAGACGCTGCATCTGGATTAATTGATCCCAGCTTACCTCAGCTCCTTTCAGTTGGTGCAGTTGCATCTCTCACAGTTGCAGCTACTTTAAATGTTCTGGTTTTTCCCCAATTAAGCAGGGTAAGCATGTTGTTTGATGTAGTATGTGCAAGTGGATTTCGCATATTCCCTGTAGTTTTTTTTTTGGCAGCATTTTCAAATTTTACTCTTATCTTGACATCAATAATCTTTCTTACAATTAAAACTTAATGAAATTGCAAACACTTCTTATTTCTTATTAGTTGATCTCACAGAAACTTATAGATGCTTTTCTTCTTTCTTTGTTAGGTATTAAAATTGTCAGTTACATATAATAGAAGGTAGCACTATGGAATCCATGTTTTGTCAGATTGAATTATGAAACACGTACTTTTTGATTATCAGATTTCATACTGTGCAGGGTATTCTTGTGTGATGTCATCATAATCTAGAGTACCTTGCATGTTTGCTTTGAAAACTCTGGTCACGGCCAGATGCTGCATTTATATATCAAAGTCAATTAACCTCCCTGTCTGGATCTGTTAGACAAGCTCAGACTTTCCCTCAAGCACTAGTCATTTGATTTCACATTTTGCTTTGAATCTACCTTTACCGTGAGCTTGGTTCTATGCGTATTTAGTCATACATTTTGTCATTTGTCAGCTTCCCCAAAGATCAGTTGATGCAATTGCAGTCAAGCAGCAACTTCTATCTCAGTATGCTGTACTCCAGTCTCGAATTAAAGACCTGAAACAGGCTGCTGAAAAAGAGGTATAATCCTTCAGATGTTGTGACCATTTTGTGTAGATAAAAGGCAACTTCCTCCCTCATTCGAGATGGGCTCTGGAAATGGGGGGTTAAACATGAAATATAATGTCGACTCTCTGGTTAGTTGGAAACCTCTGAATCGGATTGCGTCACTTTCACATTACCTGGCAATTTGGCCGTTAAAAGTACCATTTTAGCGTACCTGGGTGTGCCATTTTTTTACTCCACAAAGTCAATGAGTGATTTTACATTGAAAGACCCGCTTCATCACTCTCCATTCTAAATATCCTCGAAGCCATTCCCTGGTTACTATTAACTCTATGTTTATCAGTTTTCATGTGGAGAATTTAAAAGTCTTGATCTCTGGAAGATAGCCTCTTCACCAGTGCTGGGAAGTGTGGATTCAATTTTACTAGATAGTACATTCGTGGTTCTTTGGCAATGATAGGAAAAATCATTAAGCAATGTGATCTTTTCAAATCTTGAATGAAGCAAATCTCAAAAATAAATTTCATTGCTGTCAAGTATTTCAAACCTGGCAGTTGAAGCTGCACCTGGAACTCTGATCATCAACATTTCGCTTTGCAATGACTTTTGATAGTTCATTTGGCAACTTTAGACTATTTTCTTTGCTTTTGTTCACATGAAATGACAAGATGGTGATTTCAGAACAGTGTGCATCTATGTAGGTGTGGATGTTAGCTCGCATGTGTCAACTTGAAAACAAGATTTATGCTGTTGGAGAACCATCTTATCGGTAAACCTCTTTAAAGTGGTCCTCCACTTAACTCATCATCATTTGCATGTTTCATGGTATTATTCCTTTTTTGACATGTTGAGGCAGTATTTTCTTCTTTTCTGGATATTGAATCTATAGGAAAATTCCGTGTTTTCAGGGCTCGGAAAAGTAGAGTCAGAAGGGTGCGAGAAGGCCTGGAAAACTCATTGAGGGCACGAATTGAATTAATTGAAAGTTATGCAAGAGTAGGTCTTGGAAAGCCTTATCTCATTAGTCTCGCACCACCTAATTTCAGCCCGTATTCATTCTTTATATAACAAACAAAGTATCTTATTTACTGGATGTGGTGGTCAGATATCTTCTATGATTGAAATTGAGGTAGAAATGGACTCTGACGTTCTGGCAGCTGAAGCAGCAAGCAATGTGGTTTGTTTTCCTAATTTTGTGATCTTTCCCAACCATCTATGATGCATGACATAGACTAGCTCACTTATCTCTGTTTACAGGAGACTGTTGCTGAACAGATACAGCAGATAATGGAGATAGAAAAACTTGAAGAGGCATGTTCTGATTACTCTGAATTTAATTTTTCCACTTAACAAACTGATATGAAAAATTTGCAAATAACCAGGTGCAGGAAGTCTTCGGTGATGGTGGAGACTAATTCTTAGACTGACACTTAAATGGCGTTTATCTTGTTCCAAATTTGAAAAAATGGTGGTGGCTAGAAAGGAAGCAAGTGACTAGACCGCATGGCAATCATGAAATTCATATGCATTAGTCTTCTCTTCTGATGAAGAAGGATATTCATCTTTTATTTTGATCATCCAATAAAACCTATTAAATGGCATTCTCTGGTGTGTAATCATATTCACATGTGCGTAATTGTATTTACATATTTGCGAATGGAGTAGCATTGGCCTAGCTGATTGTTAGTATTTATACATGCTAAGTTCATACTCCTACAAATTCTGCAAATATGATATGTGACTGTGTGGAGACATTGCATGCATAATGAAATAATAGGGTATGAAACACACCTGTCTATGATGAAATTGAATTTGTCTTTTAACCAATGCCTCTTTCCAGTCAATCCATAAGCAATGGTTTTGTCTTGTCTGCCTATGCGATTCAATCTAAATGACTGCTAGCTGACATTTTGACTTATGAACAGCATGTACCAATAAGAAATTTCAACTAGTAATTCTGTACTCTTTTCTCGCAGAAATGGAGGCTACAAGCTGAAGCAAATGATGAAGCTGAAAGACTTCTCAGTTCCCAACCGATAGCTACAGAACGGGAATAAACTATAAATTACTGCTTACCCAATTTTGGCATCTGATGCAGATTCTTCTACCTGCTTCATGATTTTTTTGCCAGATCGCTCAACCGTGAGCTGGCGGACTTCTTTGCACAAGGTACGATGCTACAGCACAATGCTGAACGGTCTGTCTTCCCATAATGATGACCACGGGTCGCAAAGTTCAGAGTCTGGGCTAAGGAGGATTTGCTCCTAGATTGTTGTCACGGTCAAATTGAATCTCCTTTCTCTTCTCATCAATGCTGATCCACAAAGAACAAAAAGTTTCTGTCCACAAAAGAGAGCTCTCGCTCAATTCTTTCGATGTTGAAAAAAATCACGGAATCACCTTCACAACTGTGACGCTGTTGCAATATAAACACTGTTTCAGTAAATATATGATGTTTATAGTTGCCTTTCACTTGGTGACGTACCATAATAGAAAGCCCGAAATTTTTGGCCGAAATGATCCTACCGAGCCTAGCTAGCATGTTCCGTCCGTCTCCACCAAACTAATTGTCGTTATGTTGACCGCTTAGTGTCATCACACTCTGGAAGTTAGGTGATGTGGAGCAATCATTCTGATTTCTATTCGAAAAACTCTCTTCTTTATCTTTATTTTTGTATTCCAATATTAGATTCGAAAAAGATAGCGAATCTGAAGTTTCCGTCACCTTTCCACCTCCTCTTCACGTGGCATGTGGAGGCAGGTAAGGAAACGTTAAAAGGGCGTGTCAATTTTTGTTTCTCTGCTCCTGCTTTTCTTGTGAATCTCGAAGCAACATGCATCGTGCCCTTTTGCTGCAGCTGGTTCACGCCAGGAAAGGCCTTTAGCTGTCGGTCCTCGTCTCGTGGTTTATATGATGACTAGGAAGATTGATCGATCCTCTCTTTCGTCCGAGGATGAAACTTAAGTCAATTAAACTGTACCGTGATGAATTTTGCTTTCGTACAACGTTCACTGGAAAAGCTCAATATCATGTTAGCTGTCCATTTTATAGGATGGACCGAGATTGGAATTGAGTCACCGTCTTTGGTCCATTTCAATGCGATTCTTTTCTGTTTCAAATTTTCCAGACACGAGACAAGAAAATCGCCACATTCTTCCTACTCCACTAGCAAAAGAGGCATATCTCACGTGTGTGAGGAAAAAAAAAAACAAGAAACTAACTAACAAAGGACGAAGGAAGTTTTGACTTGATTAGTTTAAGAGATGAATCTAAATAGTTAAGATGAAAATGACTGTATATGGGCTTCAAGGACTTATGAAATAAGATAAAATTTATATAGATGATATCGAATTGCCAATTTACTCCCTGCTCGGTATTTAACTGTGATTCGATTTTCATTTCATGTGGCTGACCTTTTAGTTTCCCGTGGGACGTAAAGGCCCTCTTTTGTGGGGGAAGGTTCCTTGAGGGTATCCCGAAGAAAGACCACGTGACTTTCAGCTCGTTCTATCCAAAGGGCGCGTCTGCTTGTGCTCGACCATACTCATGATCCATTCCTCGTTGATTCAGAAACCTCTTAACCAAGTCGAGTCACGAGACTACAAAACCCACTCCATCCTCCTTTTCAAGGCAATCACGAGGAAGAAAGAGAAACAGGAAGCCAGAACAGCTCTGGTCTCGATGCAGGTGTTAATGTGAAAATACCCACGAACAAGACCCCGGTCGATGGACCACTTTCTATGTTGAGAAAAAAACGAAGTTAAAAAGTTCATATGATGTCTCTTGTGAGGAGCGATGGGTCCACGATGCACGTTTAATTACGTTCGTCGTCACTTCAGAGAACAACGACTGCCGAATCTAAAAATCCATCATTTGATTTCCCACCTTTCTTAGTACTTTAATCAGTCGCTTTCAAATCCTTGTAAGTTGTAAGCTCATGAAGAGCACCAGCGAAAAACAAAATAAAATTGGAAATAAAGTCGAACGATTGAAGAAAAGTGAAAATCGCTTGGAGCATGCATTCCTCCGTGGATTGATGATCTCCATCGTCACGACCCAACTTTTTGCAGGGATGTTCAATCAAGACGTGCCAAGTGTAGGACAAACTTCTGGAGAAAAACTAATTTTCAGCTCTGTTAGATTAGGCCAAGTCATTGCCAGATCAGAGGGCGATTAAATTAAGTGGCCATATCTTGTTTCCCTTTTTGGCTGTGCTGTGCTCACAGATAGAGAGCAGGCGCCTGTGTCGCGTGACTCGACAATAAAGTCGCTGGACTTTCTGAAAAGAAATAATATTTCTGCTGCTGCTATTCCTCTGAAAAATTATGATCGTATAAGACGCGAATCCAAATTATTTGAAACGTTTATGTGGTCGCAATTTGAATGATGTTCACGCACTATGTTAAGCTCCTGCAAGAGGAAGCCCCACATTGTCCCGCTGCTTCACTTTGTTCTCTGTTTAAAAGCCTCTGTGATCATTGATCATCCTCCGCTAATTACTTAAGCTTTTAGTGCAAGTCCCCACGATTGGCATCTGGGGAGTATGTTAAACCCTTGTGGAAGGGAGTCCCACATCGCCATGTTGCTTCGGTTCTGCTCTACATAAAAGTATGCGACTATATTTCCTAAGATCTCATGCAACTATCCTCCTTTGGCATTTTAAGCTTTTAGTAGGAAAATCATTTTATGAGTTTAGGGGGCGACTTCAAAGTGAACTCTTTATTCATTAGACAGAGAAGATTACGATGGTTCAGTCATCTATTGTCAAATTTATTTCCAATTTAATGAGTACTTTCAATGTTATGTCTCTAAGAGGACTCGAATCCTTAGACTCTTTAATCCGAGATTTTTGAATGTCCCATGTCTTCCATTCATAAATGTGATATCATCAAATACCATTAAACAATGTGCATAAGTGAATAGGTCATAATTATATATAATATTTTAAAAATTCTCTATAACACCTTACGCGTAAATCATTTCTTATATTATCATTATTCACATCTGTCACGACGTGCACAAGAACCATGTACATATAAAATGCTTCATTGAAATTATCGAGAGTGACCTAGAAAATTATTATAATCATATCACAATGCGAGTCCTCCAATATGAATCGACCATTGCTTAACAAGGCCAATCGAAGATCAGCCTCTCATCATCAGTCTCAAAACATCATCATTCGACCTTGTATTCCTTTCCCAAATGAACAGAATATTCTGTCACGTGGTAAGAAAAGGGCAAAAAAAAAAAAAAAGAACAGAGCAGAAAGAATTTAAAAAAGAAAGAGCAAGAACCCAATTTTGCCTTTTTTGAATTCTCTTTCAAATCGATCCTCTACTTCCTTCTCTCTCTCTCTCTCTCTTTCTCAATCTTGCAATTATTCTCTCATCAGAGAGTCTCTCTGTCTCTCTCTATAAATGGCCGTTTCTTTCCGTGTTTCCCTCCATCTTCTTGTCTGATTGAGCATAGAGACCCATTCCCCTCCTCGTTCCAAGCTTGGATTTTTCTTGCCACTGCCCGGCCCTTCTCCTCTCCATCCTCCTCCTCCTCCTCCTCCTCCTCCTCCTCTTTCTCGCTCCCCCGCGAAGCTTTACCCCTCCGCTCGGCTCGTCATGGCGGACAACATCCTGGTCACCGGCGGCTGCGGCTACATCGGGAGTCACACCGTGCTTCAGCTCCTGCTCGGCGGCTTCAGGGCCACCGTCGTCGACAACCTGGACAACTCTTCTGAAATCGCCATTCAGAGGGTCAAGGAACTCGCCGGTGAGCACGGCCCTAACCTCGACTTCCGCAAGGTTCGTATGAAGCCTTCCCTGGTCGGGTCACGGATTTTTTGCCTTTCCGTTTGCGCACGTGGTCTGCGGAGACTGTTCAGCAAAACTTTCGCTTGTTCTTGTTTTTTTCCGGACTGAGTGATGATCACCATGGTTGTTCTCGCTCATTTTTCGGACGCGGAAGGTGTTGTTGGTCAGTGCGTAGTGAGAAGTCGTGTCAGGTGTTTGTTGTGTTCATCGGTGACTCCGCCTTTGATTCTAGGGATTGTACTTTGAATCACTCTACCCTCGTTTTATTTTCGATTCTACGTGAAGTATGCTGTTTCGGGAGTCGCTTGGATGGTTTGTGCTACTTTTAATTTTGTAATTGAATCCTTTTATTCTGTTTTTCAAGTAATATTTCGTTATGCAGTGTGATTAGTAATCCTTCATTAAACATATACGTTGATGGTCTCTGTTTATCAGCCTTTGAGACCATATAAGTATGTTGTTGAAAATATGAAGAAGAAACAAAAGGAAACTGTTATGTGATTGTTAAAATGTCGATTACTACCGGCTTCTGCACTTATTCACTCTTGCTTGAAAGTTGTGGAGCCGGGGATAAAAAATAGTTTCATATTGTTTTGAGTCATGAAAGATAAGTGTGAATGTTGGACAACCAGGGTGGCTATTCTGGGCAAGTCCCTTTGATCCCTCTGTTATTTACAATTTGCGACTTCGTTCTTTGTATTAACATATCCCTTTTCACTGGCCTTGTCTTGTTATGATTGAAATATCTTTTTTATGCCCTTGACATTGGTGTATATGTTAATATATCCCTTTACTTGCAGATGGACCTTCGCGACAGACCAGCCCTTGAGGAACTATTCGCCTCGACAAAGTAAAGCCTGTCATTTCTATTGCTTGTATGACAGTATTTCTTCACTCTTCGGGACAAATGTTCTGCTTCTGTCGGCCCGTGACTGGATTCAGTTCTCTTTCTCAAAATAAAGCTCCTCTCAGCACAAAACTTATCAGCAGATCAGTGATGTCCACTATTTTCGTGGAAAACTAATATTTTACTTTGGAAAGACATTTTCATTTCATTGTCTACTAACAAAGTGGATCTTTTCAATACGGTAGCTCTAACTTCTGACCGCAACAATGTTGTTGGATGATTTCATTTCAGAGAATCTGATCATTCATGTCAAGAATGAAGATCATTCTGAAAATTTAGTCATAAGAGTGTATTCAAGTGATGTGCTTTAATGCATTGTCCTTCTTTTTGCTCATTAATCTTGCCAACATTCCTTAACTGTCTTGGCCTTGAAATCCTGCAGGTTTGATGCTGTCATACACTTTGCTGGATTGAAAGCAGTCGGTGAAAGTGTACAGAAACCGCTGCTGTATTATGATAACAATCTTATTGGGACAATTACTTTATTAGAAGTGATGGCTTCCCATGGATGTAAAAAGGTATATGCTATATACATATGAGAAAGATAGGGACTCCTATAGCTATGGAAGGATATTACTTATGAGAATTTAACTTGCTAAGATTTTTGCTGACTGCTGTAGAGGATCTGTTGGCTATTTTTCTAAAGAACGAGTTAATCTATTGACACTTGACATGTAATTTACTTTTAATCTTAACAAGGTAATCTTGTAGATTCTTGACTTTAGTCGTATCAAAAAATTGCTGTTTGTTATCTGTAACCCATATAATTGGCCAGCTTTATTGGACTCCCATTTCAATAATGAGGAGGGCCCCACAAGCGCGCACGCTCCATAGCAGTTTACTGTTGTTGAGTTTCTTCAGATTCTCAGCTGGTTGCCCATTCTAAGGGTAATTTGCATAATCACCTACCTACTTTCTTTCTAATTATGTGATAACAAGTGATAAAGACATGTCTAAATCCTTCTTTCCAGTGTCTCTGTCCTCTTTCTTAAAACTGAAAGATTAGCCTCTGGAAAGTTCTGAGAACCAGTTTTAGGTTTATATTTCCGTGGCTTAACCGTTTGGAGTTTTATATAGGGAATTTGTGCAGTAGAACTTATCACTGTGACATTACTTTACTGATTTTTTTGTTGGTAATTAGTAATATTGGCTGTGTACCAGTAAAGAACAGGAGAGTAATCTCCTCAGCCGTAAGAAAATCCACCTTTTGATGTTTCTTATGAATTTTTATCTTCCTCCATAGCTCTATCATTAATGTCATTCCTTGTTCTGCCAGTGTCCGGAAGAATTTTTTTCATAACTGACGCTACTTCGTATAGAGAGAAGGACCGAACTGATGTTTATCTTTTATGTTTACTTTATATCAGCTTGTCTTTTCATCATCTGCAACAGTTTATGGTTGGCCTAAGGAGGTCCCATGCACAGAGGAGTTCCCCCTATGTGCTATGAATCCATATGGACGAACCAAGGTTCATACTGCTCTTTTCCTCATTCAATATCTGGTGCTTTATATTGTTCAGCGCCTGACCAATTTTCTTTAAGCAAAATGGCAATATAGATCCTCACTTCTAAGCTAGTATGTAATATTCTTATATTCAATGATGCTTAGGCACTCTGCCCTTTGAATGACAAAAACCTTTTCCTTCGTTGTTATATTTTGTTTTCAGCTAATTATTGAAGATATTTGTCGTGATATTTACCAAGCGGACTCTGAGTGGAGGATCATACTGCTAAGATACTTCAATCCCGTGGGTGCACACCCCAGCGGCTACATTGGTGAGGATCCTCGTGGTATTCCAAACAATCTCATGCCATATGTGCAGCAAGTTGCTGTTGGCAGGCGACCTACCCTAACAGTTTTCGGAAATGACTATGCAACAGTAGATGGTACAGGGGTATGTCTTTCACACTGGAAAGTCCAGCAATAACAGAGATGGTGAATAATTGCATTATGTTTTCCATCATGGACTGGTGCTGTATCTTATTAATTATGGAGTTATAAGATTGTGATTTTGGGCTTACTGTGATGCATATTCTTATGTTCTAGTCTTGCTATGGCTTGTTTTTTTTCCTAGGTCCGCGATTACATTCACGTGGTTGACTTAGCAGATGGACATATAGCAGCGTTGCGCAAGCTTGATGAATCTGGCATTGGTATGTCATCTGATGCTTTCACTCTATTTAGGTCAATTGCAAAGCTACCCATCCTTGGTTCTTCTTAGATTCTGGGATGGGATAAATCTGCCTGTGTTATGTCAGTTTCTGATGTATTGTGAATTGTGGATATCTTGTCCTGATATTCATCATCAATTGATCTATGGTGACAAAAATGTGCATTTGACAAATACGAGAGGCTCGTTCTCTTTGATCATCTGTGCTGGAGAAGCATTTGTCTGCTCATGTGTGTTTTGACATAGTCACACAATGAAGTCGTGTCTGTTTTCATCCACAGTGATTTTTTTGGACTTTTTGCTAGACATTGTTTCAAGTGTACTTATTGGCGAAATAATTGCGGGCACCAGTTTGTAACCCACGAATCAGAGCTTGATAATTCATAGCTCCTTATTTTCTTTTGATAATTCATGAGGAACTTTTTCCAGCAGAGCTTGATAATGTGTGTATGATCGACATCTTATTCACAGGTTGTGAAGTGTACAACTTAGGAACAGGTAAAGGAACGTCAGTTTTGGAGATGGTTGCTGCATTTGAAAAGGCATCTGGAAAGGTATTTTTTTCATCTAAGCTCTGGTGTAGTACTCCTTAACTGAATTTCTCGCACTTGATGCCATAACTTATCTTATTGCGCTAAAAACATGCGGAAAGAAGACAGATTGCATGTGCCAACAAATTGTACTTTTCATGGTACGAAAGGCTTATTAACCGAGTTCACTGACTTAGCATTCAACTGATTTGAGAACAAAGGCAGCTACTTTATTTTTGTGTATCTGTCCTGTGGAAGGTTTTAAAATTTTTTATCTTTAGCCTTGATAAAGTGGTTGACTTTCATTGTGAAGCTTCTGATTTTTCCTTGTAACAAATTCATTCTAGGAGATTATAAAGTTTGGGAAAGACGTCTCAAAGCTAATAAAAATTACCATTTGAGACTGAAGGGAGATCATTAGCAATATGTGGAAGTGTTACCAGAGTGCATATGGCACTTAATTTATCAATTTTTGTGTGATAGCACATGAGTTATTTTTTCCCAGGAAATTCCTCTTGTAATGGCTGGAAGACGACCTGGCGATGCAGAAATTGTGTATGCTTCAACAGAGAAAGCAGAGCGTGAATTGAATTGGAAGTAAGGGCCCATTCATCTGACTACCATATCATCTATTATCCTGCACCGCATGACTGAAACCCTTTGCAGCGATGATCCTACTAGCCTCACTATCATAAGACTTGTGCTTTCTCATTAAACCTGTTTCATCTAATGTTAGAATCATTATGATGATTCTGATTCTTATATGCCAATTACTATGCAGGGCAAAGTATGGGATTGAAGAGATGTGTCGGGATCAATGGAACTGGGCTAGCCAAAACCCTTATGGCTATGGATCTCCTGAGACATCGGATTGAAAGCTGAGATTACTAGCATGACCTGTTTTCTAGATTTACTTTGGTTGTTTACCCTAGAGACCTTTGTAGGTAGATTCTTACTATTGTATTCTGCAGGATTATTATTCAACGAAGGCTTTTATTTCCTTTTCACCTCCATCTCGAGTTCAGTTGGCTGTATAGTCTATTGAATGAACATTGACAAAATTGATGCGCTTTGTTGATTATGTTGGGGAAAAGTGCAGTCCATACTTTATTTTCAGCTTCATGCATTCTTGTAACTGGCTTCACTCCCTTGACATCGTCATGTTCCACCGGGGACAAACTGGTGTAGCTCACGCATGAGTTTTAAAATGAAGTTCTGGAATCTGTGGAAAGAAAGTTTCCTCATCAGATTTCTCTTTTTCTTGGCTCGTAGTTGTATGAGCAATGACATATGTCAAGTGATTATTGGCATGCTGGAATGTAGCGCAACTATTGGTAGAAGAGTAAGATTGCAAGTCAAAGGAACACGAAGTTTGCGAGGTACCAAAACCGTAGTTCTTTTGCTTGTCCTCTACAGCTTAACTTTCTCTCGCAAAGCTTAAGTGACTGGAATAGTTTTCTGCAATCTGGTTTCACACGCTAGGCCCCGGTCATGCTCGGTTTATGAGTTTGATTCTTTCATTGGATATAGGGGGACCAGTGCCCTTACTATGCAAGATAAGTGAGCCCAAAATGACTGGGGAAGGAGAGGCTTAGGAAAAGCTTCCTTTGGAAATCATTAGGTGATCAAAGATAAATTCCCTTCATTTCATAGGTAACATGGGCCTCTGTAGCGGGCTCTCGCAGTTTCCATCATGACTTGCTTTCGCAACACGCGATTACGCATGTTGGTATCTGACCAAACCGTATTTAGGCTGGCGTTCTTGACACAATTCATTGGCAACTGATTGATTCCTGCAAAACTCTCCCTGATTCATTTGCAATTGATTGACGCCTGCACTTAGACATGAGTACTCTTCGTGACTGACAGTCAACTCCTTGTCCCACAGACTCCGTATGATCTTCTCTGGCCTTTTAAGTTCTTTATCAAGCATAGCTATGCCCAGTCTTTTGAGCCGCACATGACCCAAGGAGATCAACCGTGGTTGACACTGGAAGGCCTTCCTAGCTTCTTCATTTATGCCCACCCCCACAACATGATAACTCGGGTTTCCGAGAAATACTCGCGGTCATGAAGGAGTGCATCTTGCATTAAGAAGTCGTATTATGAGACGAAATGCGATCAGCCTTTGATGGAGAGATCTTTTTCCCCTTGAAAATAGATATATCATTCATACATCAAGATCTCAACCTAATACATAATAATATCAAATTAGAACAATACACACAAGTTATTGTGATAAGCACACTCTCATCCTATAAAAACAAATGGGGTGCACGCTCAGATTTAACGTTCTCAATGCTATCACCTCATGAAAATACTAAAAACATGTTGAACATGCCTCCAAATCTAGATCTAGATTGGGAGATGTAGAATGAGTATAAAAACGCATCTAAAAAACTCTCGTATCTAGATTTAGAAAATGGGATAAGAGCTCCCAAATTCGGATCTAGATAGGGAAATGAGAGCTGCCAAAATTTGTAAAAGTCATGTAACGGCTTCTAATGTAGTATGAACTCTGTATTCCTCCTCAATCCCATCAGTCTTATTGGTTAGAGAACTTGAAGCAGCGAGTTAATCTCTAAGAACAAGCAACGAGCAGAGAAGAGCAAAGAAAAAAATAACAAGATAAAAAGAAGATAAAAATAACGAAATACTTCCAAATCAAATCGGAAGAGAAGATCTGAATTCAGAGTTGAGAAGATGGAGCCTCCCTCTACCCAGAGTCATTTCTGAGTTGAGGGAGCTCGGAGTGGAAGACAAAAAAGGGAACCGGAGAGAAGTGGGTGTGAAGAGAAGAATGGCTAGGATTTTGGGTCGTTTTGCAGATGTCTGAGTTTATAAAGTTGAGAATGGACGATGTCCTCCACCTCATCGATCCAACGACTTCCGGCGGAAGGTTCATCTGGGACGGAGGCGTCGACTTCCTCGTCTTCGAAGGTGATTCTGTGATGAGAGAACATCTTGCTGTAGTATGTGAGGGGGAATGAAAAAACTACGTGAAGAGATTGTTCTGCAGACGTACCAACACGGGTGCTGACTCAGTTAGGATCACATGAGGAAAAATATACGATGTAGGCATTGGCATCCGCAAAAGGCGGACCAGAGAAGATCAGAACATATGTGGGATTTGAACTTCATATGGCCAGTTGAGTTTAATGGCTATGAATTCAACCCTGGGCGAGGAGCTAAGTTCAAGGCAAAATGAAGGATAATTGATCCGACTTCTGGCTCTTTTCGCAAAAGATGAGTGATTTGAATAATACTTTTTTTTTTCTGAAAATGATTGATTGTAGTGCTCACAAGAATCAGTAAACCAAAAATTTGTTCATCGTCTGCGATAATATTTAGATATAAATTATTGTCGACGATGAAAGATATTTTTTGATGAGTAATTATTCAAGCGATACATGCGATTATTTAAAAAAATGTATTTATTGGATCATTCATTTTTCACGAAACAAGTATTATTTAAGATAATAAATATATAGACGGGCACAATATTGATGACAAACTAAATAGGAATTCAAATCGTTACAATAATCTGTAGCTAATAAAATTGAATAGAAGCTACTTTTCCTTAAACCTTTACCCACCACGTATTTTGCAGATACAGAACAAGTTTGAGACTAAAGGGATTAGCAGATCGATTCTTGAAGATTAACCCCATTATAAGATATCCAAAACACCAACATTTGAATAATTTTGGGTTGCGCAAGTCATCTTTTTTGATTCAAACGTGGAGGAAACGTGGAGGAAATGACTTTACGTGGAGGTGCTAAGTGCTGCATTTGTAGTACGTGGTCATTATTTTGTGGAATTATGAATCCATTTCTCATTTCACCTTTCTTTTCTTTTCTTTTCTTTTCCTTTCTTTTCCCCCAATTTCTCAAAAGAGGAAACAGGTGGGCACGGACATCGTAGCTCAACACCAGCAATGCCAACACCAGAGCATCATAAAACTATTGACTATTGACCACATTTTACATATGATTTTCATTTCGAAATCTCAACCTCAATTTCCAAAGAACAAATATCTCTTTGGAACCCTTTTTCTAAATACTCAAACCCAACCAAACCCAACTTGTAAACCTCTTTCGAACCTTTCTAAAAACTCGAACCCAACCAGACCCAACTTGACAGTACATAACATATGACTTAACTCGACTATAAAAATTTCACAAAAGGCGAGATCGCCGGCGATCTTCATTGATGGGTAGAGTTTAACTTGCCGATGGTGAAATGGGGGTCGCCTTCGGGTCGAGCCGATAGCTCTCTCTTTTTCGCGTTTGTTTCGCATTGTGCAATCACTTTGTGTCACAAGTGCTGGATTGGGAACGGATTTTTAGAGAATGAGGAAGGGAGGCCCGCCCAATAGTCAAATTAAAGGGCACGTCCTTTGAGAGAAAACATCTGGCCCCCCCCCTTGCTTTCTCAATTCTCATTTCTCACCCACTTCTTCCATGCGTCGATAGCCATTGGATTTGGACCACCCACCTGGAAAATTTCGTACCCAAAGCAAATGAAAAACCAACAAATCTCACATGGGTAGATAGATCCCTTCAGGTCCATAAGAAATGTGACTATTTATCATTATTATTACGAGTTTGGTTTCCCTCGAGATGATGGACACCTTCCTTATGTTCAGGCTGAAGTGCCTGATTGCAGAGAGAGCCTACGAAGTCGTCGGCAAGTTTCGGGTCAATCGCGCCTTCTCGCCGTTGAATATAAGCCGTGATTTACGAATTCATATTTCCTTTTGGACAATGGGGTATCGTCCCTTTGCTTACGACTGAATTAATCTCCCTTAGCAAAAGCAAAAGCCAAAGAACTCATCATTGCTCCTCCTCCTCCTCCTCAATTCCTGGCTTTCTCGTCCACTTTTGTCCCACCCCCTCTTTTCCCCACCTCCAGCAACCAACCCTCACACCACCAAAGGAATCGACCCTCAAGATGAGATCTCTCGCTCAAGGCCGCAATCGACTCCATCAGTTCCTCATACAGAACAACCCCATCGTATCAATCACATGAATGAAGGAGGAAAAGATGACGACGATGATGATGAGAGTGACTGCGTTCAAGACTAGGCCAATCTCCATTTCAAGCAGGACAAGTTCCTAAGAAAGGAAGTTGGATATTTTTACACTTTGTTTCCTCTAAATTGGGTTAGAGGGCGACGCGAATTTGAACAAGCCTCCCCCAAGATGCAAGAAGGGCCTCATCCCAAGCCCCTAATCAATTCTAACCCAAAAAAAAAAAAAGAACCTAAGATCGATCTAACCTACGAATTTAACCTCAAAATAAGACTGAAGAGAGAGAGAGACAAGAACAGAGGAGGAAATACATATATTCAACAGTGGAAACCCAACACAGATCCGTCACTCACCGCAATGGCCACCCTGCAATCAGCTCTGGCCTCCACATGGTGCGTGAAGAAGTGCAAAACCCTAACCCTCCCCGCCAGTTTCATCCTCGACTCTATCTCCAGCGTCGGCCCCACCCTCAGACCTGGCCCTCCGCCCGCGCCTCCTAGCCCGAACCCGGAACCGTCCGTCACCGTCGGCAGCGGCGGCGGCACAGCCGCCACGGCCACCTCCTCCTCCTCAGCGACCGCGAAGGGCGGGTTCGGCGCCGCCGAGAGCGGGAACGACTGGACGGCGAAGGTGGCGGCCATGTACTGCATGCGGCCGGCGGCGATCTTGCCGGCGGGGACGAACATGAAGCCGACCTGGTTGCCGGCGTAGAGGAGCTGGATCGAGCTGTCGTAGTGGGAGAAGACGGCCTTGTTGGGGTTCTCCACGGAGACGTACTGGGAGAAGGTGAAGTTGACGGTGTTGTTGGCCATCGAGAAGGACGGGAGCTGCACACCATTGACGGAGATCTTGGGGTCCCGCGGCCGGAACACGGTGAAGAACACGATGAGCACAACGATGACGACGAAGACGAGGAAGATCGTCGCCACCACGCACGACGCCAAGTTTGTGCGGCCGCCGGAGGAGTGCCGCGGCGGCGGTCGGCGGTTCGGCTTGGGCATTGTGTCGAGAGAGAGAGAGAGAGAGAGGGAGGGGGTTGTTTGGAAGTGGAGTTCTCTGATATACTTTGGAAAGGAACGGTCGGAAAGTGAAGAGTGAGGGGTTGTGAGTGTATGTGCCAAAGTGAGACTTCGTTTATTTTGTTTGTCTTTTTTTATTTTATTTTTTTCAACTTCTTTTTATTTATTTTTTTAAAATTTCTCTTTTGCCTTTTCCTTTCTTTTCTTTTTGGTGTTTCGTGAGCAATTCTTTCTAGGAGTGTACATAGTTTAAGGCGGTCCGATTCTCTCTAGAATCAGGAACTGGACCGCCTAAGTCCTGGACTGAACTTGACTAGACTCATTGGTTCCGTTCGATTACCAATTGAGAACCTGAAAAATTCTAAAAAAATGAATTTATTCTTATTTTTAAGAAAATTTATTTTGGTAAAGATTAAAACTTTAGAAATTTTTTACATCTTCATTTTTAATAAAATATAAAAAATTTAAACAATCCGATTTGGCTTTCCTAGGAACCGGGAATCAAACCGCCTAAACACCGGTTTCCCAGTTTCACTTTTGAAAATCGAAACCAGACCGACACTTTCGGTCCGGGCGATTCTCAGTTCGGACTATCTAAGTTACTCGTCCCTAACTCTTCCCACTTAACAAGGAGGAAATTCATTAACACCACCTTTTGATGATAACAAAAAATAAAAACAAAACAAATAAGCGTAGCTAGATTCGCAAATATATGATATTTTTATTCATATTCTCTCGTACAACTTCTGTGCAACGTTTCAAACACAATTCCGGGCAAATCGCTGACAGAAGCGAAAGAACAAACCGAAAGCTTTCCAGGCTCATGAAGAACTATGTAAGCCATCCAAGCACAAACAGGAGCCAACAGCCCACCCGAAAATGGACTCTGGCTCGATTTTCAGTCATACATGCACAATATGTACCTATATATATATTTATATATATCAAAGCAAGACCGGAACATTGAGTTACTTGACGAGCCCGTCGAGCCGGGAGTCCATGATCAGGGAGACGGTCTCGAGGAATGCTGCTTCGCTCATTGCCGGGAGCAGATGGTCCTCGGCCTCGCGGATCATTTCCTCGATCGCCGACACCGTGTTCACCGTCTCTCTGCACATGATGCTCCCTATGGCAAATGGAGTGAGGCCCCTCTCAACCCCTTTCTTCAGAAGCATTGTGGACACGCGGAGCGTGCGAGCACACTCGGGGGAGATGTCCCAGCCATAGAACTTCAGAAGTGCTATGTCTTTCTCGGCGTCCAGAGATTTTATGTAGTCGACAGTGTTGGGAGAGTAGGGTTGATGAGCTTGGGGCCAGTAAAGCCAGTCGAAGGTGCAATCCTCAAACTGTATAACAAGGGAACGGATGCATGTTAAGCATAGAGGAACTTGCGTTTGCCAGCAGACAAAATGAGAAGAAACAAGGACACAATTCAGCAAACCTGTCAAATTGTGCCGAAACTATATACCTCCAAACAAAATCTAAACACTTAGGTAACCCTAAAAAAACTACACAAGTATGTGGAAGTTGTCTTTCGCATACTCAAGGCAGCTTAGTCAATGCTACGTTGAACAGACAACAGTTAAAATGAAAAGCTCGCAGAGTACAGCATTGTTTACAGCAAAAACGATCGTCATAATCCAATTCGGTCTTAGTCTTGGAGGAAAAAAATGTGAAGTACTCTGCACAATACTTTTGAAATGATTATCTCAAATTAGCTATGCCGATTCTTGGATTAAACCACCAACATAGAACCTACGTACGATTAATCCTTCTAATAGTAATCCAGAAAAGAAAATTTTATCTAGATATTCCACAATAAGCCCCATCCTCAATATGACATTGTGGTTCCATAACCACTCACATCCCATCAACACGGAACCTCCATATAATTGATCCTGCTAGTAGCGGCACATACTAAATACCTAGCAATTGGACAAAGCAAATTTTATTGAAAATGTGCCGCAAATATACTACCTCCCTCAAACAACATCCAGGATTACATTACAAACGCCATTCACAAAGGTGAAGTAATGACTAGCAATAAAGAACTAGGACTCACCGTCATGCCTACAATGAACCCTTATGAGAATTGAAAATCTTAATTCTTGGTCTAAATTAACAGAAGAGAAGAAAACCAAGGAAATGGTGTCACTGGGAAATACTTTCTTCGTTTATCTGGTGAAAAAGCAAAATGGATGGATACCACAGGGATACAACTCAATTCCACATGCATACACACAAGCTGGGAAAACTACAATTTCCTCCATTTCTCCTCAAATTGATATCACGGCAGTGTAAGAATCCACAAAGACCCCTTTGAAAAATACAAAAACATTATCAAATAATGCAATTAAGGACTCCATGGACTAATTTGAGACAACCATGCCATAAGTTACCATTGAATAATTATTGAATGAAACATTTAAGCATATAGAAGCAGATGGAAGTACTCACACTCTCAGGCAGGCAGTATCCATGATCAATTGGTATGAGAACAGTCTGACCCTCTTGATCCTTGCTAATCAAGATGTTCCCAGAATGCCTATCAGCATTTGCCATTCTAATGTCCAGCACACTAATTTTGTGGACCTCCTCCACAGGGAAAGCCCGAGGACCCATGTCCTCACAACTTCCATAGTTATCCATAAACATTTGCAAAGACCCGGTCTTAATGTTCTTTGTCGTAGCTTCATAGCCATCGGGATGGTTAAACCCTTCGTGCAAACACTGAACCATCACAGTTGGAGGCACACCAGCAAAGCCCATTACGTCACCAGTTAAAATGCGAGGCCCGCTTCTTGGATGATCCAATATGTAGGCTGCAACTTCCCTCAGTGCTCCTTCACCGACCCTTGTCCCTCTTTTCAGACCTTCGCCATCAGAAGAAACGGGTAATCCCTGGGGGTTATTCACAGCATTTGGTTCTTCATCAATAGGCTTGAAAACAGAAACAAGCTTCGCACCAAAGGAGTCCTGCATAAAGTAAGCTCCTCCCGTGCCCTCGCTTGACCTAATAGGAGGCTTGCCACTCTCCAAGCCATCAAAAGTCGCCTTGATCATATTCCCAATGACCGAGGGCAATGTGACCTTGCCGACGATTGGTTCGAGCGAAAAATTTCTACCCAGTTGCGGTGCCTCCCCAGCTACAATCGCAACCTCCCCCGAAGATTTGTCTCCGTTTGTAGTCACGTTTGGTTTTGCTGCCTCGACAGAAAGTTCGAAATCTTTCTCAATGGGCTTAGCTCTAACCTTTGCCGATTTCTGGACCAGCAAGTGGATCACCGCATCCCTATTATTACTGATGTCATTGATAAGTTTCTGGTCCTCAAGCTTCTCGCCATTGCAGAAGAGTTCTTGGCTCTCGAGATCAACAAAGCCTTTCCCTTTCTTGGCTATTCGTTGCTTGAGATAAGCCACATTCCGATGACGATCCACATGGAACTCAAACTCCTTCCCACTAACGGTCCTAACGCTGATGATCAAAATATCGGAAAGCTTGAGAACCAGATGCAGAACATTTCCCCCCGTGACACCATAGTCCTTCACAAGAGAATCGTGCCGCGCTAGTTCCCTGCCTCCAAAAACGAGCTTCTGCTTCTTCACCACAAACCCTTTGCACGTCTGGATCCTAAGCTTCACCGAAGCAATGGAATCGGATTCCAAGACTCGCATAGGGATCGCGGAACCGCCGACGGTGAGGTATATCAGGATCGAGTCGCTCGAGCCCGAATCAGCCCATTTCTGGCAACACCCGGGGAACCTTATCGACCCATCCTGAACCGGACTCAAGGCAACATCGACTGCAGACATCTTTTGTGCAAAAATTCTTGTGGTGCCGCCTCAAGAAACCCGCCGCGATCCCTTTTCTTCTTCACCTAAATCCCTGTACACATTGATGTATAATGTACAAGCTCCTTTCACCCTTTCACCTCCATGAGGCCCTTCAATCAAATCGATTGAAAGACCAGTACCCAGAAGAACTCTATACACGAAAAAGATAACTAGAAAAAAAAATGAAAAAATTAAGAGTGAAGGGTGAAAACCCCGAAAGTCCAAGACCAAAACCCCCTCCCCCAATGCACCTGCAACCCCCCAAGAAAAAGAAAAAAAAGAAACCCAAAACCAAACACCCTTCTCCCTCAATTCACCAACGGCGAATCGAGCGGTTCGGGACCAGAGAAAGCCAGGAAGAAAAAGAGAACAAAAAGGGACGCGTGGGTGGCGTGAGATCAAGGCCTTTTCCTCCGTTCTTCAGAGTGAGCGGGATTCTAACCTTGAGGGAAAGAACCGAAGGAGAGGTGAGCAGATGGGGTGGGGCTTTAAAATCGATTTGGCGATGAAAATTTTTTCCAAGATTAGAGGGTCGTCGATTCCAACGGCGCGGTCATCTCGCCGATATTCTCTGCTCCGATAAGGACGTCGCCGATGCGGATGAGCGAGCGGTAATGTAGCCGTTGGCTCCCTTCACTTCACAGATACGAGCTCTTGACCCGACGACCATGACGGGGAACGTGTCCCCATTTTAAACGACCAGAGAAGCTCCCACTCCCTCGACTGACTCATTTCCTTCAAATTTCATTTTTCCATTTTCTAACGTTTCTTAACGGTTTGCTAACGGACGTTTCGTTGAAGCAGCTGCAAACTGCAGCTTCGTGGAAGGAGGAGGAGGACGGGAGTCTTCGCCTTGGAGTTTCACGTAGTCTTGGAATTTTGGCTTCTTCTTTTCTTTTCTTTTTTTCCTTTCTTTTTCTTTTCTTTTCTTTTCCTTGCTCGGGGGTGATGCTATTTTTAATTAACACGCAATGCCCACGGAATTAGCTATTTAAGGGCCGTTGCATTATCTCCCAAAAAAATAATAATGAAAAGACATTTTTTCAGAATATTATTCATTTTTCGAATTAAATGTTTCTAATAATATCACGAAGATCCTACCCGAGAGTCGGATCGAACCATCTAGAGAATATGATAAATTCCAAATTCTACATAATTGAGAACCGATTCTGACAAATAACCAAGTAGGTTCCACTTACCTATCCCAAAATCTGCCACCTCTAATGCGCGTTGTGAGATTAATGACAAAGGTATCGTTGTCCGGCAACGAGTTTTTATTGGGATTCAGATGCTAATTCGACTCGTTAATTTTCCTCGAAATAAACGAACGAGCCGGCAAAAGAATAAGATTGATACATGCATTGACGAAGTCTTTCTAGTACCTCGCCGGAAATGACATATGTATACCCCCCGTCACTGTACTAATCAAAGAGGCTCGAACGTGGACAAACCGCATACTCCTCTTTTCATATCTCTCGGAATCGACCATGAATCATAACGAAGTACAATTAGGATTATTAAACGAGATTAAAAGAAGAACAAATTGCCTCCGTAAAAGCTTAGCTTAGGTTCATTGGACCTCGCTCAGTGCCTTAGCTGGAGGAAAGGGTCCAACGTCCACACTACAAATCTTTCAAAAAGTAGATAGAATACCACCACTTCTGTCGGCTAATCATGCTGCAACCTGTTTATGTATTTGTCCTTTCTGTCTTGTAAGAATCGGCTCGTCCTTTTGAAAGAACTCTTCATGTTGCTTTTCTTGGGGCAACAGCTAGAAGCCACTCCCCACATTCTATAATCCCCATGGAACAGCCTCTTCCTCCGGCATCTTAACGTCGTGATAAGAATAATAATAATAATCACCAAGTGTTTGTTTATTAGAGATAGAACTCCCTAATTAAACTATGCTTCGAGGATGGCAATTCGTTTTTTTTTTTTGGTTACCCATCTTTGGTAGGTAAAGCTCGAGTTAGAGATGCGAATTGAAACTCGAATGGATGTTCCCAACAACAACAACAACAAATAAAGCTTCTTGGTGCTATGGGTTATTGAATGTGTACCGCATGCCTAATTTAGAAGCAAATATGTTGCTCGACTACAAATAAAACTCGTAATCCATATGGAATGAATAAGTACTTTGTAAATTTTCGATGACCATTGCGAGTGTAAACTTAGATGAGTTGCCCATCGCATAGTGGCCTTCGTTGGTTGCACCCGTAATTACTTTTCATTTCTTAAGAGCATGGGTCTAGAGATCAGAGCAATCTATATGCAATTGATATGATTTGAATATGCAACATTCGATTCTTGATCTGAAAATCCCCTATGCGTAGTGTGCTATGCCACGAATAGCACAAAGTATCTTGAGGTTGCTTTCAAATTATTACATAACTTTTTATTGAAAAGTGCATTAGATGAGTTGAGTTTATTATAGATAGGAGCCAGATGCGTTAGGATTGCTAATTGCGCTCATGTCGGATCTTGTTAGCAACCTGTCCTCATATAGCACATTGACATTTTTAAAATCACATTTAATCTGGTCTGACAAAGTTGCTCGAAGACTCTCTTTTGATATTTCTCTTTTGATTTCTAGGCTATTGAATTACTCTTTTGGTCCTTATGGAGCATCGGCTAAGCTTGCAGAACTCTTATCTTCTGTAAAGAGCTTACAAATTAACCTCTTTCCTTTCTTTTTTTAAATGTAATTATGTACCAAGATTGCAAACTTAGGATTATATTTTAGAGGAAGAATTATTTTACGAGCGTTATACTTTATGTTATTAACTATTGCACATGACTCGTCGATATATTAATTGATAATAACCATCTTCTCTACTTTCTCCACGACTTTGAACATTGGTTAGACAAGTATAGGTTATGATGTGGATACTAATCTCACAAGATTGATTTTTTTTTCTCTTTGATAATCCGGAGCTCGAGTATAGGGACTCGATTATCCGAAAGTCCAAAAGATCGATTCGGCGATTAAGAAATGGACTCATTTATGGGTTATCGGACGCACGATACAGGCTCAGCTCTCTACGTAGCCAATTGCAAACAATCTCGTCTGCGGATCGCCCACAGTGATTTTGACCCGTCATACTTTGTCCCCAACATCACGTAGACGCTTTCTCTCAGTCTTGTAAAGAGCAAAAAGGGGATGGCATGATCATAACACTTTCCAGGATGGCTGAACGATGTGCCATGGGTGCAAAGCTGGTGTTTGCTCAAACCTCCTCCAAGAAGGTTACTCGAGAGAACTGGTGAATGCGATGGCAACTGCAATGGACAAAATGGGTTTTCCCCAATAATGAACTGGTGAATCGGCTCATTGGTGGGCCAAAAAGGGAGGCAAAGATAAGAGTTTAGGGATGCAGGAAACATTGAGAATCGTCGCAATCCCCAAGTTCTTTGCCCCCAGCCACCAGTCATCGAATAAGGGGGAAGCTCGACATACGTGCAACGAGGCCCTTTCGGCACGATTGCTTTTTCGGGGAACTTCAAATTAGCTTTAGGTGGTCAGTAACTTCAAATTCAATCTTGAAGAGGGGAAAAAGCAGGGGCAACACAAGTGGAAGACTGCTTTTTCCATGGGCATTGAGCAACTATGGTGACCTTCTTCATGTGGCATGATGGGGTCCTCTCTATCATGGTCTTCTTTAGTTGGTCCTTGCGCGATGATGACCTTTTTCCTCTACCGTCGAGTGGCGACTATCATGAGACTCTAGGACAATGAAGAGCAAAATTTGTTTTCCTTTAAACTAGGTGGGGACAGATTCTCGAACGGATCGTACGCGCATTGATGTGGATGTTTTTGAGTATGTCTTGAGTCTCGGCCAATTGCTAAAAGGAAGATCGAAGGCCCGCTCTTTGATCAACCACCATTAGGAAATTACCATAGAACTGTAATCCTAATTAGCTGAAACTTTAATTATTTAATTATTTGGTTGTTTTGCAATTTTCCTAAGATTGGATGTAAGAACAGGGTGTTCCTAGATTATCTCGGTGAATTTTTTTAGAGGAATGTAACATTTTAAATTGTGTGAGACATTGAGAATGTCGAAATTCATATCAAAAGAGACATAAATCCAATCTTGCACTCTTCTTGTTCATTTATTGTTGCCGCTCTATCCGTGGCCATAAGTCTCAAAACATGGCCGAACCACGACAATTAGATATTTATTTGTTTGTTTCTCATCTAATTATTTATCAATTTATATCGATCGTGATAGGTTGAGTAGTCCTAGTGCTTTACAAGCATTGCGCAAAACACATGGATATTAATTTTTTTATAAGATGGGGAAACTCAGACTCTTTTGAGTCCATGATTATAGAAATATATTAATTTCTAAATCAAAGCTTAGTGAGGAGATTAATGAATCCCTAAATTTTACCTCCTTGCCTCCAAGAGAATTGAGAAGTGTACTCTTAAAACTTTTGATAAATATATATACACACATATTATATATTTATATAGTTGAATTGCAAAGATCGACGCTATTTCAATTCAATGAGAAATGATGATACGTTGCTTGTCTGTCTAATAATAATAATAATAATAAAATTTGCGTTATGCCGAGTTTCCTTTTTATTTATTTATAGGGGTTTAGAAAATGCTGCGTCGGCTCCTCTTCTCAATTTTCAAACTCTCTTCAAATTTATCAACTTTCAGCCGAATTATTCAACGGCCAAATTGAAAAGATCTTATGTCATTATTGGCACACAGTGGAGAAAAAATAACATAAATAAATAAATGTTATATATGTATATATACACGACGCTCCTCCGGAGGCCGTCGTGGGAACCTGCCGGTGCGTCGGCGGAGTTTGCAGACGTGTCGGATTGTGAGTGGGTAGGTGACGCAAACTGTCCCTCGTCTGGTGTTTTATTCGTTATTTCGCAGATCTCTCTGGTCCAGGTTCGGTGTTCCCAGTTTCCACAGTGTGTGCATTACACCTGATCATAACTGTAGCGGTCCACGGGTCAGCTTGGGCCTCATTAACCGGAACGGAAGGGCAACAGTTGGGCAGGCTTGGATATCGACTTTCATTAAAAAGGCCGGCCCAACTGGGCTCGTGGCAGCACGTGGCGCCCTGGTAATTTTACTCATAAGATTTTCATTATGGGCCGTCTTGGACAACACTTTGGGCCTGATATTAGGGCTTGGCCCTGCCGGGCCCGGCCTCGCTGTTCGATGGCCTCCCTCTAGGGCAGCGCTTCCTTTTGCAACATCAAATTTTAAGGGTTTTCTTTTTATTCCTCAAAGTCTTTTCTCACCTGTTTGCGGTCGTAGATTTTAATTGCAAGCTATTTTTATTTCAAGCTCAAAAATTAAATGGAAGATGAGAATTTAAAAAGCAAAAAATAACTCTCGATTCTGATTTTATTGAAAACATATTGCCCAATCACGAGGATCGAGTAAGGGGCTCAGATAATCAGTGAAGAATGTGAAGTGCGACATAATGATTCAAATGTAGGATTGTTACATATCATAACCAAATGCTTAAGCTTTCAACCACAATTCGGGAACTCTATCTGAACCAAACGCTTAACAAGTCAAAGAATTCGCAGAAAATCCTAGAAAAAAAATATCTAATATCCAACGGTTGAGAAAATTAAGAGAGCAAATGTCCTTTCGACAGTGCGATCGTCGGTTGAGATTGATGACAGAATCCGAGCAGCATACTTTCGTTACCCCTTGTGATATCTTTGAAAAACTGAAGAAAGAGAGCTCTCAATGCTGCTTTCACATTAGTTTGTTTGGTTCGAACTGGTACTGATCATCTTCGTTGATAATGAAATTATTCAAGATTGCCTAAGCCTGGAAAAAAGTAAGAAAGAGGAAATATCGTTTTCTTTCGGTGATTCTTCTCTTAACTACTTTAACCGCCATATCTTCCCGCCACTTTAACGTCCCTCTCTCTCTCTCTCTCTCTCTCTCTCTCTCTCTCTCTCTCTCCGATCAATGTCGATGGATCTCCGACTCTCTCTCCTCTTCTCTCTTGTCCTCATCTCCGCCGCTTTCTCACCAGGCACGTCCTCTCCCTCGCCACAATCGAGCCCTACTCCGTCTCCTGCCCCTTCAACTTCTCGTCAAGGACGACTGAAAAACTCTGGCGTCCATCTCTCATCTTCACGGCTGACTTCTCCGAGCCCGAGCCCGAGCCCGAGCCCGAGCCCCCGTCCCCTCGCCCCTGCCCTGTTCGTGCTCGGCGACTCCTCCGTCGACTGCGGCACCAACAATTTCCTAGGGACGCTCGCAAGGGCGGACCGCCTTCCTTACGGCAGAGACTTCGACACCCACGAGCCCACCGGCAGGTTCTGCAATGGGCGAATCCCCGTCGATTATCTCGGTAAGTTCACTTAGCTTTCTTGATTTTCTTTGATTTCTTGAATGACCCTTTTTCCTGGACCTGACGAAATTTGGTCACGCACTCAAAGACATGGGGAGTCCCACTTTTTAAGTCATTCTGTGAAGATACCATTTTCCCCTCCATTCTCAATGATCATATGTCTGATCGGTATATCCGTCGAGGTTTATTTCTCATTCTCGATTAGTTTTTTATCAGCTCTACATCTCGGTCTTCCGTTTGTACCGAGTTATCTTGGACAGCGAGGAGGGGTGGAAGATCTGATTCATGGAGTGAACTACGCATCTGCTGGTGCCGGATTAATCTTCTCGAGCGGATCGGAAATGGTACAACTTTCAGAACATCTCTCATAAAACTAAAATGTATGTTATGTAATTTTGCTAATGAACCGCTCATCACTAGCATGCTGACATTGACTAACAATCCTATGAAGGGTCAACGCGTCTCCTTCACTCAGCAAGTCCAGCAATTCTCAGACACATGCCAGCAGTTCATTTTGAATATGGGAGAGGATGCTGCGGCCAATCTCGTCTCTAGCTCGGTGATTTATATCTCGATCGGAATCAATGACTACATACATTACTTCTTGCCGAACGTGTCTGGCGTGCAGAGCCTGTACTTACCGTGGAGTTTCAACCATTTTCTGGCATCATCCCTAAGGCAGGAAATTAAGGTTGATATCGTGGCCCACTTCATTCAGATGCATAACCTTTGAATTTTGCTGACTTTTATTTGTTAGGAGAGAAATACAGAGTGTTCAAGTACTTTGCTTGAATTTTACAGGCAACCTAATTTTTTCAAAAGAAAAAATATGCTCAATTATAATAACTATTGGTGGCGATGAGGAGCGAGGTCTTTCGTTAAATTCGCAGGGTGTTTCAGTGTTGATTATTTTGTTGATGGATTGCCAATATGTATATGATCCTCAATGCAGAATTTATACAACATGCATGCTAGGAAGGTTGTGGTGATGGGATTGCCGCCTATCGGTTGCGCTCCTCACTATCTGTGGCGGTACAACAGCAAAAACGGGGAGTGCGTGGACGAGATTAATAACGCAATCATGGAGTTCAATTTCGCCATGAGATTCATGGTTGAGGGGCTAGGTCAGGAACTCCCAGGCTCAAGCATCACCTTCTGCGATGTGTTTCAAGGTTCCATGGACATACTGAAGAATCACGAGCATTATGGTGTGGTTATTGTCAATTAGCCGTTTTCTCTACTTGAATGAACTATCCTGCGGTTTGAAATTCAAATTGATTCTGGTTCAGGTTTCAATTTTACTGCCGATGCGTGCTGTGGGCTGGGCAAGTACAGAGGCTGGATCATGTGTTTGTCATCCGGAATGGCGTGCGAAGATGCTTCCTGGCATATTTGGTGGGACCAGTTCCATCCAACGGCGGCGGTGAATGCAATTTTAGCAGACAACGTGTGGAACGGACTGCACTCGAGGATGTGCTATCCGACAAACATGGAAGAGATGGTGGTTCATAAGGCCAAATGATTAGTATAGATGCTCTACACGCTGGACCTGCTGCATTCGTTTACAAACTTGCCTATTTCTTCTACTTTACCAAAAAAAAAAACTTGCCTATTTCTTCTACTGTTCATTTCTTAAGATAGTGAAGCCTGATGTTAGCCTACGTATCAGTAGATTGTCCACTGAAGATCCAACAAAACTCAAAAGATGGGTTCCAATTCTGGTCATACAACTCTTCGTAGGAATGGTGCTGTCATCTTCGATATCTGATCTTACCTCGAAACTAGGGAAAGCGGTAGTAATGTCCCTGTGGAAGCCAATTGAAAGTTTCTAAGTAGAAGACACTAGGATTATGATAGCAATTCAGACTAGAATGCCATAAGCTAACAAGCACTGCTCTATTTACAGTTTTATGTCCAATGCCTGAGTTCGGTCATGATTGTTATAGATGTATGTTTGTGGAGCTTAGATAAATGAAAGACGTCTGAAGTGATACAAAAGGCTGAATGAACCCCGGTAATTGTGAGAAGGAAAAGAGTCATAACTCGAAGTAGCAATGTGATGTTTGATGGATGTGTGCAATATCTCGCTACTCTGCGCCGAGAGAGAGAGAGAGAGAGAGAGAGAGAGAGAGAGAGAGAGATGCGCTTAAGATATGGGATCATTGTATTCTCGAGTATGGATGTGTAATTAGCTGCAATTTTCCTCAATTCTCGAGATCGATCTTTCCATCTCTCTGCCTATCTGTTTCTTGGAATCTTTGAGCTCGAAGTAAAACCATTGCTTTACCGTCATACGACAGATATATTTGAAATTATATCTAACATTTTGCAAATACCTTATTGATGATAGCATCGACAGTGTCCCATGGGAAGATCAGGTCCGACTCCCTCAGCAGAGCCAAAATCAACTCTTCCACCTTGCACGACGAGATTTCGAATGGTAGCACCGTTGGTAGATATAACAAGATAGTGAAACCTTGCACGAGTTTGGCACCGTATCTCTTGTCACTTGGATTAGCTACTTGATCAGATTGAGTTATCCTTTCGTCATAAGACTTACGTATAAATCTTTGACTTGGTATTTGAGGAGCTAGTCATCTATGACAGCCTCAAGAAGTTTCATTTTGCAGATGTCATCTTCTTCTTACATTTAGAAGTCAGTGGTTACCCCTCTTACGTCCAATGAGGCCAGTCTGCCATAAGGCGTACAATTGGAAGGCAACTACGGCATACGATTGAATCCTTCAAACACCGACTTCGATGACTGGAAATGCAAAGAAAGTTCATAAAAAGTGGGAAACTCCATAAAGAGAGCCTTTTCTTCTTGAGATGCCGACAGATGGAATAACGCTTAGAGAATGAACAAACTCTTGAAATTCAATCACCCCATCGTGCTTCAAGTGGAACAAATGGAAGATCTGGAAAAATCTAGGCCCGCTATGGAGGATGTTAAGGACGAGAAAAGCATTAAAAATTTCATGATGAAGAAGCTGACCCTATCTGTAAAGAGACTGATTCTTTCTGCTTTTGAGGAAGCCAACTTGAAGCTCCTCCTGCACCATAAAAACTCTTCTCAGAAATGAAAAGCCATGTAAATCTACTCTGTCTTCGAGAAGATTACCGAAACAGTCTTGCTACAATACATAATTGAAACTACTAATCGCTTGCTTTGTTGATTGCTGGACATTTATCTTTGTGCACGTGAAAAGAGCAGAGGGAAGGAAACATAGAAGCTTACTTTCCTTATGAGTCCATAATCCATGAAGCAACTGCTTAATTTCTTGAACAGAAGGTACAGAGCTTTGACTTCACCGGCATTAACTGCGAGAACAGAATCGAGGGAGTCGTTTCTTAGAAAGAATAATCGCCAACAACTTTCGCCCACTCGCCAGAGTGTAACCCAAAAATTACTTTTGTTCAACCAGGGAACAACAAAAGAGCGACCATTAGAGGATAGGGGTTGATGAGGAAGGGAAGCATACACCAGGTTTGAGAGTCAAGAGCTTCAAAGTACTTGGTCATTTGTTTTGGACAGAATGTGACCAATGATCATGGTTAAATAGAGGAAAAAAGTTCATCGTTCACTTCGGTATGATCAAATAGATAGAACTTGGGTTGATTCAGGAATTAACTGCAACGCGCAAAACATTTGGGATATATAACATGTAAAAGATTTAAAACTTCACAGAGTGCCGATAACACTAGCTGAAATCTGAACTTAAAGAATAATGTTACACCTCTAAGAATTGATTTATTGGTAAACCACACGGCGAATGTTTTGTTTTCCATAGTTTCAGAGTTTGAACAATATCTGGAGCTTTGGTTAGGAACTCATAATCTTTTTACTTAAAATAGTAAGCAAATTCCAATATGTTATATTTGACTTCTTTAATTGTTCTGAACTTCTTCTGTTTAAAAAAAAAAAAAACCTCTTGCAAATCAGCGCTTTAGCTGTTGTTCGACACGAGATATCTGAAATCATTTTGAAGCGTGCAAATAATGGCATATATATTTGCACGAATGTTTTAGCATAATTTTCAGAACCGAAAATAATTATTCATCATTAAATTGAAAAAAAAAAGTACGATTCGGGTATAAAAAGAGAAAAAAATACAAGTAAATGGAATAGATAATATATTAATTTGCCTATTGAATTTCTCGACTTTAATTAGTTTTTAGGGCAATATCATTGATTCGCACGAAATTGGGCTCGGGAATGTCATGGTACTGAATCTTGGGAATTGGAAGGGGTGCGAAAATGTTGGGTCACGAAATAAAATGTTACTATGATTCTTTCGTTTCATTGCCACAACTTAGTTGATATCTCCATCAATCAATTCATACCTTTTGATAATTACTTATAATATTAGTTACAATAAAGATGCTTTCTGCCTTAAATTCATGAGGACAATTATCGAAAAAATCCTAAATCTTTTGCAACTTTGTCAATTCAGTGCTATTTATCAATTCGGTCCTAAACATTTTACAATTTTGTCATTTAAGTCATCCCGATAAATTTTCATTGGAAAAAGCCTACGTGGACGTGACGTGGCCTGATCGGTTATTGCTGGCGGCGACATGGCAATGATGTGGTACAAAACGACGTAATTTTGGCAAATACCAAATTTGGTCCCAAACCGAACCCTAGCATTTTGCTCCAAATTCATGCTTGCCCCAAACCGAACCTTAGCTTTTGCCGAAATTAGTGCTTGCCCCCAAATTGAAGAATGCAAGAAGAAGGGGAACCTAGCTGAGAAGAGAACGCACGTTGAAGAAGAACCGAAAAGCTGAAGAAGAAGAACCGTAGCTGAAGAAACCGAACCGTAGTTGAAGAACCCCTACTCCTGAAGCTGAGAACGCTAGGGTTCGGTTTGGGGCAAGCACGAATTTGGGGCAAAGTGCTAGGGTTCGATTTGGGGCAAATTTTGGTATTTGCCAAAACTACGTCGTTTTGTGCCACATCATCACCATGTCGTCGCCGGCAACAACCAATCGGGCCATGTCACGTCCATGTAGGCTTTTTCTGGTGAAAAGTTATCATAATGACTTAAAAATATTTAGAATTGAATTGGCAAAAAAAAAAAGTTTAGAACTGAATCGATAAAATTGCAAAAAGATTTATAACTTTTTCGATAATTACCCCTAAATCATGTGCCTGTCTTTTCAATAGGCTATTTATATGCCTATGTGATTGTTTCTTCCATTGTACATCAAGTAGTGCAAATGGCTTGTTTATGAAAGCTATTGTCAAGATAGACACCGTGCAAATATGCATGGAGTCAGGTGAAAGCAACTATTACTGAATTTCTAATGAATCGACATAATGTTAAGATGTCTGAATTTGAACCTCCCGGTTGTAACTCCCTTGAAGCCACCACCCCCAAAAGCCATAGAACCATTCAAGATTTGCTATTACTGGGCCTGTTTAGAATAGGGGTGGGCCACGCTCGGGGTGTGACTAGCCAGTTGCCGATCAAATCGCCACATAACGACATTCCAAACAATAATAAAAAAAAAGAATTTATTGTGAGATATTAAAAGATGATTGTCAATTATTCTTAAAGTTTAAGTTATTAAATGAAGAAGTCGATTGATTATTTAATATTCTATCATTTCTACTCAAGCTTGATATGGTCTTTTAAATCAATATGAAGTGAGATATTTCATTGGGAAGGAAAAAAAGCCTTAAAAATTTTGAATTCGAGATATTCTATTCCAATGTCAATTAAAATTTTGTAAGATCATTACCAACTATTTTAAAAGCTTACCAATTTAGAAATATCATCACCCACTTTGAAGTTCAATGAGCATTGTGCAACCAATCTCCTCCTGATATACAAATAACGATTGTAACAGGGTCATTTACTCGACACTAGTATTCCAGCTCAACAAACAGAATAACAAATTAGGTTAACAAGGCAGGTTCGCTAGGCCATATATCAGAAACTTGGGAGAAATTAGCAGCAAGATCTCTGGTTACGCGATGATTTAATCTGACACTCGGTAGCTTGGCAGAGTCAGTGTTCTGTCCATTTTTCAACCATCTTCTCTATACCGCACCCAGTGCACCCGAGAGAGTTTAATGACTCGTGGTATTGGATCACTCTTTCTTGGTATCACCGGCCCTAATTGGAAATGGAGTCTCGCAACAATACCCTTCTGCTTAATCCTGAACTTCACTGTTCATCACAAAACTTGGAAATGCCAAGGTTATCTCCCTGAAAAGCAGAAACTGCAATCAGCAATGGCAGCTTTGGGATTGTGAACATAGAGTGACAATGGCATACAATGTATACAGGCATACATGAACTAAGTACCCACTTTAGATAGGGAAGAGTCATGTTTTTCACGAGGGAAGGATTCTTTGCCACGAACTCTCTCCACTCTTCTTGATCGATCTTCCCGTCTTCTTTTGTATCTGCCTCTGTCACTGTCTGTCAAAACAAGGCAAACAGGAACATGAACAACAGAACATGACCGCTTCGAATAATTTGAGGACAGAATCAAGCAGAGTCATCCCATACTGTATCAACTATCGTGTCTATGACATCATTGGAGAGGGCCAGATCTGATTCACTGAGAAGGGCCACTACCATCTCCTTCAACTTTTGCATTACGAGATAGCAATGCAATGTTGGAAAGATTAAATAACAAGATGTTAGAACTTGACATTCAGAGGAAAAGCAGGGCAGCTGCAGCAGTTTGCAGTAAAACTTGACCGAAGATGCAATCATGCAATGCATGTAAGAGAAGCTAAGGCAGAATTAGCTCAGGTGGCCGAAAGATGGTTGGATGACTGGCATGTTGGGTCAAACAATTACCATCACTTGCCCGTACCTATGATTCGATGATTACACCAGTTGAAAAACAAAAAGTAAAACAATCTCTGGTGAATCAAGATCATATTCGAGGTCATAACAGCAAGTTCTCCTTTTGTATTTTCCACCTTTATTTCTTAAAGACGGTGTGATCTCTTTTTAAACAAGATTTCCATTCCTAAATTGCAAAGTCAAATTTTCCGAGAAAAAGAGATCCCAACAGCCAAGTTATACAGACATTTTGAAGCGAGAATAAGAATGTTTTACATGCTTTAAAGTAAGAAACTTGTCATAACTGCTTATATATTTACAGAACTTTTCACACACTGTAGAGGCACAAGCATCAGAATACAACTAATTTATTTACCTCCTCTCGCTCTATGTAACCAGTCTGCTTTAAATCGTATATTCTAAAAGCAACTGCGAAAAAATGTCACCCAAGTCAGGAAAGAATCCTTATTGATCTTGAAGTGCAGTCGCAGAAATTGCATTCTTGTATGCTCTAGTTTGCTTCAAAATAACCAAAAAAACCAGTAAGAAGGGGAGATTGTTAATCAGATTGTACAGTCTATTTTGTCTGCTTCGGGAGCATTTGGGTGGAAGACGCTCAATGACCGGACAAATTCTCCAAATTCTATGACTCCGTTACGCTTCACATCGAATAGATCAAATACCTGCAGTTCAGTTTCAGGCCAAAGAATAAATGGTCACGCTAGGTGAAATTAGACAGCATGCAACTAGAAAAAAACAGTAAAGCGATTATTAACATAGACACGCCCAAACACTGCAACATATGACAGAGGCTGCAGGATTCTTATCTGCAGAGCTATGCAAAATTAGTCTGAAATTTCAATTGATTGACAAATTCCGAAAGGAATTCCACTTTGATTTCAGATGTTGTGCGCCTAGCAGAAATGAAACAGGGATATCCACTGAAGAATGAACTTAAAGATGTTAATTAGGTTCCTAAAGGAAAAAAATTACAGAAAAGATAAGCATATGCGCTCACCCTATCTGCAAACAGATTCTGCCTGTCACTGTTTCTGAATAGTGCAAGCTGAAACTCTTCCTGTTCAAGCAAATAGATAGAAAGTAAGCCTTTGTGATGTACTGGAACTAGGAAACTAGTTTAAGAGGAGTGCTTCTATCTTATAGAGCAAGCATGATTTCCTGATATAGTCTAGGCTAGCAAGAGTATACCTTGTGAATAAGACCATCATTAATTATGGAACTGCTTAGTTTCTTGAAAAGGTCATACAAAGCCTCCACTTCATTCACAGTAACTGCCAAATTGATCATAATGTGAAGATTACGACATGTCATTCAAAAATAATAATAAATCTCCAGAGAAAAGTTGTTTAAAGTGTATCTCAGCCCATCAACATATATGAGCTAAATGGAGCAACGGTATCATGTCCCTGCTGGTGTGATAAGGGCATAAGTAGACTAGCTAACAAGTAAGATGAACATGATACAGACATATAGGCAGCTATTAAGTTGCTAATTTATATCCATCCATAAGACCAGTGTACTAATTTCATTAGACTTAAGACAGTTACCTATCTGAATTCCTACTTACAAGGTGTTTCCGAAGCAAGAATGATTGGATCCTCATAACCAGCTTTTCGTTGACCTTTCCTCATGCAAAAGCAGCCGAAGAGCGACTGCATTACTTCACGTAGAGTTGTGCCTGTTAAAAACAGCAGAAAGGAGGACTTGAAAACTTTGACAGTTAATATAGTAGGAACTTAGGTGGGCATGTCTTGAGGTCAAGCATCTCTCACCGACAGTACTTCCGAGGTTTTATGCTTGTACCCAGTTCAAGTCTCTCTCGAACAAATCTCAGTCAAGGGGAGAAAGTCCAATATGATTCCTGAGGGAATTGATTTCGGAAATTAAGATTCAGAAAGTTCAAATGAGCAAGGCTTACCACAGGGGAAGGGCTTGTGTGAACTCATGACAAAGAAGGACTACATAACTTGAAGGAGAAATCTTTTGGCATTGGAAGTGTGTAAATATAGAAGGGATGGTCAGAGTAATTTGGGTGTAAACTCTTAACAACCAATGATTCAGAATTAGCGTCTGATTCAATTAACAACATTCTCTGGGACCTATTATCTAAGCTCTGTAGCTGCAGCCATCCTCATTTGTACTTCCAAACTCAAAGATAGTTGTGATCTTCGTTATACTGAAATTTGACATTTTACAGAACAAGATAATTCGATACATATGGAGCTGCTGTTGAATAAGTATGAATCACAGAATCAGATAACTCTCTCTCTTTCTCTCCCTCCCCACTAATTGATAATTGTGGAACCCGCTGCTGTTACCTGCCAACTACAGTAGATCGGTAGAGATGGGTTATAGTTCCATGATCGTGACTTGATGTGCTTGAAAAGTTAGCATTACTGATTCGATGGTAAAAAGTTACTCTGACTACTAAACCGTGGTGAGGCATTACTTATGTATGGACACAATCCCATCCAGGGATACTACCCCGGCTTTTTCCAAAAACGCAACCGGAGACAGACCCCCCAAGACAACAATCTAGCACCACGATGACACCAATTACTAGTTATACAACAACATGATGCCACCATTTGCTAAAAAAGGTAACAGTTTTTCCTGAATCCCTCATTTGTAAATTTTTTTAAAGCGTCTTGTATTCATTTAAATATCCTAAGTTTTAAAAGCCTGATCACCTCTGGCAATTTTAAGTCTTGATACCGACGCTTAGTGGCTAAAAGTCCCTCTCCGTCTCTGCATTCGACGCACTCCCTGCTTTCAATTCCTCTATTTTCTCACTTGTACACTGTGCAAAAGTGCTGTCAATCGAGTCTACAAATTGTGAAAGCACTTACAGTAGCAAAAGCGGCAAAAATAGAAGGGCGCTATGAAATTACAAACCAAAGAAAATAAGTCAAATTCGATAAGCAGAAACTCCACCCTAATGGAGGAAACAGAAGCTATGCACTCTTTCTACCAACTCATGACGCTGTAGGACCCATCCGATTCAAGATGAGTAGGCAACGCCTTTTCACTCTTAGATACCTCTCGATGCATAACCCCAAAAAGGGCATGCTCTAAAAGCCCAAAGAAAGCCAAAAAAAAAAGGAGAAAATAAGAAAAGGGGGGCTGGGGTGGGCAACAGAATGGGGCAGATCAAGCAAACATCGCCAAGAATCTTTTTTTCAGTGACAGCAGCATGGTAATATCGATCGTGGGTAGCAGTAGCGATCACCTGCGCACGATGCTCTCCCCGCCTTCGTCTCTCTCTCTCTCTCTCCCTCCTCCTCCTTCTCCTTCTTCTTCTTCCTCCTCCTAGTCTTCTTCTCCGTCTCTGCCGAGCGTTGAGAGCTGCAGCAATTGAAGGGCAGTTGGATTGCTGGGTCGCGTCGCTCTCCGGTCCCGCATCATCTCTATAAACGCGAGCTGCGAAATTCAACGCCCCCGGTCCTTCGCCTAATTTTTAAAAAAAGCTCTCTCTTTTGTCACTTGACCTGGAAAAGTTGGGCTTCGTCTCGCATCATGAGACCACATGCATCGCGCCGACGAGCCAATCAGGCGTTCGATCCGCCGAAGCTTTGTCGTTCTGTCACCGTCGTCAGTACCGGCACATGGGCCCACCCATTTCTGACGTGGCAACCTACGTCGAACGATTTTATTTTATTAATTATGGTATTACAAGGGCCGGGACAGATAATTACCCTTTTCGAAACATTCATCGCCCGACATAAAAGTTTAAAAACACGTACATTCAAAATGACAGGACACAACGGACATTTCCTAAATCTCGAAAGAGTCGAATCTCTCGAACCGGGGCCCACATGTTATAAAATAGCGAGGAAGTACATTAAAAACCTAATATATATTATATATATATATATTGTCTGTCGTATATTTTTCATAAACTTTTCTTCTGACAACTTATATATTTATATTCGCGGTCAAAGTAAATGCCAAATAATAATAATAAAAAAAAATTTAGAGTAAATTTGTCACAATGATATAAGTTTGGAGCTTTTAATATCTTGCAATAAAATTTATGGTAAATATGTCACAATGAGACAAGTTCGAGATTTTTTCGTACAATAACATTTTTTTTTGAGTAAATGTGTTATACATGCATAAGTTCAAGCTATTGCACGTGTTTTAGCCTTTAATTGGGTTGTGAATGAGCATGTAAGTCGATGTAAGCTCTATATATCGAGAAATAGTGCACAAACCTTTTTCTAACCCATGTCGATTTAATATAGCGTATATATATGTGCATGCATATATAAGAGTTAAGTATAGTTTTTTTTTGTAATTAAGAGTTAAGTATAGTTTTTTTTTGTAATTAAGAGTTAAGTATAGTTTTAGTCCATCATTTTTGTTAATTGTGCAATTTACTCCTCTAAATATGATATTACTCAGTAGATTGAAAAGAAAAGGAAAATGAAAGAATATTAAGGCTCCATTTCACGTAAAATATAGAATTTTGAAAAATATTTTTTGGGAAATCATTTTCCTAAAAAAATGACAATATTTTCTAGTGTTCGTTTGTCAAAGGCCGTCGGTTCGCCGACCACAAGCAAGGTCGAGGCACGCTGTTAGAGACTTCGATATTTAAAAGTAAACAAAGAAAACGGAATTTTTTTTTTCCTTTCGAAAAAGCGGAAAACATTTTCTCACTTTTGAAAGTGTTTTTTCAAAATATTTTTCTTAGCTATTTTATTTTTCATGAAACGAACACCAGAAAATATTTTTCTAAAAGTTATTTTCCGAGAAACAAATCAACCTTGCTAAAGGCAAACAAACACCGGAAAATATTATCATTTTTTAGGAAAATGATTTTTTAGGAATATAATATATTTTCCGTGAAACGAACGGAGCTTAAAGGCGAAGAGAGAGATAGAGGGGGGGAATTGTCAATCAATCCCACCGCCGCATTATGGCCACCAGAGATGGCCGCCAATGAGTATCACCACCGCATCGACTCCGGCGAAGGTTGCTGGGAAGCTTGCTTCATCTCCATCTCCCTCTCCCTCTCCCTAAACCCCAAAACCCTTTTCTCTCGGTCTTGCAATGAGAAATGATCGAGACCTTTGCAAGTTAGAAATCCAATGGAGACTCATTAAGGATGTTAAAGATAGAGAATGCTTTGTAATATTATATGCAGATCTCGAACTATTGGAATAAGTGGATGAACTTTCTTTAGTGGACAAAGCACCGAAAGAACAATGCGCTCTTTCATAGCAGGCACATAAATAAAAACCTTCGTTATCCTCGTTACAATTCTCTCGTTCTTACTGAAAATAGGAACGTGCCACATATTCCAAACTAGAACAAATTCCCGTCCTCTGAAAGTGCGGCTCTTTTTAAATCATATGCTTTATCTTGTGGGTGATTTTGGAGTTTTCCGATCATATAGTTTGCTTATAATCCTGTTCATTCCGATTCCGTTTGTACTTCACAAACTTTAGACCACAAAGCGAGGGACATGTATCGTTATGATTAGATTGAATCAAAAAAGATACTGAACTGACAAACTATGTAAAGTTTACTTCTTTTATGGACTGCTAACACAAATAAATATGGTTTGGTAAGATTCTTGATATACACAGGGGATCGAGACCACATTGACATCGTCTCTTGTCCTACTGACCTAACTTTAGGATCTGGCCTCGATTATTTGCTAGACAAGTTGTGTACACGTGTCTCTGATGAAAAGCACGATATCATACCTTCACAAAAGTATTTCAAAGTTGCCTTTGACAATAGGCTGTAGCATCATGCCACTTTGATTTTCAGGAAGCTGACAAGAGAAACCCTTAACTTCTTCTTTTTTATACTTTGATTGCAAAACAATTCCTCGTTCTAATGGTAGGAGTGTTTATTTCGGGCAATTATTTCACGACGAATAAAAATATTCTTCAAAAATTATTTATCGATAAAATATTTCCTCATTTTCAAGTTAAAAAATCCATTTTGTTATCTTTAAACACGCATATTTTTATCGATTATAAATAGTTTTTCATTGACAAATCATTTTTAGCAAACCGAGCTTGTGAAAAATCAGGAAAGCCAATTTGCTTTTCATTTGTACAAACACACCCTAATTATATACTTTCTTCCCTAGAATCATTTCAGAATGAATTTGCGCTCTTGAAGAGATTAACTTGCCAAACAGCCCTAGATATGTACCCTTTGCCATGAAGCATGTCAACCAAGCACCCCGAATTCTCGCCTGGACCCGCATCTTCTGCTAGTTAATACCAAGTTTTTCCTCGACGTGTCTCTATTTCTCCCATGTCTTACGTCCATGATCTGATCTTTGACAAGACTCAGCATTAAAAGAGCTGACCTGGACAAACGAAGACAAAGTTATGATTGGCCAAAAGCCTGGAGAAGTCATGGCACCACAAAGCGAAGCACCACGAATAATAATGCCAGAAGAGTCTGGTCTTCGGACCAACCGTACCTGTCGTTTCTTTTCCAGGGTCGATGTCATCAATACGGTTCGTCGGATTCCAGATGATAAATCCAATGAAAGTTACGGCACAATTCAATCCGAACATACAAACCGTTGAATCGAGCCGCCCCACTGTTTTGATTTTTCAATTAGAGAAGTAAAGAGACTGTATCGCTGTGAGGGTACGTCAAGATCAAGCTTCCCAATTCGTATTTCGTCAACCATTTGCACGTGATATCTAGGGGACGTAATTATCTTGCGAACGTTGCGCTTTGCATGTGTATGCGTACGCACACCATCATATTAACGTCAACTTCCGAAATCGTACTTCGAGTTCGAACTCACTCGTGGCGATAACACATGCATCTCAAATTTGTGGTCGATGGATTTTGGTCTTCTAGCATCTCGATAGAGCATCGGTCTTAGGTAATTTTGAGTGAATATTTTTCCACGATTTGGGACCTCGTGGTAATACTTCGAAAGAGTGGCCAGTAGCCCATTTTCAAAATTAAGGAAATGGGCTGTTTACGCATCAAAAGTGTGGAGAAAGAATGCCTTTTTAATTAAGTCGGGTTAATCGAGCTTGAAAGCATAATTCGATTTCCTTTTTCTTTTTAAGGTGCTAACAAACATGTCTCGAAGTTGATTCTTATGATAACCTCGGTAAAGAGTTATTTTCTTTTGTAATGTGATGAAACAATTGACAACTTTTGTAAATGTTTGTAAGATGTTAAAAGAAAATCGATAATTCAAAATCAATCAAATCAACATCGCTGAGTGAGTCACTTAAAAATTTATAATCTAAAGGTAATTGATAAATTCGTCGAAAGAATAATCAATAACGCTTACAAAAATTTAGGTCGATAATCCTGTATAAAAGCTGATAAATTTAACTTCTTGATAAGTTATATTGATAATAGGAGTTGGTAGTTATTGAAATGGTAGGCAATGCATAAGCAACTAACTAGACATTGATAATTTAAAGTAAGAGGTGGTAATTTTTCAATAAACAACTAAATGAGAAATTTAGCGGTCGCTATGTTTGATCAAATAATTTATTAATCTTTATGGCGTAATTGTTTTTTCATTGAGAGAACCATCTATGCTTTTTGGAGGGAAATGAGAGTAATAATTTAAAATCCAAAGATACATTCATCTCGTAAAAAATGAATGATTTGAAATATATGTTTCCAAAAGTAATTGTTAGTGTTGCTTTAACAATTGAGCTAATGAAAAAAAATCATTATTCGACCCAGTCCGACCCGGTCCGAGAGAGTGATCAAAATGTAGATTATCTGGAATGGGCCTAAATCCGACCCGGTCCTTTATTGCCACTTTGCGGCCCATTTCAGCCCGCCCCGTTACGACTGCAGCCTGCAGAACTTCGCCTTGGTTTGGATAAACCCGAGGAGTTCCCAGCAATGTCTTCTTCTTGAACTTGAGCACCGTCGTCCATGGCAATTCGTTTCAGCTCCTCCAAGCTCATAACTTTTTCCAACCCCTTTTGATTAGATATCACGGAAACGCGCTCAAGTCTCGAAATTTCGAGCATAATGCATTAGAAACCGTGGCTGCATATCCCTGCGAATCGAAGTTCTTTCCCAGGAATATGAGCAGCATTGACGCTCTGTTATCATCTAGGGCGTTTTATGCCAAACCGCATGTAGACTGGAAAGGATTGTGCCCCGCTCCGATCATCTCTCGGCGAGGGCTCCAACGCTCAAGTTCTGTTCGAGGAATTCGGTTACGGACGGGAATAACTCGAAGATTCTTTAAAGTTTCATGCGAATCGAGCTCAGACTCGACTCCTCCGAAAGGGGATGATTTTGTGGCTAGGGTTTTGAAGGAGAACCCTAGTCAGGTTGAGCCCAAGTACCTGATAGGGGACAAGTTCTACTCTTTGAAGGAAAAAGAGAACTTGAGCAAAAATGCTGATTTGGGTGTGTTTGAGATATTGAGAAGGACACTGGACACAAGAGGAAGATTGAAAAGAGGGAGTGATGAGGGCCAAAACAAGGCTGAGACCGCCGCGAAAGAGGAGTCGGTGTACTTGAAAGACATACTGAGGGAGTACAAGGGGAAATTGTACGTTCCCGAGCAAGTCTTCGGCGAAGACTTGTCCGAGGAAGAGGAGTTCGATAGGAATTTGGAGGCATTGCCTAGGATGAGCTTGGAGGATTTCAGGAAAGCCATGGAAAGTGATAAGGTCAAGCTGTTGACTTCGAAGGAGGTTGCTGGCATTTCAATAGCTAATGGGTCTAGGGATTTTATTGTAGAGTTGAAAGAGATCCCCGGGGATAGGAGTTTGCATAGAACTCGATGGTATATTTCTTTGCTTGTAGTTTTTGCCACATATTTTGTTTCGAGGTCAGTTTTGGTTTTGAGCCATGTAGTTGTTTGTAGGGCTATGAAACTGAATCAGGGTGAAGCTCAAGCTCTTCTGGAGGAGTACAATGGTCCACAGTATGAAATAGAGAGGCAAACTATGGTAATTCAGTTTATTATTTGCTTCACAAGTTTTGTGCATAGATGGGACTAGAGAAGGTGAATTCCCCTGATTTTTCATTCTTGCTGATAACATTTTTCTGTAGTCCTGGGTGCGAAACTTACCAGAATATCCTCATCCGGTGGCATCTTCTATATCAAGCAGAATGATGGTTGAGTTTGGGATGATCACAGCTGTTATGGCTGCTGCAGCAGTGGTGGTAGGGGGTTTTTTGGCTTCAGCAGTCTTTGCTGTTACCAGTTTTGTCTTTGTCATGACAGTATATATTGTGTGGCCAATAGCCAGACCATTTCTCAAGCTCTTTCTCGGACTTATATTTAGTTTTCTTGAGAGAGTGTGGGACAATGTTGTCGATCTATTCAGTGATGGAGGGATCTTCTCCAAATTTTATGAGTTTTACACCTTTGGCGGTGTCTCGGCTAGCCTTGAAATGCTAAAACCGATAAGCATTGTTCTTTTGACTATGGTCCTTCTTGTCCGTTTCACTCTATCAAGAAGACCCAAGAACTTCAGGAAATGGGTACTACTCTTCTCTTGTCATACTTTCTTGCTTGTAATGTGATGTGATAGCAATACTCTAGTGTCTGTTAACTGTTTAATTCTTTGCATGACATCGCTTGCCATTGTGCAGGATCTATGGCAAGGAATTGATTTTTCAAGATCCAAAGCAGAAGCTCGTGTTGATGTTAGTTTCGTACTGTAATTTGCATCCAAGCATTCTTTGGTGGTGTAGAATTTGGACTAAAGTTTTAGAATGTTCTTTGGGGATGAAATATTCCAGGGTTCTACAGGAGTAAAGTTCAGTGATGTGGCAGGGATAGATGAGGCTGTGGAGGAACTTCAAGAGGTAATCACTGTTGTTCTATGGGTGTTCACTTGTAAGAACAGCTAATTTATTGCTTTCTTCCTGCCTGAATGGTCCCTTTGAATTATCTTTGGCAAATATTACAAGAATTTTCTTTGGAGAACTACTATTTAAAGACATGAATCTAGCATTTTTTGTACTTGTTTAACACTTCCACATATTCTCTGAGCTTTGGCAATTTTACATGATGAAAATATTGTTCTAGCAAATCATGCCTTACACAGTTAGATGATCTAGATGCATCATGCGTGATGTTTACACAGTTAGATGATCTAGATGCATCATGCGTGATGTTTGCATCCCCAACTAACTTATTTTCTTGAAGGGTGAGTTCAAGCCAAAATTTCGAAACTATTGTATACATGCACATGCAAATGATACCACTGACTAGAATCTTATTTTAACCCCAAATTTCCTGTTTAGAACAGATTATATTTAAAGACCCTTACTTAATATAAAGTATTTTGCTCTTTCATGACATCTTTATATTGTATTCCATAATGTGCTTTCGATTTGTTGCCATCGTTCAGTAGAAGCTCACAGATTCCGTTTATTTTGCTGGTTAGTTAGTGAGGTACTTGAAGAATCCAGAACTGTTTGATAAAATGGGAATCAAGCCTCCCCATGGTGTCCTTTTGGAGGGACCTCCTGGGTGTGGAAAGGTTGGTTTTTATTTGGTTTCTCCTGCAAATACCTTTGCCTGTTCTCACCCTCTCTATTATTCTGCAGACACTGGTTGCCAAAGCCATAGCTGGTGAAGCTGGTGTTCCATTTTATCAAATGGCTGGGTCTGAATTTGTTGAAGTTTTAGTTGGTGTTGGTTCAGCTCGTATCAGGGATCTATTCAAGAGAGCAAAGGTATTATAGTGCTCGTACTACTCGAGTAAAGGATTAATTCCTTAATGTAGCAAATACGCCTCTCCTGAGTTGAGGAATGTGGTTGATGGGATTGTCTGATCTTTATTATGTCATTTGTGTGACAGAGGTTAGCTTTCTTGTATGTTATGCCTCAGTTTACAGGATGTTTCCTTCTAATGCACATTTACTTGTTAAGTGGGTTGGTTCACCTGCCTTTGGAATTGTCAACATCCTTTTACCGCTTTACTTTAGTTTTAACTATTCTGATCGGTCTTCTGATTTCAAGGTTTATCTATTTTTTGCAGGTAAATAAGCCTTCAGTTATTTTTATTGACGAAATCGATGCCCTAGCAACCAGGTTAGTATTCTATCCGAGCCGGCTCTTGATCAATTGAACTCTTCCTGTCACATGCTTGTCCTCTGGAAATAACGGAGTTGCCTACGATTTGGTGGGGACAGTTGTCACTGTGGTAGTAATTAAAGCTAGTCTAATGTGGATGTTAAACCCGTAACTTTTGCTGGTCTCTTTGGCTTTTTTTTATATATTTGATCAGGCGTCAAGGGATCTTCAAGGAGTCCACAGATCACCTGTACAATGCCGGAACTCAAGAAAGGGAAACTACATTGAATCAGCTTCTTATTGAACTTGATGGGTTTGATACTGGAAAGGGTGTGATATTTCTGGCAGCTACAAATCGTAGGGACCTACTAGATCCTGCACTCCTTCGTCCTGGTCGTTTTGATCGGAAGGTTTGTTTCTGTGAGTGAAAGGTAGCTGTATTTTATTCTGGCTACACTGAACCCAAAGGAGAAGTTTAAAAAAAAAAGAACAGAAAAGCTTTGAGTTAAATTCGTACTTGGTATCAAGGCTGTTCTTGATATTGTGCGTCTGAGTTTTAGAATAGCGTTTAAGGTGGCTAACCGGACTATCTAATGTTCTTAAACTTCTTTTTCTTTATTTTCGAATTTTTTGTATACTGCAGATTAAGATACGGCCCCCTAATGCAAGAGGGAGACATGATATTCTAAAAATTCATGCAAGCAAAGTAAAGATGTCAGAGACCGTTGATTTATCGTCATATGCACAGAATTTGCCAGGTAGCTATGTTTTTCAACTATTATCAGTTTGTTGGTTCAATATCTGAAATGTGTTTGAATTATTAATAGGATGGAGCGGAGCACGATTGGCTCAGCTTGTCCAAGAGGCTGCTTTAGTGGCAGTTAGGAAAGGACATGGATCAATTCTTCGATCAGATATGGACGATGCAGTTGATAGACTCACTGTGGGGCCAAGACGTGTTGGAATAGAGTTAGGTCATCAAGGACAATGTAGGAGAGCTACCACTGAAGTAGGAGTTGCGATGACTTCTCATCTTCTGAAGAGATATGAAAACGCGGATGTTGAGTACTGTGATCGGATATCAATCATCCCTCGTGGAGAGGTCCTTTTTCTGTTCCGAAGTCCTCTGTATCCTGTTTTATTCTTTCACAAAGACTTGAGATTTCTTCGGCATGTTCATGACCTGGGACAAGTCATTATGTTGGATGCCCTAATTCTGGTGCCAGTAGCTATGAAGCAATCAGTTGCATCATCGCATTTGCTCCAATTATTATTTTTCCTTTTAAGCTTTATTTAGTCTCCTCTTACTAATAAATGGTTAACTTGTGAACATGCAGACATTATCTCAAGTTATCTTTCACCGACTTGATGATGAGAAATATATGTTTGAGCGCCGGCCACAATTGCTTCATCGCCTTCAGGTATGACACTCTATTTGGCTAATAGGCAGTTGGTGTTTCTTCCCTTCCTCTTATTTCTATTAATAGATCAAGTTGAATTGCGACCTTGACCTGCTGTATTTGAACTATAGGTTTTGCTTGGAGGACGTGCAGCCGAAGAGGTCATTTATGGACGGGATACATCGAGAGCATCTGTTGGGTATCTTGCAGATGCTTCTTGGCTTGCTCGTAAAATTTTGACAATGTTGGTCCCTTGTACTGAAATCAGTGAATTTTCTTTTGGAAAATGTCATGGTGTTTAATACTGGGTTTTTCTGTGCTCCGTCAACAGATGGAATTTGGAGAATCCGATGGTCATCCATGGTGAGCCACCTCCTTGGAGAAAGAAAGTCAAATTTGTTGGACCGAGGCTAGACTTTGAAGGATCACTCTACGATGACTATGGGTTAATTGAACCACCAATAAATTTCAACTTGGATGATCAGGTCGCTCAAAGGACTGAAGAGCTCATACATGACATGTATGGAAGGACCGTCTCTCTGCTCAGGAGGCACCATGCGGCCCTACTCAAAGCTGTGAAGGTAAAATACCTAATGCGATCTGAGTACTTGTTTTAGATTTTTCGGTATCTTCAAACCTTGGGGCCAAATGAAACTAGAGTCAAGCTAAATTGTGAGGCATGCTGAGCTTGTGGACTATTTGTTTCCTGTTCTTACAAGAGATTACAAATCCTGAGCCCTTTGGATCTGTATTTTAGGTTCTCCTCAACCAGGAAGAAATCAGTGGAGAGGAAATTGACTTCATTCTGAATAAATATCCTCCACAAACACCTGTGAGACTTCTCTTGGAGGAGGAAAATCCGGGAAGTCTTCCGTTCTTCAAACAAGAAACAAGTGATTTGGAGTGCGCACTTGTATCTCAGTCAAAAGAGCAAAGCCTGTGAAACAGTACGTGGCCTGGCTCAATGCAGTAGATCCCTTGATGGGTGTGAGAGAGGACGCTCCAATGAGTGATTTCCTCGTCTCATTTGAAAGGTTGCATTCAGAAATATCGTGAATGACAAGAGCATGGTGATTTTCGTGGTGCTTAGTGTTTATTTGCTTCAGCTCTGTCCATGGAAAGAGAAGAATGTGTAACCTAAGAGAACTACTGGCAACTTGAGTCAGTAGTCAGAAATAAGACAAGTATCTGGCGCTTAAGATTCTTGTAGCTGTTAAGAGTACTTACAAGTGTTAAGGGAAGGACAGCAGTTGATTAAGCGAAATGATACCATTAAGTTAAAGGCAAGCCACTTGTTTATTTTTGTAAATGATTTACAGGAACTGTTCATCAGAGGATATTGTTTTGGTCGGCAGAATCTTACCAGCTCAAGTCTAGTTTCCTAGATGACTCCTGAATTCTCTCCTTTTGCCTTTTGAGATGCATATGGTTGAAGACTGAATCAACCAAAAGGGAACGAACAACTTAACTTAAAAGTCCACCGATGCAAATGAAGAAGTGGGGGAGAAAACATCTTCAAATTCAATCATATAGTTTATTTTCCTTAAATATTGATAAACCATCCAAGGAATGAGGTACAACGTTATTTGCAGTCTTGCGGAGCTGTTCTTTTTTGTTTGCTGGAAGCAGAGCAGTTAAGAGAATAGAAATTCAAGACTCAAAAGATATTGTGTGTATTCGTTGATGTTAAATGCAAGCCACGAGAAAGTAGTTAACAAGAAAGATACATTGATCATCACTGAATCCCGCAGTCCAAGCACCAGTAACTGGCGTAGCTAAGATGAGGACAGGTGACATGCATTCATCCCTTCACTTTCTTCTCTTCCAGCTTTTTGGGTATCCCAGGAGGCCAGAAGGATCGTGAACTCGTCTGGCTATCATGAATGGGGAGAGTATTACCTCTTGATTTTTCTCCGATCTCGCCCTTTCTTGCTGTAGAATTCATCGGTTTCTTAAACCAGTTTGAAACATATTGATGCTTCAAGAATTAAAAATACGCAATAGAATTCCAGTAGTTCCTAAATTGTCGCCATCAACACTGGTAGGAAGTCATTATTGGAAAGAGTGGGCTACGGCCTAAAACTCATTTTATTACAGCTTGATTATTATAACAAAAAAAAATGAGGGCTAGTTCACCAAACCAAGGAAAAAAAGGGGAAGTCACAGCCACCCTTAATGATCCGGATAACCACAAAATGTCAGGCTTTTCAATGAGAATTCAGAGCTTTCAAGATTAACCGAGAAATACACTTATGATTGAAGCAGCGAAAACAAGGAATAGACATAAACAAAATCACAACAAACCATTCAAGCGTAGGTGGAAATGATAGTTGTAGTAAAAAATAAACAATACTGACAGGTTTTCCGACGACGGATTAGGACAATTCACAAATCCAAACCCCATGGGAAAGTGAAAGAAAAGAAAAGTGCAACACTATCGAGGCCAAGGAAATGAGGTTGAAGCAGGAGGTCTTATCTTTGTTAATCCCTTACCGGGATTGCATTTGCACATTAGCTGTACTTGCACATCGTTGCTTGTTAAAACTATAGTTGTGCTAGAGAACAGAGAAAATTACGGATTTCGCTGCCCTTGAGGAAGATTTGATTTCTCTACATGTTAGAAGCATATTAAGACTACTTGCACAAAAGAAATGAGAACTAATTGGGTATATATGTGAATACAGACTTCCAATGGATGTCATCCTCGCTTAGGACGCTGACCTAAACCAGAAGATTTTTTAATTCTTATGCCTCAAAATTAATGCTCAAACTTACAATTGAGCTAGCATTCAGTTTCAAACACTCAACCATTTAATCCAAACTGTAAAAAACATTCAATAAGCACAATCCAGCAGTCATCAATAATCACTTAGGTGACCCTCCAGCAATGCCATAATGTTCATAAAACCTCAGAGAGGAAGACAAATGAATACCTTTACCTTGACTCAGATTCATCACCAGATGCGGAACCGCCTCTTCCAAAAGCAACCTCATCCATGCTTTGCCCTTGCCGGCGATATCGTCCACCAGATGCTACAAATCCAGGACACGGCCTGTAAGCCTTTATTGGCCACCAACCAAAGCCTGGGACCGTTGCAATGCCACCTTGTATCCTCCCCTCTCCATTACATCCTGTCTCTAGTTCCTCTCTCCCACAGGCCTTGCAACCCCTGCACGTAGAAGTGATTATGACAGTGTGATCCTGAAATTCTTGAAATTTGCATTTTTCCATCTCGTGATGGAGGAGAAGATCAGCATATTAGAATCAAAATTTTCACCACAAGATTCGACAAGCGTAAGCATGTACGACATGCTTTCACGAGAAGCAATGAGTCAAGAAAACAAATCAATACAGGATCATAGGCATGATGCAAAGTACAATTACACATGGGTTTCAACTTTTTTTTGTTGTCGGTAAAGATGGGTTTCAACTTGTACTCTGCTGCTCTAATAAAGAGTCTAAAGTTAATAGAACTGCAAGTTCCTAGTTTGGTACCCTCTTCCCATTGAACCAGATTACAAAATAGGTCCACCCGGCAAACAAATTTAAAGCTGGAGATAGAGTATCTAGAATAAGAAAGATTGATCGCAAGCATGAGGTACAATTCATCTCTTGACATACCCTTTCAATCAATTTCTAGATGAACTACCAACTACCCAGCACCTTGTGGTGATATAATCTACAGTAGTTAAGCATAATTGAGAGTTCTAATCATTTTATGCAGCTAAATTATAATTAATTAAAATTGAACCACATGCCGCTGTTCCACTGGCGCCGATGCCGCAGCCACCGCAAGTCGCAACCACAGCCACCTGCTGATTAAATACCCTTCCAACAGGCGATGGCCATTGCCACCACTCTTTCAGGCGAGTTTATGACCACCAGCAAAGCATTGCCGCATCCCTTCATCTTACATTGAACAACCACCACTCTTGAATTCTTTTTTCGGAAAAATCCAACTGGCATACGTATTAAAAACAGGAATACAAACTCCGGTTTACTATTTCAAGACGACAGCAATATAATTTAAACCAATCATCATCCCAAATGCTAATACTTCTCAGAGTAACTGATTTGACGCCCATATTCCACTTCGTACCAAATGGAGAACAACTCCGTCCGCAACATTTCGACGGCTCGAAAGTAATTTAGGAGATGATTAGTAGGGTGGGGGGAGATACCTCAGAGGAGCGACGTCACCGCCCTCGGCAGTGGAGTCCGGCTGGAGAGGAGCAGAATCAGACGACGACGGCGGCGGCGGAGGAGGAGGGAGGCCATCTTCGACGACGGAAGAAGGAGTCGAGGTAGAAGAGACGGAGAAATTGAGCTTAGTAGGGAGACGACGGATACGATTTGACGGCCCCCACGAACCCAATCGCGGAGCTCCATGGTTGAAGCAACGGCGATGAGAGAGAGGGCGGTGGTGGTGATACGGTGGAGCTACGAGAAACGTCATTGTCATCCTCTCTCTCTCTCTCTCTCTCTCTCTCCGGGCCCCTGCGCGTGTGCGAGAGAGAGATGATAATGGCCACTCGCAAGTCACAAGCCTCTTCACTTCTCGGGAGCGAAAACCATACCAACGGTTCAAACTGATATTTTACGGGAAGATACAACACCTCTGATTTGTGAAATTTGAATCAACGGTTAACGAGATTTTTGGATTTTGAATATAATTGTTGTGAATCCTTTTGATAAAGTAGACATTATTTAATGACGTAAATTATTATGTACTGAGTCAGAGTATTAATGATGAGTCAACATATTCATCTCTTTATAAGAAAGTTACGATTTTAACATGTCCATTAATCCTAACTTTGGGATGAATATCATACTATGAATTACTCTTCTTCTTTTTTTCTCAGTTTAAACTAAAGCAGATTGGAAATCACATGAGTGAAAAAGACATTATAAATTTTCATTATATGATTCATCAACTTTAGCTCAATACGTAATGTGATATCTGAATTTGTAATTTATTCAACATACTCATGGGCTTTTGATACTTGTTCAATAGAGTGTATGAAAATATTCATTATCGTCGTTCCATTAATTAAAGGATTATATGCAACAATGTTTGAAAGTTCATAAGTCATGTTGAACAAAGTTCAAGTTCAAGGCAGCATTACATATTGACACACTTAAAAAATTAAAAATTCATGGAAGTTTAGGGAATAGACCGCTAATAAAGAGGTCGTGTTTGACTTTGTCTCAAGAAGCTTGCATGCAAGTATACAAGTACTTAGCCGTCATGTTTGCTCGGTGCGGTCCGTCTGTTGTAGAACTGATATATATATCTCTAGCTTTTGTTCTTCATATATTTGATGATGCCAAAAATGCTTATCCTTCATCTTTTACTTGTGGCAATTCTCATGCGCTTATCAGCCTGACAAATGATCAGTGGTTCACCATCAAGAACAGCGTGCCTTCCATAGAGGCGGCCATCAAGAAGCTTACACCCAGCTCATAGGGAGGCCGCTTCATTTTTAGATCAAGATTTCAAGCTCGTCCCATTTCAAACTCTACCCTCCATCAATTGCCAATAACATCCGAACCCGACTATTACTGCTCTGCTTTGAGCTCCACGACCTTGCTGCTCGATACGAGTACGTACTGATACATGCCGCAAGGAAACTGGAAACAGCATCGTTGCTGGCGCATGCTTCATATGCTACTGATGTCTACGATCGAGCTCTTCTGCGATCTTCGTGTGCTGCACTTCTTCGGGTAATCTGTTTCGCTCGTGACACTTGTTTTTTTCCCTTCTCTGGGGTGAATAAGGTCAACCCACCTCCATTGAGACTTTCATTTCATCGAATGCAGCAGAATCAACGCGATGCTCTCCTCCTAAAACTGCCGTAATCTCACACATCTTCAACCAGCTTAGAGAAGCTGCAAATTTTACAAATATCATTCTCCGCCTATATCTGGTTTTTCCGCATCGCTGGTGCACCATTGCCGACCTCTACGACGACACGAAGTGCACGTAAAAATCACCTTCCTCCCTTCGGTACTCCCAATGCCTAAACAAATATGGACCATTGATTTATGAAAATCGAGTTTTCATCGGACGTTGAGCACCGTAAGGAATAAAAATTTCTTGAAGCCGACTAGAAGGGTTGTAGTATACGACCGTTCAGCTTCCATGGCGGTATCCGTCTCATATGCAGGTTATTAAAAGAGATCGCTGCTGATTTCCAAGAACATTTGGAAAGTGCTCCAATGGAGGCACGCTGCTGTGGCACATGGGAAATCTGCAAACTCGTGGTGTCTCTTGCCAACTCCGTCCAGTTACAGTCGATGCCGAGGGTCCGAAATTGCTGGGTTTGCAGTTGACTTCCCTATTTGGTCAGCGTAGCTGAGAGTATAAAGAGGAGGGGAGACTACTCGCCATTTCTACCACTTGATTGAGAAAGCCACAGATAAAAAAATTCTCGATCCGGCGTCGCATTGGTTCGGAAATTTCTATCTCGCAACCCTAGATAATTATGGTGAGAAAATCGCCATCATATCGGATTAGCTAGAAATTAGGAATATTCATCTCCTCAATCTTCATAAATGACACACACTCTCTCTCTCTCTCTCTCTCTCTCGTTACACATTGATTCTGGCAATAATGGCACAAATAATCCCCGAAATCATATGCGATGTCATTCGTAAAATCTTAATTTATTTAAAATGATTTTTAATTTTTAATTAAATAATTTTAACTTATTTAACATGATTAATTGATACTTCATTCATATTCAATAATGTAATCTATGAATAACATGGAAATGTTCAGTACTGCTCTTTCATTAATTCTAATTTAAAATAAATATTGAATATTTTCATATAATTTAGGAATTAAATTGATATGTATAATAAATTCAAAAATTATGTTTGATAAAATAAGAATTCAGAGACGACCTTTGAGATTAGGGGGTCAATTTGAAAAAGATTAAACAATTCAAGGAATGGCCTGATTCGCAAGGCTGACCTGGATCTTCCCACCACCATTCAATCTTCTTGAGGCTTATAAATGGTTCTGACCCTACCACTGCCGCCGCTTGACACCAAAATCATTCAGATAACCCCCCAACTCCCCGCCATACGATCGCTCTTCAGCCACCACGTAGCCCATCCCTCCTCCTCCTACTCCAATCGTCACCATCGTCATCGTCATCGTCCGAAATCACCACACATGCATTAACCGCCACGCCCGCCAGAGGAAGAGAAAAAGAGGGAAAGACCCCCCAACCAGAACATCGCCGTCGCCATGGGCTGTGCGTCCTCCAAGCGGACCGAGGCCAAGGTCGACGTCTACCGCCCTCCTCCCTCCAGCTTCGCCGTCTTCGACGTCAACTCCATCGATGAGCCATGGCTCCTCGTCGACAAGAACGACAATGAGCAAGAGAAGGACAGCGCTCCCGCTTCGGACCCCCAGGCCCTCGACGGCAAGCCCTCGCACGTGCCCAACCCAATTCTCCAGAAGATCCATATGCTCGAGTCGACCGAGACCCCCCAATCCTGGGTCGAGGTCAGCAAGGCCCTCAATGACCTCAAGACGGTCGCTGTCGCTGCCGCTGCGCCGCAGCGCCCGCCGCCCCTTGCGAAGCCGTCGCCGCCTTCAGCCAGCAACGTTGCGGGAGAGGCGGCGCAGAGGCCCGATGCGCCGCGGAAGAGCGTCTCGTTTCACACGCTCGAGGAGCTCGAGGCGAAGCTGTCCGCGAAGCCGGCGGAGCAGCCGCTGCGCAAGACCGAGTCGATGCGGAAGGAGCCGAGGAAGAAGACTGAGTCGCCAGCCGCAGCCGAGTCGAGGGTGGCGGAGTCGGCGGTGGGGTTCAAGTCAGTGAAGGACAACATCTTCATCGTGAAGGACAGGCTGGAGAAAGAGAAGGAGGGTAAGATGACCAAGTACGAGCGCATGCTGAGCAAGCGAGACCCGTTGAGCGAGTTCCCGGAGAAGTGCCCGCCGGGCGGCGAAGACTCGCTGGTCATCTACACGACGTCCCTGCGGGGCGTCCGCCGCACGTTCGAGGACTGCGCCCGCGCGAGGACGATACTGGAGATCCACCGGGCGGTGTTCGATGAGCGCGACGTGGCGCTGCACGGCAAGTTCCTCAGCGAGCTGAGGGAGATCCTCGGGGGCGAGGAGGGAGGCGCGCCAGCGCTGGTGCCGGTGCCCCGCGTATTCCTCAAGGGCCGGTACCTGGGCGGCGTGGAGGAGCTCGTGGAGCTGAACGAGTCGGGCCGATTCGGGAAGCTGCTGGCCTTCGCGGGGGTGGAGCGGGGGCCCGGGAGGCTGGCGTGCGAAGGGTGCGGCGGGGGCCGGTTCGTGCCGTGCTTGGATTGCGGGGGGAGTTGCAAGGTGGTGGTGGAGGGTATAAAGGAGAGGTGCGGCAAGTGCAACGAGAACGGGCTCGTGCACTGTCCCGTTTGTCTCTAGGGGCAGCTCGTCGGAATCATCGGCCGACCATAGTCATCGTTCCGGCGTTGTAAGGGGACGATCTCGATGGCAGAAACACATCCTATCAACCGATAATCCGACATCCGATGATCTCTTCAGAAATTTAGAGATCACAATGCCAAAACGCATCGTATCACGTCGTACCGATTTTCCCTTATCTTTGTACAGAGTGGGCATATGATTTCCTTGTTCAGTTTGTTTTGTTTTCAGAAAGAACTGATCGTCATTTACTTGCTAAAGTTTCACCACATCCGATAAAAGGTTTCCCGTTCTCCGCTCAATTGCAGGACGCATTATTCCCTTTTTTGAGTCTCCCTTCTCTGTTATCTTTCTGATTATCCATTAAGCAACTGCTAATCCGTTGTCTTAATAAATCTTGTGAATTTTGATTCTAAACTGGCACCACAGATGTGAGCAGTGCAGAGAACCTGAGCGTTACATTTCTTGTATATGCAATTTTTAAGGAAAGGCTTGTTTATATCTCTTTTTCTCAGTAATGATCTCTCAGAAAATCATTCACCGATGACTAGAAATTGATAAGAAGTAGATTAATTAGCGCCTTCTTTCCTAACCCGTGGATTTTTTTTTCTCTCGAACCCAAAGTATGAACCGTACACCAGTTTCTATGTTATGACTCAGCATTTTGCTGCTCTTGATGTCGGCTTTGCACATTCTAGCGATGTTATTAGTCTCACCGGTGGTCGCGTGTGGCGGATGATCTTGCGATGTTATAAGTTGGTTGAAAAACTTCTTGCCAGACTCGAACTTGTTTCAATTCGAGGCCAGAGAGACAAAAATCTTGTGAGACAATACTCTTGGACATCAGGTTCTTGAAGATGCTGAGTCCGTCCTGTTGTTCACTGATATAGTGTCGGGCTCGTCGACTTCATGTTCTTTCAGCTCAAGTAGGTAAGTTCAATTATCACCGGTCGGATATAGTCTTGCCTGTGTAGGACCCTCATTGAATATACTGTCATTAACATACAAGACCTAATGGGTTGCTGCTATTGGGGATTTTTGCTTTGGCATAGTGGTGGCTGAACGTGCTGACAGCTTTGATGATTGGATTAATTGGTCATGCATGAAGATAGATTGGAGTCTGTCTTAAAAGGCTCCCAATTCTAGATAGCAAATGAGATCTCTGCAATGCAGTTGGTGCAGGATTTGCAGAGTCGTCTCATTGATGCATATGAGTCATGGGTAACCATGCTGTTGTTCAGACGGCTAACTGGAGTTAAATCTGCATGCTGGTATATAATCTTCATGTTGAACTCTTCCTTCACTTTCGTGTCAGTAGCCATTAGAAAACTAATGGAGACTGGGAGGATGCTACATCAAGAGCAAATTGCTGAGTTGGGTGACTGAGATCAGAATGTTTGAAAATTTAGCGTCGCAAACCAAGATGAAGTGCGACTCGAACGGCCAGAGCATTCGGCTTCGTCGGAGCATATCTGCTGCTCCAACTAGCCATCTAGAGTAGATAAGATTATGAAATGATCAATCTAGTCTTAAATAGAGCTGTGCATCTTTTGTGCGTTTGAAATTGGCCACGTTCCTACTAGTCGAAACAATTCTAAAGATTGTGCAAATTTTCGCAACTCAGTTCAGGCCAAATTATTTCAACTACGGTGAAGTTTGGTACAACCATTTGTATCGTGTTTGACCGCGTGTACCACACCGTCTTCCACTAACATCACTTTCACCACAGGCCAGATAGAAGGTACCCGATTTTAACTTGGATTCTTGTTTTGGGGCATGAAAGGATTGAGGACTTATCTTTTAAATTTCACTTATCTTGAGTACACATGTTATTCGTTAAATAACAGTCGAGAAGAGTTTCAATTTGAACTCGTAGTTGTATAAGATACTCAAATCATCTTGCGTATCGAACTCTGTGTTGAGTCATCCCCTATATTCACCAAGACTGCCAATGTGATAGAAGAGTGTTCACATTACTATATCAAAGGGACCTGACCGAGGATATTTTTTGGTACAGATCATGCATCAGTAAGCATGTGAGTCTAATGCATCCCAACGCTTAATCGTGCGGAACCGTCTTCATGTAACTCTCTAAAATTTAAAGGCTAGGATGCATCAAGGGGATCACATGCACCTAGAACAACTCAAGGCAAAAAGAGAAGCATGAATCATTCTTTTAGTTTGGCTCGTGTATCTTGCTTATAATCACGCCTTTGACGTGGTCCACGAGGGATTCAGAACCTTCATCTAATCTTAATTAAATTCATTAACTTTATCATTCAGATTAGCACTCTCTTGCCCACTTTCACTTGCTGTCAGCTGGATTGGGAATGTGAGCTCGAGGCGCCCCATGATGGTGGCTTCACGTAGCGAAGAGTTCCCTAGGAATACTTGAAACAAAGTTGGTGCACATTCTTAAAAGCATATGGTCATGATGAATCAATGGGAATCCTAAAAATTAAGCCTAAAACTCGAGTTCTATCAACTGTGACACCAACTCCAAGATAGAGACCAACGAAGATTGATTAGACATTACCAATACCAAATGAGTAAGTGCACCAGAGAATGATTCTGTGGATAAAAGAATTGAGTAAAAAGTAGAAGCAACTACATGAATAAATCTGACCGAGCCCTATTTCTTTAGCGTATTTATTTCAAAACCATGCCGACCTAGGATTGTCAAAGGGTCAAAATTGAACCCAATCGAAAGAAAACGCATTGATGTAATATGAAAATTGAGGGGATGAACCAAGAACTTGCACCTGCTCATAGGGATGAGTAGAAATTTTAGAAAAGAAATGCAAGTGTGGAAACTCATGATCAAAACAGCAGTATCTGCTGCTTGAAGAAGAAGAGCACGTTTGACTCGTTTCCTTATTGTTAAGGCTCCATTTATTCTGCGAAAGTTGAATTATTGGAAAAATACTTTTTTAAAATTGGTCACTTATGTAACATATAGACTTGAGTGAACAGAAAATATTGAGACATAAATTATTATCGGTAATGAAAAATTTTCTATTACATAATTATTTCAAGAAATTATTTTTAAAAGTTATTTTTTCAATGATTCATTTTCCACAAATAAATGCAGCCTAAGATGTTGGGCCACCAGAGAAAGGTGTAAGAACAAGTCCTTAAAAACCCATTAAAGCCCACATGCAGGGCACAAATTTTCACAGCCCCAGTGTGCTTTCCCTCTTGAAACAGCAGAGAGTCCAAAAGTCTCGAGTTTTCAGAAATATGTAAAGATAATGATCATGTCCGATACATGTCAACAACGCTAACAAAAGATGCTTACAATCTCCTTCCTTCCCATATTTGAGTTGGATTCATCCTTGAACCAAACGTTCTCCAGCTGATTGTCCTATAAACAAACCCACTCGACGGATTATCATCGTCTTCATCTTTCTTTATTCTAGTCCCGACACCACTTTTTTTGAAGTACCATTAGGCGGTTTTGTCAACTTCAGCAATCGCTTCACGGTGATATAATTTAAGGTTCAGCATTTCAAGAAATCTATTCTTCTTCCAATAAATAGAGTCAGCAAATAAGTTGAGGAATGATGACTGCATAAACTAAGGGCATCCGATCGTAGGACTTGACAAAAATGTCGACTTCCTAGGTTTTCGTTTTCCAAATTCTGGAGATAACGAGTTTGGGGTCTAAAAAAGACAAGGAGATATCCTCTAGTGTCAGAATGATTTAATGATAATTACATTTATTATTCATAAATTTTAAATTCGTTCAACTTAATCATTAAACTTTTAGAGCAACATGTAATATTATTTAAACTTTTTAATTTATTCAGCGTGATCAATAAACTAAACCTTTGATAAATACTTTATATTATATGTAGATCGTTTCATTAATTTAAGTTAATGAAATTTACTGATCTCGATTTTCAGTCTTATAAATTTTAACGGTGGATAAAAAGTCTTCATTTCACTTGGATTATCCACGTAAGATTCTCGACTCAAATCACGGTATGATAATGGTAGGATCGAGCACTTAATTATTCCATTAGGAGATCGGTTTCACACTGCTTTATTAGGAGGGAGTGAAATGGAGAACACGTATGCAGAGCAAGGATTTGACAATAGCAATAGGACCGAATGAATTCTTCTGAAAAACGTTTCTGTTTGGGGAGAACCCAGTAAAATCCCGGGACGATTCTGTCGAAAGTGGTTGAGGCTTTGATGGGACTAACTCCAATTTTGAATAGGAAAAGAAGAAAGATTGAGTTGTCCAATGTCTTACTTTCGGCTACGTGGGGTTTCACATTGTTGATTAGTTTAGTGGTCTTATCCTATCCTGTCCACGATCATGATAATTAAAGAGATCGTGACAATTCTTGCAGTGCTAAATTCAATTGATTAGTGAATCAACCATGTGGACGGTAGACATGACAAGTGGTTCGGATACTTTATTTCGGCAATATTCCTCTCGGAACTTCTATACTTAATCATCTTGAAATTCGAGGGTTCGAATATCGTAAACTAGTACTAAATGCAATGAAATTAAAACTTGAATTGAATTATCACATGAAAAGTGAATGATTTGAGGGGGAAAAAAAGTTATTTTCTTTCAATCCAAAAGATTGCTTATTATCTCATCTAATAAGAAAATTTAATGATGAAAGATATTTTCTTTATTAGTGAATATATTCATTTTCCTTATTAATGAATAGATTTGTAAGAATAGATTATCGTCTGTGAATGGACTAATCTTTAACATATATATTTTTAGAATGGACTAATCTTTCGAAAAACGATACAAATAACCATTTCTAAGCAAACATTTTGAAATGATTCTGACTTTTTACTGAACGAACGGATGCTGGATCCACTATGAATGACCAAATAAATGCCCGAGCAACCACAAAATGGAGCGGTGGGTCACGCACGACTTGTTCTGAGAGGGACCAGAAGCAGAGGGTGACGCGTGATGCAAGGGCCGACTCATGACCTGGAATTTGGCCTCACGGGTCACGGCCACTTGAAGGTTCCAATCCAGGTACAAGGACCAGCGGGATCCAACCATCACTAGTTCAAAATTACGACTTCGTCGAAGAACGAGAAAGATCAGATTCCCCCCCTCGTGAATTGTCGGCAAAGAAAACTTAGGGGCAGTTCAAAGGTCGCGTAATGACAGGGGACTGGCCAACCAATACCGCTCATGCCTTCACTTTGGAGCCAGTCAACCTTCCCCCCCTTCACAAAAACATCCGCAGAAGCGGTCAAAGACTTGCGAATTGGAAGCGTTCTAGAATCCCAATTCGTGCGTCGTGGCTGATGACCCTGCCTCAAGAACACGTCGTTTCAGAGCTGCCGTGTGGACCCGTCCTGCACCGTCGCTAGAGTCTTCGCTCCTTTGTCCCTCGCTCCTAAACATGTTCTCACCTAATACCGTCCACCTGTCCGTTTTGTTCTTTTAAGAAAGAAGAAATAGAATGGCGGTGATTTCTTGTGCACCGAACGCATCATCGTCAGACTCTACACATCTCTTCTCCGACGCATAAAGAGCGCGCCAACCGGTTTCAGTTTCCCGTCCGGTTGGCTGATGTAACAGCTATTCAAACAAAACAGCAGCGTCGATGAGACTGCTGCTGCTGCTAATTAGTTGAAGATGCTTTACGAGTAAAGTATGAACTGAAGGGATGATTCTCGTCCCTTCGTAACCTTTGTTCGCTTCACATAAACTATTTTTTCCATTCATTACTGTCGTTGTGCGGTCGTTGTGCACTCTCCAAGTTCATGTACAAAATTGCAGACCTCAACATTCATTCAAATCTAGGGTCCATGCTCAAACGATGACATCTTTAAGTGCATCCGGGAGAGTTGCATCAATGATAAAGAAGACTTTAGCCCGAATTGTAGTATTACCAAAGGCTTGACCAATAAGCATTTATGTGAATAACAAAACATTACAATCACATCTTCATAGTTCAAAGTAAGGAAACAAGTCCTTTCTCTCCAAGGCACAGCAGCAAACCGAGGAAGCTTGCAGATAAAAGCACTCGCCCTTTGGCCGTTCCCCTTGTTTAGTTTCAAAATAAGGCATACAAGTAGATATATAACCCCACAAGTAGATATATAAACCCCTTGTAAACTATTCGACATCATAAATACACTTATTTTAGATTCAGTACAACGTTATCGTTACTAGTATCAGAACGCAAGGCAAGAACTAATATAACTACACAACTCGTATTGGGAGATCTCTCTCCTCCCCAGTTGCCAGAGAACTCCTTGAACTACTCCATCACGACTTAAAAGTAAATGTGTATATCTCTGTTCCACCACCAACGCTTCAATAGGCGTCGTCGAATGATATCAAGCCAGTAAGGTTAGAATCCTGCTCCGCAAATATATCCAAGAGGGAGAGTGCCTGAAACAAGAAAAATCGATTAAGTCATGAGTTATAGCAGAAGGAACGGTTTGTCGATCCACTTGTAGCTGAGCATGGAACTAAAATAAAAAGTACCTCAGGCACACCGAGTTCGAGACGGAATTTGGGTCCATCATAATGGTAAAGAATGGGTCGGAACGAGTCCTCCTCAAGTGGCTCACAGATTTTTCTAGTTATAACTCTAACCTGTTGTCAGTAAAAAGGAATAATACATAGAAATAAGTTTTCAGGACTAAACATCTCGTATGTAATGAGCCATCATATGATCAAGCATGTAAAAGACCCAGACTATACCTGCGCAGGGAAGCGTGATTCGCCAGGGCATTTTTTATCCTCCCACGCAGTTGGGTCTAAGTTACTACCTCCAAAACTTGCAGCCTGAAATTACACGATCATGATAATAACCAGTAAGCACAACCCCTAGACCACCAAATCCATGAGCATTTTGATATCATGGAAAGAAAGGTATTAGAAATAAGAAAATATTAAAGCGTGGTGCCTACGAAGAACATGGGTATCTCTATTTGAAGCAGGGAACTTTTTTTTCAAATGTGCAATTGTTCAAATTTCAGTGTGCTGGCAGGCGTTATTGCAATTTTCTGTAGTCTGGGCACTCGTTAACAACACTTATGTTGATCATGTTGATAGCACAAATCTAGAAGAAAAGAATAGCATAATACTAACCTCAAAAATCCCGTGGAGCTGGTGGGTCGAGTAGTTGTAGAGGAAAATGGGCAATCCCGGGGTAATCTGCCTGACTGAATCGCGATAACGTGGAGGAAGACCTGTCATACCGACAAAATACAAGGCATTTAGCAAGAACGATGCAACTACTATAAAAGCGGGACTGAAATAATTTAGATCGTGACTACTTAAGAAAAAACTATCAAGAGGAGATAAAGCCCCATAATTTGATCGTCCTAGAGTTGAATTGAAGAATGAACAAGCGCTGAAGCCAAATCCAATTATCATCATCTGAATTCAATCATTGTTATGCATTTTTCTCACTGCAAATCATCAATTTTCAAACGTATCATCATCTCAAGTACCCAGAAGCTCAGACAATGTGACATCCAAATTGCCAGACATAACGTTAAATCAAGTATCTCCTACCATTCACAACTTCAATGCTATGGGGGCAATCGGATCACTCTTGATAAAATAGATCTATGGGCAACGGAGACGTACCGAAGAGCTGCCTTTTCAGATTTTCCTGCATGGTGTCGTTGTTGCAGACGAAGATGTATCCACCAACAGTCTCGTTCTTGGGCAGAGACTCCGACGGGGGAAGCGTCTTGAACCTCTTATCAACACCACTTTTAGACTCTTTCTCCTCGCCGTTGTTATAGCCATCACCACCATTAGTCTTCTTACTCCCATTGCCATTCTTCTTCGCAGTCTTGACTCCATGAAAATCCTCGTTTTTGTTCTTCCCTCCCTTCAGATTAACATTGTTGTTGTGGAAATTGACAGACTTGGCGTAGATCCCCTTGTTAAACCCTTCGTTGACCCCCAAATTGTATCCCCCCATCTTCCAACCATCGTCGAAGCCGTTGAAATCCTTCCCGCTGTTCACCTTCCACCCGTAATTGAAGGCGTTGAAATCGTTGCCGCCGCTCGGGTTCCCCATCTTCCACCCGTAGTTGAACCCGTTGAACTCACCACCCCCGTTAGTGTTCCCGATCTTGCTCCAGCCATCGGCCGCGACCGGGTTGAAGTCATTCCCGGGGACGACCGGCCCCGGCCCGGACCCAGATCCGACCTTCCACGGCTCGTTAAGCTGAGGCAGCTTCGGGGTCGGGGCGGTCAACGAGTTGGCCGCGTCGCCGCCGACCCTGGCGTCGAAGTTCCTGCGGTCGTCAGACCGCTTGGCGGCGTAGTTGTTGCTCCAGATGGAGTCGTTGAGGGAGAGGTTGGCGAGGTTGGAGGTGTGGAGCCGGAGCTGGTCGCTGAACTGCCAGAAAGCCTGCTGGTTGTTTTCCATCTTTCCTTCTTCTTTGCAGCAACGGATCGGACTGTGAGCCCAAGTCGAGATCTGATGAATTGAAGGACAAAAGAATTACCTCGGGAGGAGTATGAGAGAGAGCAGGAGAAGCTGCGAGATCAGCTCTTTAAGTACAGAGAGGGGTCAGATCGAAATCGGAGAAATTTCGAGGAAGAAGAAGACGAAGAACGAAGGAGAGAGAGCGAGAGGATTGCGTGTTGGATTTTGTCAAAAGGTTTGATCTTTATGAGGAGAGAAGCTTGGGAAGTCCACTCGCTGTTTTGGTTGAGCGAACTGGGGGTAGCGCGGGGGGTGGGGGTATGAAATGACGGCCTAGGAAGACGCGTGCTTCGTATAGGGAGCGGGTCGGGAGGGGCACTTCGGGGAAAGAGCACGGTGGGCGCGCAGGGTCGTATGTGTAATTTCGCTCTCCCTCCCGGTGGACCGAGTTAGAGAGTCGACTCGCCAGATTCCACGTCATTGCCGCGTTCTAGAAGGGCCTCGGAGCTTTCCCGGGTCTTTACCTCACGTCTTGCGTTCCCACGCGTGGGGAGACTTAGCATAGAAGTAATAGATTTACCTCGGATTCCGTTGTTTTACGAAAAAAATAAATATTTTAAAACTATCAAAAATAATTTCATTAATTTCCATAAAAGATAATATAATTTTTTAGGGATTTTCTTTTATAATGCGAACAACGATTTTTATACACGCGACCTTCATCTCATTTTACTGTAGTTTTTATCCACCGAAGATGGTTTTCGTTAACTCGTGCAACACAAGTGACTTTGGAGGAAGGTAACATGTATTTTCATCTCATTCCTGGAAGACATACCTCTCTTTATTGTTAATTTTCTATTTAAAATCAAATTAAGTGACTTTCGACATATATATTTCGCGAAATAAAATGGAGCTCTCGTCTCGATTTCGACCTAACTACAAAATCCTTCAGATATAATTGAAGTAAGTTTGCATGAACGATATTGTATGCACATCATTACAGGTTTGACATTGAAATATCTCGACTTTATGTAATATCACGAGTGCTCGAACTTAAACTTTACTATATATATATATATATATGTGTATATATGTGGAAAAAGCTAATGAAGAATTAGTGCCCCGAGTTCTCATGTGAAATGAATGCTGAAAGTGATAGTGCCCACTTTTTCCTTTAGCTTAAAGAGTACACGACTTAGATATTTAGTAAGTAATATGACACAAGCACAACCAACGCGCGCTCCATTAGGGCTAACATCTTTGCTCTGCTTCATGGCAAGTCTATTGGTTTCGGCCCAACATTATTACCGGGACCTGGGCTGAAAACTTTGAGATTCTATTGAACCTTTTTCTCTTTTTAATATCTTTTAGGGTTTAAGATGATCAGCCTCAGTGGAGTAGTGGTCTGCCACTGCTTCACTCTTGGGCCTTCTTTTGAGGCCCGATAGCTCATTTACCCTGCAAGGAAAAACCATACTCTCTGCAGAATCATGTTTCCTGTATCTGTTTGGTGATCTCTCTCTCTCTCTCTCTACTGAGATATCAAGGTCCACGGTCTCGAGCGACATTGACGGCCTGAGGTGGCGGAGGTGGCGACTGGCGAGTGTTATCAGCATTGGTGCTGACACTTCGCTAAGAGAGAGAGAGAGATGGCGTAGTTGTTAGGGTTTTGTGCATGTGCTGTTGTGTTTGTTTTTAATGCGAGTCACGTGAGAATATGCAATCAGTTAATCAAATGTTGAGTTGAAGGAAATCTCTATTAATATGTGTTCTGTATGAATTGATAATAGCCCTTTCGTGGTGTATATTTAAGATATCTCGCGATAGGCACGCCTCTTGTGACTCCTGCATGCTTCCAAACTTGCCCTATCTACTAGTATCACACCTCCAACTCAACAAGAACAAGGGTAATGACATGATTACCCTTCCTTCCAAATGACATAGCTTCAAATCATTAAAAAAAAGTGATTCTAAAAAGGCATTGTCAAAAGTGTTTTCGTACTATTAGCCGTTAATTGAGGAACCTAAAAAGATTGAAAGGTATGCACGGAGCAAATATAGTTTAGTGAGTAGTGTAACTCTTTTAAATAAATTAAGCATTCATTATACATATTTACATTGCTCATTTAACCCAAATTCAAAATATAAAATTTATTTACAATATCAAAATAAGTTACGTTGTTTGAACATGAATATGTACAAGTCGGAAACATTCCTTTAATCCAAAAGCTCGGAACAAAAGTCGATGATTTAGTTCATTAATTAATCTTTATTAAATCACACATCAATGCTCCATTCCATCGATTAGTCTCAAATCACATCTTGATGGTCCTTCCTATTGATCAAATTCATACTTAACTATCTAATCATGATCATGCGTAGCATCTCATAATAAGGCGACCAAGATTCTCCATTGGCTAAATATCCACCTATATTGCCGGTGGCCAACTCACAAGAATATCCTAAAACTAATATGCATAACTACGAGTTCACAAAGATATTGACCAAAAAACTAATTCTTCGATAAATTCCACGATCAAAACCATAATTTACCTCATGACCCAATCTCACAAACTGAATCATATCACCTTTCGCAACCCACTTCATCAAATAGAATGCATTTCATGAAGCATTTCACAAATCAATACATATAACAACTCATAAATATACCAAAAAATCAAGAGCTTTTCGTAATTCTTTCACATATAGGTTTTCCAAACCCAAAATATATAATTTTTCTCAATTGCATACATTAAAGAAAAAATAAATAAATTTGTGTATATATACACAAGACATTTCTAACACCGCTTTGAATTTCATTTCATAAATTAGCAACATTTCTCTAAAACACATTTCATAAAACATTTCTTAACCCATTTACAAATAACCAACAAGTAGTAACTGCCCAATCCAATATGTTATGCAACAAACATGTCATTTCATTACTATATATAATTCATATTACTTTTGCAATACAAGTTTACAGATTCGAAAAAGAGATAGCACCACTTATTTGGGAACACCGACAACCAACTTATGATGGTTACTCCTCCAATCAATTAATTTCTAAAAAAAATACACTACTCCAACAATGGCTTTACTAATTACTCTCTTTGTTGATAAAATGACATATACGCTTGTCTATAACAAACATTCATTTTTACAGGCACGCACATTGCCCATAATGTGTAATTCAAACAAAAAACTTTAGAAACCCATTCCGATTAAACTGTACTTTGGAATAGGTGGTTCGTCCAACACCATAACCAGATAATGTCCTAACTAGATAATATCAGCTCGACGACTCCTCAATCGAGCCTCACAATCTAAAATTGACATGACTTCAGATTTACAAATTAAGGCTTGAATACTTTTGAAACGTTGCAAGTCGCAGTTGATTCGGCTGGTTAGAACGTCCGGAAGAGCTGCGCACAAATTTTTTCCCCTTTACTCCTTTTCCACTCCTCTTCTTCACAGGCGAACGTATTGTTCTTTCGTTGGTTTGTCCGCTGATTCCAATGGCTTCATCCGTTAAAATAGGAATAAAATGGTTGGGCTTGGGCTTTAAGAGACATGGCTGGGCTTTGAGCCCATCTATTAAAATGATTGGTCTTGGGCTTTTATAGACAAGGCATGGGCTTTGAGCCCACCAGTTATCCATGCTATCTAAAAAATTTACTTCAAAAAAGGTAAAAATTTTAAACTCCTATAAGTTCTACAGCATTATTGGATCAATTCTTCGGATCCAGTCGACGCATGCGAAAACGGGCGAAATTGCATCAAGTCCCATTAAATGATGGAAGCTCCGATCTAACTATGTCCTTCATCTGCAATTATGCACTCTCGCACGACTTGATTATTTTTGACATCGTATTCCCTTTTCCCGACACTCCTAAAATGACTTAACAAGAGCCATATGTAGGTCTAATATGTTTCCAGCCCCACAACACTTGAAGAAGCTCACGAATGAACCGAAAGAATGGTTAGGCATTCACTACGGAGCGGCACGATGAAGTGGTTAGTGGTAGCTAAGCGGTTGGAGGAAGATGAAGGCCATCTTTTGTAATCATCGCCCCGTTCTTGTTCCCATTAGAACCAAAGAGGACAAAAACATAAACGGTGGGCGGAGTCTACAAGCCTCCCACCAACGTGGATCGATAACCCAACAAGGTATGCGAATAGCTCATTCTCGGTAACATCCTTATTGTGCTCTGACAAACCAAAGTTGGGTCCGTCCCCGCTTCTTTATATTTTCCTGACCTGAAGCTAAAACTTTCCAGAATCAGAAGGGTCCCAGGCAGAGAGGGAGAGGGAGAGAGATGGCAGGAATTGCAGGGACTTGCTCAGCCGGTTTGCTGTTTAAGGGCAGAGAGTCAGGGGCCAATGGGGCTGCTTCTTTGGTGCAGTACAATGGGCTTAGGCCAGTGGAGAATGTGCTCGTGGCTTCTCCTGGGAATAATCTTGCTGGGGTTATTTCTGCTTCAGGTATGAATGACACTGCCAGGAGCTAAACCTGTTGGCTAAGATTATATCTCAGAGGCTAGACCCTGATCCACTATAAAATCGCATGCTGAAAATTTCGTGTTGGCGTGTTACAATCGCAACAACGATTCATGATAACATGAAAAATAGCAATCTTGATTTGATGAGTTAGGAATTTGATTTGCGAATGAAAATATGTTAGTAGGTGTCAATATACGGATCGTAAGGATCATATCGCGCCATATTCAGATTTTTCTCCTTGTCAGCTGTCCTTAGCCTCGTGTCCTGTAAAAAAGTCAGGTCCGCTCTGCGGTCGGGTAAAAAGCTTCTCTCTGGTTCTGATACTTTTTAATGTCCAGTTATTAATCGATTTGTCGATGTTGCTAGTATATCGAACTTTGTATGCTGGGTCAGGTGCTTGGCCTAAACTTGCATATTTCAATGACATATGGGCCTGTGATACGAGGAAAATTTTGCACCAAGGATTTCTTTGCACTTAACAGAGCTTGGGGTAATTCATCTCATTCAATAAAACTCATAAATTTGTCATCAGGAAAACTTTTATATGATTCTGATAACCCAAAAACAACACAGTGTAGATTTTGTCACTCCATTACTCCGTATTCCTTGTGATCGAGCTCCTTCCCTTTGCCGATAAGTTTGTGGCATCTACAACCTGTAACTCGTGGTTTCTTGCAGCCCAAGAAGTCTTGCTCTTGATTATCAGTGCAGAGATTACCACTCAAATTACCGCAGCATTTCTTGTAGTAGCCCTTGCAAGTGCTCTTTCCTCGGTACCTTAGATGCATTAGTCCAGCGTTCTCATGTGAAGAACTAATTTTTATTTAATGAAGAAGTAATCCTGGCTCACTTTATCCAAAGGACACGAAACCAGCCATGCTAATTAGTGCTATATCCACAGTTTGTAGAGTCTGATATGGTTTATAGGCTATGAGAGAACCTTCTTGATGGATCAAGTCCTGATTTCAGCCTCACAATTGTCAGCTCGCAAGTGTGGAAAGATCAGGGCCATGGCCTCTCCGACAGTATCGGCTCCCAAGCGAGAAAAGGATCCCAAGAAGCGCATCGTCATAACAGGAATGGGTCTCGTCTCGGTTTTTGGCAACGACATCGACACCTTCTACAACAAGCTCCTTGAAGGGGAGAGCGGGATCAGCTTGATTGACCGATTTGATGCCTCGAGCTTCTCTGTCAGGTTTGCGGGCCAAATACGGAATTTCTCCTCCAAGGGCTACATTGATGGCAAGAACGACCGCCGCCTTGATGACTGCTGGAGGTACTGCATAGTGGCTGGAAAAAAAGCCCTCGAAGATGCTAACCTCAGATCCGAGGTCCTTGATACTGTGAGTTCAATCTGTTTGAGGAAAACACTCATGGGAGTAAATGTGTTTTGTATCACTTGGTCAATCCGATTAACTTATTGCCTTAATCTTTTGTGTACATCATTCACAGATGGACAAAACAAGAATCGGGGTTCTGGTGGGTACAGGAATGGGAGGGATAAGCGTGTTCAGCAATGGAGTGGAAGCGCTCGTCCAGAAGGGATACAGGAAGATCACCCCATTCTTCATCCCTTACTCCATCACCAACATGGGCTCCGCCCTTTTGGCTATAGACACCGGCCTCATGGGGCCGAACTACTCCATATCGACTGCCTGTGCAACCGCAAACTACTGCTTTTATGCGGCAGCGAACCACATCAGAAGAGGCGAAGCAGACATCATGGTGGTAGGAGGGACGGAAGCTGCGGTCATGCCCACTGGTGTTGGAGGGTTCATAGCTTGCAGGGCTTTATCTCAAAGAAATGAGGACCCCAAGGGAGCTTCAAGGCCATGGGACAAGGGTCGCGATGGTTTTGTTATGGGGGAAGGTTCTGGTGTGCTGGTATGTACCGCGCTGACCTGCCAATTATCCTTTACGATTGGACAAATTGACTGGTTGCACTGATTCAACTTTTGTTCGTGTAATGTAAAAACTTATGCGGCCCTTTTTTGTCATTGTGGAAGATCATGGAGAGCTTGGAGCATGCGCTGAAACGAGGAGCCAATATTATCGCAGAGTATTTGGGTGGTGCTGTAACTTGTGACGCTCATCACATGACCGATCCACGTTCAGATGGACTTGGTGTTTCGTCATGCATCAGCAAGAGTTTAGAAGATGCCGGTGTCTCTCCTGAGGAGGTGAAAGCACTTGTCATAATGATACTTACTGTCCTATGATCGACCTGGGCCTGTTCACGTCAAATTTTGTTGTTAAGATGAAAGCTAAACCAATCCTCGTTTGGCCAGGTGAATTACGTAAATGCTCATGCTACATCAACTTTAGCAGGGGATTTGGCTGAGGTTAATGCCATTAAGAAGGTCTTTAAGGACACATCTGAGATCAAGATGAATGGAACTAAGGTGAGGCACTTCTTGTGCTAAGTTTGGTTTTGGACTAGACGCACTAACTTGTCTACGTATTGTTTTTGTTCTCACTTTGCTGTGTCCCATTCACCAAAAAAGAAAGTGACACTAACGATAAGGTAACTTGTTGCAGTCAATGATCGGCCATGGTCTTGGAGCTGCTGGTGGACTAGAGGCCATAGCAACCATAAAAGCAATCACCACGGGTTGGGTGCATCCGACCATCAACCAAGATGTACTGCAACTGAATGTTGATTGCTATGTTCCTTGTTTTGACATTCCCCGAGACTTTAAAATGACCATTGTCTGTCTATTTGTTCTGTTTTTTCGTAGAACATCGAACCCGATGTCACCATCGACACAGTCCCCAATGTGAAGAAACCGCATGAAGTCAATGTCGGTAAGTTCATTACTCAGCTCTTTAGCGTGAGAAGCAGATCTGCTGAATGCTGGAGTTGAACATATACATATAAAAACTGCTATAATCTCAAACGAAATTGTGTTTCTCTGACGGTTTTGTAAGAAGTTACAATATCGCTGAATTCATTTCACATGCATCTGCAGCTATATCTAACTCATTCGGCTTTGGCGGGCACAACTCTGTGGTGGTTTTCGCTCCATACACACCCTAAACAAAACACCGGCTGATCAATTGGCCATCCGCCATTCGCTTTCATTGTTGTTCGTGGGAACTCATTCCTTATCACGATAGAGTTGAAATCAGCAGCTTATTCATATGAAAGCTGCGAGGAGGAATAACCGGCGTCGTTTATTCCTTGTAATCCTTATCCCTTTACCGAGATCAGCTACAAATTCAAAAATCTATCATAGAATAAGATACCTCAGCTCATTTTTTTCGTGGTGTATCGTTTCCCAGAAACCATGTTGAGTTGAATTTCACTGATCGACTTTAATCAGGACAAGAATAAGGTCGGTTTTTTCTGAAGATATTTTTTATCCCAGAAATGTTCTACCAACTGAGAACTCTCCTTGACGCATAAAACCGTTCTAGAGGATGGATGTCATGATGACTACAGATTCTCCACAAGGACCTTTGGTCTTCTGCAGATAGTGTTAGTGAGGACCTTGAGATCAAGGAAATTGGGCTACGATCTTGTGAGGCTTGTTACACCAGAGCCCACTTCAGAACTTTAGCGATAGTTACATCTTCTAGATAAGCGCTTCAGTAAGAACAAAATTGGCATTGTTCCTTGATTGATCGGTCCACTTCGAATTCGACACCCAGGGTCACGAGGGAATGATAGAGAGTAGACTGAATAATAAGGGTTTGTTTTTTCATAGAAACGACTATCTGTGAGGCAGTGACTAATCGGTTTTTTGCTTCAGAACAAAGAATCTATGAAAGTGAACAATTACCAGATCTTGAAAGAACTAACAGACTGGATCTTCAAATGCATCGGTTCGAAGATGCATATTTGCTTGTCCTGGAAGTTGATCTCCACATGGCTACTTTAAGTTATTCAAGATTAAAGGACATTAATCGCTTTCGCTTTTCGGGCATCGTTACTAGTTGGGAAACCTAGTTGCTTGCTTTTTGCCTCGCTACTGCATCAACTCGTGAAAAGGGGACCATTGAACATGGGCAAGCTTGATGTCTTTGACGTTGACATCGTACAGTCGAGCTTTCCGTTACACTTGCCTTCAAAGTGAACATCAGTTTCCCTCTGGAGATTAGGTTAGAGATAAGAAATTAGTTTTAAGCGCCCCGCTATGCATATCTTAACTTTTCAATGTCTTTCTGTAATGCATTTCCTTTAAAATATTGTGTTCGTCCGATCTTTCTTGAAGGAGTTGAAGAGAATATGCCTATGAGATATCCCAATTATAGTGATACATATACACATAGAAAGGCAGACGGTCAACACATGTATAAACATACCAAGTGGTCAAGCGCTTGGCTTGGCTTGACTTGGTTGTGGCAGTTCACGTACTCGAATCCTAACGTCTCTCACACAGAGTAAGATCACAGCCACATCTATCATCTGATGTACAGGGCCTGATTCGACGTACATGAACGGGATGTTTTACGTATATTCTTTAGGATCTAATCTAAAGAAGAAGAAGAAGAAGAATCTAACCTCTGCGCGGCTTAGTACTTGTTGGGTGGGTGCCGTCCACTTCTCAGTTTCTCATAATTTCCTTTTCCCAGTGCCATTTGACCTACTTAACCCTTTTAAATAAACTATTCCCCTTAGAATTAACAAGTTAATATCACGGTCCCATAATTATATGGATAGAATATGTTGCTAGATTTTCTCTCCCCTTAGAATTTCCAGTGCAGGTTGTGTTTTGATTCCGTTATCGATTCCATCTTTGTGTTCCTACAATCGAGTCCTTGTCTCAATAGAATACATTGTTTTGTGTCTGCACTGCTTGTTTTGAGGCATGGCTACAAAACGAGAAGAAGGCTCTATATTTGATCCTTCAAAAGCTTTTGTTCATGAGTCCCACAGCCAACATCTGACTTTCTTGTTGCTGAATGGAAACGACTTCCTTCCTTGGTCCCGTACTGTGACTATTACCCTTGGAAGAAGGTCTAGACTTGGACATATAAATGGGCAGATCTGTGCTCCACTGGCGGATAGCCCAAAATTTGAAGAGTGGCAAGCTAATGACCACAATGTTGTGATATGGATATTCAACTTCATGAAAACCCACATCTATGAGACATTCGCATATTATGATTCTGCTCGAACTTATAAGATGAATATATCGATTGATGTGACCAACTTTAATTAGGCGTTTAATGCAATCAAACTTTTTTGAGTGACTACCAATGAATATGTGACATAACTACATGGAGCAATGATAATAAGTTTTTGACCATCTACCATCAATCTTGATGCCGATTATGACATAAATAATGCGCAACTTCTCTATCTCACTTCTCATGATTATAGTTTCAAAAGTCTTATTATATGGCGGTCAATTTAATCATGAACTTTTCAATTATGCCAATTTATTCATATACCTTTTAATGGTTTGCCAGTTTAGTCATAAAAATTTCTTTGGGTCAATTTAGTTTTAAATCTTTTGAAGATTTATCTATCTAGTCTTAGACCTATTATTCAAAAATTTGGTTGAAAGGACTATATTGGCAAATTGTTATATGTTTAGGACTAAATTGACAAATTATCAAAAGGTTTACGACTGAATTATCATAATTGAAAAGTTTATAACTAAATTGGCATATCGTCAATAATTTTACGACTCCATTAGTACAATGAAAATGTTTATGACCGAATTAGCCTTGGTATAATAGATTTAGGACTTTTTGAACAATATCCCTCACACCCCTCAACAAGGAGAGAGAGAGAGAGAGAGAGAGAGAGAGAGAGAGAGAGAGAGAGAGAGAGAGAGAGAGAAGAGAGAGAGAGAGAGAGAGAGAGAGAGAGAGTTGTGTTTGTTTTCCTTTAAAAGTTGAACTTGCATACATGCGTTGGAAGTGTTCGCATATGACGATCCCCTTAATCGAGAGGCAGAGGCAACAATCTTAGCTGGTAGCAAGCTAATTCGGCCCTAAGATTAGTGGCATGAAATTAAGCTCACGGAGACGATAAATTTCATCCTAACCTCAATTAAAGATAGCTCACTCTATATTTATATATAGCCAATAATAAAAGACAAATTATTTAGGGACTCTTGACATAAACCCACGCAAGTCTTAGTCCTAGTCTATTAACTTACAACACTAGATAAAATAGACTCATTTGAGTGTCTGTAGCATATCAAAATTCATTCATCGATTCAAGTTTGGAGATTTCTCTTGTTCGATTCCCAACTCTTGATCCCTTTCAACCCAACGGGATTCTTTTTTAGTCATGGGATGTGTTAAATATATATTTAGAATATTCTGGATATCCTTAACGATATTCTAGATATTTATGATATCCTAAATATTTATAATATTCTATATATCTTATGATATTCTTGAGTATCTTTATGATTTATTGTTATAAATAATCAACATGTAAAGTCTACAAATAGGCTCACGTATTCATTACTTTTACTTATGTACGTATCTATAACAGATTGAATATATAGAATTTCCTCTTTTTTTGCTTTATATTTAACTTGGTATCAAAGCCACTTTCTTGAGAATTTTTTTTTTTCAGAGGAAGATTTTGCAACGCCAGCCAAAGAGGCCGCGTTCGCTTCACGTGCTTGTTATGACGCTAGCCAAATAGGCCACGTTTGTTCCGCGCAGTTGTCACAATGCCAGCCGAATAGGCTATGTTCGTTCCGTGTAGTTGTCATGGCGCCAGCCTTATAGGCCATGTTTTCTTATTTTCTTTGCCAAGTTTCTTCTGTTGCTTGTTTTAGAAAATCATCGATATTCCAAGCTCATCATCAGATGATGTGACCATGGATATCACATGCTTCACAATAGTGTACGACTTGTTTTCACTTCATCAACAGATCCTCTCGAGCGTTTCCAGGGTGTTTTCTTCAAGCTCAAAGCACATCCACCCAAGCGTTTCCAAGATTTTTTTTCTTCAAACTCTAGTTGACTTCTTCAACGTCACCTTAAGTTTGAGGAGGATGTTAGATATATATATATATATATATATATATATATATATATATATATTTAAAATGTTCAGGATATCCTTAACGATATTCTAGATATTTATGATATTCTTGAGTATCTTTATAATTTATTACTATAAATAGTTAACATGTAAAGCCTATAATAAGCTCACGTAGTCCTTACTTTTACTTATTTACATATCTATAACATATTAAATATATAAAATTTCCTTGTGCTTTAAATTTAACTGGACAATCAATGTGTATCGTTGAATGGGCGCACCGCGTAAGTTCGAATTTTTGCCCCGCTCGATACAAACAATTCCAAGCGTCAGTCCATCTGTCTCGATTTTGTTTTGCAACCTATGATCGAAGAATGAAAATCACGTACATTTGTAATAAACAACCCAATCTTTTATCAGCAGTCGAAGTCGGATTTAATACGAAGGAAGCAACAATTTCACAAGATCAAACACAATTTACTTCATTTACCCTGATATCGACGTCAGCAATTGCCTTGCGATCCAGGGAAAAATCGCGTTGTTTGGACTTTGGAGAATTAGCAGGGGATTCTGCTAGTTTTTTTTAGTACAAGATGTGACTCCATTTGGTAATTTATTGAGAGAATTATTATAATTGCGGTGGTTTATCGCTATAATTAATTATTAATTGAATAATTAGATGTTGTGGGAGGGGCAAGTCTCCTTTAATATGGAGCATAATCTTTTTTCTTAGAATCGTGGTTGGACAACTTCTAAAGAAACATTGTGCAATATAGTTACAAGATGCACGAATTAAATCGAGCATATTGCCAACGAATAGTAGTCACGCCTTAAAGCAAAGTTCACAAGGTGACAATATGCAATCACAGTTCGTGCTAATATGAGTACTTGCCGCTTAAGAAAATTAGTGCCGATCGACCACGTGGCATCCAAGCAATGCTTTGAGAGCTCATTTTCCACCTCTTTTCTCGAATCACATGGCGCGAACCGCAATTGGCTATGTGAAAAAAGATGGGATGCGAAGTGTTGCATTTGCATTTGCCTTTGCATTCGTTTGAACTATGTGTGGCAAGTTTTCGGATAGAAAGAGAGCATAAGTAGACAAGATGATAAATAACGTCGTATTTGGCTCATTGCTCTAAATGTTGGCACTAGGACTTTAAACCCGTATGGTTTTGATTTCAATCAATCTGTAATTGATAACCAGGGTCATGCGATGAATACCCGAGCTGATGTTATTAATCGTGCTAACCTTGGTGTGGAAATTATGCATGAAGGTGGTGTTGGAGAAAATCGACAAAACAATTCAAAATGGCATCAGAATAAAGCGTGGCGGTCTTTAGACTTTGACATTTAAGTCTGATGGTCTTCAGACTTTGTCTCCTGAGTCTTGCCATGTTTAGGTTTGGTCATTTTTAGACTCAAGAAACTAAAGTCTGACAATCTTCAGACTCAAACCTTGGATAAGAGTCTGAAAACTCAGACCTTGCTTTTCTTTTGTCAGATTTATGGGAATTGATGGCATTTTTCACATTTCTCCGATTTGTCAAGTGTTCTTGGCAATGTTTTTGTTCACCTGGTGTACTGCAATTGATTTGAGAACAAAATTAGGACTAGCCTGCATATAGGTGAGTATGGCGTTTTATGTTATGATTGAGTATGCACACTTCACAATTTTTTGAGTCACTAACTTTGTACAGTTCGACAAATTTTTAGGAGTACTTTGATGCTAGCTCAATTTATTTGCTGGATAAATGGGTATGACTCATCTCTTTAGAATTAATTTTTTTTTCACTTTATCTTCCTTCTTTATATGATTAGACTTATTATTTAAAAATTTTTGTAGAGACTGCTGAAAATAATGTCATCATGCATAATATTGATAAAGAAATTCAATTTAGAAATGATATGATATTTACTAACGAGGATGAAGCTTACAAAACATATAATGCATATGCAATTTCAAACGGATTCAGAGTAAGAATATGACAAAAGACAAACAATAGTAAAAAGATATTGCAAACATGTATATTTCTTTGTAACTGTGAATGACATTCTCCACCAATCCCACCTCATAAACAAAGAAATTGTCACACCCCAAAATCTACAAATGGGGAAATGACACGGCCGTCCTTACTCACGAAGAACGCAGCCTCAAACACAATTAACAACATGTTAATAAACATATGTTTTTCCAAAACTATATATATAAACCAAGATGTTGGTTTCTACATCAGAGTTTCTTTAATCCACCAAACATAATATGTACAATATTGAGTTCAGCCAACCCAACAACTGTCCACAATCTTATTTAAACCATACTAACAATACCCAAAGTTTCTACTCCCAACAGTCCCGCTCAATAGCGCTCTCTCCTACTATTGGCCGCTGGCCGAAGAACCTGAAAATGGTAAAGATGAATGGAATGAGCAACCACAGCCCAGTGAGTAGCACATATCTTCTAAGTAGATCGAGCAACTACTATGCATATAAAGCCAAATCAAAACTCATAGTCTAATTTCAATGTATAATAAACATATCTCGCTTAATAATGACAAACCTTTAAGCAATTCAGAAAATATAATAAAACTTCAACCATAATATAAGCACCAATGGTCAAGCTTCATTGGTTAATCTCCGTCAAAACCATATCAATGGTCCATTCCACTGATTAATCTATTGCTCAATGCATTACCATGGTCACGACACAACGCCTGGTGACAAGGCGACCGAGATTCCCCCCTTGGCAAGGTTTCCACCTACAAAGCCGGTGGCTCGGCCCAGAAGGATATCCTAACCCGTATGCATACTCACATTCACAGCTATATTGAGCATCAACAATAATACTTTTCACAATTCATAAAGTCAATCTGGAATCATTACGATAAAACGATTTCATAAACCAAACATATCTTTCGTTTCAATCAAAGACCAGAACGATACATTTCGGAAATCAATACATAATGTTTCAACATTTCAACTCATTTGAAAACACTTTCTGAACACGCTTTCGAAACATTCGCAATGATAAAAAGGTAGTAAATGCTCGATCCAATTTTTATGCAATAATCATGCCATTTTGTAACCCATAATATACACATATCATATTACGTTCGAAATATGATTTTTTTCAAATTCAAAGAAGATATAGAACCACTCACCTGGAATCGCCTACGACCAATTAACAATTTCGACTCACGATTTTGAACTTGCGATCCTATCAAATAAGTAGGAAATAACGTCAAAATCGGACTAAACCGCTAATTAAATTGTGAATATAGCTCAACCGTTAACGAAATGACTCCCACGTTTCAACTCAGCTCTTTACCGAAACAAATATCCAAAATCATCGGCAACGCGAAGCTTGATTTCGCCATAACTCCATCTATCAAACTCCGTTTCAAGCAAACTTATAGTCCAAATAAAGATCTTTTAGAGCACTAGACGAACCACAAAAAGTTTCAGCCTTATGTCACAAAAATTGAACTTCGCCACGCATACTTCTCAAAAATCCAACTTTTGAACTCTAATCTTCGAAACCGTTTCGATTAAACGAACGAGGATCATTTGAACATACCGAGCGTCACAAGTTGAAGTCGAATCGGCTCGATGAAATCCTCGCGACGAGAAAAATCTTTTCTTCTTCTTTCCTCTTTCTTTCTCTCCTCCTCCTTCTTCTTCCCCTCTTTTCTTTTTCAATGGCTCTTCATCTTCTGCAGAGTGTTTCTGCCGAATGTCCCCTCATTTTCTTCTTTTCTCTTTGACTGTTGACATTATTTACATTTAATGGGACCATCCACCTTCTATTGATTTAATAATAGCATAAAAAAAACAATGGTATTACAATCTACCCTCCTTAAAGAATTTCGTCCTCGAAATTTCGATCAAATATGAAATTACCTCAACTGTCAAACAAATGAGGATATTTGCATCTTGCTTCTTCCTCTAGTTCCCAAGTGGCCTCTCTTTCCGTATGATTTTGCCATTGAATCTTCACATAAGGAATAGTTCGACGTCGCAATACTTGATCCTTCTTATCGACAATGCGAATAGGTTGTTCCTCATAAGTTAGGTTCTCCCTCAACCTCAATGGAGTAAAATCCAGCACATGTTCAGGATTTGACACATATTTCCGTAACAAAGAGACATGGAACACATTGTGTACGCCAGCTAGTGCCGGTGGCAAGGCCAATTTATAAGCGACTTCACCAATCTTCTCTAAGATCAAGAATGGTCCTATGTATCTCGGACTCAACTTGCCACTTGTGCCAAATCTCATAACACCTTTCGTAGGAGAAACTTTCAAAAATACATGATCTCCCACAATAAATTCCACCTGGCGCCTTTTAAGGTCCGCATAACTTTTCTGACGGCTTTGTGCTGTTTTGATACGTTCCCGAATTAACTTGACTTTTTCTTCCGACTGTTGAATGAACTCGGGTCCGGTCAGTCTTTTCTCACCAACATCATCCCAACAAATTGGAGTCCTGCATTTCCGACCATATAAAGCTTTCAAAAGGTGCCATCTTAATGCTGGAATGATAGCTGTTGTTATATGAAAATTCCGCTAAATATAGATGTTCATCCCAAGAACCGCCAAAGTCAAGAACACAAGATCTTAACATATCTTCTAATGTCTGGATCGTTCTCTCTGATTGTCCGTCTGTCTGCGGGTGGAAAGCTGTACTAAAGTTGAGTTTAGTACCCAACGCTCCTTGTAGACTCCTCCAGAAGTTAGACACAAATCT